>CAMRHE010000366.1:215000-1415000 GCA_947044405.1 Leptodactylus fallax
TATATATATATATAGGACACCACAGTCTACTCCTCCTGTATTATATATACACAGATAGGACACTATAGTCTACTCCTCCTGTATTATATATATACAGATAGGACACTACAGTCTACTCCTCCTGTATTATATATATACAGATAGGACACTACAGTCTGCTCCTCCTATATTATTTATATACAGATAGGACACCACAGTCTGCTCCTCCTGTATTATATATATACAGATAGGACACTACAGTCTACTCCTCCTGTATTATATATATATACAGATAGGACACTACAGTCTGCTCCTCCTGTATTATTTATATACAGATAGGACACTACAGTCTACTCCTCCTGTATTATATATATATAGGACACCACAGTCTGCTCCTCCTGTATTATATATATACAGATAGGACACTACAGTCTACTCCTCCTGTATTGTATTTTATTTATATATATATATATATATATATATATATATATATATATATATATATATAGGACACCACAGTCTACTCCTCCTGTATTATATATTCACAGATAGGACACTACAGTCTGCTCCCCCTGTACTTACATTACCATTCACACTCAGCAGTACAGCCAGTACCTGGACACTTCCTCACAGTGTCGCCTCTTCCTCACTGACTATATGACGCTACTTCCTGTCATTGCTGAGCCCGCCAAATTCTATCGCTAGAGGTGCGGCGGCAGCCATTTTGTCGTAGTCTTCTGTCGTTACTTTGGCGGGTGATAAATTACCGTCCAGCGCTGTGACCCGTTATGAGGCGGGGTGTACACCCAAGGGCGGTGATCTAGAGCTGTGGAACACCGACACTGAGCGTTATGGATACAGAATACGTCCGCCATTGTGCAATGATGTCACTACTCCTGACTACAACTCTCAGCCTCCTCTTTACACTTCCTGGTAAATTGATGTGGATGTAGTGAGAGGGTGTGTCCAGCAGAAGGGGCCTGACCTATGAATGTAACCCCGCCTCCTAAGTAACGTGTCTGTGTCTGTTGCTGTGTCTCCATGGCAACCAGTGGTGTCCAATTTTGGCTTGTACTCCAGGCTGATGTGGACAATATGTAGTGGCCATGTTGACATGTAGCAGCCTGACAAAACATGGACACCTCCACAAATCCTGCGCAGTCCTCCTTCATGGGTATAATGGGGCCGAGGCGCAGCGTAAGCTTGTTGGGGTGTTCGCGAAGCAGTGTGGGGCTGTGGATGTCCATGGTCGCTGGCAGACATGACCTGTGAGGTTAGTCAGGTGTGAATGAGCGGCTACACAACAGCAGGGGTCGTCCTCACCTCTGGTCTCAGTCTGGGATGTCCATGGTTGCTGTCAGACATGACCTGTGCTGTTAGTCAGGTGTGAACAAGCGGCTACACAACAGCGGGGGTCGTCCTCATCTCTGGTCTCAGTCTGGGATGTCCATGGTCGCTGGCAGACATGACCTGTGAAGTTAGTGTGGTGTGAATGAGCAACTACACAACAGCGAGGGTCGTCCTCATCTCTGGTCTCAGTCTGGGATGTCCATGGTTGCTGGCAGACATGACCTGTGCGGTTAGTCAGGTGTGAACGAGTGGCTACACAACAGCTGGGGTCGTCCTCACCTCTGGTCTCTGTCTGGAATGTTCATGGTCATTGGCTGATCCATCCTGTGCGGTTAGTCAGGTGTGAATGAGCGGCTACACAACAGCGAGGGTCGTCCTCATCTCTGGTCTCAGTCTGGGATGTCCATGGTCGCTGGCAGACATGACTTGTGCGGTTAGTCAGGTGTGAACGAGCGGCTACACAACAGCTGGGGTCGTCCTCATCTCTGATATCAGTCTGGGATGTTCATGGTCGTTGGCTGGTCCAGACTGTGTGGTTAGTCTGGTGTGAATGAGCAGCTACACAACAGCGGGGGTCGTCCTCATCTCTGGTCTGTCTGGGATGTTTATGGTCGTCAGCTGATCTAGTCTGTGCGGTTAGTCAGGTGTGAATGAGCGGCTACACAACAGCGAGGGTCGTCCTCATCTCTGGTCTCAGTCTGGGATGTCCATGGTCGCTGGCAGACATGACCTGTGCGGTTAGTCAGGTGTGAACGAGCGGCTACACAACAGCGGGGGTCGTCCTCACCTCTGGTCTGAGTCTGGGATGTCCATGGTCGCTGGCAGACATGACCTGTCAATCAAGAAAGCACTGATGCAAACAATAATAAAACTTAACATTTAATTACTAAACATTAAAAAATGTCAAAAAATGTAGAACAAACATCAAAGTTGTCATAGCTACTGAATGGAGTCCAACGTTATAGCAAGTATATAAACATTCACCACCATACACCATAAAACATCATGGTGGTTAAATAATTAGAAAATGGAACAATCTTACCAACATCTGAGGCAGGAGAACCCGGCAGATTATGGTGCAAAACAGGAGGATGAACTAAGTCCCTATTCATGCCCCTGTACTTTCCACTAACACCCGAAATGACTCCTGCCTTAACAAGGGCAGTACCAAGCTGTCCTTAAAGTGACCCTATAGAACCCTAGTCCCTACGCGTTTCCTGGTACAGTAATGCACCAATCATCAGGGGACTTATTAGACTACTCATAAGAACCAAAAAACTTGGTCAAATATATGTAAAAAATAATAAATGCTGCCTACAGTGGTAGACCAAAACATAAAGAAAACCCCACAATGGAGGAAAACCACTAGATGCTAACTGACTCCATGTAGTGACAATGGCAGTAAGAGCAAAGTGAATCAGGGCAACTTATATAGCGATAAACTCTGCCTACACACAGGTGTGCTCAAGTTCACATAAAATGATGTTTGTTTGAATATGGCGCTAAAAAACGCGCACATTGATGATGTAATACATAGTGTCGCGTTTGCCCATATTGATACGAGCGCTAAAAACCAAATTGCGCATGCGCGAAGTAAAAATCTCCGCGCATGCGCAAAAGCACTCGATCACAGCCGAAAGTGCGCATGCGTGAAGAAAACACTCCGCGCATGTGCATATCCTCCTAAAGACGGCGCTGAAGGACCTCAGGCAGATGTGCGCTGTGGGACTGAATACTAAAGGTCTCACACAGCGCATAAACTGCCTAAAAAGACAAAAAACTTCCAAAAACGTCTATTAGCTATGCCACAACCAGTGAGTTGCTAGCAAAGTATACCAATGTGATAAGGAACCTGGAGAGACCCTGTCAGTCTCTATCCAGGTACTATAGCCCCAGAACATTAAGGGCTGGACTGAGTCAGCAAAATTGGTCAGGGGCACAAAGGTTTCTCTAAGAATGGATATACATGTCATCTTGTATAGATATATATGCAAATAAAATACCACAGTTACCTAATTATAGCGCCAAAATGTATAGTCTACCAGATCTAACAAGTAGATCTAGACTTGTGTTTAGATTTAACCATGAAGGCAATAACCTAGTCCTGAAATATGTCTAAGTAAATGGGAAGAAGGGGGAGATCAAATAAAACAGCAGAAATTAAGGCGTTCATTAAGACCACCTGGAATCTCAGTTTTTAGTTTAAATATCCATTTGGATTCACATTGCAATGTCATTCTATGCCAGTCCCCTCCTCTTGGATAGGGTTTAACTAAATCAATTCCTGTAAAACGTAGACAGTTAACATTACCTCCGTGGCATGAATTAACATGTCTCGCCACTGGGATATCCCGTTAATGCCGTATATCCCCAAGATGTTCACCAATTCTTTTCTTCAATTCTTGGTTGGTTTTACCGATATATTCCAATTTGCATTGGCATGTGATCTTGTAGATCACTCCTCTAGATCGACAGGATATAAAATGTTTGATTTTAAAAGAGGTTTTTAAATTTTCTGAGAAAAATTCTCGTCCTGCCAATATAAATGGGCATGAGGAACAACCGCTACATTTATAGCAACCCTTTGGTGGGGAAAGCCATGATGTAGTTGTCTTCTGTACATCCAAATGACTATGAACCAAACAGTCTTTCAAAGATCTTCCTCTTCTAAAAGTAATCTGTGGTCCCTCACTTACAACTGCCTTGATATCGGGATCCATGATTAAAATATCCCAATGACGCTGTAAGATCTCCCTTACTTGTGATGCCCCATTGTCAAAGGTTCCAATCAACCGGACAATCTTTTCTGAACTAGCTTGTTCTACCTTTTTAGGGGTCAATAACTGGATACGATCACATTTCAGGGAAGATTTGTATGCTTCCCTTAGGATCCTATCAGGATACCCACGTTTTATAAATCTTGACCTAAGGTCAGCAGCCTGGTCCACAAAGTCCTGCCCCTCAGAGCAATTTCTTCTAAGTCTCAGATACTGACCACGAGGGATTCCCCTCTTCAATGGATAAGGATGATTACTCCTCCATTGCAGAAAGGAATTGGTGGCTGTAGCCTTCCTAAACACTTTGGTATTAAGTGTACCACCACAACCTTTAGAAATCAACACATCTAGAAAAGGAAGGGTAGAGCCACCAACTTCAAATGTGAAAGATAAACCAATTTTATTCACGTTTAAGGTAGCTACAAATGCTGAAAAAGACTGCAATTCCCCTCCAAAGGACCAGGATATCATCAATATATCGTGCCCACAGTTCAATTTTAGTTATAAAATTCTCTCTTTCATCTATAAATACCATAGTCTCCTCCCACCAGCCCAGGAGCAAGTTTGCATATGTTGGTGCACAGGGGTTGCCCATGGCAGTGCCCCTGAGCTGGTGGAAGTGCTTACCGTTAAATTTAAAAAAGTTATGAGTCAATGAGAATTCCAAAAGATCCAAAACAAATTGACTGTGGGCACGATATTGGTTACCCCGTGATTTTAGATAATATTCCAAGGCTTTTAGACCCCATTGATGCGGTATTGATGAATATAATGCCTCCACATCAATAGAGCATAAAATAACCCCCTCATCCAGGGTTATGCCTTCCAATTTACGAAGTAAGTCGGAGGTGTCCTGTACATAAGATGGGAGGGAAGTTAGAAAGGATCTTAAAACTTTATCAATATAAATCCCGGTATTTTGACACAAGCTATTTATTCCTGAGACAATTGGTCGTCCCTTCAGGTGGGACAGGCCTTTGTGGACTTTAGGTAGACAGTAAAAAGTTGCCTCCACTGGTGTCAGAGGCATCAAAAAATCAAATTCTTTATCCGAAATCAACTTTAAGGTCTTGGCCTTCAAAAGCAAGGCTCGCAAAAGACCACTGTATTCAACAGTCGGATTAGCGCGTAAAACAGCATAATTATCACTTTGTAGGAGGAGAGACTCACACATGACAATATATTGGGAGATATCCATCAGTACCACATTGCCTCCTTTATCCGCTGGTTTGATAACCAGCCCCTTATTCATTTCAAGACTATGCAATGCTGACATTTCTTCCTTAGTCAAATTAAAGGGACAATGTGTATGCTTAATTTTCTGCAAATCCAATACAACTTTCTCTACAAAGACATCAATACATGATAGATCACTTATGGGGGGTAACTTAGTATTATATTATTAGTATTATATTATAGTATTAGTTATTATGGAGATCAGTAAAGGGACCACATCCTGTAATATCACTCCCTTCCTGTTCAAGGTTAGCTAATATTCTTACATCAGGGAGAAGATCAATCGGAATACCCAGCTCTGAGCTGACTTTTTCATCCTGTTTTTTAAAAAACTTATGCCATCTTAATTTACGAGTGAAAAGATGTAGATCCTTCACCCAGTTAAATAAGTCAAAATCAAAGCTGGGAACAAAGGAAAGTCCCTTATTTAAAATACTCATCTCCATCATACTAATATTCTTAGAGGAGAGATTGATTATTTGAGATTCAGTTGACTCTGGGGTTGATTCCGGTTTCTTAGTAGGTATGATTGTTCTAAAAAACTACCTGTCTGATTTTTTCCACCCCTCTCTCTACCTCTACCTCTCCCTCTCGGTCGTCCCCTAGTTGATCTACTGCGGGTTTCAGAATCCGAGCATTCAGTATCTGTAGAAGATATCTCACTCTCTCCACCCCTAAATATGGATCTATCACCTATTGTACTATAAACTTTGTTTTCTCTGAAGTCCTGTAAGTCCCGAGCAAATTGTTTATGCTTGCGTTCTTTTAGATGATATTGGAACTTCTCCAAAGAATTCTGAAGTTGTATTTCCTTGGATGCAAATTCTGACTCACCCTGGAATTTTTTAATAATGTCAAGTTGTTCTTTCAACCGATTTTCATGTGTCTCTAAATGAGTTCTCTCCTCCTCCAAAAGGATCTGTAATAATCTAAGCGAGAAGCTAGTAGCCTCTTTCTCCCATTTACTCAATAAATTTGCATTTCTAATGCGGGCTGCCGGAAGAAGCCCTACTCTTAGGCCCCTAGGGACTATACTATTCTTTATATAACTCTCCAGACTTTGAATTTCCCACCAGGAGACAATCTGTTCTTTAAATGCTGCAGTTAAATCCCTAAAAGCTGCATTAAAAGAGGGAGTATAACGTTTTTGCACATAGGTTTTATCAGAAAAAACCTCCTTAGCTTCATTTAACCATTGCTCCTTATCTAAACCTACTGACAACAGTCCAGCCATGTCCAAAAATATACAACCATAGAAGCAAAAAGGGAGCCAAAAGGAAGTGGAGTATTATGACATCAGGCCAGGATAATCCACCAATTGCAACAGACAATAATTAATCAAGAAAGCACTGATGCAAACAATAATAAAACTTAACATTTAATTACTAAACATTAAAAAATGTAGAACAAACATCAAAGTTTCCATAGCCACTCAATGAAGTCTAATGTTATAGCAAGTATATAAACATTCACCACCATACACCATAAAACATCATGGTGGTTAACTAATTAGAAAATGGAACGATCTTACCAATATCTGAGGCAGGAGAACCCGGCAGGTGATGGTGCAAAACAGGAGGATGAACTAAGTCCCTATTCATGCCCCTGAAATTTCCACTAACACCCGAAATGACTCCTGCCCTAACAAGGGCAGTACCAAGCTGTCCTTAAAGTGACCCTATAGAACCCTAGTCCTAACGCGTGCCTACTCATGCCACGGAGGTAATGTTAACTGTCTACGTTTTACAGGAATTGATTTAGTTAAACCCTATCCAAGAGGAGGGGACTGGCATAGAATGACATTGCAATGTGAATCCAAATGGATATTTAAACTAAAAACTGAGATTCCAGGTGGTCTTAATGAACGCCTTAATTTCTGCTGTTTTATTTGATCTCCCCCTTCTTCCCATTTACTTAGACATATTTCAGGACTAGGTTATTGCCTTCATGGTTAAATCTAAACACAAGTCTAGATCTACTTGTTAGATCTGGTAGACTATACATTTTGGCGCTATAATTAGGTAACTGTGGTATTTTATTTGCATATATATCTATACAAGATGATATGTATATCCATTCTTAGAGAAACCTTTGTGCCCCTGACCAATTTTGCTGACTCAGTCCAGCCCTTAATGTTCTGGGGCTATAGTACCTGGATAGAGACTGACAGGGTCTCTCCAGGTTCCTTATCACATTGGTATACTTTGCTAGCAACTCACTGGTTGTGGCATAGCTAATAGACGTTTTTGGAAGTTTTTTGTCTTTTTAGGCAGTTTATGCGCTGTGTGAGACCTTTAGTATTCAGTCCCACAGCGCACATCTGCCTGAGGTCCTTCAGCGCCGTCTTTAGGAGGATATGCACATGCGCGGAGTGTTTTCTTCACGCATGCGCACTTTCGGCTGTGATCGAGTGCTTTTGCGCATGCGCGGAGATTTTTTACTTCGCGCATGCGCAATTTGGTTTTTAGCGCTCGTATCAATATGGGCAAACGCGACACTATGTATTACATCATCAATGTGCGCATTTTTTAGCGCCATATTCAAACAAACATAATTTTATGTGAACTTGAGCACACCTGTTTGTAGGCAGAGTTTATCGCTATATAAGTTGCCCTGATTCACTTTGCTCTTACTGCCATTGTCACTACGTGGAGTCAGTTAGCATCTATTGGTTTTCCTCCATTGTGGGGTTTTCTTTATGTTTTGTTCTACCACTGTAGGCAGCATTTATTATTTTTTACATATATTTGACCAAGTTTTTTGGTTCTTATGAGTAGTCTAATAAGTCCCCTGATGATTGGTGCATTACAGTACCAGGAAACGCGTAGGGACTAGGGTTCTATAGGGTCACTTTAAGGACAGCTTGGTACTGCCCTTGTTAGGGCAGGAGTCATTTCGGGTGTTAGTGGAAAGTACAGGGGCATGAATAGGGACTTAGTTCATCCTCCTGTTTTGCACCATCACCTGCCGGGTTCTCCTGCCTCAGATGTTGGTAAGATCGTTCCATTTTCTCATTATTTAACCACCATGATGTTTTATGGTGTATGGTGGTGAATGTTTATATACTTGCTATAACGTTGGACTCCATTGAGTGGCTATGACAACTTTGATGTTTGTTCTACATTTTTTGACATTTTTTAATGTTTAGTAATTAAATGTTAAGTTTTATTATTGTTTGCATCAGTGCTTTCTTGATTAATTATTGTCTGTTGCAATTGGTGGATTATCCTGGCCTGATGTCATAATACTCCACTTCCTTTTGGCTCCCTTTTTGCTTCTACAGACATGACCTGTGTAGTTAGTGTGGTGTGAATGAGCAACTACACAACAGCGGGGGTCGTCCTCACCTCTGGTCTCAGTTTGAGATATTCATGGTCGCTGGAAGACATGACCTGTGTGGTTAGTGTGGTGTGAACGAGCAGCTACACAACAGCGGAGGTCGTCCTCACCTCTGGTCTCAGTCTAGGATGTCCATGGTCGCTGGCAGACATGACCTGTGTAGTTAGTATGGTGTGAATGAGCAACTACACAACAGCGGGGGTCGTCCTCATCTCTGGTCTCAGTCTGGGATGTCCATGGTCGCTGGCAGACATGACCTGTGCAGTTAGTGTGGTGTGAACGAGGGGCTACACAACAGCGGGAGTCGTCCTCATCTCTGGTCTCAGTCTGGGATGTCCATGGTCGCTGGCAGACATGACCTGTGCGGTTAGTCTGGTGTGAACGAGCGGCTACACAACAGCGGGGGTTGTACTCACCTCTGGTCTCAGTCCAGGATGTTCATGGTTGCTGGCAGACATGACCTGTGCGGTTAGTGTGGTGTGAACGAGCAGCTATACAACAGCGGGGGTTGTCCTCACCTCTGGTCTCAGTCTGGGATGTCCATGGTCGCTGGCAGACATGACCTGTGCGATTAGTCTGGTGTGAACGAGCAGCTACACAACAGTGGGGGTCGTCCTCATCTCTGGTCTCAGTCTGGGATGTCCATGTTCGCTGGCAGACATGACCTGTGCGGTTAGTCAGGTGTGAACGAGCGGCTAAACAACAGCGGGGGTCGTCCTCACCTCTGGTCTCAGTCTAAGATGTCCATGGTCGCTGGCAGACATGACCTGTGCGATTAGTCTGGTGTGAACGAGCGGCTACACAACAGCGGGGGTCGTCCTCACCTCTGGTCTCAGTCCAGGATGTTCATGGTTGCTGGCAGACATGACCTGTGCAGTTAGTGTGGTGTGAACGAGCGGCTACACAACAGCGGGGGTCGTCCTCACCTCTGGTCTCAGTCTGGGATGTCCATGGTCGCTGGCAGACATGACCTGTGCGATTAGTCTGGTGTGAACGAGCGGCTACACAACAGCGGGGGTCGTCCTCACCTCTGGTCTCAGTCTGGGATGTCCATGGTTGCTGGCAGACATGACCTGTGTGATTAGTCTGGTGTGAACGAGCAGCTACACAACAGCGGGGGTCGTCCTCACCTCTGGTCTGAGTCTGGGATGTCCATGGTCGCTGGCAGACATGACCTGTGCGGTTAGTGTGGTGTGAACGAGCAGCTACACAACAGCGGGGGTCTTTCCTCACCTCTGGTGTCAGTCTGGGATGTCCAGGGTCGCTGGCAGACATGACCTGTGCGGTTAGTCAGGTGTGAACGAGTGGCTACACAACAGCAGGGGTCGTCCTCATCTCTGGTCTCAGTCTGGGATGTCCATGGTCACCGGCAGACATGACCTTTGTAGTTAGTGTGGTGTGAATGAGCAGCTACACAATAGCGGGGGTCGTCCTCACCTCTGGTTTCAGTCTGGGATGTCCATGGTCGCTGGCAGACATGACCTGTGCGATTAGTCTGGTGTGAATGAGCGGCTACACAACAGCGAGGGTCGTCCTCATCTCTGGTCTCAATCTGGGATGTCCATGACGCTGGCAGACATGACCTGTGCGGTTAGTCAGTTGTGAACGAGCGGCTACACAACAGCGGGGGTCGTCCTCATCTCTGATCTCAGTCTGGGATGTTCATGGTCGTCGGCTGGTCCAGACTGTATGGTTAGTCTGGTGTGAATGAGCGGCTACACAACAGCGGAGGTCGTCCTCATCTCTGGTCTCAGTCTGGGATGTTTATGGTCGTCGGCTTATCCAGTCTGTACGGTTAGTCAGGTGTGAATGAGCAGCTACACAACAGCGGGGGTCGTCCTCATCTCTGGTCTCAGTCTGGGATGTCCATGGTCGCCGGCAGACATGACCTGTGTGGTTAGTCAGGTGTGAATGAGCAGCTACACAACAGCGGGAGTCGTCCTCACCTCTGGTTTCAGTCTGGGATGTCCATGGTCGCTGGCAGACATGACCTGTGCGGTTAGTCAGGTGTGAACGAGCAGCTATACAACAGCGGGGGTCGTACTCACCTCTGGTCTCAGTCTGGGATGTCCATGGTCGCTGGCAGACATGACCTGTGCAATTAGTCTGGTGTGAACGAGCGGCTACACAACAGCGGTGGTCGTCCTCATCTCTGGTCTCAGTCTGGGATGTCCATGGTCGCCGGCAGACATGACCTGTGTAGTTAGTGTGGTGTGAATGAGCAGCTACACAACAGCGGGGGTCATCCTCATCTCTGGTCTCAGTCTGGGATGTCCATGGTCGCTGGCAGATATGACCTGTGTGGTTAGTCAGGTGTGAATGAGCGGCTACACAACAGCGGGAGTCGTCCTCACCTCTGGTCTCAGTCTGGGATGTCCATGGTCGCTGGCAGACATGACCTGTGCGGTTAGTCAGGTGTGAACGAGCGGCTACACAACAGCGGGGGTCGTCCTCATCTCTGGTCTCAGTCTGGGATGTTCATGGTCGTCAGCTGGTCCAGACTGTATGGTTAGTCTGGTGTGAATGAGCGGCTACACAACAGCGGGGGTCGTCCTCATCTCTGGTCTCAGTCTGGGATGTTTATGGTCGTCGGCTGATCCAGTCTGTGCGGTTAGTCAGGTGTGAATGAGCGGCTACACAACAGCGGGGATCGTCCTCACCTCTGGTCTCAGTCTGGGATGTCCATGGTCGCTGGCAGACATGACCTGTGCGGTTAGTCAGGTGTGAACGAGCGGCTACACAACAGCGGGGGTCGTCCTCACCTCTGGTCTCAGTCTGGGATGTCCATGGTCACTGGCAGACATGACCTGTGCGGTTAGTCAGGTGTGAATGAGCGGCTACACAACAGCGGGGGTCGTCCTCATCTCTGGTCTCAGTCTGGGATGTCCATGGTCGCTGGCAGACATGACCTGTGCGGTTAGTCAGGTGTGAACGAGCGGCTACACAACAGCGGGGGTCGTCCTCATCTCTGGTCTCAGTCTGGGATGTTCATGGTCGTTGGCTGGTCCAGACTGTGTGGTTAGTCTGGTGTGAATGAGCGGCTACACAACAGCGGGGGTCGTCCTCATCTCTGGTCTCAGTCTGGGATGTTTATGGTCGTCGGCTGATCCAGTCTGTGCGGTTAGTCAGGTGTGAATGAGCAGCTACACAACAGTGGGAGTCGTCCTCATCTCTGGTCTGTCTGGGATGTTTATGGTCGTCAGCTGATCTAGTCTGTGCGGTTAGTCAGGTGTGAATGAGCGGCTACACAAGAGCGGGAGTCGTCCTCACCTCTGGTCTCTGTCTGGAATGTTCATGGTCATTGGCTGATCCATCCTGTGCGGTTAGTCAGGTGTGAATGAGAGGCTACACAACAGCGAGGGTCGTCCTCATCTCTGGTCTCAGTCTGGGATGTCCATGGTCGCTGGCAGACATGACCTGTGCGGTTAGTCAGGTGTGAATGAGCGGCAAAAACAACAACAGGGGTCGTCCTCACCTCTGGTCTCTGTCTGGGATGTTCATGGTCATCGGCTGGTCCAGCCTGTATGGCTAGTCTGCTGTGAATGAGCGGCTACCCATCGGATGGTGTCAGCTTTGCCTCCAGTATCCTCTCTTCTTGGTCACTATTTTATGGAAAGATGAAGGGACTGTGAAGAGGCACATGCAGTGATGTCAGTGACTACGAAATGTTCTACAAATAGGTAAATATGGCATGCTCTGAACTGAATGTGCTAACATGAGGATGACTATGGTAAGTAGACAGAATATACATTGTTTGGGAGCATCCTGGACCTGCCCCCGGCCTGGCAGCTCCTTCTACAAGGCTGAGGCAAAGCTGAAACTCAACTAGTTATTCCTGAAATGAAGAATATGGAAGTGGAAGAATCAAACCATTAAATTAACCCTTTCCACGCTGTTCCACCTCTGGGTCTACAACTAGAAAGCTACGGCCACTCATGACTTAAACAATGTTCAGATCTCTGGGCCGCCATGCGTCTCCATTCATTAACATGAGTGAAGGCATCGCTGGTCACACGATGTGAGTCTTAGCGAAAGTCGCCCTACAATGAATTCTTATCGCTAACAACCCTGTGTGTATGTACACCAGTTATATACTGTCCTACGCCTCCGTTCACAAGGCAGTTCAGTAGATGAAAGCTATTATGCAGGCATTTACAAGTCACTATAAAACCTTCCTTCAAAAATTTCTCCTAAATACTTTATTGAAAAGTAATTGAAAATGATTTCTTGGTCCGCCTCTTACTACAGAAAAGCTTCTTTAAAAAAATAAAGAACTAAAAAGTAGGAGACTTCCAGTTCCGGCACCAGCAATGTAGGAGCGGTACTCTGTGAGCTCAGGCCCCTCACCTTCAATATCTTCCTGATAACCTGCTATTCTGCCCGGTGAGGGGGCACACCTGGCTGCTGACACTCTTCTGGTTTGATGGAGAGGTTTTTACAAAAATCAGCCATGAAATCTGCCAGTTCCAAACAACGCTCCGAGAGATGCGTGGTGGATGCAGAATCTAAGATGGTGCCAAGCGCCATACAACAGCTCTGAGATAGCCAGTCTCAGCCCCACTCAGAATCTGAGGCTTCAGAGATGGACTATCAGCCAGCTACAGCCAAACTAAACTACAAAAAGCTAGCCATAGCGGAGGAGAAAAGGATAGCGCCTGATATTAAAGAGACCCTAGTGGTGACCGTGGCGGACTCACTCCAGCAACTACAACAGGAGGTGCAGCGCCATGAGGCACGCATAGCAGAAACAGAGTCCAGGATCTTAACACTAGAAACTGATGTGAGAGAACACACATCCAGGTGTGTGATTTGGTTAGAGACAAGAAGGTGCTTTGGGACTGGGTTGAAGATCTCAAAAACCGGTCACACAAAAACAACCTCCATATCCTACAGGTACTGGAATGTGTTGACCTCCATGTGCTGTTTGAGACGATCCTACCATAGGCGCTGGGCCTCCAAACCACCTACAGAGCGGATAGAGCCCATTAAGTAGAGCCACCCAGAGAGAATATCCCCGAAGCCAATCACTCATCCTATGCCTAAGGTGAGATATTTAGACTTCACGGACAAAACGAACATTCGCTGTGCATAAAACAAGGACCACTGGAGCTGTACAACTCAAGGCTCATTTTATTCTAAGACTACTCCACTAAAGTTATGAAGTGCCATAGAGCATTTTCAGATATATGAACCCAGCTGTTTCGTGAGATTTGCCCCACAATATCCAGCTACATTGCACATTTTCCACTAAGAGGGCATCTCCCACAATTTTACAGCACCAGAGACTTCTATGGCCTACCTGGAGGAGAAAAGAATATTGTCAGGCCTGGAATCAATCTTGGCTCTGCAGAAATCACCTTGAGGCAGAGATACAGAAGATATGATGATACCTAAAGTCCCCAGCAACCCGAAGGCACAACTTTGGTCGCGACCCTAACTTCAAGGAGGCACCATTACTCAGACTACCAACACCTTAAAAGGGGGGTAACTTTGTCTTTGTTCGGTGGACAGTTTCCAGGTAGTTCATTTAACCCGCTGGGTTGGGAGAAAGGTCATTGAGACTACTGAACCCTGTGTTTTATGCTGGAAGGCTGATTAACGGAAGAGGTCCACCAGTTGTTGGAGAGACATTGACCCTTAAAGCAGTATTAACCCCTCTAGTTGAGGGATCTATATGGTCACTATGGATGCTCTTGGAACTCGCATCATTTTCCGATTGGGACAGCCGGGCCAAGTGCCGATACAAGCACAAACCTCATATTGGAAAGGAGGGAAGGTCCAGGGGGGAACCATTCTGGAAAAAAGGAAGTCCATAGCAAGTAGTCGGTGTGGGAAAGGAGAGTCTTCCATGCTTTGGCGATTGCACACAATTAACCTCTCAAAAGAGTTGCATTGTTGTTAATTTTGTTTTTCTAAGTTTGTTTTTGATTTGCCATAACTCTGGGAATTATAAAACTGTGGGACATTATATATCTACTGTATGTGCCCAACTACTTTAGAGATACTGCCTGATGAAAGTGATCTCATGACTCATTTGTAATCCCTGCAGAAACTAAATGTGGTGTTACATCATCTGAAGCGACTGGATGCAGACGTCATGTTGCATGAGACACATCTATGTCATCAGGATTTCTTTAGATTGCGGAAAGGATGGGTTGGGGCAGTTTATGGCTTCGCAGAGGGCAATAAGGCTGAGAGCAATACTCTTATTTATAAATCCCTATCGATACCTAGATGCCCCCACAGATGAACATAGGCATGG
The DNA here is from genome assembly GCA_947044405.1 of Leptodactylus fallax. NCBI lineage: Eukaryota > Metazoa > Chordata > Amphibia > Anura > Leptodactylidae > Leptodactylus > Leptodactylus fallax. The sequence continues at coordinate 229,944 of CAMRHE010000366.1, forward strand.
TTGGGCGCCCGTCCGTTCGACCTTTGAACAGTGGCTCATTCGCAGGAAAATGTTAAAGTAATCTCGGATGCCAGACTTTTCCGTTTTGGCAATAAGGCGCAGGGAGAATGATGGCAAGACTGGCGAAGGAAATGCGGGGGGTGGTGCCTACTTGAAAATGCAGGCAACGGATGGGTCTATTAAATTGCACCTGGGAGATGTCAACTCGATATTTCATTCCTTTTATACAGCTCTTTATGGGGAGGCCGACATGATCTCATTTGACGCTGCAGAGTACCTTAGCACTATTGATCTACCCCACCTATCCCAAGAGCAGTTAGCTTCCCTTAATACCTTGGTTACGGCAGAGGAGGGCTTTCTCACCATTAAAACACTGCACTCAGGTAAAGCCCTAGGCCCAGATAGGATGTTAAATGAATTCTAGAAAACCCTTACAGATGAAGTCAGGATATTAGGCAGGAACATCATACCCCCGACAGCCCAAACTGCATATATAAAAGTACTACCAAAGCCGGGTAGGGATCCTCTCCAGCCTGGATCGTACCCCCCAATATCTCTAATAATGTTGACATCAAAATACTGTGCAAAATTATGGCGGATCAGTTATGCCTTCTTTAATCGCACCTTTACAGGTCAGTTTCTTACGGGGCCGCAATGCCACTATGAATATTCAGAAGGTCTTGACGGTTTTTGATGCAGTAAAGGGGGAATGGGGTCTGTGTACAGCCATCCCTCGTGACAGTAGATGCTGAGAAACAATTTGATAACATCTGGTGGGGGTGGCTGTGCTTGGTTCTCGAGAGCTTGGGCTTCTTCAGGGAATTTAGGACATATCTGTACATGATTTATGAGGAGCCCAGGGTTACAGTGAGTATATACGCCCTGGTTCTTGTCGGCACCAATCATACTCTCTAAGGGCATGAGACAGGACTGCTAGTATCTAGCCTATATAGGGGACTTAGGTGTTCCTGGTTTCAGGTGTTCCTGAAATCCCCAAAGATAAGGTATTTGTTAACTGGTCATTAGTCTTTCAGTTCACTGATGCCTCCACTAAGGTCAAGGAGGGTGTGGCGCAAGTGAAAAGAGTGGTGATAAGTAAGTGGTGGAGGGAAACCCACTGTCACTTCATACACAAGGCCATACACACGTGGACAAAATTGTTGGTCCCCCTCCCTCATTTAATGAAAGAAACACCCACAGTGGTCACAAAAATAACTTGAATCTGACAAAAGTAATAATATATAAAAATTCTATGAAAATGAACAAATGAAAGTCAGACATTGCTTTTCAACCGTGCTTCAACAGAATTTTTTAAATAAGAAAACTTATGAAACAGGCCTGGACAGAAATGATGGTTCCCTTAACTTGATATTTTGTTGCACAACCTTTTGAGGCAATCCCTGCAATCAAACGATTCCTGTAACTGTCAATGAGATTTCTGCACCTCTCAACAGGTATTTTGGCCGCTCCTCATGAGCAAACTGCTCCAGTTGTCTCGGGTTAGAAGGGTGCCTTTTCCAGACGGCATGTTTCAGCTCCTTCCAAAGATGCTCAATAGGGTTTAGGTCAGGGCTCATAGAAGGCCACTTCAGAATAGTCCAATGTTTTCCTCTTAGCCATTCTTGGGTGTTTTTAGCTGTGTGTTTTGGGTCATTATCCTGTTGCAAGACCCATGACCTGCGACTGAGACCAAGCTTTCTGACACTGGGCAGCACATTTCTCTCTAGAATCCCTTGATAGTCTTGAGATTTCATTGTACCCTGCACAGATTCAAGACACCCTGTGCCAGATGCAGCAAAGCAGCCCCAGAACATAATAGGGCCTCCTCCATGTTTCACAGTAGGGACAGTGTTCTATTCAAGATATGCTTCATTTTTCCATCTGTGAACATAGAGCTGATGTGCCTTGCCAAAAATTTCGATTTTTGTCTCATCTGTCCATAGGACATTCTCCCAGAAGCTTTGTGGCTTGTCAACATGTAGTTTGGCAAATTCCAGTCTGGTCAGATTCAAGTTATTTCTCTGACCATTGTGGGTTTTTCTTTCATTAAATGAGGGAGGGGTACCAACAATTTTGTCCACGTGTGTACAGTATATGCTTTTACTATCCCACCTATATGTACCTTCTCGACTGACAGCTTGCCCAAAGGGTTGGTTGGAGAGAGTGGGTTTAACAAACTGCATTTGAAGTTGTGAGGAGTTTCAGAGGTACTGGAAGTCAGTTTTATATAGCAGATGTTCGGCCTATTTGGTTGCTCCTCGACCCCGCTGCCATATTATTTTATGTTGATCCACTGACAGGCACACTTTCATTGATTGTTGTAGCCACGGTACTAGCAGAGAAGCGCATTGTCTGCAGCCTTCCCTTCCTGGAATTGGGTTGCTGACTTTACAGCTAAAAACTTTCTTGCAACTGGAAACTCTAAAGCGAAAGAGAAGCGGAGAACTAAACATTTCTTTCAAAAAGTGGAAAAATTTAATTTTACGACATTTTACTCTGGCGGACATAGAAGGCATTGTCCAACTTTTTCAATATACAACATGGTATTCGGAATCATCACTTCGTGGTGACCTGGGCCAGCTGATGCTGCCCACACGAAGGCCTACTTAGTTAAAGGACACAGGCCGAGCCCACACCATCTAAGGACAACTGGAGACAGAATACAAGTCTAGGGTTATGGCATATAACATGTTATGATGTTAATTGTACTAAGGTTTATGGAGGTACGGCTAAACACCACTTTTCTATTATACACTGTTTATATGAATCCTGTATTTATTGTATAATTGCATGCCTTCATTCATGTCTAGTTATGATGGCGGTATATTATTATAATAACATGAAGGAGATAGGAGGACATACAGTCATGGCTGTAAATGTTGGCACCCTTGAAATTTTAACAGAAAATAAAGTATTTCTCTCAGAAAATTATTGCAATTCCAAATGTTTTGTTATACACAGGTTTATTTCCTTTGTGTGTATTGGAACAACACAAAAAAAACTGAAAAAAATGCCAAGCATGATATGATTTCACTCAAAACTTCAACTCCACAAAACTCTCTAACACCAGTAGTGATAAACCGCAGAAACTTCAGAGATTGAGTCTATAATATGAGAGCAATACAGCGGCCATTTTACGCCAATGTGTACCCTGCCCTAGTTATCACATTAGTTAGGTCTAGAGATTAGAATTATTCATTAGAGTTACAATTTTTATAGGGGATAGAAAATTCTATTCTTATGTAAGTTCCTATTTAATTTGCATGCACAAAATTGGTTGGCGCATTTCTGCAATTTTGGCGCTTCTTTAACACCCGCACCTGTTAATATAGATATGTGTGGTATGTATGAATTCCTCACATCTGGCAGTTTTTTGGAAAGTACATATTGTTTGCAGAAAGGGATGCTTAAGCATGCACTTTAGTGGCAAATTAGAATTTTTGTGCAATTTTTGCTTGTAAAAGTTGTGTTTTTATATACGGTATGCTGTGCAATCTGATAAAGTTAGATTTTGGTATGACAGTCACATTCTTCTAGGTGCCTTATAGATGTGTAACACATTGGGGGGGTGACGGCAGAATCTTGCTTGTCTTCTGTATCAGTGTTTTTGAGAGTACGAGCTCTTGTTGTAGTTGATGTTTGCGGTATATATAAATTGTGTACACCTTGATCTATTATTTTATATATATTTTGTGTGTGAATGTAAGATTGAATAGGAATTTTTGGTACAAATATAAGTTTTAGTGAAGTTTTTCAAAAAAAATTATTTGTGTTTGTCACAAAGTTACATGAAGGTGGAAGTGGCTATTCATAACCAGTTGAGACACATGTAATCTTCAGGTTGTCTACTTTCAAGAAATATATAGGGTTTAGGGGTTCACTTACATTTTATAGGATGAGACTTTTTTAACATTTCCAGTTTCAGTGCAGATTTTTGTTCCTTCCAGTTCTGGTGATTTTCTGAATACATGTGCATGCAGGTTTAGGCCTTAGTGATATGAATGCACTCTGAACATGTTGAGCTCTTGTTTTTAGGAGGTTTGGTGCATATAACTTTTTGTTTGGTGTCCACTTTTAGCAACTAATATAAATTTATTTGCATTTTGTTATAAAGCATAAACTTTAACTCAACTTGCATGAAGGTGGGCAACCCATTTACGCTGTATTCCATTTTGGGCAGCCTTGCCTGCATATACCAAATGGGTGAAAATTGAGAAGCTGTGGCTTACGCCTAAGCATCCTAATATGTTGTTATGGGTCAGCTCCCACCCCTCGCCTCCTTCCCTCCCCTTACTTGGCCCCATTTGTTTTACTAGAGCTATTTGGTCTGTTTGTCATTCATTGTTCCCCTTGGCGTCTAGATGTTCCTCGATGATCTCCTTCCTGTATAATCCCCTCCTCCCAGAGGAAATGTTGACTAGCATTATCAGTGTAGGGTCCAGGGCAGGCCTGTTTAGGATTGTTGATATGGTTGATCCTGTCTGATGAAGGGAGCTAGACTTCCGAAAGCTTACTTATCAAATATACTCAGCCTCTAAAAGGTATCGCCTGATTTCTTCACTCTTCCACATGGTTGATCCTGTGACATTGGAGCTCACGTCCCTTGACTACCTCACCTCTACCTTGAATCTCCCCATAACAGAATGGTTTCACTACAGCAGGTAGTTAATTTTGTCCGTTCCCTGCATGGATCCCTAAAGGTCTTCCTCCCCACCACATTTGAGAAGATCTGCCGGGCGCGCACCTCCACTAGGCATCTCATTTTGTCCATTTATCAGATACAATCCTCCCCTGAGGGCAGTACACCCCCTAATCACCGGTACATGTCCAAGTGGGAAGAGGCAATAGGTCGACCTATATCCCAGGAGCACTGGCAGATAGTGTGGTCCTGTGCTATGCAATCCTCCTTGTGTGTAACCTTTAAAAAAAACCCAATACAAGCTACTGATGCACTGGTATCACATCCCTTCTCTTCTCCACTCCTTAAACCCATCGATACCCTCAGAGTGATGGTGATGTCGCTCTGCGACGGGAACTCTATACCATATCTTTTGGGAATACCCATTAATCCTGGGTTTCTGGAGGGAGGATAAGACACTGACAGATGCCCTCTTTATCCAGGGAGTCCCTTTGGGCCCACTTACATACCTCTTGAACCTCCCTCCTGGGAACCAAGGTAAGAAGACTACCAGGCTTTTCTTCTACCTATGTACGGCCGCAAAGACACTTATTGCTAAACATTGAAGGACAGCAGTCCCCCCTCTCAAATCCTGAACTTCTTCCTAGAAGGAAAGATATTTGTAGTCTTGAATTTCTGACTCTGAGCCTTAATAACACTGTGGACACATACTAGTCCATCTGAACCTCCTGGGATACATATTGTATCTTACACGGCTTCTGACCATGGATTCCCCCTCCCCTTTTTTCCTTCTCGTTCTCCCCCTTGTCTTCTGTTTGTCATTGCATATTGTTATTACTTACAACTTATGTCTTACTGTCTTGCCTTGTCCTGACCTTAGTACTCGGAGATGTGGCGGTTAGCCTCGCACCATTTCTTGTATTTGTTTCTTTTGTTATTTCTTATATAAAATCTTCAGTAAAAATTACAATTTATTAAAAAAAAAAAAAAAAAATTGCATGAGGGTGCCTGTTCGTATACAGTACCAAGTGGCTTTTTGACAATGTTGCAGGGGTCTAATTTCAGAAAATATATAAGTATGGGGGGTTAGAATAATTTTTTTTAGTATTACAATTTAGGTTTTATTTGTCCATCTGAAAATTGTGAAAATTGCCCTGGCAGCCAGAGGAGAAAAAATATCTGAAAACCCCCAGCAGTGAGAGGGTTAAAGCTTTGAGCAAATGTGTAAATAATCCAAATATAATAGGACTGGATATAGGGTATGGAGTCTATGTCAATATAGGAATAGACGGAGCATCAGATCAGATAAATAGGCTTTTATTTATGGCAGGATTGCTCTCGAGAGTTACAAAATATTACATATTGTTAACTTTTTATGTTAAGAAGATCTCCAGCTCATCATCCGAGCTTCTCCATAACTTTGGAGGCAAGACTGCCTACAACATTTTTAGCTGCTCCCTTTAAGGTATCCAGCAGGCCTCTCTTTTCCTCATCATCATCCTCATCATCGTCTTGTCTTCTCTTGTGTAAACAGACAATGTACATATAATAAGACATTCTGCCATCTGTTCCTTTATGCTCAGCCATTGGCTCTCAGCCATTTAATGATCCATATGTAAATGATTGTATTAATTTTATTGTGTGATTCGTATCGGTTACAGTGACACCAGATACGTTACGTCGTATGTTTTGTGAAGGCCATTTAATAAACAGTATTACTAAAATGGGTTTGTGTAATTTACTATAAAAGCTTTAGCAATTTTTAAGATTATATATATATATATATATATATATATATATATATATTAAAAAAGCTTTCAGACAAGAATCCTCCACCTATTTAGGTCCTTTTCACTAAGTATAAGGCAGGGATTGAGCCCCAGGACATTATACATAGAAAACATACTAAGATGTCCCTTTACTGACTAAGCCATGAGCTCCACTACCCTGAAGGGGAGTTTTCAGAGAAATCTCTCTATATTAATGTGTATTTCAGCATACAATGTACTGAGATACAGATATTTCTCTACATACCAATACATTATACAGGGAGAGAGAACGAGTGAAGAGGTAAGAGAGAAAAAAACTCCTCGAATCCAATGGAGTTTGTGGCTCAATCAGTAGGGAGACAGTTTGGCATACTTTGTATACATCATATCCTGGTGCCCATCTCCGCCTTGCATGTAACACACTAAACCATCAGATGATGAAGGAACCTCCAGGTAACCTCCTCATTAATATTCCCTGCACTGAGGTGATTATTCCCCAGGAACCGGGTGATGGGACCTGGAAACCCCGAGACTCCGAAGAAACCTGGGTGAGTTGACATGTATCAGTAAATCTGCCCCACTGTGTGATGTGGAGAGTCTTAGTGCTGGTCATGAACACAGCAGAGAGAAAGGACTAGAAAACAGTCACTGGTAAGAAGGAAAACTTATCTAACACTTACATCAAGAACCAGAGAATAAGAAGTGTTTTTGTGAATTCTACTTTAACACCTAGTTTTTGTCCCAGTATAATCCCCGCAGTCTCTGCACTTTGGGGACTGTAGAATCCCCTTTACAAGGTCCAGGAATTAGGTTTAGTTTAGTTACTACTGACAGATTTCCTATAAGTTTAGCGCCCCATCATTCTCAGTACTATACCCCAATCATTCTCAGTACTGTACCCCAATCATTCTCAGTACTGTACCCACATCTCTCAGTACTGTACTCCCATCATTCTCAGAATTGTACCCCCATCATTCTCAGTACTGTACCCCATCATTCTCAGTACTGTACCCCATCATTCTCAGTACTGTACCCCCATCATTCTCAGTACTGTACCCCATAATTCTCAGTACTGTACCCCATCATTCTCAGTACTGTACCCTCATCATTCTCAGTATTGTACCCCCATCATTCTCAGTACTATACCCCCATCATTCTCAGTACTGTACCCCATCATTCTCAGTATCGTACCCCCATCATTCTCAGTATTGTACCCCATCATTCTCAGTACTGTACCCCCATCATTCTCAGTACTGTACCCCATAATTCTCAGTATTGTACCCCCATCATTCTCAGTACTGTATCCCATCATTCTCAGTACTGTACCCCCATCATTCTCAGTACTGTACTCCCATCATTATCAGTATTGTACCCCCATCATTCTCAGTACTGTACCCCATCATTCTCAGTACTGTACCCCATAATTCTCAGTATTGTACCCCCATCATTCTCAGTACTGTATCCCATCATTCTCAGTATTGTACCCCCATCATTCTCAGTATTGTACCCCCATCATTCTCAGTACTGTACCCCCATCATTCTCAGTACTGTACCCCCATCATTCTCAGTACTGTACCCCCATCATTCTCAGTACTGTACCCCCATCATTCTCAGTACTGTACCCCCATCATTCTCAGTATTGTACCCCCATCATTCTCAGTATTGTACCCCCATCATTCTCAGTACTGTACCCCCATCATTCTCAGTATTGTACCCCCATCATTCTCAGTACTGTACCCCCATCATTCTCAGTACTGTACCCCATAATTCTCAGTATTGTACCCCCATCATTCTCAGTATTGTACCCCCATAAAATACATTGCTATAATACATAACATAAGTACTTACTCCTCATCACAGATGGAAAGGGAGACCATTCCAAAGAGTAAGACAAGTAGGAGAGGTTTCTTCACCATCTTTGGTCTGTTAACAAGAATTATATTGATAAAATCCATCCTAGTCCATGCATAACATTTACTCAATACTTACTTTCTCCATTTACTGTATTAAAGGTCATTTCTGAGACCCCAATAATGTAAATGTCCATTGTCTGAAGGTAATAAAAGACATAAGGTAAGAATAGAAGCCTTACTCGCCTGCTCAGTCCCTGCCATACAACCTCCGCCCCTTCCCTGCTGGTCTCTGTTCCTGGCCTGTAGAGATGACCTGCTCGACTACCCCTCGTGACCATTGTAGCCAATCCCTGGCTCTGGCGGATACATGGGGTAGTCAGGACTAATAAGAAAAGGGACTGGACAGTAAATCTTCTTTTCTTATATTATAAGACTTGTTGTCCTTCATTTTTGGGCTCTCAAGAACCCGAGTAATGTAAGTAGAAGATGAGACGGGTAATCCAGCTCTTCATGTCTGTTCCCTATATGTCAGCCCCATATTGTACAGCTCTGTACTGAGGTTGTCATTATACACATGAGCTCAGATCCCTAATGGGGCTCGCACTGACTCCCCCTATTTCACACACTACATATACACACTTACCTACCCCCAGGTATCCCAATGTGGAGTCATCCAGAGTTTAGGCAGGAAACACAACCCCGAGAAGAGGAAACAATAGCTAGACATTGGTACCCTAAAATACCCCCCTAACTAAATGTTACGAGAGCAGTCACTGTAAGAAGTACTGTCACAGCAGCTTCAGTGTGTGTCAGGGAATATCCAGAGCGACTGTATGAACAGATCCTCATAGTGCTCGCCTCTAGGCATGGAGCTGCTGCTAACATTGTATCTGGCCACAAAGCAAGCCCTACATACAGCCAAGAGCTTGCCTCAGGCATCATGGAAGCCAGAAGGGGGCAGTATAATGAAGAGACGGTATAACAGGAGGATTATACTGGCAGCACACATCCATATTCTAGACTAGAGGATGAAGAACTATTGTAGCACCTGCTTTTGGAAGACTTTACCTCGATTGTCAGACTTGTGGCTTAGTGACAACTGACAACCACTTATGGGAGCCAAGAATCAGGACTTGTCCCTGGACCTGTACTCTGCATGTCACGTAATTCTGCTACTAGGGATGAGATGGAATAGATTCATTACTTATTGATGAGTTATTTGTAGAGGATCTGCCATGGACAAAAGATTTTCGGCTGCCCTAATAAAACTAAGCCAGTGGGTTCTATAGGAATGAGACTCCCATTCATGGCCATAATAGTGCGCACATTGGCCCACATGTACTAAGAGTCAGACAGGTGGTCTGATAGTACCCCAGATTTATCACAGTGACTGATGCTGGACGAGAAATCTGCCGTATCTGTCCAGGATATGTTTATAGCACCTTTGACATACTTTAAGCTGGAATTTACAACACAATGTTGGGGCATTTTGTGTGCATTGTGGCAAATTTAAACAACCCCCTCTTTCTCTGAGAATTCTCACCCAAATATCTGGCTAGCTGAAAAATATTAGCTGAAACTCATTTCGTAAAGATACATCAAAGATGTTCTTATTACTAACCTACTAATCACCTTCTTATTCACTTAGCTACTTAGTACTTATTACTTTAATACTCTAATAAATGCTAGAATGTAAATAGGATTGTATGTAACCTGTAATACATCCATGTTCTAGAGGATTGTATGTAACGTGTAATACATCCATGTTCTAGAGGATTGTATGTAACGTGTAATACATCCATGTTCTAGAGGATTGTATGTAACGTGTAATACATCCATGTTCTAGAGGATTGTATGTAACGTGCAATACATCCATGTTCTAGAGGATTGTATGTAACATGTAATACATCCATGTTCTAGAGGATTGTATGTAACGTGTAATACATCCATGTTCTAGAGGATTGTATGTAACTTGTAATACATCCATGTTCTAGAGGATTGTATGTAACGTGTAATACATCCATGTTCTAGAGGATTGTATATAACGTGTAATACATCCATGCTCTAGAGGATTGTATGTAACGTGTAATACATCCATGCTCTAGAGGACTGTATGTAACATGTAATACATCCATGCTCTAGAGGATTGTATGTAACGTGTAATACATCCATGTTCTAGAGGATTGTATGTACCATGTAATACATCCATGCTCTAGAGGATTGTATGTAACATGTAATACATCCATGTTCTAGAGGATTGTATGTAACGTGTAATACATCCATGTTCTAGAGGATTGTATGTAACGTGTAATACATCCATGTTCTAGAGGATTGTATGTAACGTGTAATACATCCATGTTCTAGAGGATTGTATGTAACATGTAATACATCCATGTTCTAGAGGATTGTATGTAACGTGTAATACATCCATGTTCTAGAGGATTGTATGTAACATGTAATACATCCATGTTCTAGAGGATTGCATGTAACATGTAATACATCCATGTTCTAGAGGATTGTATGTAACATGTAATACATCCATGTTCTAGAGGATTGTATGTAACGTGTAATACATCCATACTCTAGAGGATTGTATGTAACAAGTAATACATCCATGTTCTAGAGGATTGTATGTAACGTGTAATACATCCATGTTCTAGAGGATTGTATGTAACGTGTAATACATCCATGTTCTAGAGGATTGTATGTAACGTGTAATACATCCATGTTCTAGAGGATTGTATGTAACGTGTAATACATCCATGTTCTAGAGGATTGTATGTAACATGTAATACATCCATGCTCTAGAGGATTGTATGTAACATGTAATACATCCATGCTCTAGAGGATTGTATGTAACATGTAATACATCCATGTTCTAGAGGATTGTATGTAACGTGTAATACATTCATGCTCTAGAGGATTGTATGTAACGTGTAATACATCCATGTTCTAGAGGATTGTATGTAACGTGTAATACATCCATGTTCTAGAGGATTGTATGTAACGTGCAATACATCCATGTTCTAGAGGATTGTATGTAACATGTAATACATCCATGTTCTAGAGGATTGTATGTAACATGTAATACATCCATGTTCTAGAGGATTGTATGTAACGTGTAATACATCCATGTTCTAGAGGATTGTATGTAACGTGCAATACATCCATGTTCTAGAGGATTGTATGTAACATGTAATACATCCATGTTCTAGAGGATTGTATGTAACGTGTAATACATCCATGTTCTAGAGGATTGTATGTAACTTGTAATACATCCATGTTCTAGAGGATTGTATGTAACGTGTAATGCATCCATGTTCTAGAGGATTGTATATAACGTGTAATACATCCATGCTCTAGAGGATTGTATGTAACGTGTAATACATCCATGCTCTAGAGGACTGTATGTAACGTGTAATACATCCATGCTCTAGAGGACTGTATGTAACATGTAATACATCCATGCTCTAGAGGATTGTATGTAACGTGTAATACATCCATGTTCTAGAGGATTGTATGTACCATGTAATACATCCATGCTCTAGAGGATTGTATGTAACATGTAATACATCCATGTTCTAGAGGATTGTATGTAACGTGTAATACATCCATGTTCTAGAGGATTGTATGTAACGTGTAATACATCCATGTTCTAGAGGATTGTATGTAACGTGTAATACATCCATGTTCTAGAGGATTGTATGTAACGTGTAATACATCCATGTTCTAGAGGATTGTATGTAACGTGTAATACATCCATGTTCTAGAGGATTGTATGTAACATGTAATACATCCATGTTCTAGAGGATTGCATGTAACATGTAATACATCCATGTTCTAGAGGATTGTATGTAACATGTAATACATCCATGTTCTAGAGGATTATATGTAACGTGTAATACATCCATACTCTAGAGGATTGTATGTAACAAGTAATACATCCATGTTCTAGAGGATTGTATGTAACGTGTAATACATCCATGTTCTAGAGGATTGTATGTAACGTGTAATACATCCATGTTCTAGAGGATTGTATGTAACGTGTAATACATCCATGTTCTAGAGGATTGTATGTAACGTGTAATACATCCATGTTCTAGAGGATTGTATGTAACGTGTAATACATCCATGTTCTAGAGGATTGTATGTAACATGTAATACATCCATGCTCTAGAGGATTGTATGTAACATGTAATACATCCATGCTCTAGAGGATTGTATGTAACATGTAATACATCCATGTTCTAGAGGATTGTATGTAACGTGTAATACATTCATGCTCTAGAGGATTGTATGTAACATGTAATACATCCATGTTCTAGAGGATTGTATGTAACGTGTAATACATCCATGCTCTAGAGGAGTGTATGTAACATGTAATACATCCATGTTCTAGAGGATTGTATGTAACGTGTAATACATCCATGTTCTAGAGGATTGTATGTAACATGTAATACATCCATGTTCTAGAGGATTGTATGTAACGTGTAATACATCCATGTTCTAGAGGATTGTATGTAACATGTAATACATCCATGTTCTAGAGGATTGTATGTAACGTGTAATACATCCATGTTCTAGAGGATTGTATGTAACATGTAATACATCCATGTTCTAGAGGATTGTATGTAACATGTAATACATCCATGCTCTAGAGGATTGTATGTAACATGTAATACATCCATGTTCTAGAGGATTGTATGTAACATGTAATACATCCATGTTCTAGAGGATTGTATGTAACATGTAATACATCCATGTTCTAGCGGATTGTATGTAACATGTAATACATCCATGTTCAGCGCATTGTTCTTCTGTCTTATCTCTAGATTCCACTCACATATAGACATAAGAAAGACTTATCAGCAGAAAATCCATTTCCCTATCTTGCCTCTCTATAGCATATAACATAATAGTATAATGTGAGTCCATGATACATAGAATGCAGCTATAAATCCTCATTACATACTGTGTTATTCAGACAGTGCAGATACTGGAGGACACAATAGCACAGGATAGATGACTTCTGGGGCCGCACATGCTGCTTCATATACCAGGACCCTGGGGGTGGGACTCACAAAGCAGTTATCAGGAAAAAACTCTCACTTCACCATTTTCTTTATTTTTCTCATGCCCTTGTGTTGTGTATACAAATATACATATACAGATATTGTGTCTTCTGGCCTGACATGTGACACATCTTATGACATTTATCGTCACTCACTTTATCACAAGTTACAGAAATGTTGATGTGACTTCCATGGGTAATATTGGGTGCGGGTTGTGATCTGGAGATTTCAGGGTCAGTCTATCATTGCTGATTTATCAGGACTCTTTGTGTGGACAAGCTGTACATATATACATATATACTACCAGACATGTATGGTTTGGTGTGGAGTGACTGTTTGTGTGTGTTGGGAGTGATGGGACGTCCACTTTAGAGCATTGTTTCCCATCCTTTCCAGACTTAGAGCATACCTGGAAAAGAAATCCTCAGGGCTCCCATACCAAATAATTCTGTCAAAAGACAAGAAAAAACCCACAACATCCTAAGGATGCACATAATGCTGCTTGAAGGCATTTGGTCATCTTCCCAAGCACAGAATCGCTGCCTCTGGCAGGTCTCCAAGACGCCTCTGCTCAGAATCAGTGTTCAGAGAAAGTAAAGTAATATCTTAGAAGATATAAAAAGTCTATGTAGATGAAACCAAAGGGCTGTCTAGAGGACAAGGTGCGCTAAAAAACATGACCCCTGGAAGGAATCAGCACCTGGAAAATTGAACCCAGGGTTATGTGAAGATTGTTGGCCCCAAAACAATCATCTGACACTTAAAAGAAAAAAAAAGAAAGAAAACCAAGGAGAAGGTTCTTTGCAATCTTAGGGGGCGTTCACACTACCGTTGGTGACCGTCAGTAGTGTCCGTTGCTATTGTCCATTATAAGATTTTAGCATCGGACACTAGCTGAACCGTCAGAAATCCGTTAAAATTTCCATTCATTTCAACGGGTTTTTATATTGTGTCCGTTTGTACCAAATCCGTCAGAAGTCCGTTTTTTTTTCACAGACAAAAAATCCTACATTCAGGACTTTTTGTCCGTTTGAAAAAAACGGATTCTTGACGGACAGCAAGTGTCCGTTATTTTTTTAACATTGAAGTCTATGGGTAACAGACTTATAACGGACAGAAACTGATACCCATCAGTTACCGCCCCTTATTTTAATTCCTTTTTTTCCCCCCCCCCCCCAAAAAAAAAAAAAAAAAAAAAAAAAAAAAAAAGGTAAAAAAAAAAAAAAACCCCAATATTTATCCCAACCAAACATATTCTTTTAATTTTTTTTTTTTTTTTTTTTTTTATATAACTGTAATTTTATTGAAAAATTTTTCATTAACAAGGAATAAAGAAAAAACAAAAAAACAATAATAATCAAACAAACAGGAAGCATTGAGGTAAATAGAGGCTATCTGCCTCCTCCCCCTTAAGCAATATGCATTTAAATTAAGCAGTGAACAAGGGAGGGGGGAATGGAGGGGTTAAGAAGACAAGGGTAGGACCAAAGGGAAGGGGGGGGGAGGGAAGGAGAGGACTAGAGATCAGAGACCCTGTAATGTACAATACATGTCCCAGGGTGCCCAAATAGCCCCAAAGGCTTCCCGTGAATTATGTAGGCCAGCAGTCAGGTATTCAAGACTCCTCACATCCTTCATTCTAGCCACAAGCTCAAGACTAGATGGGGGACTCACCTTCTTCCAGTTTCTAGCTATGAGAGTTTTAGCTGCAGTACAAAGATGCAAGAAAAGCCTGGATGACTTATTGCTCAGGTGTCTGGGGGGAAGGTTCAGGAGATAAAGAAGAGGGTCAAGAGGAACCTCTTGCAAAAAGAGAGCAGTCGTCAGAGTCCTGACCTCCCTCCAAAAACCGAGGATGAGAGGGCACGTCCAAAAGATATGGTGCAGGGTACCCACCGCAGCTCCACAGCGCCAGCACCATGGGGGAACTAATGGGTTTAAAGTATGAAGGAGAGCCGGGGTATGATACCAATGCATCAACAGCTTATACTGCGTTTCCCTAAACGTAATGCACTGAGATGATTTCTGGGCCCGAGACCATACAATCCGCCACTGTTCCTGGGAGATGGGTTTACCCACCGCCTCCTCCCATTTAAGCATATAGCGATGATTAACAGGAGAGCCTGTAGTTTGTGAGTTAAGAAGTTGGTAAATAGAGGATATAAGGCCCCTAGTGGACGTGCCTGCACGGCAAATCTTTTCAAAAGCGGTGGGGAGTGACACCTTAAGAGACCCATGGAGGGAGCGGACAAAGTGAACCACCTGCAAGTAATGGAACCATTCAGTACTTGGCAGGTTTTGATTAGCTGTAAGATAAGCAAAGGACCTGAGTTCCAAGGTTCCAGGGTCAACCATATCAGCAATCCGGTAAAGGCCAGCTTCAGACCACACTTTAGTCATGGCAGAAGTCAGGCTCTCTGGGAGAAGGGGGTTGTATAGTATGGAGACCATAGATGAGCGCGGGGACATCAGGGAGAATCTAGCACAACAGGTAGACCAGATAGATCTAGTAAACCGAATGGGGCCCAACAGGTACGAGGCAGGGGGGGGTGGGGGGGAGCTGACCCACAGAAGCGCGTTAGGATGCATGGGTGCCAGCCATAGCTTCTCTACCTGCACCCATCTGGTGTATGCTGGCATAGCCGCCCAGAATGGGATATGGCGTAAGTGGGCCGCCCAGTAATAATGTAACAGATGTGGGACAGCCATACCCCCCAGACCCCCTATCCGCCAGCATAACAGATCTAGGTATTCGGTGTCGTTTTGCTTTCCAGATAAACTGGAAGATAGCTTTCTGTAGGTTCCGTAATTCTCCCCGAGGTATCGCGACTGGGAGAGTCTCGAAAAAATACAGTAGCTTCGGGAGGAGAGTCATCTTGACCGCAGCAATTCTCCCCAAAAGGGAGATAGGCAAGGGTTGCCATTTGTCCAATAGGGCTCTTAGCTCACAAAACAACCGCGGGTAGTTTGCCGAGTAGAGGGTCGCATAGGAAGTGGATATATGGACTCCCAGGTAGCGGATAGAGGACTCCCGCCACTGGAAATCGTAATTACTGCGGAGGAGAAGGAGAAGGTCCCGTGGGATGTTAAGTGGGAGTGCCTCAGTCTTCGCGGGGTTCACCTTATACCCTGAGAGATCACCATAGGTCTCTAGCGAGCGCAGCAAGTTTGGAAGGGTAGTATGAGGGGAGGTGAGAGTGAGGAGTACATCGTCCGCAAAGAGAGATATCTTAAATTCCTTATCTTGGACCATGATGCCCTTGATATTAGGGTCTCGCCTAATCTTGGCCGCTAGCGGTTCAATGCAGAGGGCAAATATGATGGGTGACAGGGGGCAACCCTGCCTAGTGCCATTTCGAATAGGGAAGGAGGGCGAAGATGCATGGGGAAGCTTGATTGCTGCTGAGGGTAAGGAGTAAAGGGCCTGGATAGCTGTGAGAAACGGTCCCGTAAGCCCGAACGCCTTAAGCGTAGTATGCATAAACGACCAATTTATGCGGTCAAAAGCCTTTTCAGCGTCCAGGCTCAAGAGAAGGGCCGGGGTAGAATAATGATTGGCCACCTCCACCAAATCCACAGTCCTCCTGGTGTTGTCACCACCCTGACGACAGGGGATGAATCCCACCTGGTCCTTATGGACAAGCAGAGGGAGCCAAGCATTCAGTCTATTGGCTAAGAGTTTGGTGAAAAGTTTCAGGTCCGTGTTCAGCAAAGCAATCGGTCGGTAGTTAGCACAATCCTGCAAGTCCTTACCCGGTTTAGGGACCAATGTGAGTAGTGAAGAGAGCATAGTCGGGGGTATAGGGGAACCTGAAAGGAAGGAATTGAAGAGGGACAATAGATGAGCAGAGAGTTCACCCTGGAAAACCTTATAATAATTGTAAGTGAACCCATCTGGGCCTGGGGCTTTCCCATTTGGGAGGTCCCTCAGGACCCCTTCTAGTTCCTCCCTGGTGATGGGGGTGTTCAGGGAGGTTAGGGCCTCAGGAGGAAGGCGTGGGAGACAACAATCCTTTAAATAGTCTTCCAGTAGTGTTGAGTCATCCCCAGGGAGTAGTGCTCGTGGGGGGGGTAAGTCATACAGCTTAGAGTAGTAAGAGTGGAACGCCAGCGCCACAGCATCAGGGTGATGTTGAAGAGTACCCGCGGGGTCACGGACAGAGTGTGGTGTGGAAGAGGCCCGATGATCCCTGAGGGTTCCTGCCAGGAGGGTATGAGATTTATTACCTCGTTCAAAAAACCGCTGACGGGTATAAAGGAGAAGTCGTTCCACATGGCGGGTCTCCAAATCACGGAGGTCCGCCCGGGCCAGGACCAAACGGCGAAGAACCCCCAGGGATGGATGCGCTGCCAAAGTCGTCGTAAGGGACCGAATACGGGCTTGGAGGAGCTGTTCCTGGGCCTGTCTGTCCCTTTTAAGCCTAGAAGCCAATGCGATACAGCATCCTCTCATGACCGCCTTATGGGCTTCCCAGAGAATGGCAAGAGAGTCTACCGAGCCTAAGTTGTCCCTAAAATAATCTATCAAGTGTGTGCGCAGGGTCTCGAGGGAGGTCGGCGAATTGAGCAGTGTTTCGTTAAGACGCCAATGACATTGGCGAATAGGCACTGGAGTCGTAGATAAGGTAACCACGACTGGGGCATGATCAGACCAGGTGAGAGGGCCAATGTTCGTGTCCCTAAGCAAACGAAGAGCGGGAGCATTTCCAAAGAAGTAGTCAATGCGGGTGTGAGTGTTATGAGGGTGAGAAAAGAAGGTGTAGGAGCGCGCCGTAGGATTGTCCACTCGCCAAAGGTCATACAAAGAGTGGGCGCGGATCAGCCTGCGGAACTCCCTTGCAAGTTGGGCCAACCTATGGGGGGTTGGGCCCTGGGGTAACGCCAGACGATCCGCCCGTTCAGAGAAGACCATGTTAAAGTCTCCCCCCACCAGCCAAGCTGATGGTGGGAGAGCGCGCAGACGGGAGAATACCCGGCGCAAGAACGGGATCTGTGCTGAATTGGGGGCATAGACATTGCATAAAACAATCGGGGCACCATAAAGGAGCCCCTCCAAGATAACAAACCGGCCACCTGGGTCTATGTGGGAAGTCGTCACTGTAATTGGGCAGGATCGAGAAAGAAGGATAGCCACCCCAGCTCTGCGTCGATTGTGGAAGGCTGAAAAAGCTACGGGAAAATAATGCTTAGCGAAGGCAAAAGTACCAGCGCGGTCAAAATGAGTCTCCTGAAGAAACGCCACATCCGCTCGTAAGGAGCGGAGTTCTCTAAGGACATGGCGCCTTTTAATGTTGGAACCCAGGCCCTTGACATTAATTGTCACGCACCTAACCATTGGGACCCAGGATTGGAGGACAGTGGCGGATTGCAATAAGCTCACCCATCTCACATGACGCTGGCAAGTTTCCCTCGGAGAGGCAAAAGGGCAATCCACAAACAGGAACCCAAAGTCGAGGCAGGGTCTCTAGATCAGGGAGGGGGGGGAAAGAGAGGGAGGGAGGGAGGCAAAAGACATCATAAATGACAAAGTAAAAATAAAAACAGTTAAACAATACTTTGTGGGCGAGGCTAAGTCACTCGCCTGGGGACCAATGAGGGCAGCCAGAGGTCCAATCAGGATCAATGGCCGCACAGTCCAAGTATCCCCTTAGGGGGGAGAGCGTGGACAGGAGGTCGGAGGGGAGGCGGTGGATCCCCAACCACCAGTAAAAAGAAGGAAGGAAGGGGAGTCACCGGAACCCCACCCCGCCCCACTCCGCTAAAACAATCCAATAATAAGCATAATAGATGAGACCCGTAGACCTAAAAAAAAAAAAAAAAGAAGCAAACATAACATTAAGGCATGCAGATTCCAAAGCACCACCGAGAAAAGGGAGAACGTCTCAAGGGGGGGCAGCCTCCTCAGGGATCAGTCTCCAGCCGGGGCCTCCGAGTGGTCACCACCGCGGAGGATGCATGACGTCGTCTGGGCTCCAATCGTTGCCAAACCGGTGGTGGGGGAGGGGGGTGGAGAGAATAGCTCCCAGTCTGTTAAATCCGGCAGGGGAACATCCAATAGGTCACAGAAGAGAGGCAAATCCGCAAAGGAGCGAAGCGTAGCGGAGCGACCATCCCTACGAGCAATGAGAGCAAACGGAAATCCCCACCGGTAAGGAATTTGGTGCTCCTGAAGAATCTGGAGGAGGGGTCGGAGATGGCGGCGTTTCTGGAGGGTGATTAGCGACAGATCCTGATAGAATTGTAGTGGAGCTCCCTGAAACTCGAAGTCTTTGAGTTTGCGCACTTTGCTCATTATAGCCTCTTTAAGGGTGAAGTCGTGGAGGCAGCAGATGACATCACGGGGTGTGGCGGAAGATCCTCTGGGTCGAAGGGCTCGATGTGCCCTATCAAACTTAATTTTGTGGGACGGGGGCTCCTGCAGTATAGTGTTGAAGACAGCCTCCAGCAGAACAGGCAGATCCTCAGATTGGTCAGCCTCTGGGAGTCCCTTGATGCGTATATTGTTGCGCCGGCCCCTGTTGTCAAGATCCTCCAAGTGGCGTTGCATGTCCCGTATAGCTGAACCCTGTTCAGTGGTAGTATCATGCAGTGAGGCAACATAGTCTCTGGTAGTGTCATGGTCATTCTCCAGCGTGTCCATTCGGTTAGCAATGGAGTGTAAATCAGTGCGGAGGGTAGCAATTTCAGATCGGAAGGATGCTGTGATTTCCGCAACCATACTTTTAAGGTCTTGTTTAGTAGGAAGTTGAGGAAGAAGGTCCGCCATGGATGATGGTGCTGAAGATGGGCCTGGAATGCAGCTCTGCGGGTGCAGGACTGGAGGGGGGGAGGCATAATCCTTGGGAGTGTGGGGCGGAGGAGCCCCTACGCCAGCGCCTTCCACCGCGCCATCCCCCCCTGAGCTATGGAGGGGAGGGGCGATGGGGGAAGATAGTAGATGGGGGGCCACAGAGACCAGCTCTGTGGCCACAGGCTGCAACTCATCAGCGGTGTAGGAGGGAGCAGAGCCACTGACCTCAGAACTCCTTGAGAAGCTGGAGACATCCGGGGTCCTCTCATGCCGCTCTGCCAGGAGTGCTGGTGAAGCAGAATGTAGTTGCTGGGACATCCCAGGGTGAGGAGACTGTGGGAGCACTCGTGCTGGGGAAACTCTGGGTTGCCCAGGCGCCGACAGGGATCTCTGTTGAAGCGGCGCTCCGCTGGCTGACAGGGGGAGCGCGGGAGGAGAGAAGCTGCGCTGCGACCCCTGTGCCTGAAGAGCGGAGGAAATCCAAGATGGCCGCCCCGCAGCAGCCTGGCCCGGTAGAGAAGGCCGCTGGGCCAGAAAGGCGTCCAGGGTGGCCCCCCCAGACCTCTCCACGGGCGCTGGGGTGCCCGGGGCCACCTTCCTCGGTAAGCGCTTGCCCATACTGCGCCTGCTGAGGGGTCCACGGGTCTCAGTAGCGAGCGGAGGAGCGGAGAAGGACCTGCGCGCGTGCTACTCCATGCGCGTCCAGGCCACGCCTCCGTGTCCGTTTTTTTAACTGAACCATTAATTGTATCAGTTAAAAAAATGGACACATTAACATCAGTTAGTGTCTGTTATGATAGGTTTCCTTTTTTTTTTTTTTTTTTTTTTTGGGGGCCTTTTTTTAGGGCTCCCCCGGGGTGGTGTCCCCCTTTTTTTTTTTATTAAAAAAATTTTAGGGGGTGGGCTTTTTTTCCCTTGTTGGTGGCGGTGGTGTGTTGGGGCCCTTTGTGTGAGAGAAAGGGTAAATAAATTAAAAAAATTTTTTTTTTTTTTTTCTTTTTTTTTTTTTTGTTTTTTTTTTTTTCCTGCTTTCTTCTTCTCCTTCCCCTTTTTTTTTTTTTTTTTTTTTTATTTTTTTTTTTGGTGTTTTTTTTATTTTTTTTCCAAATACTGGCAGAGCCCCACCACCCCCTCCATCCGTGAATGTGTTCACAGGCTAGATCACATTTACCGACTGGAAGAGTTGGCCCACTGGGAAACTAGATCTCACCTTACATTTGCTAAAATCTGGGACCCTTGTGCGAAACTTAAAATATGAGCAAATGAGATAAGTTAGCCCTCTTCTCTGACCTCTCCTGGTTTACCCCCCCACCCTCCTTTTGTCTACCGACCCTGTATGAGTTTAAGTGTTAACACTACCTATAGATCAGCATGACAAATATGGTAATTGGGAAGCCCCTCCAGATTCTTCACACAATTGGTT
This sequence comes from Leptodactylus fallax, assembly GCA_947044405.1. Lineage (NCBI taxonomy): Eukaryota > Metazoa > Chordata > Amphibia > Anura > Leptodactylidae > Leptodactylus > Leptodactylus fallax. The sequence goes on from CAMRHE010000366.1 coordinate 251,490, forward strand.
CGGTCACAACTTCACTTCGCTGTTCAAAGACCCTACATGACTGATTTGCCTCCTTCTCCGCCTCATATAGCCACCTGATAGGGTAACGCTGCGCTCCTTGTTCTGCTCCTTCTGTCAGTTCTCTGTATCCTACTGATTTGTGCTTTCTATATAAGCTATATGTTTATCTTTCTTACATTTTCTGTGGGGACCTAAAACCAATAGAAAGATTTTAAAAAGAAAAACAAATAGTTGGTGAATACAGGAAGAAAGTCTTCTGTTAATGTCTTTCTATCTGACACTTTCTGTCCATTGTTCTGATCCCCTGATGGATCAGAATAGTGAAAGCTAAACATGATAATGTAAAACTACCCAAGAAGAAATGGTATTGTGCAGTGCCCGTACATACAGGATAAGAGAGGCGGTAGTGTGCAGTGGATATATATGTAAACTAAGTAGTACTGTGCAGTGGCTATACAGTGGGGAAAAAAGTATTTAGTCAGCTGCCAATTGTGCAAGTTCTCCCACTTAAAAAGATGAGGCCGGCCTGTAATTGTCATCATAGGTAGACCTCAACTATGAGAGACAAAATGAGAAAACAAATCCAGAAAATCACATTGTCTGATATTTTAAGAATTTATTTGCAAATCATGGTGGAAAATAAGTATTTGGTCACCTACAAACAAGCAAGATTTCTGGCTCTCACAGACCTGTAACTTGTTCTTTAAGAGGCTCCTCCACTCATTACACTGTATATGTAGTGTAAACTATGTGGTACTGTACAGTGGATATATATGTAGTGTAAACTATGTGGTACTGTACAGTGGGTATATATGTAGTGTAAACTATGTGGTACTGTACAGTGGATATATATGTAGTGTAAACTATGTGGTACTGTACAGTGGGTATATACAGTCATGGCCAAAAGTTTTGAGAATGACACAAATATTCTATTTTCACATGATCTGCTGCCCTCTGGTTTTTATGTGTGTTTGTCAGATGTTTTTATCACATACAGAAATAGAATTGCATTCATATTATGAGTAACAGAAGCTTATATTGACAGTTAGAATGAGTTAATGCAGCAAGTCAATATTTGCAGTGTTGACCCTTCTTCTTCAGGACCTCTGCAATTCTCCCTGGCATGCTCTCAATCAACTTCTGGACCAAATCCTGACTGATAGCAGTCCATTCTTGCAGAATCAATGCTTTAATTTTGTCTGAATTTGTTGGTTTTTGTTTGTCCACCCGTCTCTTGATGATTGACCACAAGTTCTCAATGGGATTAAGATCTGGGGAGTTTCCAGGCCATGGACCCAAAATCTCTATGTTTTGTTCCCTGAGCCATTTAGTTATCACCTTTGCTTTATGGCAAGGTGCTCCATCATGCTGGAAAAGGCATTGTTGAGCGCCAAACTACTCTTGGACGGTTGGGAGAAGTTGCTCTTGGAGGACATTCTGGTACCATTCTTTATTCATGGCTGTGTTTTTAGGCAAGACTGTGAGAGAGCCGATTCCCTTGGCTGAGAAGCAACCCCACACATGAATGGTTTCAGGATGCTTTACAGTTGGCATGAGACAAGACTGGTGGTAGCGCTCACCTCTTCTTCTCCGAATAAGCTGTTTTCCAGATGTTCCAAACAATCGAAAAGGGGATTCATCAGAGAAAATGACTTTACCCCAGTCCTCAGCAGTCCACTCCCTGTACCTTTTGCAGAATATCAGTCTATCCCTGATGTTTTTTCTGGAGAGAAGTGGCTTCTTTGCTGCCCTCCTTGAGACCAGGCCTTGCTCCAAGAGTCTCCGCCTCACAGTGCGTGCAGATGCACTCACACCTGCCTGCTGCCATTCCTCAGCAAGCTCTGCACTGCTGGTAGCCCGATCCCGCAGCTGAAACACTTTTAAGAGACGGTCCTGCTGCTTGCTGGTCTTTCTTGGGCGCCCTGGAGCCTTTTTGGCACCAATGGAACCTCTCTCCTTGAAGTTTTTGATGATGCGATAGATTGTTGACTGAGGTGCAATCTTTCTAGCTGCAATACTCTTCCCAGTTAGGCCATTTTTGTGCAGTGCAATGATGACTGCACGTGTTTCTTTAGAAATAACCATGGTTAACAGAAGAGAAACAATGATGGCAAGCACCAGCCTCCTTTGAAAGTGTCCAGTGGTGTCATTCTTACTTAATCATGACAGATTGATCTCCAGCCCTGTCCTCATCAACACCCACACCTGTGTTAATGGAGCAATCACTGAAACGATGTTAGGTGGTCCTTTTAAGGCAGGGCTGCAATGATGTTGAAATGTGTTTTGGGGGATAAAGTTCATTTTCTAGGCAAATATTGACTTTGCAAGTAATTGCTGTTAAGCTGATCACTCTTTATAACATTCTGGAGTATATGCAAATTGCCATTAGAAAAACTGAAGCAGTAGACTTTGTAAAAATTAATATTTGTATCATTCTCAAAACTTTTGGCCATGACTGTATGTAGTGTAAACTATGTGGTACTGTACAGTGGGTATATATGTAGTGTAAACTATGTGGTACTGTACAGTGGGTATATATGTAGTGTAAACTATGTGGTACTGTACAGTGGGTATATATGTAGTGTAAACTATGTGGTACTGTACAGTGGGTATATATGTAGTGTAAACTATGTGGTACTGTACAGTGGGTATATATGTAGTGTAAACTATGTGGTACTGTACAGTGGGTATACTGTATTTAGTGTAACTTAGTGGTACTTTACATAATGAACTGTACTGGCACCCAGTGATACTGTTGTATACTGCAGTGGGTCACAGGAATCTATGACTACCTGCCCCACTGTTCTACCTTATACACTACAGGCCTGTGTCCACTTATGGAGAGAATTGCTGGTACAGGTTGTGCATTGTCATTGACATCATTCAGCCTAAGCTGGGTTGTGATGGACAGGTGAAAGACAGAAAGAAGCATGATGACTGCACTGCATCACTTATTGCTTGAGGAATTGGTAGTCAGATGAGTTTTTCTTCTCATGTCCTTTCATTATATACTTTGTAGGGGCCCTTGAGCGTCATCTCAGTATATAGGAGGGCACTGAGGGGCCCAATACTATTTGGCTGGACATTATGGTCAACTCTAAGGGGGCATAACAGTATGTAGGGGCCATGAAGGCAATATTATACTGTGTGGGGGCAGAAATAGAGTGGCTACAGTCAAAGATGTAGTAGTTAAGGCTAGACGCTTGGCTGAAGACAATTAAATTTGCCACTGTTCCATTTTAAATTTGGTTCCCAAAAAGAAACCCTTTGGGATTACTTTTTTTTTTACCCTGAACAAATTATTTTGGGGTAAAGAGTGGTAACCGTTGTGTCACTTTGGGAGCATTCTTACTATGGGGACACTGTTAAAAATGGAAGGGGGAAGTATGCAAACAAATTGTCATTGATGGCAAAAGTTTAACTCACTCTGGTTTGACTTTTTGGAAGGTTACTCCTTATAGATCGATGACTGGTTTTCTAAGACACCTAGAGACATTGCCTAGGATTCAAGCCAAGCCAGAACATCTCTTCTATTCACAGACGATTGTTTTGGGGTTATTGCCCCTCATCGGTGTGAATCGTGGTACTGGTTTTACTAGGTGAAGTCATAGACGTGGGTCAGAAGGTTTACTATGTCTCCTTAGGGAGAGTCTAACAAACCTTGCATGGTTTAATAGGAATTCTGGGAAAGGAATAAGCAAACAAGTTTTCTTTATGGAAATAGGAATTTCCATAGTAGCACCACCTTATGAAATGTAGGAGCGGACTTTACTGTAGACCTGCAGAGCAGGCTTGGTTCAGGCCTCCCTCTATGTGCAGCAGTTAGTTTACCGGCATAGGGAAGGGCCGGATCCTCTTCTGATGACTACCTGAGACAGAGGCGTAACATGGAACTCCTGGACCCCAATGCAAAATCTGTACCAGGCCCAACACGTTAAATGTGCTTCCTATAATACTGGTGTCTTCTTATGTTGTGGAGAGACCTTTGGGCCCCCTTAGGCTCCAGGGCTCAGTAGTGATGGCGTCATCTGCATCCCCTATAGCTACACCCCTGACCTTAGGATGAGACCCCTCTCAGGAGATCCACTGGCATTGGCTCTAGCTTCTACATAAACCCATTATAGGACTGCACAGACAACAATAAAGGCTGTTACCACAGGATAGTAAGAGCCCGGGCCATGGCCGGAGACCTCCTGTGTGCACCTTCACCTTACACTCTTCCACAAATGCATTAAGGTGTCATGAATTAGTTACAGTGCCTTGCCAAAGTATTCATACCCTTTGACCTTTTTCACATTTTGTCACCTTACAGCCACAAACTGAAATGTATTGTATTGAGATTTTCAGTGATAACCAACACAAACTAGCCGATAATTGTGAAGTGGAAGGAAACTGATACAAGGTTATCAACATTCCATTCTAATAAAAATCTGAAAAGTGTGACGTGCAAAAGTCTTCAGCCCCCTGTACTCTGATACCCCTAAATAAAATCCAGTGCACACAATTGAGTTAATAGAGTCCGGCTGTGTGTAATATAGTCTCAGAATAAATACACGTGTTCTGTGAAGGCCTCAGTGGTTTGTTAGAGAACACTAGTGAACAAACAGCATCATGAAGACCAAGGAACTCACCAAACAGGTCAGAGATAAAGTTGTGGAGAAGTTGAAAGCAGGGTTAGGTTATAAAAACATATCCCAAGCTTTGAGCATCCCAATGAGCTATTCAGTCCATCATCCAAAAATGGAAAAAGTATTCTACAACTGCAAACCTACCAAGACATGGCCGTCCGCCTAAACTAACAGATCACTGAGCAAGGAGAGCACTGGTCAGAGAAGCAGCCAAGAGGCCCATGATCACTCTGGAGGACCCGCAGAAATCCACAGCTCAGGTACAGGGAGAATCTGTCCACAGGACAACTAGAAGTCACTGCGCACTCCACAAATCTGGCCTTTATGGAAGAGCAGCAAGAAGAAAACCATTGTTGTAAGAAAGACATAAGAAGTGGCGTCTGCAGTTTATGGCCACAAGCCATATAGGGGACACTCCAAACATGTGGAAGAAGGTGCTCTGCTCAGAGGAGACCAAAGGGGAACTTTATGGCCTAAATGCAAAGCGCTATGTGTGGTGGAAAAGTAACCCTGCTCATCCCCCTGAACAGACCGTCATCCTCACTGTGACACATAGGGGGCAGCATCATGCTGGGGGGATAGGGAAGCTGGTCAGAGTTGATGGGAAGATGGAAGGAGTTAAATACAGGCCAATCCTGGAAGAAAACCTGTTGGAGGCTGCAAAACACTTGAGACTGGGAAGGAGATTCACCTTCCAGCAAGACAATGACCCTAAACATCCAGCCAGAGCTCCAGGGGATGGTTTAGATCACAGAATATTCCTGTGTTAGACTGGCCCAGTCACAGTCCAGACCTAAATCCCATTGAGCATCTGTGGCAAGACATGAGAATTGCTGCTCACAGACGCTCCATCCAATCTGGCTGCAAAGAAGAAGAAGAAGAAGGGGCAGAAATCTCATCTCTAGATGTGCAAAGCTGGTAGAGACAGAGCCCAAAAGACTTGTAGCTGGAATTGCAGCCAAAGGCGGCTCTACAAAGTATTGCTATAGGGGGGCTGAAGACTTTTGCACGTCACACTTTTCAGATTTTTATTTGATTACAGTGTGGATAATCTTGTATCATTTTCCTTCCACTTCACAATTATCTGGTACTTTATGTTGGTTATCACTGAAAATCTCAAGAAAATACATTTAAGTTTGTGGTTGTGACAACATGTGACAAAGTGCGAAGGGTATGAAGACTTTTGCAAGCCACTGTACATAGGCTCAGAATGGTCACTTCTGTATCATCCAAATGAAAGGTTTTATGTAATAAATCTTATATGTTATTGTCAGTATAATGGTCCCGTGTAGAGGAATTGTTCAGTATGTCCTTAGGCTTCAGTACATTCAGCTGACATCTTACAATCACATTGCGCTGTTTGGTGAGAAAATGAAAAGACTGTTCTATACAAACAAGGTGTAGTCAGCAGGTAGAAAATGTGATGTGAGATATTATTGAAAATGAAAAATAAAAACGGTTCCAGCATCCAAGAGTTTTAATTATTTAAATAAAATATAACTTTTAATTCATAATGGATTAGAAAAGTAACAACAGTTACACGAGAAAAAGATCCAACGCGTTGGATCATGGCTACATAAGGATCAAAACACAACTGAATTTAAAACACAAATGGATCAGATATCTCCACCCACTAGCAAATTTCACTATTAACACACCAATATAACATAAATATATGTGTAATATATAAAAGAAAAAAATATATAACCTCAATCATATATAAAATACATACATATAAACATATTCCAAATACATAAAGATAAAAAATATAAACTTACATATAGTGTTTCATTAAAGAGATGTATATAGCATATAACGACATTCCCTCCATAAAATTCAAAATTCAAGAGGGAGAAATCACATAATCAAGTAACATGTGACCACTACATATTCAAAAGGATGAGCTGGAAAAAATGCCGTCACCCAATATAATAGTTGTGTATATTATAAACCGCAACGTTCCCTCCATGAAATTCAAAGGGAGAAAGTCATGTGAATGAATAACATGTGATCAACACAAATGGATCACATGATACATCCCCTAAATAAATTCAAAAAGACGAACGGCAAATAATACCGTCATCCAATGAAATAAACACATTAAATTACCAAGCGGGAACATCGCAAAATAGATCACATAATATATCCCATGAATAAATTCAAAAAGGAAAGCGGGAATAATGCCGTCATCCATAAAACAATATGTATAACATATAACGGAATTCGCTCCATCTCCCTCCATAAAATTCAAAAGAGGGAGGAAGGTCACATGAACACAATACAAAAAAAATCACATGATATTCCACAGGACTATATTCAAAAGGATGAGCGGCAAAAAATGCCGTCACCCGGAATAATAGTCGTATATACTATAAACAGCAAATTCCCTCTATAAAATTCAAAGGGAAAAAGTCATGTGAAAGAATAACACATGATCAACAAGAATAGATCACATGATACATCCCCTGAAAAAATTCAAAAGGACGAGCGGCAAATAATACCGTCATCTAATAAAATGAAGGTAACACATTAAATTACCAAGCGGGACCATCGCGAAATAGATCACATGATGTATCCCATAAATAAATACAAAAAAGAAAGCGGGAAAAATGCCGTCATCCAATGAAATGAATACAGCGCATATCAAAAATCTGAATTGTAAAGCGGGAATATCGCAAAACATGAAACCCCAATGAATGAAATATAAATAATTAGATTACCATTATATAAAAATTATATATTATATGTATATATACATATGATTGTAGCATAACTTCAACACATAACTCATTAATAAATATAAGACAAATCTGACCTAATATTAAGACCATACGGATATCTAGTATTTAATTTTAGAATCCAGAATGCTTCTCTTTTTAATACCAATTTCCTCCAATTACCCCACAATTGGGCTTATGAACATGTTCTATGGCATAAAACTGAAAAGATGAAACATTACCACCATGTACTGATGAAAAATGTCGGGAAGCATTGGACATATTTTCTCCTGTTTTTGTACAATCAGAAAGGTGTTCAGCTATCCTTATCTTTACCGCTCTAACAGAATATCCTACATATAATAAATTACAGCTCGTACATTCAATAATATAAACAATATGATGACTGTTGCAATTTAAAAAGCTCTTAATTTCATAAGTTTTATTACCACCAACAACTTGAAAATTTGTAGTTTTTTTTCACATATTTGCAAACATTGCATCTATTTAGTCCACATTTAAAAAACCCTTCAAATCTAACCAAGTTGACGCCGCCGGTTTAATAGTAGTGAACATGCTAGGCAAGAATAAATTACCAATAGTACGTCCCCGTTTAGCAATATATTGTACACCCTCCGCTAAAATTGTATTAGTATTAGAATCTTGTTGTAAAATAGGTAAAAAAAAATTTTTAAATATTAACAATGCTTTGATATTGTGCGCTAAAGGGGGTTGAAAAAACAATTTTATTATGATTGTTGAAATTTCTATTAAAACAATTATTAGATAACAAAGAACAAGATCTTTGATCTACTAGATTTTGGGCTCTATTTAGGGACCAATTGGGATAACCTCTCTTTTTTAACTTATCTAAAGTAATATTACTCTGGACAGTATAATCCTTTTCTAGAGAGCAAGCTCGCTTTGTTCTAATAAGTTCCCGCACCGGTATAGACTTAATAGTATGTTTGGGATGATGGCTAGTAGCTAAAAGAATAGCATTACCTGATGAAGGTTTTCTATATAACGAAATTTCTACCATACTTGTGTCACAATTGCCTCTTAAAAAAATATCAAGAAAGCAAATCGATGAAGAATGAGAATTAAATGTGAACTGTAAATTAATTTCATTAGAATTAATGTATTGAACAAAATTAAGAACGGACGCTACATCTCCGAGCCAAATAATAAAGATATCATCGATGTAGCACCCGTACAAATGCAAAGAATTTACAAATGGATTATCAGATGAAAAAATAAAACATTCTTCCCACCATGCCATAAAAAGGTTAGCTATGGATGGGGAAAAAGAAGCACCCATAGGGGCACCTTGTATTTGTAAAAAGAAAACATTATCAAACATAAAAAAATTATGTCTCAAAAGAAAAAAAAATTTCCCTAATAAGATATTCTGACAAAATCTCTGAATATTGGCTGTACTTATGTAGATGAAAAGAAATCGCTTGGATAGCGGCTTCATGTGGAATACTTGAATATAATGAATTAACATCACAGGTGAGCCACAAAAAAATTGTTATCCCATTGAAATTTATCAAATATTTTTAAAACCTCTTTACGAAGGTAACCTGGGGTACGTAATACTAAGGGTTGAAGTAAATTATCAACCCAGGTACATAATTGAAATAAAAAATATATCATATACTATTCCAATACTCATAAATATAATAGAAAACCTATAGAAAGTGTCACTTCCCAAAAGAGTATGTCTAAAATGCTCTCTTTATTAATATAATCTAAAAGATGAGTCACAATAATCTCTCATAATAGAATTTAAGAGCAAGTAAAGTTGTGCATGGCCAGGGGACTTGAACGTGTGTAACACATATAATATGTCACCCCTAGTCATGAAACAACCCCTCCCCTTTCTCAAAAGTGCATGATAGTAACTTAAATTTGCTCAAAATAAGAAAGCCGACCCCCAGCAAAATATTTGCAATGCTGTTCAATGGCTGTCGGACTAGTCCTAGACAAAAAAAAAAAAAAAAAACACACTTCTGAGAAGTAGGAATGATTTAGTGCCAATATTCACATGGACACTATCAAACTACTTCCTTAAAACACCTGACGCGTTTCTAGGATAGTGCTAACCGCTATCCCGTCATCAGAGGTGTAAAGTTACTCCGTTCAAAGTCTGTTTGCAGAGAGCTATAGTTCCCCCGCTCCCCCTCAGCACTAATGCATGGCCATAAGGAGGAGTAGCGGAGCCAGCCTTTTAAAGCATAAGAAATGCCCCCTGTCATCAAGACACACCAATCAAGGGGCGCCACATATCATCAGCATTACAGAGATGAATGAGACAGTCAAAGTGCACCAAAAAACACATGTGCACTCAATGGCCAATCATGGGGCATCTATTTTTTTTTTTATTATTAGTGTTTATTTATATAGCATCATTAATTCCATGGTGCTTTAAATTTGCGGATTTACATACAGGAATAAACATCACTAGATAACGCCCCCTCACATGCTTGTCGCTATGGAGAAACCAAACAACAACAAAAATACCAGCGAATCTAAAATAACATTCACCAGAAAGAATATTAAGGATCATAGCAACAGGTATGTAATCAAATATGGACACTACAATAAAACAAGCTATTTGTAAACCCAGAAGGTATGAAGGTAGAAAGAGGCAACCCAGACAGCTAATCTGAGAAAAAAAAAAAAACCCAACAAGGATGATTCTATATAATCGGACAACTAAGGATGACCACTCATAATATGCTAAGACACTAACACAAGAGCTAGGTTTTTTTTTGTTTTCTTTTTGCCTAGGACTTTTACCTATAGTAACTACAGAGTACAGCGAGACCGTGTACCTACCTATAGTAACTACAAAAAACACCCAAACCAAGAACCTACCAATAAAATAACTCCAGAGTACACCGAGACCGTGAACCTACCTATAGTAACTACAGAATACACCGGGACCATGAACCTACCTATAGTAACTACAGAATATACTGAGACCATGAACCTACCTATAGTAACTACAGAGTACACCGAGACCGTGAACCTACCTATAGTAACTACAGAGTACACCCAGACCATGAACCTACCTATAGTAACTACAGAAGACACCGAGACCATGAACCTACCTATAGTAACTACAGAGTACACCCAGACCATGAACCTACCTATAGTAACTACAGAGTACAGCGAGACTATGAACCTACCTATAGTAACTACAGAGTACACTGAGACCATGCACCTACCTATAGTAACTACAGAGTACAGCGAGACCGTGAACCTACCTATAGTAACTACAGAGACCATGAACCTACCTATAGTAACTACAGAATATACTGAGACCATGAACCTACCTATAGTAACTACAGAATACACCCAGATCATGAACCTACCTGTAGTAACTACAGAGTACACCCAGACCATGAACTTACCTGTAGTAACTACAGAATACACCCATACCATGAACCTACCTGTAGTAAATACAGAGTACACCCAGACCATGAACTTACCTGTAGTAACTACAGAATACACCCAGACCATGAACCTACCTGTATTAACTACAGAGTACACTGAGACCATGCACCTACCTATAGTAACTACAGAGTACACCCAGACCATGAACCTACCTATAGTAACTACAGAATATACTGAGACCATGAACCTACCTGTAGTAACTACAGAATACACCCAGACCATGAACCTACCTATATAGTAACTAGAGTACACCGAGACCGTGAACCTACCTATAGTAACTACAGAATACACCGGGACCATGAACCTACCTATAGTAACTACAGAATATACTGAGACCATGAACCTACCTATAGTAACTACAGAGTACACCGAGACCATGAACCTACCTATAGTAACTACAGAGTACACCGAGACCATGAACCTACCTATAGTAACTAGAGAATACACCCAGACCATGAACCTACCTGTAGTAACTACAGAGTACACCCAGACCATGAACTTACCTGTAGTAACTACAGAATACACCCAGACCATGAACCTACCTGTATTAACTACAGAGTACACTGAGACCATGCACCTACCTATAGTAACTACAGAGTACACCCAGACCATGAACCTACCTATAGTAACTACAGAGTACACCCAGACCATGAACCTACCTATATAGTAACTAGAGTACACCGAGACCGTGAACCTACCTATAGTAACTACAGAATACACCGGGACCATGAACCTACCTATAGTAACTACAGAATATACTGAGACCATGAACCTACCTATAGTAACTACAGAGTACACCCAGACCATGAACCTACCTGTAGTAACTACAGAGTACACCCAGACCATGAACTTACCTGTAGTAACTACAGAATACACCCAGACCATGAACCTACCTGTATTAACTACAGAGTACACTGAGACCATGCACCTACCTATAGTAACTACAGAATATACTGAGACCATGAACCTACCTGTAGTAACTACAGAATACACCGAGACCGTGAACCTACCTATAGTAACTACAGAATACACCGAGATCGTGAACCTACCTATAATAACTACAGAATACACCGAGACCGTGAACCTACCTATAGTAACTACAGAATATACCGAGGCCATGAACCTACCTATAGTAACTACAGAGTATACAGAGACCATGAACCTACCTATAGTAACTACAGAATACACCGAGACCGTGAACCTACCTATAGTAACTACAGAATATACCGAGGCCATGAACCTACCTATAGTAACTACAGAGTATACAGAGACCATTAACCTACCTATAGTAACTACAGAATATACCGAGGCCATGAACCTACCTATAGTAACTACAGAATACACCCAGACCATGAACCTACCTATAGTAACTACAGAACACACCGAGACCATGAACCTACCTATAGTAACTACAGAGTACACCCAGACCATGAACCTACCTATAGTAACTACAGAATATACCGAGACCATGAACCTACCTATAGTAACTACAGAATACACCGGGACCATGAACCTACCTATAGTAACTACAGAATATACTGAGACCATGAACCTACCTATAGTAACTACAGAGTACACCGAGACCGTGAACCTACCTATAGTAACTACAGAGTACACCCAGACCATGAACCTACCTATAGTAACTACAGAAGACACCGAGACCATGAACCTACCTATAGTAACTACAGAGTACACCCAGACCATGAACCTACCTATAGTAACTACAGAGTACAGCGAGACTATGAACCTACCTATAGTAACTACAGAGTACACTGAGACCATGCACCTACCTATAGTAACTACAGAGTACAGCGAGACCGTGAACCTACCTATAGTAACTACAGAGACCATGAACCTACCTATAGTAACTACAGAATATACTGAGACCATGAACCTACCTATAGTAACTACAGAATACACCCAGATCATGAACCTACCTGTAGTAACTACAGAGTACACCCAGACCATGAACTTACCTGTAGTAACTACAGAATACACCCAGACCATGAACCTACCTGTAGTAACTACAGAGTACACCCAGACCATGAACTTACCTGTAGTAACTACAGAATACACCCAGACCATGAACCTACCTGTATTAACTACAGAGTACACTGAGACCATGCACCTACCTATAGTAACTACAGAGTACACCCAGACCATGAACCTACCTATAGTAACTACAGAATATACTGAGACCATGAACCTACCTGTAGTAACTACAGAATACACCCAGACCATGAACCTACCTATATAGTAACTAGAGTACACCGAGACCGTGAACCTACCTATAGTAACTACAGAATACACCGGGACCATGAACCTACCTATAGTAACTACAGAATATACTGAGACCATGAACCTACCTATAGTAACTACAGAGTACACCGAGACCATGAACCTACCTATAGTAACTACAGAGTACACCGAGACCATGAACCTACCTATAGTAACTAGAGAATACACCCAGACCATGAACCTACCTGTAGTAACTACAGAGTACACCCAGACCATGAACTTACCTGTAGTAACTACAGAATACACCCAGACCATGAACCTACCTGTATTAACTACAGAGTACACTGAGACCATGCACCTACCTATAGTAACTACAGAGTACACCCAGACCATGAACCTACCTATAGTAACTACAGAGTACACCCAGACCATGAACCTACCTATATAGTAACTAGAGTACACCGAGACCGTGAACCTACCTATAGTAACTACAGAATACACCGGGACCATGAACCTACCTATAGTAACTACAGAATATACTGAGACCGTGAACCTACCTATAGTAACTACAGAATATACTGAGACCATGAACCTACCTATAGTAACTACAGAGTACACCCAGACCATGAACCTACCTGTAGTAACTACAGAGTACACCCAGACCATGAACTTACCTGTAGTAACTACAGAATACACCCAGACCATGAACCTACCTGTATTAACTACAGAGTACACTGAGACCATGCACCTACCTATAGTAACTACAGAGTACACCCAGACCATGAACCTACCTATAGTAACTACAGAATATACTGAGACCATGAACCTACCTGTAGTAACTACAGAATACACCGAGACCGTGAACCTACCTATAGTAACTACAGAATACACCGAGATCGTGAACCTACCTATAATAACTACAGAATACACCGAGACCGTGAACCTACCTATAGTAACTACAGAATATACCGAGGCCATGAACCTACCTATAGTAACTACAGAGTATACAGAGACCATGAACCTACCTATAGTAACTACAGAATACACCGAGACCGTGAACCTACCTATAGTAACTACAGAATATACCGAGGCCATGAACCTACCTATAGTAACTACAGAGTATACAGAGACCATTAACCTACCTATAGTAACTACAGAATATACCGAGGCCATGAACCTACCTATAGTAACTACAGAATACACCCAGACCATGAACCTACCTATAGTAACTACAGAGTACAGTCATGGCCAAAAGTTTTGAGAATGATACAAATATTAATTTTTACAAAGTCTACTGCTTCAGTTTTTCTAATGGCAATTTGCATATACTCCAGAATGTTATAAAGAGTGATCAGCTTAACAGCAATTACTTGCAAAGTCAATATTTGCCTAGAAAATGAACTTTATCCCCCAAAACACATTTCAACATCATTGCAGCCCTGCCTTAAAAGGACCACCTAACATCGTTTCAGTGATTGCTCCATTAACACAGGTGTGGGTGTTGATGAGGACAGGGCTGGAGATCAATCTGTCATGATTAAGTAAGAATGACACCACTGGACACTTTAAAAGGAGGCTGGTGCTTGCCATCATTGTTTCTCTTCTGTTAACCATGGTTATCTCTAAAGAAACACGTGCAGTCATCATTGCACTGCACAAAAATGGCCTAACTGGGAAGAGTACTGCAGCTAGAAAGATTGCACCTCAGTCAACAATCTATCGCATCATCAAGAACTTCAAGGAGAGAGGTTCCATTGGTGCCAAAAAGGCTCCAGGGCGCCCAAGAAAGACCAGCAAGCGGCAGGACCGTCTCTTAAAAGTGTTTCAGCTGCGGGATCGGGCTACCAGCAGTGCAGAGCTTGCTGAGGAATGGCAGCAGGCAGGTGTGAGTGCATCTGCACGCACTGTGAGGCGGAGACTCTTGGAGCAAGGCCTGGTCTCAAGCTGCAAGCTGCCACTCACTGGCTCACTATACAATATAATGCCTTTCATTGGCCCCCACACTTCATAATGCCACTCACTGGCTCACTATACAATATAATGCCTCTCAGTGGCCCCCACAGAGTATAATGTCCCTCAGTGGTTCCCCATACAATAAAATGCCACTCAGTAGCTCTCCATACAATATAATGACTCTCAGTGGCCGCCACATACAGTAGTATAATGCTCCTCAGTGGCCCCCACACTTCATAATGCCACTCACTGGCTCCCTATACAATATAATGCCTCTCAGTGGTCCCCACACAGTATAATGCCCCTCAGTGGCCCCAACACAGTATAATACCCCTCAGTTGCCCTCACACAGTATAATGCCTCTCAGTGGCCCCCACACAGTATAAAGCCCCTCAGTGGCTCCCACACAGTATAATGTCCCTCAATGGTTCCCCATACAATATAATGCCCCTCAGTGGCCCCCAAACTGCATGATGCCACTCACTGGCTCCCTGTACAATATAATGCCTCTCAGTGGCCCCCACACTGCATAATGTCCCTCACTGGCTCCCTATACAATATAATGCCTCTCAGTGGCCCCGACAGAGTATAATGCCTTTCAGTGGCTCCCCATACAATAAAATGCCACTCAGTAGCTCTCTATACAATATAATGACTCTCAGTGGCCGCGACACAGTATAATGCCCCTCAGTGGCCCCCACACAGTATAATGCCCCTCAGTGGCCCCCACACAGTATAATGTCCCTCAGTGGCTCCCCATACAATATAATGCCTCTCCGTAGCTCTCCATACAATATAATGCCCCTCAGTGGCCCCCACACTGAATAATGCCACTCACTGGCTCCCTATGCAATATAATGCCTCTCAGTGGCCCCCAAACAGTATAATGCCCCTCAGTGGCCCCAACACAGTATAATGCCACTCACTGGCTCCCTATACAATATAATGCCTCTCAGTGGCCCCCAAACAGTATAATGCCCCTCAGTGGCCCCCACACAGTATAATGCCACTCACTGGCTCCCTATACAATATAATGCCTCTCAGTGGCCCCCACAGAGTATAATGCCCCTCAGTGGTTCCCCATACAATAAAATGCCAATCAGTAGCTCTCCATACAATATAATGTCTCTCAGTGGCCGCCACATACAGTAGTATAATGCCCCTCAGTGGCCCCCACACTTCATAATGCCACTCACTGGCTCCCTATACAATATAATGCCACTCAGTGCCCTCCCATATAGTATAATGCCTCTAAGTGGCCCCCACACAGTATAATGCCACTCACTGGCTCACCATACAATATAATGCCACTCAGTGTCTCCACATACCGTATAATGCCTCTCAGTGGCTCCCCATACAATATAATGCCATTCAGTGGCCCCGACACTGCATAATGTCATTCGCTGGCTCCCTATACAATATAATGCCTCCCAGTGGCCCCCACACTGTATAATGCTCCTCAGTAGCTCCCCATACATTATAATGCCACTCAGTAGCTCTCCATACAATATAATGCCTCTCAGTGGTCCCCACACAGTATAATGCCCCTCAGTGGCCCCAACACAGTATAATCCCCCTCAGTGGCCCTCACACAGTATAATGCCTCTCAGTGGCCCCCACACAGTATAAAGCCCCTCAGTGGCTCCCACACAGTATAATGTCCCTCAATGGCTCCCCATACAATATAATGCCCCTCAGTGGCCCCCACACTGCATGATACCACTCACTGGCTCCCTGTACAATATAATGCCTCTCAGTGGCCCCCACACTGCATAATGTCCCTCACTGGCTCCCTATACAATATAATGCCTCTCAGTGGCCCCCACACAGTATAATGCCGCTCAGTGGCCCCAACACAGTATAATCCCCCTCAGTGGCCCTCACACAGTATAATGCCTCTCAGTGGCCCCCACACAGTATAATGCCACTCAGTGGCTCCCCATACAATATGATGTCTCTCAGTGGCCCCCACACAGTATAATGTCGCTCAGTGGCTCCCCATACAGTATAATGCCCCTCAGTGGCCCTCACACAATATAATGCCTCTCAATGGCTCCCACACAGTATAATTTCCCTCAGTGGCTCCCCATACAGTATAATGCCCCTCAGTGGCCCTCACACAATATAATGCCTCTCATTGGCCCCCACACAGTATAATGCCCCTCAATAGCTCCCACACAGTATAATTTCCCTCAGTGGCTCCCCATACAATATAATGCCCCTCAGTGGCCCGCACACTGCAAAATGCCACTCCCTGGCTCCCTATACAATATAATGCCTCTCATTGGCCCCCACACAGTATAATACCCCTCAGTAGCTCCCCATACAATATAATGCCACTCAGTAGCTCTCCATACAATATAATGCCTCTCAGTGGTCCCCACACAGTATAATGCCCCTCAGTGGCCCCAACACAGTATAATGCCCCTCAGTGGCCCTCACACAGTATAATGCCTCTCAGTGGCCCCAACACAGTATAATGCCCCTCAGTGGCCCTCACACAATATAATGCCTCTCAGTGGCCCCCACACAGTATAATGCCCCTCAATGGCTCAAACACAGTATAATTTCCCTCAGTGGCTCCCCATACAATATAATGCCTCTCAGTGGCCTGCACACTGCAAGATGCCACTCACTGGCTCCCTACACAATATAATGCCACTCAGTGGCCCCCACACTGCATAATGCCACTCACTGGCTCCCTATACAATATAATGCCTCTCAGTGGCCCCCATATAGTATAATGCCCCTCAGTGGCCCTCACACAATATAATGCCTCTCAGTGGCCCCACACAGTATAATGCCCCTCAATGGCTCACACACAGTATAATTTCCCTCAGTGGCTCCCCATACAATATAATGCCTCTCAGTGGCCCGCACACTGCAAGATGCCACTCACTGGCTCCCTATACAATATAATGCCTCTCAGTGGCTCCCCATACAATATAATGCCATTCAGTGAGCCCCACACTGCATAATGTCAGTCACTGGCTCCTTATACAATATAATGCCTCTCAGTGGCCCCCACAGAGTATAATGCCCCTCAGTAGCTCCCCATACAATATAATGCCACTCAGTAGCTCTCCATACAATATAATGCCTCTCAGTGGTCCCCACACAGTATAATGCTCCTCAGTGGCCCCAACACAATATAATGCCCCTCAGTGGCCCCCACACAGTATAATGCCTCTCAGTGGCCCCCACACAGTATAATGCCACTCAGTGGCTCCCCATACAGTATAATGCCTCTCAGTGACCCCTACACAGTATAATGCCCCTCAGTGGCTCCCACACAGTATAATGTCCCTCATTAGCTCCCCAAACAATATAATCCCACTCCGTAGCTCTCCATACAATATAATGACCCTCAGTGGCCCCCACAGAGTATAATGCTCCTCAGTGGCTCCCCATACAATAAAATGCCACTCAGTAGCTCTCCATACAATATAATGACTCTCAGTGTCTCCCCATACCGTATAATGCCTCTCAGTGGCTCCCCATACAATATAATGCCATTCAGTGGCCCCCACACTGCATAATGTCACTCACTGGCTCCCTATACAATATAATGCCTCTCAGTGGCCCCCACACAGTATAATGCCACTCAGTGGCTCACCATACAATGTAATGCCACTCAGTGTCTCCCCATACCGTATAATGCCTCTCAGTGGCTCCCCATACAATATAGTGCCATTCAGTGGCCCCCACACTGCATAATGTCACTCGCTGGCTCCCTATACAATATTATGCCTCCCAGTGGCCCCCACACTGTGTAATGCCCCTCAGTAGCTCCCCATACATTATAATGCCACTCAGTAGCTCTCCATACAATATAATGCCTCTCAGTGGGCCCCACACAGTATAATGCCCCTCAGTGGCCCCAACACAGTATAATCCCCCTCAGTGGCCCCCACACTGCATAATGCCACTCACTGGCTCCCTATACAATATAATGTCACTCAGCGCCCTCCCATATAGAATAATGCCTCTCAGTGGCCCCCACACAGTATAATGCCCCTCAGTGGCCCCCACACAATAAAATGCCCCTCAGTGGCCCTAACACAGTATACAGTGCCTTGCAAAAGTATTCGGCCCCCTTGGTTTTCATGATGCACTCTGCGCTTTAAACAGAACCCTGAGACTATCACAGAGCAGGTGCATTTATACGGAGACTTGATTACACACAGGTGGATTATGTTTCTCATCATCAGTCATTTAGGCCAAAATTGGATCATTCAGAGATCCTCACTGACCTTCTAGAGTGAGTTTACTGCACTGAAAGTAAAGGGGCCGAATAATATTGCACGCCCCACTTTTCAGTTTTTTATTTTTTACAAAAGTTTAAAATATCCAATACATTTCGTTCCACTTCACGATTGTGTCCCACCTGTTGTTGATTTTTCACCAAAAAATTTTAATTTTATATCCTTATGTTTGAAACCTGAAATGTGGCAAAAGGTTGAAAAGTTCAAGAGGGCGGAATACTTTCGCAAGGCACTGTAATGCCTCTAAGTGGCCCCCACACAGTATAATGCCACTCAGTGGCTCCCCATACAATATGATGTCTCTCAGTGGCCCCCACACAGTATAATGTCGCTCAGTGGCTCCCCATACAGTATAATGCCCCTCAGTGGCCCTCACACAATATAATGCCTCTCAATGGCTCCCACACAGTATAATTTCCCTCAGTGGCTCCCCATACAGTATAATGCCCCTCAGTGGCCCTCACACAATATAATGCCTCTCATTGGCCCCCACACAGTATAATGCCCCTCAATAGCTCCCACACAGTATAATTTCCCTCAGTGGCTCCCCATACAATATAATGCCCCTCAGTGGCCCGCACACTGCAAAATGCCACTCCCTGGCTCCCTATACAATATAATGCCTCTCATTGGCCCCCACACAGTATAATACCCCTCAGTAGCTCCCCATACAATATAATGCCACTCAGTAGCTCTCCATACAATATAATGCCTCTCAGTGGTCCCCACACAGTATAATGCCCCTCAGTGGCCCCAACACAGTATAATGCCCCTCAGTGGCCCTCACACAGTATAATGCCTCTCAGTGGCCCCAACACAGTATAATGCCCCTCAGTGGCCCTCACACAATATAATGCCTCTCAGTGGCCCCCACACAGTATAATGCCCCTCAATGGCTCAAACACAGTATAATTTCCCTCAGTGGCTCCCCATACAATATAATGCCTCTCAGTGGCCTGCACACTGCAAGATGCCACTCACTGGCTCCCTACACAATATAATGCCACTCAGTGGCCCCCACACTGCATAATGCCACTCACTGGCTCCCTATACAATATAATGCCTCTCAGTGGCCCCCATATAGTATAATGCCCCTCAGTGGCCCTCACACAACATAATGCCTCTCAGTGGCCCCACACAGTATAATGCCCCTCAATGGCTCACACACAGTATAATTTCCCTCAGTGGCTCCCCATACAATATAATGCCTCTCAGTGGCCCGCACACTGCAAGATGCCACTCACTGGCTCCCTATACAATATAATGCCTCTCAGTGGCTCCCCATACAATATAATGCCATTCAGTGAGCCCCACACTGCATAATGTCAGTCACTGGCTCCTTATACAATATAATGCCTCTCAGTGGCCCCCACAGAGTATAATGCCCCTCAGTAGCTCCCCATACAATATAATGCCACTCAGTAGCTCTCCATACAATATAATGCCTCTCAGTGGTCCCCACACAGTATAATGCTCCTCAGTGGCCCCAACACAATATAATGCCCCTCAGTGGCCCCCACACAGTATAATGCCTCTCAGTGGCCCCCACACAGTATAATGCCACTCAGTGGCTCCCCATACAGTATAATGCCTCTCTGTGACCCCTACACAGTATAATGCCCCTCAGTGGCTCCCACACAGTATAATGTCCCTCATTAGCTCCCCAAACAATATAATCCCACTCCGTAGCTCTCCATACAATATAATGACCCTCAGTGGCCCCCACAGAGTATAATGCTCCTCAGTGGCTCCCCATACAATAAAATGCCACTCAGTAGCTCTCCATACAATATAATGACTCTCAGTGTCTCCCCATACCGTATAATGCCTCTCAGTGGCTCCCCATACAATATAATGCCATTCAGTGTCCCCCACACTGCATAATGTCACTCACTGGCTCCCTATACAATATAATGCCACTCAGTGCCCTCCCATATAGTATAATGCCTCTCAGTGGCCCCCACACAGTATAATGCCACTCAGTGGCTCACCATACAATGTAATGCCACTCAGTGTCTCCCCATACCGTATAATGCCTCTCAGTGGCTCCCCATACAATATAGTGCCATTCAGTGGCCCCCACACTGCATAATGTCACTCGCTGGCTCCCTATACAATATTATGCCTCCCAGTGGCCCCCACACTGTATAATGCCCCTCAGTAGCTCCCCATACATTATAATGCCACTCAGTAGCTCTCCAAACAATATAATGCCTCTCAGTGGTCCCCACACAGTATAATGCCCCTCAGTGGCCCCAACACAGTATAATCCCCCTCAGTGGCCCCCACACTGCATAATGCCACTCACTGGCTCCCTATACAATATAATGTCACTCAGCGCCCTCCCATATAGAATAATGCCTCTCAGTGGCCCCCACACAGTATAATGCCCCTCAGAGGCCCCCACACAATAAAATGCCCCTCAGTGGCCCTAACACAGTATACAGTGCCTTGCAAAAGTATTCGGCCCCCTTGGTTTTCATGATGCACTCTGCGCTTTAAACAGAACCCTGAGACTATCACAGAGCAGGTGCATTTATACGGAGACTTGATTACACACAGGTGGATTATGTTTCTCATCATCAGTCATTTAGGCCAAAATTGGATCATTCAGAGATCCTCACTGACCTTCTAGAGTGAGTTTACTGCACTGAAAGTAAAGGGGCCGAATAATATTGCACGCCCCACTTTTCAGTTTTTTATTTTTTACAAAAGTTTAAAATATCCAATAAATTTCGTTCCACTTCACGATTGTGTCCCACCTGTTGTTGATTCTTCACCAAAAAATTTTAATTTTATATCCTTATGTTTGAAACCTGAAATGTGGCAAAAGGTTGAAAAGTTCAAGAGGGCGGAATACTTTCGCAAGGCACTGTAATGCCTCTAAGTGGCCCCCACACAGTATAATGCCACTCAGTGGCTCCCCATACAATATGATGTCTCTCAGTGGCCCCCACACAGTATAATGTCGCTCAGTGGCTCCCCATACAGTATAATGCCCCTCAGTGGCCCTCACACAATATAATGCCTCTCAATGGCTCCCACACAGTATAATTTCCCTCAGTGGCTCCTCATACAATATAATGCCCCTCAGTGGCCCGCACACTGCAAAATGCCACTCCCTGGCTCCCTATACAATATAATGCTTCTAGTTGGCCCCCACACAGTATAATACCCCTCAGTAGCTCCCCATACAATATAATGCCACTCAGTAGCTCTCCATACAATATAATGCCTCTCAGTGGTCCCCACACAGTATAATGCCCCTCAGTGGCCCCAACAAAGTATAATGCCCCTCAGTGGCCCTCACACAGTATAATGCCTCTCAGTGGCCCCAACACAGTATAATGCCCCTCAGTGGCCCTCACACAATATAATGCCTCTCAGTGGCCCCCACACAGTATAATGCCCCTCAATGGCTCAAACACAGTATAATTTCCCTCAGTGGCTCCCCATACAATATAATGCCTCTCAGTGGCCTGCACACTGCAAGATGCCACTCACTGGCTCCCTACACAATATAATGCCACTCAGTGGCCCCCACACTGCATAATGCCACTCACTGGCTCCCTATACAATATAATGCCTCTCAGTGGCCCCCATATAGTATAATGCCCCTCAGTGGCCCTCACACAATATAATGCCTCTCAGTGGCCCCACACAGTATAATTTCCCTCAGTGGCTCCCCATACAATATAATGCCATTCAGTGACCCCCACACTGCATAATGTCAGTCACTGGCTCCTTATACAATATAATGCCTCTCATTGGACCCCACACTGTATAATGCCCCTCAGTAGCTCCCCATACAATATAATGCCACTCAGTAGCTCTCCATACAATATAATGCCTCTCAGTGGTCCCCACACAGTATAATGCTCCTCAGTGGCCCCAACACAATATAATGCCCCTCAGTGGCCCCCACACAGTATAATGCCTCTCAGTGGCCCCCACACAGTATAATGCCACTCAGTGGCTCCCCATACAGTATAATGCCTCTCAGTGACCCCTGCACAGTATAATGCCCCTCAGTGGCTCCCACACGGTATTATGTCCCTCATTAGCTCCCCAAACAATATAATCCCACTCCGTAGCTCTCCATACAATATAATGACCCTCAGTGGCCCCCACAGAGTATAATGCTCCTCAGTGGCTCCCCATACAATAAAATGCCACTCAGTAGCTCTCCATACAATATAATGACTCTCAGTGTCTCCCCATACCGTATAATGCCTCTCAGTGGCTCCCCATACAATATAATGCCATTCAGTGGCCCCCACACTGCATAATGTCACTCACTGGCTCCCTATACAATATAATGCCACTCAGTGCCCTCCCATATAGTATAATGCCTCTCAGTGGCCCCCACACTGTATAATGCCACTCAGTGGCTCACCATACAATGTAATGCCACTCAGTGTCTCCCCATACCGTATAATGCCTCTCAGTGGCTCCCCATACAATATAGTGCCATTCAGTGGCCCCCACACTGCATAATGTCACTCGCTGGCTCCCTATACAATATTATGCCTCCCAGTGGCCCCCACACTGTATAATGCCCCTCAGTAGCTCCCCATACATTATAATGCCACTCAGTAGCTCTCCATACAATATAATGCCTCTCAGTGGTCCCCACACAGTATAATGCCGCTTAGTGGCCCCAACACAGTATAATCCCCCTCAGTGGCCCTCACACAGTATAATGCCTATCAGTGGCCCCCACACAGTATAATGCCCCTCAGTGGCTCCCACACAGTATAATGTCCCTCAATGGCTCCCTATACAATATAATGCCTCTCAGTGGCCCCCACAGAGTATAATGCCTTTCAGTCGCTCCCCATACAATAAAATGCCACTCAGTAGCTCTCTATACAATATAATGACTGTCAGTGGCCGCGACACAGTATAATGCCGCTTAGTGGCCCCAACACAGTATAATCCCCCTCAGTGGCCCCCACACATTATAATGCCCCTCAGTGGCCCCCACACGGTATAATGCCCCTCAGTGGCCCCCACACTGAATAATGCCACTCACTGGCTCCCTATGCAATATAATGCCTCTCAGTGGCCCCCAAACAGTATAATGCCCCTCAGTGGCCCCCACACAGTATAATGCCACTCACTGGCTCCCTATACAATATAATGCCTCTCAGTGGACCCCAAACAGTATAATGCCCCTCAGTGGCCCCCACACAGTATAATGCCACTCACTGGCTCCCTATACAATATAATGCCTCTCAGTGGCCCCGAAACAGTATAATGCCCCTCAGTGGCTCCCCATACAATATAATGCCACTCAGTGGCCCTCACACAGTATAATGCCTCTCAGTGGCCCCCACACAGTATAATGCCATTCAGTGGCTCCCCATACATTATAATGCCACTCAGTGGCCCCCACACAGTATAATGCCACTCACTGGCTCCCTATACAATATAATGCCTATCAGTGGCCCCCCACACAGTATAATGCCAATCACTGGGTCCCTATAAAATATAATGCCACTCAGTGCCCTCCCATATATTATAATGCCTCTCAGTGGCCCCCACACTGAATAATGCCACTCACTGGCTCCCTATGCAATATAATGCCTCTCAGTGGCCCCCAAACAGTATAATGCCCCTCAGTGGCCCCCACACAGTATAATGCCACTCACTGGCTCCCTATACAATATAATGCCTCTCAGTGGACCCCAAACAGTATAATGCCCCTCAGTGGCCCCCACACAGTATAATGCCACTCACTGGCTCCCTATACAATATAATGCCTCTCAGTGGCCCCGAAACAGTATAATGCCCCTCAGTGGCTCCCCATACAATATAATGCCACTCAGTGGCCCCCACACAGTATAATGCCTCTCATTGGCCCCCACACAGTATAATGCCCCTCATTGGCTCCCACATGGTATAATGTCCCTCAATGGCTCCCCATACAATATAATGCCCCTCAGTGGCCCCCACACTGCATGATGCCACTCACTGGCTCCCTATACAATATAATGCCTCTCAGTGGCCCCCACACTGCATAATGTCCCTCAATGGCTCCCTATACAATATAATGCCTCTCAGTGGCCCCCAGAGAGTATAATGCCTTTCAGTGGCTCCCCATACAATAAAATGCCACTCAGTAGCTCTCTATACAATGTAATGACTCTCAGTGGCCACGACACAGTATAATGCCCCTCAGTGGCCCCCACACAGTATAATGCCCCTCAGTGGCCCCCACACATTATAATGTCCCTCAGTGGCTCCCCATACAATATAATGCCTCTCCGTAGCTCTCCATACAATATAATGCCCCTCAGTGGCCCCCACACTGAATAATGCCACTCACTGGCTCCCTGTGCAATATAATGCCTCTCAGTGGCCCCCAAACAGTATAATGCCCCTCAGTGGCCCTCACACAGTATAATGCCACTCACTGGCTCCCTATACAATATAATGCCTTTCAGTGGCCCCCAAACAGTATAATGCCCCTCAGTGTCCCCCACACGGTATAATGCCACTCACTGGCTCCCTATACAATATAATGCCTCTCAGTGGCCCCCCACACAGTATAATGCCAATCACTGGGTCCCTATAAAATATAATGCCACTCAGTGTCCTCCCATATATTATAATGCCTCTCAGTGGCCCCCCACACAGTATAATGCCACTCAGTGGCTCCACATACAATATAATGTCTCTCAGTGGCCCCCACACAGTATAATGCCCCTCAGTGGTCCCCACACAGGATAATGTCCCTCAGTGGCTCCCCATACAATATAATGTCACTCAGTAGCTCTCCATACAATATAATGCCCCTCTGTGGCGCCCACACTGCATAATGCCACTCACTGGCTGCCTATACAACATAATGCCTCTTAGTGGCCCCCACACAGTATAATGTTCCTCAGTGGCCCCCACACAGTATAATGCCACTCTGTAGCTCTCCATATAATATAATGCCCCTCAGTGGCCGCCACACTGCATAATGCCACTCACTGGCTCCCTATACAATTTAATGCCTCTCATTGGCCCCCGCACAGTATAATGCCACTCACTGGCTCCCTATACAATATAATGCTTCTCAGTGGCCCCCACACAGTATAATGCCACTCACTGGCTCCCTATACAATATAATGCCCCTCAGTGACCCCCACACAGTATAATGCCCCTCAGTTTCCCCCACACAGTATAATGCCCCTCAGTGGCCCCCACACAGTATAATGTCCCTCAGTGGCCCTCATACAGTATAATGTCCCTCAGTGGCTCCCCATACAATATAATGCCCCTCAGTGGCCCCCACACAGTATAATGCCACTAACTGGCTCCCTATACAATTTAATGTCCCTCAGTGGCCCCCACACAGTATAATGCCCCTCAGTTTCTCCGACACAGTATAATGCCCCTCAGTGGCTCCCCATACAATATAATAACACTCAGTAGCTCTCCATACAATATAATGCCACTCAGTGGCCCTCACACAGTATAATGCTCCTCAGTGGCCCCCACACTGCATAATGCCACTCACTGGCTCCCTATACAATATAATGTCACTCAGCGCCCTCCCATATAGTATAATGCCTCTCAGTGGCCCCCACACAGTATAATGCCCCTCAGTGTCTCCCACACAATATAATGTCCCTCAATGGCTCCCCATACAATACAATGCCCCTCAGTGGCCCCCACACTGCATGATGCCACTCACTGGCTCACTATACAATATAATGCCTCTCAGTGGCCCCCACACTGCATAATGTCCCCCACTGGCTCCTTATACAATATAATGCCTCTCAGTGGCCCCCACAGAGTATAATGCCTTTCAGTGGCTCCCCATACAATAAAAGGCCACTCAGTAGCTCTCTATACAATATAATGACTCTCAGTGGCCACGACACAGTATAATGCCCCTCAGTGGCCCCCACACAGTATAATGTCCCTCAGTGGCTCCCCATACAATATAATGCCTCTGCGTAGCTCTCCATACAATATACTGCCCCTCAGTGGCCCACACACTGAATAATGCCACTCACTGGCTCCCTATGCAATATAATGCCTCTCAGTGGCCCCCAAACAGTATAATGCCCCTCAGTGGCCCCCACACAGTATAATGCCACTCACTGGCTCCCTATACAATATAATGCCTCTCAGTGGCCCCCAAACAGTATAATGCCCCTCAGTTTCCCCCACACAGTATAATGCCACTCACTGGCTCCCTATACATTATAATGCCTCTGAGTGGCCCCCAAACAGTATAATGCCACTCAGTGACTCCCCATACATTATAATGCCACTCAGTGGCCCCCACACAATATAATGCCACTCACTGGCTCCCTATACAATATAATGCCTCTCAGTGGCCCCCCACACAGTATAATGCCAATCACTGGGTCCCTATAAAATATAATGCCACTCAGTGCCCTCCCATATATTATAATGCCTCTCAGTGGTCCCCCACACAGTATAATGCCACTCAGTGGCTCCACATACAATATAATGCCTCTCAGTGGCCCCCACACAGTATAATGCCCCTCAGTGGTCCCCACACAGTATAATGTCCCTCAGTGGCTCCCCATACAATATAATGCCACTCAGTAGCTCTCCATACAATATAATGCCCCTCAGTGGCCCAAACACTGCATAATGCCACTCACTGGCTGCCTATACAATATAATGCCTGTCAGTGGCCCCCACACAGTATAATGCCCCTCAGTAGCTCCCCATACAATATAATGCCACTCAGTGGCCCTCACACACTATAATGCCCCTCAGTGGCCCCCCCACTGCATAATGCCACTCACTGGCTCCCTATACAATATAATGCCTCTCAGTGGCCCCCACACAGTATAATGCCACTCAGTAGCTCTCCATACAATATAATGCCACTCAGTGGCCCTCACACACTATAATGCCCCTCAGTGGCCCCCACACTGCATAATGCCACTCACTGGCTCCCTATACAATATAATGCCTCTCAGTGGCCCCCACACAGTATAATGCCCCTCAGTAGCTCCCCATACAATATAATGCCACTCAGTAGCTCTCCATACCATATAATGCCTCTCAGTGGTCCCCACACAGTATAATGCCCCTCAGTGGCCCCAACACAGTATAATGCCCCTCAGTGGCCCTTACACAATATAATGCCTCTCAGTGGCCCCCACACAGTATAATGCCCCTCAATGGCTCACACACAGTATAATTTCCCTCAGTGGCTCCCCATACAATATAATGCCTCTCAGTGGCCCGCACACTGCAAGATGCCACTCACTGGCTCCCTATACAATATAATGCCTCTCAGTGGCCCCCACACTGCATAATGCCACTCACTGGCTCCCTATACAATATAATGCGTCTCAGTGGCCCCCATACAGTATAATGCCCCTCAGTGGCCCTCACACAATATAATGCCTCTCAGTGGCCCCCACACAGTATAATGCCCCTCAATGGCTCCCACGCAGTATAATTTCCCTCAGTGGCTCCCCATACAATATAATACCTCTCAGTGGCCCGCACACTGCAAGATGCCACTCACTGGCTCCCTATACAATGTAATGCCACTCAGGGCCCTCCCATATAGTATAATGCCTCTCAGTGGTCCCCACACAGTATAATGCCACTCAGTGGCTCCCCATACAATATAATGCCATTCAGTGGTCCCCACACTGCAAAATGTCAGTCACTGGCTCCCTATACAATATAATGCCTCTCATTGGACCCCACACTGTATAATGCCCCTCAGTAGCTCCCCATACAATATAATGCCACTCAGTAGCTCTCCATATAATATAATGCCTCTCAGTGGTCCCCACACAGTATAATGCCTCTCAGTGGTCCCCACACAATATAATGCCCCTCAGTGGCCCCCACACAGTATAATGCCTCTCAGTGGCCCCCACACAGTATAATGCCACTCAGTGGCTCCCCATACAGTATAATGCCTCTCAGTGACCCTCACACAGTATAATGCCCCTCAGTGGCTCCCACACAGTATAATGTCCCTCAGTGGCTCCCCAAACAATATAATGCCCCTCAGTGGCCCCCAGACTGCATGATGCCACTCACTGTCTCCCTATACAATATAATGCCTCTCAGTGGCCCCTACACTGCATAATGTCCCTCACTGGCTCCCTATACAATATAATGCCTCTCAGTGGCCCCCACAGAGTATAATGCCCCTCAGTGGCTCCCCATACAATAAAATGCCTCTCAGTAGCTCTCCATACAATATAATGACTCAAAGTGGCCGCCACACAGTATAAATCCCCTCAGTGGCCCCCACACAGTATAATAACCCTCAGTGGCCCCCAGACAATATAATGTCCCTCAGTGGCTCGCCATACAATATAATGCCACTCAGTAGCTCTCCATACAATATAAATCTCCTCAGTGGCCCCCACACTGAATAATGCCACTCACTGGCTCCCTATGCAATTTAATGCCTCTCAGTGGCCTCCACACTGCATAATGCCACTCACTGGCTCCCTATACAATGTAATGTCACTCAGCACCCTCCCATATAGTATAATGCCTCTCAGTGGCCCCCACACAGTATAATAACCCTCAGTGACCCCCACACAATATAATGTCCCTCAGTGGCTCGCTGTACAATATAATAGTCCTTTAATAGTCCCACAATGGGGAAATTCAGTGTGTTACAGCAGCAAAGATTGTACAGCCTAACCGCGGTGGGGGAGGAAAGACTTCCGATAGCGCTCCTTCTCACACCTAGAGTGGAGCAGTCGGTCACTGACAGTACTGCTCAGCGCGATCACAGTCTCATGCATGGGATGGGACTTCTTCTTCTGCATGGAGCTCACCACGGACAGTATCCTTCTGTCACCCACCACCTGCACTGGGTCCAGGGGGCTCCCCAGGACAGAGCCAGCCCTTCTAATAAGCTTGTCAAGTTTATTTCTGTCCCTGGTTGATATACTGCTCCCCCAGCAGGCCACTCCAAAGAAGATGGCTGATGCCACTACCGAGTTGAAGAAAGTTCTAAGAAGTGCCCCCCGGATTCCAAAGGCTCTCAGTTTCCTAAGCAGGTAGAGCCTGCTGTGGCCCTTCCTGTACAGGGCCTCCATATGATCTGCCCAGTCCAGCTTATTATTAAGGAGCAAACCCAGGTACTTATAGGTGTTCACAATCTCGATGCCCGTCCCCAGGATGTCCACTGGTTTAGGAGGGCTTCTGCCTTTGCGGAAGTCCACCACCATCTCCTTGGTCTTCCCCGCGTTAATCTTCAGGTGGTTCCGGTGGCACCAGTCCACAAAATGCTGGTTCAGTTCTCTGTACTCCCTGTCATCATCATCTGTGATGAGACCCACTATTGCAGAGTCGTCAGAATACTTCTGTAGGTAGCAGCTGGATGAGTTGCACCTAAAATCTGCAGTGTACAGTGTGAAGAGGAAAGGGGCGAGAACCGTACCCTGAGGTGCCCCCGTATTACAGATCACGGTACCTGACACACAGTCTCGGGCTCTCACGTATTGAGGTCGATTTGTGAGGTAGTCTAGGATCCAGTTGGAGAGGTGGTGGTCCACTCCAGCAAGGCCCAGCTTGTCCCTCAATAACCTGGGCTGTATGGTGTTAAAAGCACTGGAGAAGTCAAAGAACATTATTCTCACCGTGTTCCCTGGTTTCTCCAGGTGAGACAGAGCCCTGTGCAGAAGATGGATGATGGCATCATCTACCCCAATGCCCGGCCGATAAGCCACTCCGTAGCTCTCCATACAATATAAATCCCCTCAGTGGCCCCCACACTGAATAATGCCACTCACTTGCTTCCTATGCAATTTAATGCCTCTCAGTGGCCTCCACACTGCATAATGCCACTCACTGGCTCCATATACAATATAATTCCTCTCAGTGGCCCCCCACAGTATAATGCCACTCACTGGCTCCCTATACCATATAATGCATCTCAGTGATTCCCCATACAATATACTGCCTCTCACTGGCCTCCACACAGTATAATGCCCCTCAGTGGCCCCCAAACAAGATAATGCTCCTTAGTGGCTCCCCATACAATATAATGCTTCTCAGTGGCTCCCACACTTCATAATGCCACTCACTGGCTCCCTATACAATATAATGCCTCTCAGTGCCCTCCCATATAATATAATGCCTCTCAGAGGCCCCCCACACAGTATAATGCCCCTCAGTGTCCCCCACACAGTATAATGCCCCTCAATGGCCCTCACACAGTATAATGCCTCTCAGTGGCCCCCACACAGTATAATGCCAATCACTGGGTCCCTATAAAAATATAATGCCACTCAGTGCCCTCCCATATAATATAATGCCTCTCAGAGGCCCCCCCACACAGTATAATGCCCCTCAGTGCCCCCCACACAGTATAATGCACCTCAGTGGCCCTCACACAGTATAATGCCTCTCAGTGGCCCCCACACAGTATAATGTCCCTCAGTGGCTCCCCATACAATATAATGCCACTCAGTAGCTCTCCATACAATATAATGCCCCTCAGTGGCGCCCACACTGCATAATGCCACTCACTGGCTGCCTATACAATATAATGCCTCTCAGTGGCCCCCACACAGTATAATGTTGCTCAGTGGCCCCCACACAGTATAATTCCACTCTGTAGCTCTCCATACAATATAATGCCTCTCAGTGGCTCCCCATACAATATAATGCCTTTCAGTGGCTCCCCATACAATATAATACCTCTCAGTGTCCCCCACACTGCATAATGCCACTCACTGGCTCCCTATACAATATAATGCCTCTCAGTGGCCCCCACACAGTGTAATGCCTTTCACTGGCTCCCTATACAATATAATGCCCCTTAGTGGCCCCCACACAGTATAATGCCCCTCAGTGTCCCCCACACAGTATAATGCCCCTCAGTGGCCCCCACACAGTATAATGTCCCTCAGCTGCTCCCTATACAATATAATGCCTCTCAGTGACCCCCACACTGCATAATGCCACTCATTGGCTCACTATACAATATAATACCACTCAGTGCCCTCCCATACAGTATAATGCCCCTCAGTGGCCCCCACACAGTATAATGCCCCTCAGTGGCTCCACATACAATATAATGCGTCTCAGTGCCCTCCCATATAGTATAGTGCCTCTCAGTGGCCCGCACACAGTATAATGTCCCTCAGTGGCTCCCCATACAATATAATGCCACTCAGTGCCCTCCCATATAGTATAATGCCCCTCAGTGGCTCCCCATACAATATAATGCCACTCACTGGCTCCCCAAACAATATAATGCCTCTCAGTGCCCTTGCATATAGTATAATGCCTCATAGTGGCCCCCACACAGTATAATGCCCCTCAGTGGCTCCCCATACAATTTAATGCCTCTCAGTGCCCTCCCATATAGTATAATGCCTCTCAGTCACCCCCACACAGTATAATGCTACTCAGTAGCTCTCCACACAGTATAGTTCCTCTCAGTGCCCTCCCACACAGTATAATGCCTCTCAGTGCCCCCACACAGTATAATGCCTCTCAGTAGCTCTCCACACAGTATAATGCCCCTCAGTGGCTCCCCATACAATTTAATGCCTCTCAGTGCCCTCCCATATAGTATAATTCCTCTCAGTGCCCTCCCACACAGTATAATGCCTCTCAGTAGCTCTCCACACAGTATAATGCCACTCAGTGCCCTCCCACACAGTATAATGCCTCTCAGTAGCTCTCCACACAGTATAATGCCCCTCAATGGCTCCCTATACAATATAATGCCTCTCAGTGCCCTCCTATATAGTATAATGCCTCACAGTGGCCCCCACACAGTATAATGCCCCTCAGTAGCTTTCCACACAGTATAATTCCTCTCAGTGCCCTCCCATATAGTATAATGCCTCTCATTGGCTCCCACACAGTATAATGCCACTCAGTAGCTCTCCACACAGTATAATGCCCCTCAGTGGCTCCCCATACAATTTAATGCCTCTCAGTGCCCTCTCATATAGTATAATGCCTCTCAGTGGCCCCCACACAGTATAATGCCTCTCAGTGGCTCCCTATACAATATAATTCCTCTCAGTGCCCTTCTATATAGTATAATGCCTCTCAGTGCCCTCCCACACAGTATAATGCCACTCAGTAGCTCTCCACACAGTATAATGCCCCTCAGTGGCTCCCCATACAATTTAATGCCTCTCAGTGCCTTCCCATATAGTATAATGCCTCTCAGTGGCCCCCACACAGTATAATGCCACTCAGTAGCTCTCCACACAGTATAATGCCTCTCAGTGGCTCCCTATACAATATAATTCCTCTCAGTGCCCTTCTATATAGTATAATGCCTCTCAGTGCCCTCCCACACAGTATAATGCCACTCAGTAGCTCTCCACACAGTATAATGCCCCTCAGTGGCTCCCCATACAATTTAATGCCTCTCAGTGCCTTCCCATATAGTATAATGCCTCTCAGTGGCCCCCACACAGTATAATGCCACTCAGTAGCTCTCCACACAGTATAATGCCTCTCAGTGGCCCCCACACAGTAAATAATGAAACAACGTAAGAAACAATATTCATCTCACTCCCATTTCCTCACCCAATATGTGATGCAGACATCTCGCTTCTCCCTGTCTTCCTCCTTTCCATCACAGCCCAGCAGAGGCGGCATCATGATGTCAAAGCACCACCTGTCCCAACAATCTACCTTAGAGGATACCGGCCTACCATGGCCCATAGTGTATGAGG
Organism: Leptodactylus fallax; assembly: GCA_947044405.1. Classification (NCBI taxonomy): domain Eukaryota; kingdom Metazoa; phylum Chordata; class Amphibia; order Anura; family Leptodactylidae; genus Leptodactylus; species Leptodactylus fallax. The sequence goes on from CAMRHE010000366.1 coordinate 285,431, forward strand.
TAGAACAATGGAGGAGGTAGCCATAGACTCCTGTGATCCACTGCAGTAAAATATCTGTATCAGCCAGAACAGTTTATTATATGTACACTAGGCAAAAGATTTAGGGCTTATCCCCCTTTTATTATGGTGTTCACAGAGTTACAGTGACCCAGTCAAATAACAATGCAGGACAATGTGCAGGCGGCATGTTATAGAGCAAGATGAGCTGAGCAAACTGATATAGTATTGTGGGAGAAGATTCAGCAGAACTTCTATTGTACTCATGTAAATCTCTGCTCTATCTATGCTGAGATGTCAAGTAGGCGGTCCTACCGAGTGACTGACAGCCCTATGTATAACTGCGCATGCAAAGATAACTGTCAGTTACTGATACACCACCTACTTGACTTCTCCACATAGAAAGTATAGACATTGTAATATAAGACTATATATGAATGTGTTGCGCTCCTCCTGCTCTATAACATTCTGCCTACAGATTACACCCCATGTTCCATGTGACAGACTCCCTTTTATTCCCCATGTTCATCATTCTCTTGTGGTGACCTTTAGCTTTTAACATTGACCCACATATACCAATAGATAGGAACAAGAGCAGATTATAATATGGTTGGTTTGGGCAGTCCTGACAGTGTCACACTTTATGTTTTATAGATGTATAGTCCTAGGAGTCCTGACAGTGTCATACACTATGTTTTATAGATATATAGTCCTAGGAGCCCTGACAGTGTCATACACTATGTTTTATAGATATATAGTCCTAGGAGTCCTGACAGTGTAGTATACTATGTTTTATAGATATATAGTCCTAGGAGACCTGACAGTGTCATACACTATGTTTTATAGACATACAGTATAGTCCTAGGAGTCCTGACAGTGTCATACACTATGTTTTATGGATTAAAGTCCTAGGTGCCCTAACAGTGTCATACACTATGTTTTATAGATATATAGTCCTAGGATTCCTGACAGTGTCATACACTATTTTTTATAGATATATAGTCCTAGGAGTCCTGACAGTGTCATACACTATGTTTTCTGGATACAGTATAGTCCTAGGAGTCCTGACAGTGTCATACTCTATGTTTTATAGATATATAGTCCTAGGAGCCCTGACAGTGTCATACACTATGTTTTATAGATATATAGTCCTAGGAGTCCTGACAGTGTCATACACTATGTTTTATAGATATATAGTCCTAGGAGCCCTGACAGTATCATACACTATGTTTTATAGATATAGTCCTAGGAGTCCTGACAGTGTCATACACTATGTTTTATAGATATATAGTCCTAGGAGTCCTGACAGTGTCATACACTATGTTTTATAGATATATAGTCCTAGGAGCCCTGACAGTATCATACACTATGTTTTATAGATATAGTCCTAGGAGTCCTGACAGTGTCATACACTATGTTTTATAGATATGTAGTCCTAGGAGTCCTGACAGTGTCATACACTATGTTTTATAGATATAGTCCTAGGAGCCCTGACAGTGTCATACACTATGTTTTATAGATATAAAGTCTTTGGAGCCCTAACAGTGTCATACATTGTGTATTATAGATATATAGTCCTAGCAGTCCTGACAGTGTCATACACTATGTTTTATAGATATATAGTCCTAGGAGTCCTGACAGTGTCATACACTATGTTTTATAGATATATAGTCCTAGGAGTCCTGACAGTGTCATACACTATGTTTTATAGATATAAAGTACTATGAGCCCTAACAGTGTCATACATTGTGTATTATAAATATATAATCCTAGGAGCCCTGACAGTCTCATACCCCATGTTTTATAGATGTATAGTCCTAGGAGTCCTGACAGTGTCATACACTATGTTTTATAGATATATAGTCCTAGGGGCCCTGACAATGTCATACACTAAGTTTTATGGATACAGTATAGTTCTAGGAGTCCTGACAGTGTCATTATCTATGTTTTATAGATATATAATCCTAGGAGCCCTGACAGTGTCATACACTATGTATTATAGATATATAGTCCTAGGAGCCCTGACAGTGTCATATACTATGTATTATAGATATATAGTCCTAGGAGTCCTGACAGTGTCATACACTATGTATTATAGATATATAGTCCTAGGGGCCCTGACAATGTCATACACTATGTTTTATGGATACAGTATAGTCCTAGGAGTCCTGACAGTGTCATACACTATGTATTATAGATATATAATCCAAGGAGCCCTGACAGTGTCATACACTATGTTTTATAGATATATAATCCTAGGAGTCCTGACAGTGTCATACACTATGTTTTATAGATATATAGTCCTAGGAGCCCTGACAGTGTCATACACTATGTTTTATAGATATATAGTCCTAGGAGTCCTGACAGTGTCATACACAATGTTTTATAGCTATATAGTCCTAGGAGTCCTTGCAGCCACATACATTGTTTTATAGATATATAGTCCTAGGAGCCCTGACAGTGTCATACAGTATGTTTTATAGATATATAGTCCTAGGAGTCCTGTCAGTGTCATACACTATGTTTTATAGATATATAGTCCTAGGAGCCCTGACCTGTGTCATACACTATGTATTATAGATATATAGTCCTAGGAGTCCTGACAGTGTCATACACTATGTATTATAGATATATAGTCCTAGGAGCCCTGACAGTGTTATACACTATGTATTATAGATATATAGTCTGTCGGGGGTTAATCTCCCCCGGGATGGATGTCACCGTAAGCCTAATTAAATAGATAACCAGTTTCGAGCGCTCGGGAAACAAGACGTACACAGGTATCGTGTATGAACAGTTTCTACTTTATTGTGTAGTTCAATACAGTTTTAAAAGCAAGCTCAGTTACATAACAGTCATGTGATCAATATACATATATGGTCTTTCCAGTTCCGTTACCAGACAAATTTGTTCACTTTCCCATCACCCTAGATGTTTCCTTTTCACCTTATCTGAATGTCCTCTTATCTTCCTGAGAATACCCGTTCTGCTGAGATCAGCAGAACTGTTGATATCTTCCCCAGACTCCAAGTCTGTATTCTATCTGTAAACTATGCAGTCTTGTCTGCAGAACATTCCACCCTCTTGTGCTTTCTGTATACTGTGACATAGAATATAGTGCAAGTTATGTTTTAACCCTTACAATTCCCCCATTTTAGGACTTTATTTTTAATCAATATTCAATGAATACATTCACACTATCCGTGTGCCATCTGTGATGGATTCTCCATTGAAGATGTTAAAAATAATGATCCTATCTTACAAACTGAGTATTGTCCCTCATGAGATTGCATAGCGAAGGAATACATTGGATACAACAACATCCTAATATGTTTAAGCAGTAAATAATCTATAGCCGCTCTATTCTGCAATATTGCTTTTTTATGTGATTGCAAATCTAATACAACATCTTTAATGATAGCGCTAGTAGTGTTTATGTTCTTTACCATAAAGCAAGCAATACGTGATATTGTCTTAGCATTATATACAGACAAACCTGGTACTCCTACCAGTGACACAGCTAGGCTTATGTATTCTGCTTTCGATAAGTTTCACATCATAATTACAATCCTCAGGCAGTGGGATAGTACTTCTTTTGTGTAATATATGTACATGCGATTTCTGTGAACTCTGTTCATATGGTGTGGGTATCATAGTCAATGCTAATCTAGACAAGTCACATATGCCTCCAGTTATATTGGCAGGTATATAGGTGTAGCTGCTATTACCACACGCTAGAACCCACCCAGGTGTCAAGGGTACATGTAAATCTAGTGACGGGACAATAAGTGTCCTGTTACATTGCATCCTCTTCCCTTCCCTCAGGGTTTGACAATCGTTGTCAGTTCTATTGCAAATTTGTGGAAACTGCCCTTTATTCATTATAGGATTGCAATTAGGTATTGTTGTTTTATTACATGAAAATTTGAAACACAATTCTGCTCTTGCTACTGCCCCAGTCGATATCTTTACCATATTCTCCTGTAAATCTGCGTAGGCAGTGCAGTTCATACAAGCATAATAAGGACTTATCCAGTCTGCATGCACATGGAGATCAGCTTCCTGTAAAAGAGTATCATTTAACTGAAATTTCAACAATTTAGTCCATACTGCAACAGAAGTCAGCACTGCAATCAAACAAGTTTCTAACACATTAATGGAATATGCATTTCTCAAACAAAATTCTGTCATGTTTAATACTCGGGCCAAATATAACCACATATTCTCTTTTGTTCTCCATATGTGTTCCTCCAGTTCCCTTACTCCCCGATTTGGGCTGTCTTTTCTCCTGTAAAGTTCAAACCAGGTCCATATTATTAAAAGGCATCCAGCAAACATCAGCAAGTGTTGTGTTTTCATTTTGATGGTGCTTCAACTTTCTTGCAATGTGAAGCGTGTATCCAGGTGGGTTTTCCCTCCAATTTTACTGAAGTGGCAGTTGTCAGCAGTACTTGGAAGGGACCGTCATACCTGGGTTCAAGAGACTTCCTAGTGTGTCTTTTCACGACCACCCAATCACCAGGCTGCAAGCTATGTGTTCCTGAAAAATCAGAAGGGTCTGGAATAGAAGAGAACACTTGTTTATGTGTTTCTCTCAATCTCTGACACAAACTCTGCACATAGCTAGAAATACTGTCATAGTTAAGCTGTAATGTCTGAGGGAAGTATAACCCTGTTTTGGGCGCACTTCCAAACAATATTTCAAATGGTGACAACCCTGTCCTCCTGTTAGGGGTGGTTCTTACTGAGTAAAGGGCTAAAGATAAGACACTCAGGCCAGGGCTTCCCTGTCTCTGCTATGGCTTTTTGGATCTTTAATTTGAGTGTACCATTTAACCCTTCCACTTTGCCTGAACTCTGAGGATGGTAGGGTGTGTGGAAAGCTTGCTCAATCCCTAGTGCAGACATTATTTCTTTCATTATCTCACCTGTGAAATGTGTACCTCTGTTAGACTCAATCACCTCGGGCACTCGAAACCTACACACAAGCTCGGACATCGGTTTCTTGGCAGTTGCTTGTGCGGTTGCTTTGCTCACAGGGTAGGTCTCAGGCCATCCTGAAAACAGATCCACACAGACCAATACATACTCGTATGTTCCAGACTTAGGCAACTGTATGTAATCTATCTGTATCCTCTGAAATGGGTACAGGGATTTTGGTGTACACTTGGTGGGTGTTTTAACTACCTGTCCTGGATTGTGTAGAGCACATATGTGACATGCTTTTACGTGATTGCTAGCAGCTCTTCCAAAACCTGGGGCAAACCATAATTTACCCACTAATGACTCCATGGCATTTCGAGAGGCATGTACCTTACCGTGGGCCAAGCCAGCCATCTGGGGGTAGACTGCTGCAGGCAGACATAATCGATCCCCCATTTTCCACATACCATCACCTTCTGTAGCACCTGCTTTCTTCCATCTTTCAGTTTCCACACTGGTAACCTTTGAGTACAGCCCTTTTGGGTCTGCTAGGTCAATGTCCATTTTGCTCACCTGGTTGGGACCCCTTCCGGCCAGTAGTGCCGCAGCCTTGGCTGCTCTGTCTGCTCTCTCATTTCCACGGCTTTCAGGGTCCCTTCCTTTTGCGTGAGCTCTGACTTTCACAATTGCCAGCTGCTTTGGGAGCAGTATGGCCTCCATCAGTCGACTTACCACATCTCCATTCTTAATTGGCTTGCCCTGGGCCGTTAGGAAGTTCCTTGACCTCCATATCGGATCATAATCATGCGCAATGCCAAAAGCATACCTGGAGTCAGTGTATATGTTAGCTGTTCTACCTTTGGCTATCTTACAAGCCTCCATAAGGGCTTTAAGCTCAGCTTCTTGGGCTGACATGTGTGGTGGAAGAGCCTCTTGGACTATGATGTCATGTTCAGTGACTACAGCATACCCTGTAACAAATTTGCCTTCATCTGTCAGATACCTTGAGCCGTCCACAAACATCTCATAATCAGGATTTTGTAATGGCACATCCGTGACATGGTCAAATCCCACTGTTTCCTGTGACATAAGAGCCATGCAATCATGTTCATGCTGGCTGTCAAACAGTTCTTCTTCAGAGAGGGAATTTAAAAATAAACTCATCTTCCACTCCCCCTTTTGAATCATGAACTCCTACAGGCAGAAGAGTTACAGGATTCAAAGTTAAACAGCGTTGAAAAGAGATGTTTGAGGAGGACTGCAGAGCAAATTCCATTTTGCACTGCCGTGCCAAAGAAAGGTGACGTCTGTCTACCTGTGTGAGGATAGCATGGATGTCATGAGTGTGTCATGGTGTATACACAACCAATAAATGATCTAGGACAATGTCTGAGCTTTTCTCAAGCAACGCTTGTACTGAGAGGACAACCCGCACACAGGAGGGGGTCCCCCTGGCTACAGCATCTAACCATGAGCTGTAATTTGTTGTTGTGTGAGAACTGCAGTTGCATGCCCCATCATCTCAGTCACGTAGAGTTGAAAAGGTTTCTGATAGTCAGGTAGGCCTAGGGCCGGAGCACTGACTATCTGCAACTTCAGCTGGTAAAACGCATCCAAGGCCTCAGGTGTGAGGCTGAATGGTTTTGAGGAGAGGCTATTGTACAGAGGTTGCATGGTCAGGGATGCAGATCTGATCCATGGCCTACAGTAGGATACCAATCCCAAGAAGGTACGTAGCTGAGCATGAGAGGTCGGCACCTGCATGTCTCTCACCACCTTGGTCCTCTCATCTGACAGGTGCTTGGTACCTTGGCCGAGACAGTGTCCCAGAAACACCACTTTTTGTTTGCAAAATTGCAACTTGTCCTTGCTAGCCTTGCAGACGTTCAGGTAGAGGAAACACAACAGTCTGATGGTCGCCGCTTCACAGGTTGGTTTGTCTGGAGCATAAAGAAGAAGGTCATCAACATATTGTAACAAAATGACATCATCATGTGGAAAATACCAAGTACTCATGATAAGTGTAAGACACTTTGTGAATTGGTTAGGACTGTTTTGCGCCCCTTGTGGTAGTACTGTCCAAGTGTACTGTTTACCCCTAAATGTGAATGCAAACAAATACTGGCAATCGGGGTGCAAAGGTACAGAAAAAAAAAAGAAAAAAAAACATTGCAAAGATCTACAGCACTGTAATAAGTGGTTCCAGTAGGGACAGCTGATAACAGCCGGCTGGTTAACCGTCTATTTAAACCAAAGATGATGCTGAAGCGCTTCCTCCTGCATACAAAACAAACATTGGCACCAAATCCTTTATGTGTTCTCAATTGACTTAAATCAACCCTTGTCCACTTGAGAGACCACGGACGGGTCATCCATGTTACCACAGGATAAAGACCAGCTCTTGGAGGATGCAGGTGTGGTTGGGGAACTCCACAAGCTGCGCAGAATTCTCTCCAATCAGGGTTTTGTTGACCGCAATCTCTGCAGGTCCTTCTAGACTGCTGTTTGCTGGTGTTTTCTCTGGGTACTTAGGAGATTTTACTACTTTTCGTTGCTCTTTCTGAATCACTTTTTCTGAATCACTTTCTTCAACTCCTTCTCCTTAGAATCACTTTCCTCTTTTTCCCTATTATTCTCACTATCAAAGCACTGATAATAGTACTTATTACCTCCTTCTGTCTCTCTACACCCTCCTTCCTGCACTTCCTCTGACACCTTCTGCCACATACATGCTCCATCTATTAACCCGTGGTCTCTTAACCTCTATGTTGTCTCACTATCTTATCTCACTTTCTTGGTACCTCTCCATTGCATCAGCATCTTCTTTTACTTTAAACCAATCTCTGTAACTGGAACTTCTCTATTCTTGAATATTTTACACATATATATTACACAATATTATGTATATATTGTCATTGTACCTTACTTTTCCATTTAACCTTAGGCTAACACTTTTATCAAAATATTTTCCCTTTGGGCATAAATAGTCATCATACCCAGGCTGCGGACCCCGGAGGCCCAAAGCCAAGTTTCACTTTGTAATAATTGACATGTAACATTATTGGATAACACAGCATCATGTTCAGCTTGTGATTTTCTGCGTGCGCATCACATCAGATACAACGTCCTTGGAGCTACTTGGCAGTCAATTAATGTTTTGGTTATTCCCTGCAGAACATCTGCAGAGCGCTACAACAGAATACAGGAATACAATTCAAGCAGATAGCAGTTAATACTGACACCAAAATTACATATTACTATTTTTGTACAATTTTCAAATATTTCCCAAATCCCACCTTTTGTCATTACCACAGGTGTTCAAAACCCCTGTACTTCAGGTTACCTTAAGGGCAAACTGCCAGACTTTAGAATTTTCTTCACTGGATTCCAACCAAAAGTTGAACCCCTGTGGAACATCACAATATCCTAGTTTCTTCTTTTTAGGGGACATTTCCTGAAAGCGGATTTAATTTAACAAAAAGCATAAAAGTTGAATCCTGGCATTGATATAAACAGAATGAATATTACAAATACAGGTTGACGTATATATATATATATATATATATATATATAATACATAATCCAATAAACATCATACCGATGGTGTACAGGTTTTCTCATTGCACTATATCAGATTCTCTGAGTGTTTTGTTAAAGTAAGTAATATTTCATATAGAACTGGGAGATAAGATGGGTTATATTAAACAATAATACTGAGAAGGGTGATGTCTCCCTTCGAGCCTGATTCTCGGAGTGAGGTGGGGGTGATTCATTATTTCCTGAACTATCACCCCTTATCCTATTCTATTGCTTCCTTCTATCAGGGCATATATGCCTCTTTGCAACTTATTATCTTGAATCAATCCTGCATGGTCTAATCTCCACTGATCCCAAAATCTTCTGTCTACCAACCCAGTTTTGTGTATTCCTGCTCTTTTTCAGAATTTTCTTTACCTGTGCGGCTACTTCTTTCCCTTCCCCTATCTCTATTAGTTCACATGGGGTGTACCATATCTTAGATGGTCCCTTCCCAATCTTGGCTGGTAGCTAATCAGCCGATGAGTCTCTCACTCCTCTAGGGCAACGTTGAGACAATAGAGGGTCACTTATGACTACTTAGTGGGAACTCCCAGACAGACTCTTCTGTCTTCTATGAACTACTTGTGCAACTCAGTGCTTCTCAGTTCCGAACCTTGTCCGCAACTCTAGACTCTAGGGGTTAAGAATAGAGAACTTTTCCCCATTCTTTGCAGCCTTATATATCTTATAACACAGGTAACATGCAAACATCAGTAGTCAGGTAAGACAAAAAGCAAAGAAAACAATTTCCACATCATTTACAGGTGACATGTCCCTTTTAGGTTCTTCCGTACTATACAATTGGCATCGAGATGTCATATAAGCATGCAGCAGCTTACCTCACTCATCGATACAGAGAATAGACACATAGGAGCTCAGATATACTAATTGGCGTCCTGACAGTGTCATACACTATGTATTATAGATATATAGTCCTAGGAGCCCTGACAGTGTCATACACTATGTTTTATAGATATATAGTCCTAGGAGCCCTGACAGTGTCATACACAATGTATTATAGATATATAGTCTTAGGAGCCCTGACAGTGTAATATACTATGTTTTATAGATATATAGTCCTAGGAGCCCTTACAGTGTCATATACTATGTTTTATAGTTATAGTCCTAGGAGCCCTGCCAGTGTCATACACTATGTATTATAGATATATAGTCCTAGGAGCCCTGACAGTATCATACACTATGTTTTATAGATATAGTCCTAGGAGCCCTGACAGTGTCATACACTATGTTTTATAGATATATAGTCCTAGGAGTCCTAACAGTGTCATACACTATGTTTTATAGATATATAGTCCTAGGAGCCTGACAGTGTCATATACATGTACTATGTTTTAAGAAAATATAAACTTTGGTTAATATCAAACTCGCTGGACCCGAACCAAATCTTGTTCTTGAATCACCTGAACTTGACATTACATGAATCTTGAGAGGTTGTCTAGTCTCTAGTTATCAGTTATCTAAATGGTGACTGCAAAACTGACTTTAAGGCTAAGGCCCCACATTGCAGAAAAGCTGCTTTTCTTATTACAGATTTTGCTGCGTCTTTTTTGTTTTTCCTAGATATTTTCCATTCCTTCTGTAGACACTATTAAAATGCACCAAAAATGTGCATAAAAAGCAGCAATTCTGCAACATTAGGCTAAGGGCACATGGGTAGAGTCACAGCAGGTTCTCTGTCTGGTATATCTTCTTATAAGTTCTGGGCACCAAATCGATTCCTTCCTGGGGCTTGTAACAGTATTATTGTGTTATTCTAAAGCACCTTGTTAAATGTCCTCAGTCCTGGGGTTTCCTCTACACAGAAATCATGGCTGACTTTATATACAGTATGTCCTCTCCTGTAAGCCATTACATTACATCCCTTACAACACACACAAACAGTCACTCCACACCAAACCATACATGTCTGGTAGTATATATGTATATATGTACAGCTTGTCCACACAAAGAGTCCTGATAAATCAGCAATGATAGACTGACCCTGAAATCTCCAGATCACAACCCGCACCCAATATTACCCATGGAAGTCACATCAACATTTCTGTAACTTGTGATAAAGTGAGTGACGATAAATGTCATAAGATGTGTCACATGTCAGGCCAGAAGACACAATATCTGTATATGTATATTTGTATACACAACACAAGGGCATGAGAAAAATAAAGAAAATGGTCAAGTGAGAGTTTTTTCCTGATAACTGCTTTGTGAGTCCCACCCCCCTGGGTCCTGGTATATGAAGCAGCATGTGCGGCCCCAGAAGTCATCTATCCTGTGCTATTGTGTCCTCCAGTATCTGCACTGTCTGAATAACACGGTATGTAATGAGGATTTATAGCTGCATTCTATGTATCATGGACTCACATTATACTATTATGTTATATGCTATAGAGAGGCAAGATAGAGAAATGGATTTTCTGCTGATAAGTCTTTCTTATGTCTATATGTGAGTGGAATCTAGAGATAAGACAGAAGAACAATGCGCTGAACATGGATGTATTACATGTTACATACAATCCTCTAGAACATGGATGTATTACATGTTACATACAATCCTCTAGAGCATGGATGTATTACATGTTACATACAATCCTCTAGAACATGGATGTATTACATGTTACATACAATCCTCTAGAACATGGATGTATTACATGTTACATACAATCCTCTAGAACATGGATGTATTACACGTTACATACAATCCTCTAGAACATGGATGTATTACATGTTACATACAATCCTCTAGAACATGGATGTATTACATGTTACATACAATCCTCTAGAACATGGATGTATTACATGTTACATACAATCCTCTAGAACATGGATGTATTACATGTTACATACAGTCCTTTAGAACATGGATGTGTTATATGTTACATACAATCCTCTAGAACATGGATGTATTACATGTTACATACACTCCTCTAGAGCATGGATGTATTACACGTTACATACAATCCTCTAGAACATGGATGTATTACATGTTACATACAATCCTCTAGAACATGGATGTATTACACGTTACATACAATCCTCTAGAACATGGATGTATTACATGTTACATACAATCCTCTAGAACATGGATGTATTACACGTTACATGCAATCCTCTAGAACATGGATGTATTAAACGTTACATACAATCCTCTAGAACATGGATGTATTACACGTTACATGCAATCCTCTAGAACATGGATGTATTACATGTTACATACAATCCTCTAGAACATGGATGTATTACACGTTACATACAATCCTCTAGAGCATGGATGTATTACACGTTACATACAATCCTCTAGAACATGGATGTATTACACGTTACATACAATACTCTAGAACATGGATGTATTACACGTTACATACAATCCTCTAGAACATGGATGTATTACACGTTACATATAATCCTCTAGAACATGGATGTATTACATGTTACATACAGTCCTCTAGAACATGGATGTATTACACGTTACATGCAATCCTCTAGAACATGGATGTATTACACGTTACATGCAATCCTCTAGAACATGGATGTATTACACGTTACATGCAATCCTCTAGAACATGGATGTATTACATGTTACATACAATCCTCTAGAACATGGATGTATTACATGTTACATGCAATCCTCTAGAACATGGATGTATTACACGTTACATACAATCCTCTAGAACATGGATGTATTACACGTTACATGCAATCCTCTAGAGCATGGATGTATTACATGTTACATACAATCCTCTAGAACATGGATGTATTACACGTTACATACAATCCTCTAGAACATGGATATATTACACGTTACATACAATCCTCTAGAACATGGATGTATTACACGTTACATACAATCCTCTAGAGCATGGATGTATTACACGTTACATACAATCCTCTAGAACATGGATGTATTACACGTTACATACAATACTCTAGAACATGGATGTATTACATGTTACATACAATCCTCTAGAACATGGATGTATTACACGTTACATATAATCCTCTAGAACATGGATGTATTACATGTTACATACAATCCTCTAGAGCATGGATGTATTACATGTTACATACAATCCTATTTACATTCTAGCATTTATTAGATTACCTTAAAGTAATAAGTACTAAGTAGCTAAGTGAATAAGAAGGTGATTAGTAGGCAAGTAATAAGAAGGTGATTAGTAGGTTAGTAATAAGAACATCTTTGATGTATCTTTACGAAATGAGTTTCAGCTAATATTTTTCAGCTAGCCAGATATTTGGGTGCGAATTCTCAGAGAAAGAGGGGGTTGTTTAAATTTGCCACAATGCACACAAATGCCCCAACATTGTGCTGTGAATTCCAGCTTAAAGTATGTCAAAGGTGCTATAAACATATCCTGGACAGATACGGCAGATTTCTCGTCCAGCATCAGTCACTGTGATAAATCTGGGGTACTATCAGACCACCTGTCTGACTCTCAGTACATGTGGGCCAATGTGCGCACTATTATGGCCAGGAATGGGAGTCTCATTCCTATAGAACCCGCTGGCTTAGTTTTATTAGGGCAGCCGAAAATCTTTTGTCCATGGCAGATCCTCTACAAATAACTCATCAATAAGTAATGAATCTATTCCATCTCATCCCTAGTAGCAGAATTACGTGACATGCAGAGTACAGGTCCAGGGACAAGTCCTGATTCTTGGCTCCCATAAGTGGTTGTCAGTTGTCACTAAGCCACAAGTCTGACAATCGAGGTAAAGTCTTCCAAAAGCAGGTGCTACAATAGTTCTTCATCCTCTAGTCTAGAATATGGATGTGTGCTGCCAGTATAATCCTCCTGTTATACCGTCTCTTCATTATACTGCCCCCTTCTGGCTTCCATGATGCCTGAGGCAAGCTCTTGGCTGTATGTAGGGCTTGCTTTGTGGCCAGATACAATGTTAGCAGCAGCTCCATGCCTAGAGGCGAGCACTATGAGGATCTGTTCATACAGTCGCAAAAATGAAGGACAACAAGTCTTATAATATAAGAAAAGAAGATTTACTGTCCAGTCCCTTTTCTTACTAGTCCTGACTACCCCATGTATCCGCCAGAGCCAGGGATTGGCTACAATGGTCACGAGGAGTAGTCGAGCAGGTCATCTCTACAGGCCAGAAACAGAGACCAGCAGGGAAGAGGCGGAGGTTGTATGGCAGGGACTGAGCAGGCGAGTAAGGCTTCTTTTCTTATCTTATGGCTTTTATTACCTTCAGACAATGGACATTTACATTATTGGGGTCTCAGAAATGACCTTTAATACAGTAAATGGAGAAAGTAAGTATTGAGTAAATGTTATGCATGGACTAGGATGGATTTTATCAATATAATTCTTGTTAACAGACCAAAGATGGTGAAGAAACCCCTCCTACTTGTCTTACTCTTTGGAATGGTTTCCCTTTCCATCTGTGATGAGGAGTAAGTACTTATGTTATGTATTATAGCAATGTATTGAAGGCTTATTCCCAGTATCAAACCTCATGGTGTCATCTATCTCATGACATGCTCCTGCAGGACTCAATACGCTGGTAAAACCATAAGAGAGTTCCAGAGGAGAATACGGGACCATGTCAATAATGTAATGAGACAGGATGACACACCTATTGTTAGACACATTTGGGAACACCATAATGGTGACCCATCACATTTCAAGTTTCAGGGGATGAAAATAGTATATCCCTGACCTAGGGGAAGTGACTTTGACCGGAAAATTTTACAATGTGAGGCACGATGGACATTTATGCTCCAAACAGTCAAACCACTTGGACTAAATGACGGCATATCATGTGCATGTTTCATTTGAGGGATCCCATACGTTGTTATATACATATAGGCCCTCCTTGTTTGTCTTGTATTCATTAGAATTAATTAGCTTGGGTTGTCTTTGGATAACATTAGCCTATATTGTGTCCATTGACTATTATTATTGGACTAATGGTATTGTACATTTCTCATATGATTCTATTTACACTGATGTTTAATTATGCGAGAGATGTTTTATAATAATAATCTTGATATGGGCTGATGATCTTTGCCCATGCAAATATGTTTTTGGTGCTTAGTCATCCATTATTTGGTGATTATTCACCTCTCGTTTATCCTATATGTAGCCTTTACACTTCTTATATATTTACTGTTTATACATATTGGTGCTTCTCTTTCTCATATTCTGTTAGCCTATCCCCCTGATGGCGAACCTATGACACGCGTGTCACAGGTGACACGTCAAGACATTTTAGGTGACAATAAGTAGCTGCAATAAGTAGCTGCCACGCTCCTGTCCTGGCCACCCTCCACTGCCTCCTCTAGGCAGCGCTACACTGACATCATGACGTTGAAGAACATCGGGATGCTACGTACAGCGTCCCAGCCTTCTTCAGTGTCAGCAACAGTGCACCATGGAGGCGGCAGCGGAGGGCAGCCAGGACTGGAGCATGGACAGGTGAGTAAAAAATATCGGCCACTACTCTGTGTGGGAGTGGGGGGATAAAAGGGGGTCATATACTGTGGGTGGGCTTTAAAAAATGTCATATAATGTTTGGGGGTCATAAATTGTGTGGGGGACATAAATAGGGGGATCACATACTGTGGGGGGAGGGTAAAAAAAAAAAGGTTCGTATACTGTGAGGGGCCAAAAAAGGGGCTTATATACCGTGTGATTGGCCAGAAAAAGGGAGTCATATACTGTGTGATGGGCCAGAAAAAAGGGGTCATATACTGTGTGATGGGCCAGAAAAAAGGGGGTCATATACTGTGTGATGAGCCAGAAAAAAGGGGGTCATATACTGTATGATGGGCCAAAAAAGGGGGTCATATACTATGTGATGGGCCAGAAAAAAGGGGTCATATACTGTGTGATGGGCCAGAAAAAGGGGGTCATATACTGTGTGATGGGCCAGAAAAAGGGGGTCATATACCATGTGATGGACCAGAAAAAGGGGGTCATATACTGTGTGATGGACCAGAAAAAAGGGGTCATATACTGTGTGATGGGCCAGAAAAAAGGGGGTCATATACTGTGTGATGAGCCAGAAAAAAGGGGGTCATATACTGTATGATGGGCCAAAAAAGGGGGTCATATACTATGTGATGGGCCAGAAAAAAGGGGTCATATACTGTGTGATGGGCCAGAAAAAGGGGGTCATATACTGTGTGATGGGCCAGAAAAAGGGGGTCATATACCATGTGATGGACCAGAAAAAGGGGGTCATATACTGTGTGATGGACCAGAAAAAGGGGTCATATAACGTGTGATGAACCAGGAAAAGAAGGGTCATATATTGTGTGATAGGCAAGAAAAAGGGGGTCATATACCATGTGATGGGCCAGGAAAAGGGGGTCGTATACTGTGTGATGGGCCAGAAAAAGGGGGTCATATACTGTGTGATGGGCCAGAAATACATATAATATAAATACATATATCAAAAATATAACTCTTTTTTTTTACTAGAGCTACAAATATCACAAAATTATGGATATTTCTGGATTTGACACGCCACCCGAGTTAAGCTAGGTTTTTTTTTTTTACAAATTTTGACACACCGAGCTTAAAAGGTTATCCATCACGGGCCTATCTTGTAATAGATTCCTGGTCTACATTGTACAGCAACACTTTGACAGCTCTGCTGTTATTGTTTTTTTTGCCAGAGGGGTCGTGGCTCGGTACGTCACTCTCAAAAGGGTCTCTGCGATTGCCCGCAGAATTGCACTGATACGTCAGTGAGACCTCACCATTGTAAGTTACACACCTCTGGTTATTTGACATTCGTAGGGGGCGGGGTTTTTGTGTTGTAAGGCGCTGAACCCCGCTCTCGCTCACGGCCATACATCAGTGTCGCGGGGGGAGCGGGAGATACTATGCAGGTCTTCTGATATATATATATATATATCTATCTAGACTCGCTTTTCATAGCACCTCTGATGTAAAATCGGACCCATTTAGGGTTCTGATTTTGAAATGCGTTAGCGGTTAGTTATTGATGGAGCATTTTATGCACACATCAGATCAGTACTAGGAGTCATGTTAAGCTCCTACTTCACTTTTTGTTTAAGTGCAAAAGGATCTCTATAGTTGACACCTGCAACATTGACTATAGTGGCAGGGGATGTCTGAGCTAATACTGGCATTACCTACCACATATAGCTCACTCACAGGCAGGATCTAAGTGTGAGCCGGTGAACTAAGAGATTTATCCTTTGCACTTTATTGATGATCTATGATGATGAGACATTGACAGGGGTGAACCTCGCCTCTTTGTTGCCTGAGGGGGACTATAGAAATGCGCCCGCCTCCATAGAGTTTCCATGCTACTAGCTTCACACGCTCTATCGTCGCACAATACACAAAGTTATAAAACAGTTTTTAAGAATTCTTCTTCCTGTATTACTTCAGTATCAGATCAACAACACGGCATTAACAATGACAATAACTTCACACATCTTCTGCTTGGTGGATGGACGAGCCCACATGGCCCCCATTCTATATAATAGGAGCCCCGCAGATAGCTGAGTACTGGACTTCAGGTATCTTTGGCACTCCCATTGAAGTGAATGAGAGCCACGCGGGTTCGTCCATCCACCAAGTGACACACCTATATATATTGCTGCGGTCAGGCTGTATTCCAAGAGGGGGAAAAAAAAACAATTTTCAGGCCCAGCGGGGGTCTCAGCAGACAGACCCCCATCACTCAGAGCATTATCGCATTACGATATTAATATAAAATGCTTACTTCAGCTGGTGGGGCACAGGTAGGGATCCGGATCCAAGAAGAAGGCAGCCGCCAGGCCAGCAGCGCTAAAATCCTGAGAGCAGGGATCGGGAGGCTGCAGGAGCTTTACTGCATAGCCTAGGAGCGGAGGCGTAGCCAGCGGCTCAGTACGGGGAGGGGGGAAAACCCGTCCAAATGAGCCCCCAACTTAGGTATAATGATATTATCACTATGCAGTGAGCATATAGTGGTATATATTATCTCTATACAGGGCTCTACAGACCATTTAGGTGAATACAGGGCAGTGACATTTTGTGACGTCTCTGACTAATCGGTCACATTTCCCTTCTCTTCCCTTTGGACCGCCATGACCACTTCTTCCAGCTATGACTTGTCTCTGTAAAGTTTGCAGCACAGACAGGGCCGGTTTTAGACAAAGTGGGGCCCTGGGCAAAATTAAAAGCGGGGCCCCAAATGCTGATATGCAAACAACACCATCGTCTTGCAGTGGCAACCCCTATAATAACGCCTCCTTTCTGCCAACAAAAAAGTAATAACAAGCCCCATTTTACCACACACAATTCAAATGAGCACCTTTGTACCGCCTAATAGATTTTTGCACCCAGTTATTATAGCGCCTCCTTATAAATAATAGCCCCTGCTTATAAATAATATTACACCTTTATCAGTAATAGCTCCCTTATAAATGATAAATAGTGCCCTGTATCAGTAATATCCCCCTTATCAGTAACAGTCACCCCATAAAAATAATACTGCTCCCTTATTAATAATAGCCCCCTCATAAATAATAGTTACCCTTATAGATAATAGTCCCCATTATCACTAATAGCCCCCTTTATAAATAAGCCCACTTAATTATACCCCCTTATAAATAGTTCCCCTCTTATAAATAATAGCTCCCCCTTATAATGGATGCCTTATATATAATAGTTCCCCCCTTATAAATAATAGCCCGTCTTATAAATAATAGTTCCCCCTTATAATAGCCCACTCATATTTAAGTTTCCCAATTATATATAGTAACCCATCCTTATATATAATAGTTCTCCGTTATACAGTGTCGGACTGAAGGGCCTTAGGCCCACCAGAGGAACTTGTTCTGGGCCCCACCCAACAGCTTCCTGCTAATAGCCTACACCACGGCTCCTTCACTGAATTCTTACATATGTGCTATCTGGCGTTACAGAATATGTTCCCAGTATAGTCAGCCCCTATAGTACTGTGCAGGCCCCAATAACTCCATGGCCAGTTCATGCACAGTACTGTATGGGGAATGACATGGCCATGGGGCACTACATGTATGAGCAAGATTATAGTGAGGGAGCTGTGATGTAGACATAGCACACAGGGCTGCCAGCAGGAATTTTGAGCCCCCCCCCCACAGTATAATGCTCCCCAGTATAAAATGCTCCCTTGAACCCTCCACAGTTTCCCCACATGGTATATAATGCTCCACAGTGGACCCACACAGTATAAAATGCTCCCCTGAGCCCACCATAGTGGCCCCACAAGGTATATAAGGCTCCACACAGTATACTACCTCTTAGTGGCCCCAGACAGTAAAATATGCTGCCCAGCAGCCCCACACAATATAATATGCTCCATACAGTATAACAGGCTTCCCACACTGCCCCTTCCCCCCCAGTATAAAGCTCCACAGTGGCCCATAGTATAATATGCTCCCCAGAGGGCCCCTTCTAGTATAATGCTCCACAGTGCCCCCCCCAGGATTTTGCTCCACAGTGGCCCCACGCAATATATAATGCTCCCCAGAGTGTCCCCCCAGTATAATGTTCCACAGAAGGCCCCACGCAGTATAATATACTACCCGGAGGACCCTCTAGTATAATGCTCCTTAGTTCCCCCCCGAATAATGCCCCACAGTGGCGCCACGCAATATAATATGCTCTGCAGATAGCCCCCCCCAGAATAATGCTCCACAGTGACCCCACACAGTATAACATGCTCCAGAATGACCTCCACACAGTATAATATACCGCCCTGAGAGGTTCCCCCAGTATAATGCTCCACTGTGGCCCAAAACAGTATAATATGCTCTCCAGAGGGCCCCCCCACAGTATAATGCTCCATGGTGGCCTCACACAGTATAATATGCTCTCCAGAGGGGCCCCCCAGTATAATTCTCCAAAGTGGCCCCAGAGAATATAACATGCTCTCCAGAGCCCCCCCCCCACATTATAATGCTCCACAGAGGCCCCATACAGTATAATATGCTATCCAGAGGGGCCCCCTCAGTTAAATGCTCCACAGAGGCCCCACACAGCATAATATGCTATCCAAAGGGCCCCCTCCCCAGTATAATGCTCCACAGGAGCCCCACACAGTATAATACACTATCCAGAGGGGGCCCCCCCAGTATAATGTTCCACAGGAGCCCCACACAGTATAATACACTATCCAGAGGGCCCCCCCCAGTATAATGCTCCACAGGGGCCCCACACAGCATAATATGCTATCCAAAGGGCCCCCTCCCCAGTATAATGCTCCACAGGAGCCCCACACATTATAATACACTATCCAGAGGGGGCCCCCCAGTATAATGCTCCACAGTGGCCCTACAGACTACCTTAGTGCTAAGGTTATATTATACTCTGGGGTCTCTTCAGACCCCAGAGTATAATAAGCGAAGGCCCCGAGGAGGTAAGGCAAAATAACAAACAGTTATACTCACCTTGTCTTACCTCTCCTGGGCCTCATCGCGCTGCTCCGCTATTCCCGCCGGCCACCGCTTCCTCTTCACTGCGGCTGACGTCACGCGTTGTGGACGTCACCGCTGAGGCCTGTGATTGGGCCTCAGCGGTTACGTGAGCACGCCCCACGTGACCGCTGAGGCCAGGCCTCAGCGGTATTGTCCGGAATGCAAGAAGATGACGTCGGATGCCAAGACAAGTGAGTAAAAATGTTTGTTATTTTTACTCACCTCGGAAAGGGGCCCTGCGGCACAGGACGCTGGGTCCCTTTCTGTTATCGATATGGCCGGTCCTGACTCCGGGATCCGGAGTCATCAGGCTCCGGATCCCGAAGGCCTCTTTGGGGACGGGGCCCTGGGCAATTGCCCAGTTTGCCCTCCCCTAACGCCGGCCCTGAGCACAGACATCTTTGGCTCCTCACCTGACCCATATTGTCCTCACCTACACAAAGCCCCCCATCCTGCTGCTACCCCCAATTATAAAATATATGATATAACCCCCCCATAATGAATAATACTCCCAAGTGCATCTTTATATTAATAATGCTCCTGTGTACCCCCATAAATAGTGCCCCTTATTAATATTGCCCTGTGTACCCCCATTAATAGTGCCCCTTATTAATATTGCCCTGTGTACCCCCATAAATAGTGCCTCTTATTAATATTGCCCTGTGTACCCCCATAAATAGTGCCCCTTATTAATATTGCCATGTGTACCCCCATAAATAGGGCCCCTTATTAATATTTATTGCCCTTTGTACCCCAATAAATAGTGTCCCTTATTAATATTGCCGCAGGTATTTCCTAACTAAAAGGTTTTCCAGGTTATCAACAAAAAATAATCAGTGGGGCTCAAAAACCCAGGACCCCCACTGATCAGTTGTTTGAATGAACCGTGGTACCTGTGTAAGCGCCGTGACCCCTTCTCTGTTTACATAGTGTCATTCTTTTCATAGCGGCCATGTAATGTAACTACAGCCTCGTCCTATACAAATCTATGTGACAAGACTGGAATTACATCACACGGTCACTATAAACAGACAGCGTGTGATATAAGCAGGCACCATAGCCCCTCCATACAGCTGATCAGTGAAGGGGGGGGGGGGGGTGTACACTGATCTCTTAATGATGGAAAGCCCCTTTAATAAAGCTCAAGTGCCATCTTAAAGGGGTTGACCAGGCAAAAATGGACAACCGTTTTAAAGTTTAAATAAGCTGGGGGGAGTGAAATTTTTTTTTTTAAATATGCATACTCACCTGTCCCCCTTGTTCCAGTGTCCTCCGATTCTTCTGCTCCGGCAGCTTCTCCTGGGTCTCTTCCGGCGTTGTGCTGAAGCCACTGATTGGCCTCAGTGTTCATGTGACCGCTGAGGCCAATCAGCATGTAATGTATCTTTTTTGTCAGTACTTGAACCGTACAAATTGTACAGTGCTGCGGAATATGTTCGCGCTATATAAATAAAATGTATTATTATTATCAGCAACATCAGCAGGCCTCAGGACCCTTCGCTGATTGGCCTCAGTGGTCACATAACAGCTGAGGCCAATCAGCGGCTTAAGCACATCGCCAGAAGAGCAGATGAACCTGGAGGCGCGGGAGGACACTGGAGCAATGGGGACAGGTATGTTTTTTTTTTTTTTTTCATTTTTTTCACTGCTCCCAGCTTATTTAAACTTTAAAGGGGTTGGTCCAGGATAACCACTTTTTTAATATGAGGCCGGGGAAGTTTCTCCAGAGTCTGCCAGCGCGTTCCAGTCCTGCTTCTCCTGTTTTCTTCCAGCAGAATTCCCATAGCACTGTGACATCCCATGTCAACGACCTCAGCGGCCATGTGCGGCGGGGACTTCTGCCAGAAGAAAACACCGGAGCAGCAGAACCAGACCGCGGTGTGAGACATCGGAGCACAAGGGACAGGTGAGTAGGTGTTTTTTTTTAATCACTTTCCCCAGTCTCATATTAAGAAAGTGGTTATCCTGGACAACCCCTTTAATTAATTGCCCCCCTTATATTATGCCCCTGATTCCCCGTCATAAATACTGCTCCCCTAATGACCCTTTACTGTATATAAATGATGCCCCTTCTGTTCATAATGTCCCCTATAGAATGCTTATATAACTGATGTCCCTTCTATCCACAATGCCCTTATATAAATGACCACCCCCATATATATCTATAATGCTCCCTAATGGCCCCTTATATATATAACTGGCCCTTGTATTAATAATGCCCCTTATAGCCCTGATATAAATAACAAGTCTTACGTTCATAAAGCCCCCTTATATAAAGTGCCCCCTCCTAACGACCCCTTAAAATACCCACAACTGTGCTAAAAAAAAATAAAAACTTATACTCAGCTACCTGCGATCCCTTGATAGAGCCGCCTCCTCTTCTTCACCCGCGCACAGGACATCTATGTCTCAGTGCAGGAGGCACGATGCTATGACGTCATCGCGCCTGCCTGTGCCAAGAAGCAGACATCTTGTGTCTGTCTTCTCGGTGTCTTGTAAACCACAGGCCTGAAGTGACTTGCGGGTTACAAGACAGACTCACAACTTGAGTTTTAACTAGATCGTGTCTTGCAGACGCCGATCTAGTTAAAGGTAAAGCATATATTAATGGTGGGCCCCACAGAGGCAGTGGGCCCAGGGTAGCCTAGGAGTAGGAGCGATGTGAGCTGACAGGACGCACGTAGACCAGCGCTCCTCCATGCCTCACCTCCTAGCTGTCGCCAATAGTATGTTAATATAGTTATGTGTCGACAGGAAGTTTCTCCATTCACTCCTATAAAAGCCTTGATGTGACTCTCATAGGAATGAACAAACTGACAACCTAACCAGAGATGGCGCGCTGTGTCAGAGTGTCAGTCACACGACACAACCGAGGACCCGAAGGGAGTGTAAAAAGATTCACTACAATCTACATCCAGTACCTTTCTAATAGGCAGAGAACACATTTCTTGTAGGAGACCCCTTTATATTACAGGAGGAAAAAGAGAATAGACTTTTGTTTTTTCCTCTAATTTTCCCATTTTCTACGACATAAAATGTAAAGAATAAAAAGACACCGATTTTCTCTTGGTATCACATTAAAACGTCATCTTCGCAAAAAAAAATTGGCCAAAGCGTAAAATAAACAAAAACTTCACCCCAAATATTTGCCCAAAATATGACAATTTTGCTGTAGGTGTTCAGGTATGGGGGAGCCTTGGTCTGCTAAGGGTTAAGAGGGTCCCCAGTGGCCATCACCTGATATCCTTCCAGTGGGTACCAGATCAGGGCATGCCGAGAGCAATATAATAAAAAGACACTGCAAGAAATAGCAGAATGTCTTATTACATGTACATTGTGTCTTTACACAGGAGAAGACAAGACGATGAGGAGGATGAAGATGAAGAAGATGATGAAGAAAAGAGAGGCCTGTGGGATGATTTAAAAGCAGCAGCTAAAAAAGTTGTATCCAGTCTGGCCTCAGCAGCGATAGAGAAGCTCGGATGATGGGCTGCAGATCTTCTCATTGTAACTGTAAAATGATGGTTATTAATCCTGCCATAAATAAAAGACACTCTGTCTATTCCTATTCCATAGGCTCCGGCCCCTATATCCAGTCCTGGTATATATGTGGTACCTAGCAGCGTAGCAGACAAAGCCGCTGCTATAGGGACAACAACTAGTGAGAACTATGGATGATGGAAGGGGAGGTGCAAAACTATATGGGACATCCTAATGCCTGCAAGTGACATCATTAGAATGACTTTCTGTATATTATCTCTGTGCTATGATGTCATAGTTACTGTTATCCCTGTACTGTGACATCACTATGTACATTATCCTGGTACTGTGACATCACTATGTACATTATCCTGGTACTATGACATCACTATGTACATTATCCTGGTACTGTGACATCACTATGTACATTATCCTGGTACTATGACATCACTATGTACATTATCCTGGTACTATGACATCACTATGTACATTATCCTGGTACTATGACATCACTATGTACATTATCCTGGTACTGTGACATCACTATGTACATTACCCTGGTACTATGACATCACTATGTACATTACCCTGGTACTATGACATCACTATGTACATTACCCTGGTACTATGATATCACTATGTACATTACCCTGGTACTATGACATCACTATGTACATTACCCTGGTACTATGACATCACTATGTACATTACCCTGGTACTATGATATCACTATGTACATTATCCTGGTACTATGACATCACTATGTACATTACCCTGGTACTATGATATCACTATGTACATTATCCTGGTACTATGATATCACTATGTACATTATCCTGGTACTATGATATCACTAAGTACATTACCCTGGTACTATGACATCACTATGTACATTACCCTGGTACTATGATATCACTATGTACATTACCCTGGTACTATGATATCACTATGTACATTAACCTGGTACTATGATATCACTATGTACATTACCCTGGTACTATGATATCACTATTTACATTACCCTGGTACTATGATATCACTATGTACATTACCCTGGTACTATGATATCACTATGTACATTACCTTGGTACTATGACATCACTGTGTACATTACCCTGGTACTATGATATCACTAAGTACATTATCATGGTACTATGATATCACTATGTACATTTCCCTGGTACTATGATACCACTATGTACATTACCCTGGTACTATGATATCACTATGTACATTACCTTGGTACTATGACATCACTGTGTGCATCACCCTGGCAGTATGACATCACTGTGTGTGTAACACCCCTTTGGGATGACCTCTGTAGGCAGGGTGTGTTGAAGCTCTCTCCTTGCTATGACGCTCTGCCTCTACCTGAATCTTGTTGGTAAATCTGTGGGAATGTAGAAGGATCTTCCTGTTCTGACTTGGGAAACTTCTGCGTGAGCTCAGTACACGCTCATAAGAGGTAAAATGACTTCAGGCCTACCTCCACTTATAAACAACTTTACAGGAATGAATAGTGCTTAGGACTATAAGAAACTTTGTAATATTCCTTATTATAGAGATTGGATTCCTTCTCCACTTATTAAGTTGTTCTCCTGCTCCTTATTGTCAGTCTCACTTCTTGGTTACATTATATTTATCTCTATATTCAGCCTTAGGCTAGCTGCACCCATGAAACCTGGTCCGTGTGTTAGCCAGGATTTACTGTCTTGAACTTCATGCTGCGAGCAGGACTTCCAGCAGTATAGTTATGTTTGGTGGTAGGAGTCCCTACCTCCCAGCACTATACTGTGCTGTACCAATTACAGTATGAGACAGTATGTTGCTGGGACGCATGGACTCCTAGCATCATAGATTACTTTACTGCTAAGAGTCTGTCTGTGAGCATGAAGTTCAAGCCGGTAAATCCGGCTAACACTTGGACTGAGTTTCATGGGTGAAACACGGTCGTGTGTAGCTAGCCTTAAACACAGAGCTCTATGGAGAAGGGAGGGGTGGAGTGAAATTCTCCTGCTGGCTGGTTAATTGATTTAGTGCCTCATTCTGTGCACTAGTAGCCTCTTATCTACAAACCAAGCAGGGCTGAAAGTGCAAAGAATAGCAGAATATAACAACAGGAATTATTTGAGTGTCTTTTTTCCCCTCTTCACAGACTATGTAGAAATATGTAGAAAGTAATCGAAAAGTGGAGAAGAAAACATATTTCTTCAATAAGATATATTACAAAGCGTCATATATTAACCTGTACTATTCATATATTTATTATAACTGGAAGTAACAGGTTTATACGGGAAAGGGTGAACTGAGTAGTAATAATGGAAACAGAGAACTGGTGCAGCAAATCCTAGAGCGATACATAGATACAGCCCTGTAGGACTGAATCCTTTGTGGTGGGAATGGATTATATGCCAGATCTGGCGGGTATAACAGCATAGAAATATCCATTGATATAATAAATAATGCAGAGAAACAAAGGGTTAAGACACCATCTTCACCAAATACAGTAGAACAGTAACTCACAAGTGATAGTGATATATGTATATACAGTACAGTACTGTATATATACATACATGTATATAACAGCTATCACACACCTCCTAACTGCACATAAGGCAACATTAGGAATAGCTGCAGCAATGTAATGGACACAGGCCAAGCACTGGGGCCTCAGATGTTGTTACACTTTCTGGAGCTCTTGGTGCACTTATTATTGTAGATAAAGCAAATTGTTCAGTAAGTTTTTATTAATAACTGTACAAGTTCCAGCAATGTCTACTCACTAATTCTCATAGCCTTTGATCCCGCAGGGTTTCTTATGGGAGGACTTTATAGAATGTGTATAGAGATGAAATTGCTCTATTGTAAGTGCTGTCAAACAATATTAGCTTATTGGCAATGAAAGGGTTAACTGTCTGTGTAAGCAGCAGCACAGATTCCAGTCCTATCTATGCCTATTCAATTCTAGCACTACTAACCTGCCTGTGTATAATCCATTCATTCTCCAAGTCCTCCTATAACTATTGCTGGAATTCCTGAATTTTCTGAATTGTGCGGCTTATAGCCTAGTTAGATGCAGTGAGATGGATCACAGATCTGTTTGATTGTCCACCATTACAGCAACAGAAGCTGATCACTAGTGTCCAAGCTTTTATGGTCCTTATGACATCAGCACTGTAAGGTCCTCCTACCACTGTCTATTGGCTGAGAGGCTGTCAGGTGTTGCTATTACACTATTACGTGACAGACATGTCTGAGTCACCGCACACATTGTCTGCTCTGTATTTCCTGGTCAAACACATGGCGGCCATTTTCTAATAGTGCGCCCATTTTTGTTCGTCTGAAGAGAATCGGCACTTGTTCGCTTTTGTGAAAAACAAAACAATTTGGAATATTCGGGGTGAACCCGGCTCCTTACTAACTGATTTGCCAAATATTCTGGAAGGAGATAGCTATCCCCTGTATGTCAGACTCTGGAGATAATGTACTATTAGATTTACAAACTATCCGTAAGGAAGATTCTAACAATAACTTGGTTAAGAAATATTCACCAAAATGGATAGACAAAGTGAATAAACTGCATAGGGAGAGTCGCATGGATTCCCTTGGCATTACGACACATGGACGTTGGATGACTTCTCGCTCGGGTTGATGCTGATATTGCTTGATATTGTTTGGATCATGCCCTGAAAATATTTCGGGTTACCATAGATTGTAATCCCCTTTATCTCTGAATGTTCTATATAATAAATCCAATAACAAGATTTATGACAAAAGATACAACAGCGTCTACTTAATAGAGGGAGGAACTTCAGAAATTCAATGTTCCAGAATGTTCTTTTCCTCCCCATGTGGGCATTATTGGATATATTACTGTAATTTACAGCACCAAATAGGAACATAAAAAGCCAAGGGTTATGATTAGAGATGAGCGAATTGATTCTGCAGAAGTGGAATTCAATCCGAATTTCAGGAAATCTTCGATTCGCCACGATTCTGGATTTCCTGATGCTTCGCGGTACCGAATATTTAGTAAGGACCTTTGTGACATCAGACGGTCACATGATATTCTCTAGTGATGTGATTGGGTAGTCGTGTCTTTGCTTGTTAGCAGATCCTTCCACATGAATAAAACTTGTCCGTGCTGAAGAGAGAGAGACATGACCGCCGCATACAAGGGCTTCCGCCATTTTGCAGCCCACCCCTGTTCTCTGCAGCCCCAGAAAGAGCTGTTTATTCGCCGCGAAGTAATTCGGTTCGAAGCATATTTTTTTGGAACTTTGAATTGAACTGCCGAATCGAACTTTTGAGAAATTCGCTCATTTCTAATCAATATCTCTCTATGTAAAGGGGTTGTCACCAGGTCTGATTGGTGGGGATCTGACACCCAGACCCCACATCGATCAGCTGATCAGGATGCTGAAAGCTGTATACAGTGTATATGGTCAGAAGGAGCTCTGCCTCTAGTCATGTGAATGGGAGCAGAGCTGCACTTCCCCCCGCACCACGGCTACACCGTACAGCTCTGTAGTGCTAAAGCATATACACTGTATACAGGTTCCATCAGCTGTCTCACTATCCAAAACACATGGGGTCTCGTACAACCCCTTGAAGATCCAACTTGGTATTTGACTGTGTTTTGTGATCTTCCGCCCACAGGAGCAGTGCTGACCCCTCCATTATTATATTATAGTTTCTTCTTCTTAAATAGAATAGAGATGATAATTTCAATATGTGACATATGTATATATAGCTGAGGCCACGCAGTGCCCTGGAAATCCTACTACATAGTACGGTATACTAGACTAAAGGTCATATATGTAAGATACATCATCTATATCAGCGGTACTCAAGTACGTATAGTAAACGTCCACTGACCGGGGTCCGCCATCAGGTGAACATGTCCAGTATTTACAGTATTTTTTGGAGAATAAGATGTGTCTGACTATAAGACACACTTTAGGTTTAAGCAGAATTAGGAAAAAATATTTTATAATAATTTAACTTTCCCTGGTGGTGAGATAGAGCAGAGAGGCTAATATCACTAGTGAGGGGGTACTAAGGAGCAGTATACTGTGTGGGGGCAGTAATGTGGCATTATATTGTATAGGGTCACTAACAGGACATTATACTGTGTGGGGGCAGTAATGTGGCATTATATTGTATGGGGTCACTAACAGGACATTATACTGTGTGGGGGCAGTAATGTGTCATTATATTGTGTGGGGTCACTAACAGGACATTATACTGTGCGCTGGCAGTAATGTGGCATTATATTGTGTGGGGTCACTAACAGGACATTATACTGTGTGGGGGCAGTAATGTGGCATTATATTGTATGGGGTCACTAACAGGACATTATACTGTGTGAGGGCAGTAATGTGGCATTATATTGTGTGGGGTCACTAACAGGACATTATACTGTGTGGGGGCAGTAATGTGGCATTATATTGTGTGGGGTCACTAACAGGACATTATACTGTGTGGGGGCAGTAATGTGGCATTATATTGTATAGGGTCACTAACAGGACATTATACTGTGTGGGGGCAGTAATGTGGCATTATATTGCATGGGGTCACTAACAGGACATTATACTGTGGGGGCAGTAATGTGGCATTATATTGTGTGGGGTCATTAACAGGACATTATACTGTGTGCTGGCAGTAATGTGGCATTATATTGTGTGGGGTCACTAACAGGACATTATACTGTGTGGGGGCAGTAATGTGGCATTATATTGTATGGGGTCACTAACAGGACATTATACTGTGTGGGGGCAGTAATGTGGCATTATATTGTATGGGGTCACTAACAGGACATTATACTGTGTGGGGGCAGTAATGTGGCATTATATTGTATGGGGTCACTAACAGGACATTATACTGTGTGGGGGCAGTAATGTGGCATTGTATTATATAGGGTCACTAAGAGGACATTATACTGTGTGGGGGCAGTAATGTGGCATTATATTGTATGGGGTCACTAACAGGACATTATACTGTGTGGGGGCAGTAATGTGGCATTATATTGTGTGGGGTCACTAACAGGACATTATACTGTGTGGGGGCAGTAATGTGGCATTATATTGTATAGGGTCACTAACAGGACATTATACTGTGGGGGCAGTAATGTGGCATTATATTGTATGGGGTCACTAACAGGACATTATACTGTGGGGGCAGTAATGTGGCATTATATTGTGTGGGGTCACTAACAGGACATTATACTGTGCGCTGGCAGTAATGTGGCATTATATTGTGTGGGGTCACTAACAGAACATTATACTGTGTGGGGGCAGTAATGTGGCATTATATTGTATGGGGTCACTAACAGGACATTATACTGTGTGGGGGCAGTAATGTGGCATTATATTGTGTGGGGTCACTAACAGGACATTATACTGTGTGCTGGCAGTAATGTGGCATTATATTGTGTGGGGTCACTAACAGGACATTATACTGTGTGGGGGCAGTAATGTGGCATTATATTGTATGGGGTCACTAACAGGACATTATACTGTGTGGGGGCAGTAATGTGGCATTATATTGTGTGGGGTCACTAACAGAACATTATACTGTGTGGGGGCAGTAATGTGGCATTATATTGTGTGGGGTCACTAATAGGCCATTATACTGTGTGGGGGCAGTAATGTGGCATTATATTGTGTGGGGTCACTAATAGGACATTATACTGTGTGGGGGCAGTAGTGTGGCATTATATTGTGTGGGGTCACTAATAGGACATTATACTGTGTGGGGGCAGTAATGCGGCATTATAATGTATGGGGTCACTAATAGGACATTATACTGTGTGGGGGCAGTAATGTGGCATTATATTGTATAGGGTCACTAACAGGACATTATACTGTGTGGGGGCAGTAATGTGGCATTATATCGTATGGGGTCACTAACAGGACATTATACTGTGGGGGCAGTAATGTGGCATTATATTGTGTGGGGTCATTAACAGGACATTATACTGTGTGCTGGCAGTAATGTGGCATTATATTGTGTGGGGTCACTAACAGGACATTATACTGTGTGGGGGCAGTAATGTGGCATTATATCGTATGGGGTCACTAACAGGACATTATACTGTGGGGGCAGTAATGTGGCATTATATTGTGTGGGGTCACTAACAGGACATTATACTGTGTGGGGGCAGTAATGTGGCATTATATTGTATGGGGTCACTAACAGGACATTATACTGTGTGGGGGCAGTAATGTGTCATTATATTGTATGGGGTCACTAACAGGACATTATACTGTGTGGGGGCAGTAATGTGGCATTATATTGTGTGGGGTCACTAACAGGACATTATACTGTGTGGGGGCAGTAATGTGGCATTATATTGTATAGGGTCACTAACAGGACATTATACTGTGGGGGCAGTAATGTGGCATTATATTGTATGGGGTCACTAACAGGACATTATACTGTGTGGGGGCAGTAATGTGGCATTATATTGTGTGGGGTCACTAACAGGACATTATACTGTGTGCTGGCAGTAATGTGGCATTATATTGTGTGGGGTCACTAACAGGACATTATACTGTGTGCTGGCAGTAATGTGGCATTGTATTGTGTGGGGTCACTAACAGGACATTATACTGTGTGGGGGCAGTAATGTGGCATTGTATTGTGTGGGGTCACTAACAAGACATTATACTGTGTGGGGGCAGTAATGTGGCATTATATTGTGTGGGGTCACTAATAGGACATTATACTGTGTGGGGGCAGTAATGTGGCATTATATTGTGTGGGGTCACTAATAGGACATTATACTGTGTGGGGGCAGTAATGTGGCATTATATTGTGTGGGGTCACTAACAGAACATTATACTGTGTGGGGGCAGTAATGTGGCATTATATTGTGTGGGGTCACTAATAGGACATTATACTGTGTGGGGGCAGTAATGTGGCATTATATTGTGTGGGGTCACTAATAGGACATTATACTGTGTGGGGGCAGTAGTGTGGCATTATATTGTGTGGGGTCACTAATAGGACATTATACTGTGTGGGGGCAGTAATGCGGCATTATAATGTATGGAGTCACTAATAGGACATTATACTGTGTGTGGGGAATTAATGTGGAGTTATACTGAGCGGGGGGGCATTAAGGAGTAACATACCTTGTAGTGACATCTCTCTCAACCGGCCAAGTCTGGGTCCTGTCCCGCTGTCCTGTAGGGGTAGCTGGAGGGGGACATTAAATTGTGGGTGCACCAGTAGACGGACTTTATGCTGATGGTAATGGGTGGAGTTAAAGTAAAAGTGGGTGGAGCTAAATTTGCAGCAGCGCACCATGTGCACTACACATTCCATCCCTCTTTCTGTCCTTTAAAAGTTGGGAGCTATGTTATAGTGTGTCCTCACAGCACGCTCCTTAGTGCCCCCCCACACATACACAAAGACATACAATAAGATTTCCCATTAGTTCCTCCACAAACAATATATTATCAGCATTCAAAAGAAAACAGAGGGGCGCCCCCTAGTGCAGAAATCACAGGAACACATACAAATATAGACAGACCCCAAATTGCTAGATTTGGTCTCACCTCATGGGAGTTGTGCAAAGGCAGGCACAACTCTGATAATGACCCTCAGTTAACCCTCCTGGGTAGTCTCAGTCTGGTTCCTGTTTCTCGTGGTCCACGGTTACTTAACCAAAGGAAGATATACCGTAATATACAGTGCTGGCCAAAAGTATTGGCACCCCTGCAATTCTGTCAGATAATACTCAGTTTCTTCCAGAAAATGATTGCAATCACAAATGCTTTGGTAATAATATCTTCATTTATTTTGCTTGCAATGAAAAAAAACACAAAAGAGAATGAAAAAAAAAGTCAAATCATTGATCATTTTACACAAAACTCCAAAAATGGGCCGGATAAGAGTATTGGCACCCTCAGCCTAATACTTGGTAGCACAACCTTTAGACAAAATAACTGCGAACAACCGCTTCCGGTAACCATCAATGAGTTTCTTACAATGCTCTGCTGGAATTTTAGACCATTCTTCTTTGGCAAATTTCTCCAGGTCCCTGAGATGTGAAGGGTGCCTTCTCCAAACTGCCATTTTGAGATCTCTCCACAGGTGTTCTATGGGATTCAGGTCTGGACTCATTTCTGGCCACTTTAGAAGTCTCCAGTGCTTTCTCTCAAACCATTTTCTAGTGCTTTTTGAAGTGTGTTTTGGGTCATTGTCCTGCTGGAAGACCCATGACCTCTGAGGGAGACCCAGTTTTCCCACACTGGGCCCTACATTATGCTGCAAAATTTGTTGGTAGTCTTCAGACTTCATAATGCCATGCACACGGTCAAGCAGTCCAGTGCCAGAGGCAGCAAAGCAACCCCAAAACATCAGGGAACCTCCACCATGTTTGACTGTAGGGACCGTGTTCTTTTCTTTGAAGGCCTCTTTTTTTTTTCCTGTAAACTCTATGTTGATGCCTTTTCCCAAAAAGCTCTACTTTTGTCTCATCTGACCAGAGAACATTCTTCCAAAAAGCCTGGCTTTTTTATGTCTCTGGGTCAGAAGTGGGGTCTTCCTGGGTATCCTACCATAGAGTCCCTTTTCATTCAGACGCCGACGGATAGTACGGGTTGACACTGTTGTACCCTCGGACTGCAGGGCAGCTAGAACTTGTTTGGATGTTAGTCGAGGTTCTTTAGCCACCATCCGCACAATCTTTTGTTGAAATCTCTCGTCAATTTTTCTTTTCCGTCCACATCTAGGGAGGTTAGCCACAGTGCCATGGGCTTTACACTTCTTGATGACACTGCGCACGGTAGACACAGGAACATTCAGGTCTTTGGAGATGGACTTGTAGCCTTGAGATTGCTCATGCTTCCTCACAATTTTGCTTCTCAAGTCCTCAGACAGTTCTTTGGTCTTCTTTCTTTTCTCCATGTTCAATGTGGTACACACAAGGACACAGGACAGAGGTTGAGTCAACTTTAATCCATTTCAACTGGCTGCAAGTGTGATTTAGTTATTGCCACCACCTGTTATGTGCCACAGGTAAGTAACAGGTGCTGTTAATTACACAAATTAGAGAAGCATCACATGGTTTTTCAAAGGGTGCCAATACTTTTGTCCACCCCCTTTTTTATGTTTGGTGTGGAATTATATCCAATTTGGCTTTTTGACAATTCTTTTTGTGGTTTTCCATTGAAGACAAATTAAATGAAGATATTATTACCAAAGCATTTGTGATTGCAATCATTTTCTGGAAGAAATTGAGTATTATCTGACAGAATTGCAGGGGTGCCAATACTTTGGGCCAGCACTGTACACACGTGGACAAAATTGTTGGTACTCCTCCCCCGTTTAATGAAGGAAAAACCCACAATGGTCACAGAAATAACTTGAATCTGACAAAAGTAATACTATATAAAAATTCTATGAAAATGAACAAATGAAAGTCAGACATTGCTTTCCAACCAGGCTGCAACAGAATTTTTTAAAAAAGAAAACTCATGAAACAGGCCTGGACAGAAATGATGGTTCCCTTAACTTAATATTTTGTTGCACAACCTTTTGAGGCAATCCCTGCAATCAAACGATTCCTGTAACTGTCAATGAGACTTCTGCACCTCTCAGCAGGTATTTTGGCCACTCCTCATGAGCAAACTGCTCCAGTTGTCTAGGGGTAGAAGGGTGCCTTTTCCAGACGGCATGTTTCAGCTCCTTCCAAAGATGCTCAATAGGATTTAGGTCAGGGCTCATAGAAGGCCACTTCACAATAGTCCAATGTTTTCCTCTTAGCCATTCTTGGGTGTTTTTAGCTGTGTTTTGGGTCATTATCCTGTTACAAGACCCATGACCTGCGACTGAGACCAAGCTTTCTGACACTGGGCAGCACATTTCTCTCTAGAATCCCTTGATAATCTTAAGATTTCATTGTACCCTGCACAGATTCAAGACACCCTGTGCCAGATGCAGCAAAGCAGCCCCAGAACATAACAGAGCCTCCTCCATGTTTCACAGTAGGGACAGTGTTCTTTTCAAGATATGCTTCATTTTTCTGTCTGTGAACACAGAGCTGATGTGCCTTGCCAAAAATTTCGATTTTTGTTTCATCTGTCCATAGGACATTCTCCCAGAAACTTTGTGGCTTGTCATAGAATTTTTATATATTATTACTTTTGTCAGATTCAAGTTATTTCTGTGACCATTGTGGGTTTCTCTTTCATTAAACAAGGGAGGGGGACCAATTATTTTGTCCACGTGTGTATATATACACATATAGGAGAACAGGACACAAGTGAACCAGAAATCCTACCAACTGGGGACATATGTAGTCACATCCATGCATTCATGTGTATATACTGTATACTGTATATACTGTCCACGAGAACGGAGTGGTGGTCGCGCATTCGCACTGCTGCACCATTCAAAGTCTATGCGACTGTGGAAGATATCTATGATCAGTCCTCCCATAGACTCGGAATGGTGTAGCAGTAGCCAAGTTCCGCATGCACTCCATTCATATAGGGAACATGGGACCCCTGAGCTTTGTGATGGTGGGGTCTGACTGCTGAGACAGGTGACAAATTTGCATGATGGGAAAACCTCATTAAAAAGTAAAAACATCAGGTCTGACAAGCCAGTCCTGTCATGTTGTTCCCTCCATGTCCCTTCATGCTTTAGTCCCAGAACGACTAAGGTTACACAGTAGTCACATCAGGACTGCGCCATCCTCTCCCCTGATCCTGTAGGTTTCCCGCCACGTCCCCCGGTCACACAGTAGTCACATCAGGACTGTGCCAGCCTCTCCCCTGATCCTGTAGGGTTCCCGCCACGTCCCCCGGTCACACAGTAGTCACATCAGGACTCAGTCAGCCTCTCCCCTGATCCTGTAGGGTTCCCTCCATGTTCCCTGGTCACACAGTAGTCACATCAGGACTCCGCCATCCTCTCCCCTGATCCTGTAGGGTTCCCGCCACATCCCCCAGTCACACAGTAGTCACATCAGGACTGCGCCAGCCTCTCCCCTGATCCTGTAGGGTTTCCGCCACGTACCCCGGTCACACAATAGTCACATCAGGACTCAGTCAGCCTCTCCCCTGATCCTGTAGGGTTCCCGCCACGTCCCCCAGTCACACAGTAGTCACATCAGGACTGCGCCAGCCTCTCCCCTGATCCTGTAGGGTTCCCGCTATGTCCCCCGGTCACACAATAGTCACATCAGGACTCAGTCAGCCTTTCCCCTGATCCTGTAGGGTTCCCTCCATGTTCCCTGGTCACACAGTAGTCACATCAGGACTCTGCCATCCTCTCCCCTGATCCTGTAGGGTTCCCGCCACGTCCCCCAGTCACACAGTAGTCACATCAGGACTACGCCAGCCTCTCCCCTGATCCTGTAGGGTTCCCGCCACGTCCCCCGGTCACACAGTAGTCACATCAGGACTCCGTCAGCCTCTCCCCTGATCCTGTAGGGTTCCCTCCATGTTCCCTGGTCACACAGTAGTCACATCAGGACTCCGTCAGCCTCTCCCCTGATCCTGTAGGGTTCCCGCCACGTCCCCCAGTCACACAGTAGTCACATCAGGACTGCGCCAGCCTCTCCCCTGATCCTGTAGGGTTCCCGCCACGTCCCCCGGTCACACAGTAGTCACATCAGGACTCCGTCAGCCTCTGGGTTATAAATCTGGTCCATCCTTACGCTAGGTTCACACCTGCGTTCGGGTTTCCTTTCGGGGGGGTCCGCCCACATTTTTCAAGTGGAATGGGGAACAGAATCCCCCAGCGGAGAGCAGGCGCAGGTGTGAACCTAGCCTTACTGTGTTTTGTCTTAGTTCACACCACTTGCTAGTTGGCTTATTTTGGTGGAGAATATTTACACAGAAATACTTAGATACACAGAATACTTTTCTAGTAAGGCTAGTTGCGGTAAACTGCACTTTAATAATAATGACCTGTATGCAGTGGTATTTCCGCCATATTTCACCCTGTCACATAAACATATATATGAGCTCTACAAAATATTATACAATACAGACCAAAAGTTTGGACACACCTTCTCATTCCAAGAGTTTTCTGTATTTTCATGACTATAAAAATTGTAGATTCACACTGAAGGCATCAAAACTATGAATTAACACAAGTGGAATTATATACTTAACAAAAAGTGTGAAACAACTGAAAATATGTCTTATATTCTAGGTTCTTCAGAGTAGCCACCTTTTGCTTTGATTACTGCTTTGCACACTCTTGGCATTCTCTTGATGAGCTTCAAGAGGTAGTCACCTGAAATGGTTTTCACTTCACAGGTGTGCCCTGTCAGGTTTAACAAGTGGGATTTCTTGCCTTATAAATGGGGTTGGGACCATCAGTTGTGTTTTTCAGAAGTCAGGTGGATACACAGCTGATAGTCTTACTGAATGGAGCGTTAGAATTTGTATTATGGCAAGAAAAAAGCAGCTAAGTAAAGAAAAACGAGTGGCCATCATTACTTTAAGAAATGAAGGTCAGTCAGTCCGAAAAATTGGGAAAACTTTGAAAGTGTCCCCAAGTGCAGTGGCCAAAACCATCAAGCGCTACAAAGAAACTGGCTCACATGAGGATCGCCCCAGGAAAGGAAGACCAAGAGTCACCTCTGCTGCGGAGGATAAGTTCATCCGAGTCACCAGCCTCAGAAATGGCAGGTTAACAGCAGCTCAGATTAGAGACCAGGTCAATGCCACACAGAGTTCTAGCAGCAGACACATCTCTACAACAACTGTTAAGAGGAGACTGTGTGCAGCAGGCCTTCATGGTAAAATAGCTGCTAGGAAACCACTGCTAAGGACAGGCAACAAGCAGAAGAGACTTGTTTGGGCTAAAGAACACAAGGAATGGACATTAGACCTGTGGAAATCTGTGCTTTGGTCTGATGAGTCCAAATTTGAGATCTTTGGTTCCAACCACCGTGTCTTTGTGCGACGCAGAAAAGGTGAACGAATAGACTCTACATGCCTGGTTCCCACCGTGAAGCATGGAGGAGGAGGTGTGATGGTGTGGGGGTGCTTTGCTGGTGACACTGAACCAGCATGGTTACCACAGCATCTTGCAGCGGCATGCTATTCCATCCGGTTGGCGTTTAGTTGGACCATCATTTATTTTTCAACAGGACAATGACCCCAAACACACCTCCAGACTGTGTAAGGGCTATTTCACCAAGAAGGAGAGTGATGGGGTGCTACGCCAGATGACCTGGCCTCCACAGTCACCAGACCTGAACCCAATCGAGATGGTTTGGGGTGAGCTGGACCGCAGAGTGAAGGCAAAAGGGCCGACAAGTGCTAAGCATCTCTGGGAACTCCTTCAAGACTGTTGGAAGACCATTTCAGGTGACTACCTCTTGAAGCTCATCAAGAGAATGCCAAGAGTGTGCAAGGCAGTAATCAAAGCAAAACGTGGCTACTTTGAAGAACCTAGAATATAAGACATATTTTCAGTTGTTTCACACTTTTTTGTTAAGTATATAATTCCACGTGTTATTTCATAGTTTTGATGCCTTCAGTGTGAATCTACAATTTTTATAGTCATGAAAATACAGAAAACTCTTGGAATGAGAAGGTGTGTCCAAACTTTTGGTCTGTACTGTATGTACCCAACATGGCGTCAATAGAATGTACAACTCATCCCGCAAAACACAAGCCCTCATACAGCTACGTCGATAGAAAAATATAAAAGCTATGCTACGTGACAAACTGGGATGATATGTCTGAAACAGGCCGTATACTTAAAGGGGTTCTCCAGGAAATATTTCCAGAGATCCAGGGCCAGCCAAGGTTGTGTAAAATAAGAAAAGTCATAGTCAGCTATTCCCGGGGCTTCGATGTGTAGCCCCAGTCCCCGATCCATCCTGTGCTGGGATTGGCCAGACCCGCAGCAGAGAGGCCAATGGAGAAACATTGGCCTCAGCAGTCACTGGTAAGGGACTGATGATGTCACTATGACACGTCACCGATCCCTCACTACAGACTACGGGCCAGTCATTAGCTACATGAGCTTTTCCACTTGAGTGGAGACAATGGGGACCAGGACTGTACAATGGAGCTCCAGGTGTGGCTGAATAGTTTTTTTTTTTTGTTTTTTTTACACCAATCCCTGGGTTTCTAATTTTTCCTGGCGCTCCACTTTAAGGGGTTATCAAGATTATCTGGGAGTTGATTCATTTGATTGAGCTGTAATACCGGTCATACCGACCGGTGAAACCACCACGCAGGGCGAACAGCGAAGCATCACCACCCGTTCATTCTGCTACCTGACCCCTACAGGACACTGAGCTAAATATCACAAGCCACCGAAACTGCCCTGACTTGTATTACCACCCACTGGTGCTGTTCTGGAAGGCCCATACCCTGAAGAGAATATGGTATGGCAGTCGTGTCAACAAAGGGGGCGCCAGTGCTGCAGCCGCAGGGGATATACAGGTGAGCGACGGAGCTCTTATTTTATTAAACATTAAAGGGGCGGTGCCTCAAAAACAACTAACCCCCTATACGCAAGTATTAGAGCACTGGGACTGTCAGAGATCAGGAAAATGATGGAACATAGAGGGGAACTTTTGGCCCCCCATTTTCTTAATCTCTGGGGCAGTCCCCAGCAATCTGACAGTTATGTGGTGGAGAGGGGATACGTGTCTTTGGTGGCACAAACACTTTACTAGCACACTTTCCCTACCGCAGGTGTTTGTGCACTCGTGGCTCTTGTGTTGTGCGAGCTGTGGAGCCAACAAATTAAAGGTGCCACAATTTTTTTTTGTTTTTCGCAGTTTGCAGTGTCACGTGATGGCTTATTTTTTGCAGGATAAATTGTACTTTGTAATGGCACCAGGGATGGGAAGAAGAGTCAGGGGGTAGGGAGAAAAGTCTGGGATGGGGAGAAAAGTCTGGGGATGGGAAGAAGAGTCCAGGGATGGGGAGAAGAGTCAGGGGATGGGGAGAAGAGTCAGGGGGTGGGAAGAAGGGTCAGGGGGTGGGGAGAAGAGTCAGGGGGGTGGGAAGAAGGGTCCAGGGATGGGGAGAGAAGTCTGGGGATGGGAAGAAGAGTCAGGGGTGGGGAGAAGAGTCAGGGGATGGGGAGAAGAGTCAGGGGGTAGGGAGAAAAGTCTGGGATGGGGAGAAAAGTCTGGGGATGGGGAGAAAAGTCTGGGGATGGGAAGAAGAGTCCAGGGATGGGGAGAAGAGTCAGGGGGTGGGAAGAAGAGTCAGGGGTGGGGAGAAGAGTCAGGGGGGTGGGAAGAAGGGTCCAGGGATGGGGAGAGAAGTCTGGGGATGGGAAGCAGAGTCAGGGGATGGGGAGAAGAGTCAGGGGTGGGAAGAAGAGTCAGGGGGTGGGGAGAAGAGTCAGGGGATGGGGAGAAGAGTCTGGGGTGGGGAGAAGAGTCAGGGGATGAGGAGAAGAGTCAGGGGGTGGGGAGAAGAGTCTGGGGATGAGGAGAAGAGTCAGGGGGTGGGGAGAAGAGTCTGGGGCGGGGAGAAGAGTCTGGGGCGGGGAGAAGAGTCAGGGGTGGGGAGAAGAGTCTGGTGATGGGGAGGAGTCAGGGGGTGGGGAGAAGAGTCTGGGGCGGGGAGAAGAGTCTGGGGCGGGGGAGAAGATTCCGTCCCCAGACTCTTCTCCCCATCCCTGGACTTTTTTATGTGTCTACATTTCCCAGGTGCACCTTGCTCTGTGCGCTTCCATTCCTCTGACCAGAAATCACAATCTCCCTTACACTAGATTCAGACTAGTGTTCAGGTTTCCACTTGAGGACCTGAAAGACCAAAACCCTGTCCACTTATAAAGCGGTTACATGTGGAAATCCCATAGACTATAATGGGGTCCGCCCGGTTTCCACTAATTTTATACTCAAATAGGCAGAGCGGAGACTTTAAGCGGAATCTGGGACGGAGTACCCGAACACTAGTGTGAACCTAGTGTCTGCTGGGTTATGTAGTCCAGATCTAATAAGCAGCTATAGGGAGGTCAAAGACAAACTGAGCATGCTCGTCCTGAATGTAGAGGGACTACAGGTCGTTTCCATTGACAACAGTGCCCAAGCAGTGGTAGGAATAGCGGGATCTCATGGGATTTTTCTTGTATAAACACTTCATATACACTACACAACCTATACACTATATATACACTTCATATACACTAGATATATATATACACATCATATACACTATATATATATACACTACATACACACTTCATATACACTATCTATCTATCTATCTATCTATCTATCTATCTATACACACACCAGTACATATAGATCATTGTTGTGGGAATGGCCCTTGAAGTACTCCAGTCCTGGGCACATGAAGGGTGGGAGTCTATGATAAGAAACATCCAGGGGGCTCCCCTTTATATTTCACTATACCATATACTACATGCTATCTGCGGCCCTGTTAGATGTGTCCCCATGTACACACAATTGTCACTGTACACAAGCAGCGTTATCTCACCCGCGCGGTGTGCGTACCTATCACACGTCACCTCGCTGCCACGTGATCTTGAGCGCCGCTTCCTGCCCCTCCCGCGCTGACACGTGATACGCGTTGCCGCGACTTCTGTCTGTTCCGCTGTCAACGTCCCAGGGTGTTCGCAGACGGTACCGCTCCGGTAACATATAACCAGAGAATAGTTAATCACCAGGGGGAGGCGCGGCCTGCAACTCCTTTACGACAAGTGAGTATGAAAGGAGGGGCCTCAGTGGGAGTATGGGCGGGACTCTGAGGCAGTATATGGGTAGTCAGGAGGGCGGGACTCTGAGGCAGTATATGGGTAGTCAGGAGGGCGGAGCTCTGAGGCAGTATATGGGTAGTCAGGAGGGCGGGGCTCTGAGGCAGTATATAGGTAGTAAGGAGGGCGGAGCTCTGAGGCAGTATATGGGTAGTCAGGAGGGCGGGCTCTGAGGCAGTATATGGGTAGTCAGGAGGGCGGGCTCTGAGGCAGTATATGGGTAGTCAGGAGGGCGGGGCTCTGAGGCAGTATATAGGTAGTAAGGGCGGAGCTCTGAGGCAGTATATGGGTAGTCAGGAGGGCTGGCTCTGAGGCAGTATATGGGTAGTCAGGAGGGCGGAGCTCTGAGGCAGTATATGGGTAGTCAGGAGGGCGGGACTCTTAGGCAGTATATGGGTGGTCAGGAGGGCGGAACTCTGAGGCAGTATATGGGTAGTCAGGAGGTCGGGCTCTGAGGCAGTATATGGGTAGTCAGGAGGGCGGGGCCTCCGAGTCAGTATATGGGTAGTCAGGAAGGCGGGGCTCTTAGGCAGTATATGGGTAGTCAGGAAGGCGGGGCTCTTAGGCAGTATATGGGTAGTCAGGAGGGCGGAGCTCTGAGGCAGTATATGGGTAGTCAGGAGGGCGGAGCTCTGAGGCAGTATATGGGTAGTCAGGAAGGCGGGGCTCTGAGGCAGTATATGGGTAGTCAGGAAGGCGGGGCTCTGAGGCAGTATATGGGTGGTCAGGAGGGCGGGACTCTTAGGCAGTATATGGGTAGTCAGGAGGGTGGGGCTCTGAGGCAATATATGGGTAGTCAGGAGGGTGGGGCTCTGAGGCAGTATATGGGTAGTCAGGAGGGCGGGGCTCTGAGGCAGTATATAGGTAGTAAGGAGGGCGGGACTCTGAGGCAGTATATGGGTAGTCAGGAGGGCGGGGCTCTGAGGCAGTATATGGGTAGTCAGGAGGGCGGGACTCTTAGGCAGTATATGGGTAGTCAGGAGGGCGGGACTCTGAGGCAGTATATGGGTAGTCAGGAGGGCGGGGCTCTGAGGCAGTATATGGGTATTCAGGAGGGCGGGACTCTGAGGCAGTATATGGGTAGTCAGGAGGGCGGGGCTCTGAGGCAGTATATGGGTATTCAGGAGGGCGGGACTCTGAGGCAGTATATGGGTAGTCATGAGGGCGGGACTCTGAGGCAGTATATGGGTAGTCAGGAGGGCGGGACTCTGAGGCAGTATATGGGCAGTCAGGAGGGCGGGGCTCTGAGGCAGTATATGGGTAGTCAGGAAGGCGGGGCTCTGAGGCAGTATATGGGTAGTCAGGAAGGCAGGATTCTTAGGCAGTATATGGGTAGTCAGGAGGGCTGGCTCTGAGGCAGTATATGGGTAGTCAGGAGGGCTGGCTCTGAGGCAGTATATGGGTAGTCAGGAGGGCAGGACTCTTAGGCAGTATATGGGTAGTCATGAGGGCGGGACTCTGAGGCAGTATATGGGTAGTCAGGAGGGCGGGACTCTGAGGCAGTATATGGGCAGTCAGGAGGGCGGGGCTCTGAGGCAGTATATGGGTAGTCAGGAAGGCGGGGCTCTGAGGCAGTATATGGGTAGTCAGGAAGGCAGGATTCTTAGGCAGTATATGGGTAGTCAGGAGGGCTGGCTCTGAGGCAGTATATGGGTAGTCAGGAGGGCTGGCTCTGAGGCAGTATATGGGTAGTCAGGAGGGCAGGACTCTTAGGCAGTATATGGGTAGTCAGGAGGGCGGGGCTCTGAGGCAGTATATGGGTAGTCAGGAGGGCGGGACTCTGAGGCAGTATATGGGTAGTCAGGAGGGCGGGCTCTGAGGCAGTATATGGGTAGTCAGGAGGGCAGGGCTCTGAGGCAGTATATGGGTAGTCAGGAGGGCGGGGCTCTGAGGCAGTATATGGGTAGTTAGGAGGGCGGGACTCTGAGGCAGTATATGGGTAGTCAGGAGGGCGGGACTCTGAGGCAGTATATGGGTAGTCAGGAGGGCGGGGCTCTGAGGCAGTATATGGGTAGTCAGGAGGGCGGGCTCTGAGGCAGTATATGGGTAGTCAGGAGGGCAGGGCTCTGAGGCAGTATATGGGTAGTCAGGAGGGCGGGGCTCTGAGGCAGTATATGGGTAGTTAGGAGGGCGGGGCTCTGAGGCAGTATATGGGTAGTCAGGAGGGCGGGACTCTGAGGCAGTATATGGGTAGTCAGGAGGGCGGGACTCTGAGGCAGTATATGGGTAGTCAGGAGGTCGGGCTCTGAGGCAGTATATGGGTAGTCAGGAGGGCGGGCTCTGAAGCAGTATATGGGTAGTCAGGAGGGCGGGACTCTGAGGCAGTATATGGGTAGTCAGGAGGGCTGGCTCTGAGGCAGTATATGGGTAGTCAGGAGGGCGGGGCTATGAGGCAGTATATAGGTAGTCAGGAGGGCTGGACTCTTAGGCAGTATATGGGTAGTCATGAGGGCGGGACTCTGAGGCAGTATATGGGTAGTCAGGAGGGTGGGACTCTTAGGCAGTATATGGGTAGTCAGGAGGGCGGGACTCTGAGGCAGTATATGGGTAGTCAGGACGGCGGGACTCTGAGGCAGTATATGGGTAGTCAGGAGGGCGGGGCTATGAGGCAGTATATAGGTAGTCAGGAGGGCGGGACTCTTAGGCAGTATATGGGTAGTCATGAGGGCGGGACTCTGAGGCAGTATATGGGTAGTCAGGAGGGTGGGACTCTTAGGCAGTATATGGGTAGTCAGGAGGGCGGGACTCTGAGGCAGTATATGGGTAGTCAGGACGGCGGGACTCTGAGGCAGTATATGGGTAGTCAGGAGGGCGGGCTCTGAGGCAGTATATGGGTAGTCAGGACGGCGGGCTCTGAGGCAGTATATGGGTAGTCAGGACGGCGGGACTCTGAGGCAGTATATGGGTAGTCCGGAGGGCGGGGCTCTTGGCCAGGGCAGGAGTGGTGAGGAGAAGGACCCTCATTAATTTATAGGTGGTCATAGAGGAGGGCCCTCGCACATGGATCATGGAGGGCTCTATTGTAGGGAGTCTGTCAGCAGCTTTATGTGATCCATGT
Organism: Leptodactylus fallax; assembly: GCA_947044405.1. Classification (NCBI taxonomy): domain Eukaryota; kingdom Metazoa; phylum Chordata; class Amphibia; order Anura; family Leptodactylidae; genus Leptodactylus; species Leptodactylus fallax. The sequence goes on from CAMRHE010000366.1 coordinate 329,674, forward strand.
GAACATAGTGTGAGGTAGTAATCAGTATAGTGATGTCATTGCTGTGTTGTCTCCGCCTCCTCTGGCCATTGATAGAGTCCTCGATATTCATGAGATGTGGGTCTAGTGCATCCTTTGACACAGTTTTGGGACCATTCCTTTAAGGAGCTGTTGTTCGGGCGTCCTGCGGCTGCTCCTGTAAGAATCACTTGTTATCTATGGGGAACCTGTCAGCAAGTGTTTACTTTCCCAGCAGTGCCCCCCCAGGAGGAATGCAGTACTGCAGAGTGTTTGTGTGGTGTGCACGCTCTGCTATGGGTATATATTGTATACAGAGCCCGTCCTCCCTGTGTGCTCAGCTTCCTGCGGTCGCCATCTTGTCCCTTGTGATGTAAGTTAACCCCATGGTGTATATTGCAGGTGACTATGTCCGGGCCGGCGCTGCAGAGACTGGTGGAAGAGAGGAAAGCGTGGCGGCGGCGCCATCCGCAGGTGCACATAAGAACATTCTCTTACTTCATAACATGGCGGTTTTTTCATGTTTTTCATGTTTTTTAATGTTTTTTTTTTCCATAAGGGGTTTATCGCAGGACCAGCAAAAAATCCAGATGGCACGTTAAGTTTACTGACCTGGGAATGTGATATTCCGGGCAAGGAAGGGGTAAGCCTGAGACCCTATTGGGGTAGGACACGAACAGTGCTCCGCTGGGGCCCCTATGTCACGAGGTCACCTCTACATATTAACAGAACTGAAGCAGGGAGGAGGGGCGGCACGCAACGTGCACTGTGGAAAGTTTTCAAGTCACGCCCCCTTGTATGTAAAGCTATCCCCTGTTTCAAGCCCCTACAATTTCTCCTGTTACCCACATTAATGTTGCCCCATTATTGTAATATTCCCTACTAATATCCCACACAGGATAATGCCCCCCACAGTGCCCCCACACAGGATAATGCCCCCCTCAGTGCCCCCCACACAGGATAATGTCCCCACACAGGATAATGTCCCCACACAGGATAATGCCCCCCACAGTGCCCCCACACAGGATAATGCCCCCCACAGTGCCCCCACACAGGATAATGCCCCCCTCAGTTACCCCCACACAGGATAATGTCCCCACACAGGATAATGTCCCCCACAGTGCCCCCACACAGGATAATGCCCCCCACAGTGCCCCCACACAGGATAATGCCCCCCTCAGTACCCCCCACACAGGATAATGTCCCCCACAGTGCCCCCACACAGGATAATGTCCCCACACAGGATAATGCCCCCCACAGTGCCCCCACACAGGATAATGCCCCCCGTCAGTGTCCCCCACACAGGATAATGCCCCCACACAGGATAATGCCCCCCACAGTGCCCCAACACAGGATAATGCCCCCCACAGTGCCCCCACACAGGATAATGCCCCCCACAGTGCCCCCACACAGGATAATGCCCCCCTCAGTGCCCCAACACAGGATAATGCCCCCCACAGTGCCCCCACACAGGATAATGCCCCCCACAGTGCCCCAACACAGGATAATGCCCCCCACAGTGCCCCCACACAGGATAATGCCCCCACAGTGCCCCCACACAGGATAATGCCCCCCTCAGTGCCCCCCACACAGGATAATGCCCCCCACAGTGCCCCCACACAGGATAATGCCCCCCACAGTGCCCCAACACAGGATAATGCCCCCACACAGGATAATGCCCCCCTCAGTGCCCCCACACAGGATAATGCCCCCCACAGTGCCCCCACAGAGGATAATGCCCCCCACAGTGCCCCCACACAGGATAATGCCCCCTACAGTGCCCCCACACAGGATAATGCCCCCACAAAGGATAATGCCCCCCACAGTGCCCCAACACAGGATAATGCCCCTCACAGTGCCCCCACACAGGATAATGCCCCACTCAGTGCCCCCACCCCAGGATAATGCCCCCACACAGGATAATGCCCCCCTCAGTGCCTCCACACAGGATAATACCCCCACACAGGATAATGCCCCACTCAGTGCCCCCACCCCAGGATAATGCCCCCACACAGGATAATGCCCCCCTCAGTGCCTCCACACAGGATAATACCCCCACACAGGATAATGCCCCACTCAGTGCCCCCACACAGGATAATGCTTCCGCACAGGATAATGCCCCCCACAGTGCCCCCACACAGGATAATGCTCCCACACAGGATAATGCCCCACACACAGGATAATGCCCCCCTCAGTGCCCCCACACAGGATAATGCCCCCCACAGTGCCCCCACACAGGATAATGCCCCCACACAGGATAATGCCCCCCTCAGTGCCCCCACACAGGATAATGCCCCCCACAGTGCCCCCACACAGGATAATGCCCCCCACAGTGCCCCCACACAGGATAATGCCCCCCACAGTGCCCCGACCCCAGGATAATGCCCCCACACAAGATAATGCCCCCACAGTGCTCCCACAAAGGATAATGCCCCCCACAGTGCCCCCACACAGGATAATGCCACCACACAGGATAATGCCCCCACACAGGATAATGCCCCCCACAGTGCCCCCACACAGGATAATACCCCCTCACAGGTTAATGCCTCCTCAGTGCCCCCACACAGGATAATGCCCCCCACAGTGCCCCCACACACGATAATGCCCCCCACAGTGCCCCCACACAGGATAATACCCCTACACAGGATAATGCCTCCACACAGGATAATGCCCCCCTCAGTGCCCCCACCCAGTATAATGCCCTCTTCAGTGCCTCCACACAGAATAATGCCCCCTTGAGTGCACCCACCCAGGATAATGCTCCTCTCAGTGCCCCCACAAAGGATAATGCCCCCCCAGTGCCCCCACACACGATAATGCCCCCCACAGTGCCCCCTCACAGGATAATACCCCCACACAGGATAATGCCTCCACACAGGATAATGCCCCCCTCAGTGCCCCCACCCAGTATAATGCCCCCTTCAGTGCCTCCACACAGAATAATGCCCCCTTGAGTGCACCCACCCAGGATAATGCCCCTCTCAGTGCCCCCACAAAGGATAATGCCCCCCCAGTGCCCCCACAAAGGATAATGCCCCCCCAGTGCCCCCACACACGATAATGCCCCCCACAGTGCCCCCACACAGGATAATGCCCCCCCTCAGTGCCCCCACCCAGTATAATGCCCCCTTCAGTGCCTCCACACAGAATAATGCCCCCTTGAGTGCACCCACCCAGGATAATGCCCCTCTCAGTGCCCCCACAAAGGATAATGCCCCCCCCAGTGCCCCCACACACGATAATGCCCCCCACAGTGCCCCCACACAGGATAATGCCCCCCTCAGTGCCCCCACCCAGTATAATGCCCCCTTCAGTGCCTCCACACAGAATATTGCCCCCTTGAGTGCACCCACCCAGGATAATGCCCCTCTCAGTGCCCCCACAAAGGATAATACCCCCCCCCCCCCAGTGCCCCCACACAGAATAATGCCCCCTTCAGTGCCCCCACCCCGGATAATGCCCCCCTCAGTGCTCTTACTCACCTCTCTGCCTCCGGGCTGTTTCTCAGAGCGGTGAGTAATGAGCCCGTTCTCAGCACTTACTGCTCGGCACCTGGTAGGCTGCAGCCTGTGGTTCCCTCCATCTGGGGGTCAGGACCAGGCCGGGACACTGATCCCAGAAACTGCTGGTACTACCCCAAACCTATGAGCAGACTCCAGGAGGATCGGCCGCTGCTCCAGGCCTGTCTCGTGTCCTCCATAAAATGACAAGTCTGGAGCATCTTTTTTGAAATTCTGCCATTCCTCTATTATTCCTCTTGGAAATGCAAGATAAAATTAACAACTGGGTGTTACTTTTACCCAAAGGGGCGTGTACTTACAGCAGTGATTGGACAATGTGCAGGGCCACACCCCAACTGGTAATGCCCACCTCTCAATTTATGCCTCAGTTTCTAGTAGGGGAACAACAGAGTTATGGAATTGTAATATCGGGGGGAATACTTGGCATGTCAGGAGCGGTGAGGGGTCCTCTTTAAGGCACCATCACTGGGCCTGTCTAGGGGGTGTAGTTAAATCCTCTGAGGCAAATGTCCTTGTGACCCCCCCCTGCCTGTAGCGGCCCCTAAGCCCGGGTCATTGTAGGGTTATTATGGGATGTCACACTGAGCTGGCCTTCTGTTGTCTTCTGCAGACCCCATGGGAAGGAGGATTGTACAAACTACGGATGGATTTCCCGGATTATTACCCGAACCTGGGTCCGAGGTGTAAGTATTCACAGGGCTGGACCTCCTTGTGCCTGTCATGTCATTGGCTTGTTCCAGGAGATAGCAGTAAGGCACTATATGTGGGCACACACAAAACCTATGAGGGCGTAAGACGACCCTGTCTATGAGGAGTGACCGGCGTCTAATCCTACAGTGAGACCAACTGGTCATGGCCGCCATCAGGACTGTACGGAAAGGGGCGCCTGGCTGTGGGGCTATTTATTGTTCACAAGGTCTGTCCCCGGGTCTCACACCCTGGACCTTCCACATGGGTGGCAGAAACCCCAACAGTACAGTCAGCCATTGCTAATGGGAAGATTTTCTGTGACTAAAAGCCTAAGTAGTATTCTTCTTTTTCCCCTCCTCCCGAGTGGGTAATTCCCAATGACTACCCTGCAAGTGATCGAGAGGTCGACTTTACAGAGAGGTCGTCTCTGTTACAACTTAACCCCTCCCTGACATGGCCCAATATACTTTTTTCACCCCATGTTCTATAATAGGGGTTATTAGGGTTCTAGAGACATCAAATATTTGGGATTTTTACAAATTTTCTATGGATTTATTACCTTTATTTCATGTATTTTCCATTCTCCACCATGGAATTGTTTTATGGTTCGGTATACACAGTTATATTGTCTTTCAGTATCTACCTCACAGGCAGTGTATTACGTGTAGTGCACCTCCAGCTGTGGCCGGTCTTTGTTTGGCCCTCGGCTAGAATGGCTACCTTGATCAGGTCATGGTGGAGCCCTCTATCATGCCTGCCTACATGTCATGGTGGAGCCCTGTGTCCTGCCTGCCTACATGTCATGGTGGAGCCCTCTGTCCTGCCAGCCTACATGTCATGGTGGAGCCCTCTGTCCTGCCTACCTACATGTCATGGTGGAGCCCTCTGTCCTGACTGGCTACATGTCATGGTGGAGCCCTCTGTCCTGCCTGCCTACATGTCATGGTGGAGCCCTGTGTCCTGTCTGCTTACATGTCATGGTGGAGCCCTGTGTCCTGCCTGCCTACATGTCATGGTGGAGCCCTCTGTTCTGCTGCCTACAAGTCATGGTGGAGCCCTCTGTTCTGCCTGCCTACATGTCATGGTGGAGCCCTCTGTCCTGCTTGCCTACATGTCATGGTGGAGCCTTCACTCCTGCCTGCCTACATGTCATGGTGGAGCCCTGTGTCCTGCCTGCCTACATGTCATGGTGGAGCCCTCTGTCCTGACTGGCTACATGTCATGGTGGAGTCCTCCGTCCTGCCAGCCTACATGTCATGGTGGAGCCCTCTGTCCTGCCTGCCTACATGTCATGGTGGAGCCCTCTGTCCTGCCTGCCTACATGTCATGGTGGAGCCCTTTGTCCTGTCTGCTTACATGTCATGGTGGAGCCCTGTGTCCTGCCTGCCTACATGTCATGGTGGAGCCCTCTGTACTGCCTGCCTACATGTCATGGTGGAGCCCTGTGTCCTGCTTGCCTACATGTCATGGTGGAGCCTTCACTCCTGCTTGCCCACATGTCATGATGGAGCCCTGTGTCCTGCCTGCCTACATGTCATGGTGGAGCCCTCTGTTCCGCCTGCCTACATGTCATGGTGGAGCCCTCTGTCCTGCTTACCTACATGTCATGGTGGAGCCCTCTGTCCTGCCTGCCTACATGTCATGGTGGAGCCCTCTGTCCTGCCTGCCTACATGTCATGGTGGAGCCCTCCGTCCTGCCAGCCTACATGTCATGGTGGAGCCCTCTGTCCTGCCTGCCTACATGTCATGGTGGAGCCCTCTGTCCTGCCTGCCTACATGTCATGGTGGAGCCCTGTGTCCTGCCTGCCTACATGTCATGGTGGAGCCCTCTGTCCTGCTTGCCTACATGTCATGGTGGAGCCTTCACTCTTGCCTGCCTACATGTCATGGTGGAGCCCTGTGTCCTGCCTGCCTACATGTCATGGTGGAGCCCTCTGTCCTGCTTGCCTACATGTCATGGTGGAGCCCTCTGTCCTGCCTGCCTACATGTCATGGTGGAGCCCTCTGTCCTGCCTGCCTACATGTCATGGTGGAGCCCTCCGTCCTGCCAGCCTACATGTCATGGTGGAGCCCTCTGTCCTGCCTGCATACATGTCATGGTGGAGCCCTGTGTCCTGCCTGCCTACATGTCATGGTGGAGCCCTGTGTCCTGCCTGCCTACATGTCATGGTGGAGCCCTCTGTCCTGCTTGCCTACATGTCATGGTGGAGCCCTTTGTCCTGCCTGCCTACATGTCATGGTGGAGCCCTCTGTCCTGCTTGCCTACATGTCTTGGTGGAGCCTTCTCTCCTGCCTGCCTACATGTCATGGTGGAGCCCTCTGTCCTGCCTGGCTATATGTCATGGTGGAGCCCCGTGTCCTGCCTGCCTACATGTCATGGTGGAGCCCTGTGTCCTGCCTGCCTACATCTCATGATGGAGCCCTGTGTCCTGCCTGCCTACATGTCATGGTGGAGCCCTCTGTCCTGCCTGCCTACATGTCATGGTGGAGCCCTGTGTCCTGCCTGCCTACATGTCATGGTGGAGCCCTCTGTCCTGCTTGCCTATATGTCATGGTGGAGCCTTCTCTCCTGCCTGCCTACATGTCATGGTGGAGCCCTCTGTCCTGCCTGGCTACATGTCATAGTGGAGCCCTGTGTCCTGCCTGCCTACATGTCATGGTGGAGCCCTGTGTCCTGCCTGCCTACATGTCATGGTGGAGCCCTCTGTCCTGCCTGCCTACATGTCATGGTGGAGCCCTCTGTCCTGCCTGCCTACATGTCATGGTGGAGCCCTTTGTCCTGCCTGCCTACATGTCATTGTGGAGCCCTCTGTCCTGCCTGCCTACATGTCATGGTGGAGCTCTCTCTCCTGCCTGCCTACATGTCATGGTGGAGCCCTCTGTTCTGCTGCCTACATGTCATGGTGGAGCCCTCTGTCCTGCTTGCCTACATGTCATGGTGGAGCCTTCACTCCTGCCTGCCTACATGTCATGGTGGAGCCCTCTGTCCTGCCAGCCTACATGTCATGGTGGAGCCCTCTGTCCTGCCTGCCTACATGTCATGGTGGAGCCCTCTGTCCTGCCTGCCTACATGTCATGGTGGAGCCCTGTGTCCTGCCTGCCTACATGTCATGGTGGAGCCCTCTGTCCTGCTTGCCTACATGTCATGGTGGAGCCTTCACTCCTGCCTGCCTACATGTCATGGTGGAGCCCTGTGTCCTGCTTGCCTACATGTCATGATGGAGCCCTGTGTCCTGCCTGCCTACATGTCATGGTGGAGCCCTCTGTCCCGCCTGCCTACATGTTATGGTGGAGCCCTCTGTCCTGCTTGCCTACATGTCATGGTGGAGCCTTCACTCCTGCCTACCTACATGTCATGGTGGAGCCCTCCGTCCTGCCAGCCTACATGTCATGGTAGAGCCCTCTGTCCTGCCTGCCTACATGTCATGGTGGAGCCCTCTGTCCTGCCTGCCTATTTGTCATGGTAGAGCCCTGTGTCCTGCCTGCCTACATGTCATGGTGGAGCCTTCTGTCCTGCATGCCTACATGTCATGGTGGAGCCTTCTGTCCTGCCAGCCTACATGTCATGGTGGAGCCCTCTGTCCCCCCTGCCTACATGTCATGGTGGAGCTCTCTGTCCTGCTTGCCTACATGTCATGGTGGAGCCTTCTCTCCTGCCTGCCTACATGTCATGGTGGAGCCCTCTGTCCTGCTAGCCTACATGTCATGGTGGAGCCCTCTGTCCTGACTGGCTACATGTCATGGTGGAGCCCTCTGTCCTGCCAGCCTACATGTAATGGTGGAGCCCTCTGTCCTGCCTACCTATATGTCATGGTGGAGCCCTCTGTCCTGACTGGCTACATGTCATGGTGGAGTCCTCCGTCCTGCCAGCCTACATGTCATGGTGGATCCCTCTGTCCTGCCTGCCTACATGTCATGGTGGAGCCCTCTGTCCTGCCTGTCTACATGTCATGGTGGAGCCCTGTGTCCTGTCTGCTTACATGTCATGGTGGAGCCCTGTGTCCTGCCTGCCTACATGTCATGGTGGAGCCCTCTGTACTGCCTGCCTACATGTCATGGTGGAGCCCTCTGTCCTGCTTGCCTACATGTCATGGTGGAGCCTTCACTCCTGCCTGCCTACATGTCATGGTGGAGCCCTCCGTCCTGCCAGCCTACATGTCGTGGTGGAGCCCTATGTCCTGCCTGTCTACATGTCATGGTGGAGCCCTCTGTCCTGCTTACCTACATGTCATGGTGGAGCCCTCTGTCCTGCCTGCCTACATGTGATGGTGGAGCCCCGTGTCCTGCCTGCCTACATGTCATGGTGGAGCCTTCTCTCCTGCCTGCCTACATGTCATGGTGGAGCCCTGTGTCCTGCTTGCCCACATGTCATGATGGAGCCCTGTGTCCTGCCTGCCTACATGTCATGGTGGAGCCCTCTGTTCCGCCTGCCTACATGTCATGGTGGAGCCCTCTGTCCTGCTTGCCTACATGTCATGGTGGAGCCCTCTGTCCTGCCTGCCTACATGTCATGGTGGAGCCCTCTGTCCTGCCTGCCTACATGTCATGGTGGAGCCCTCCGTCCTGCCTACCTACATGTCATGGTGGAGCCCTCTGTCCTGCCTGCCTACATGTCATGGTGGAGCCCTGTGTCCTGCCTGCCTAGATGTCATGGTGGAGCCCTCTGTCCTGCCAGCCTACATGTCATGGTGGAGCACTCTGTCATGACTGGCTACATGTCATGGTGGAGCCCTGTGTCCTGCCTACCTACATGTCATGGTTGAGCCCTTTGTCCTGACTGGCTACATGTCATGGTGGAGCCTTCACTCCTGCCTGCCTACATGTCATGGTGGAGCCCTGTGTCCTGCCTGCCTACATGTCATGGTGGAGCCCTCTGTCCTGCTTGCCTACATGTCATGGTGGAGCCTTCACTCCTGTATGCCTACATGTCATGGTGGAGCCCTCTGTCCTGACTGGCTACATGTCATGGTGGAGTCCTCCGTCCTGCCAGCCTACATGTCATGGTGGAGCCCTCTGTCCTGCCTGCCTATTTGTCATGGTAGAGCCCTGTGTCCTGCCTGCCTACATGTCATGGTGGAGCCTTCTGTCCTGCTTGCCTACATGTCATGGTGTAGCCTTCACTCCTGCATGCCTAAATGTCATGGTGGAGCTCTCCATCCTGCCAGCCTACATGTCATGGTGGAGCCCTCTGTCCTCCCTGCCTACATGTCATGGTGGAGCCCTCTGTCCTGCTTGCCTACATGTCATGGTGGAGCCTTCACTCCTGTATGCCTACATGTCATGGTGGAGCCCTCTGTCCTGACTGGCTACATGTCATGGTGGAGTCCTCCGTCCTGCCAGCCTACATGTCATGGTGGAGCCCTTTGTCCTGCCTGCCTACATGTCATGGTGGAGCCCTGTGTCCTGCCTGCCTACATGTCATGGTGGAGCCCTCTGTCCTGCTTGCCTACATGTCATGGTGGAGCCTTAACTCCTGCCTGCCTACATGTCATGGTGGAGCCCTCTGTCCTGCTTGCCTACATGTCATGGTGGAGCCTTCACTCCTGCCTGCCTACATGTCATGATGGAGCCCTGTGTCCTGCCTGCCTACATGTCATGGTGGAGCCCTCTTTCCCGCCTGCCTACATGTCATGGTGGAGCCCTCTCTCCTGCTTGCCTACATGTCATGGTGGAGCCTTCACTCCTCCCTACCTACATGTCATGGTGGAGCCCTCCGTCCTGCCAGCCTACATGTCATGGTAGAGCCCTCTGTCCTGCCTGCCTACATGTCATGTTGGAGCCCTCTGTCCTGCCTGCCTATTTGTCATGGTAGAGCCCTGTGTCCTGCCTGCCTACATGTCATGGTGGAGCCTTCTGTCCTGCATGCCTACATGTCATGGTGGAGCCTTCTGTCCTGCCAGCCTACATGTCATGGTGGAGCCCTCTGTCCCCCCTGCCTACATGTCATGGTGGAGCCCTCTGTCCTGCTTGCCTACATGTCATGGTGGAGCCTTCTCTCCTGCCTGCCTACATGTCATGGTGGAGCCCTCTGTCCTGCTAGCCTACATGTCATGGTGGAGCCCTGTGTCCTGCCTGCCTACATGTCATGGTGGAGCCCTCTGTCCTGCCAGCCTACATGTAATGGTGGAGCCCTCTGTCTTGCCTACCTATATGTCATGGTGGAGCCCTCTGTCCTGACTGGCTACATGTCATGGTGGAGTCCTCCGTCCTGCCAGCCTACATGTCATGGTGGAGCCCTCTGTCCTGCCTGCCTACATGTCATGGTGGAGCCCTGTGTCCTGCCTGCCTACATGTCATGGTGGAGCCCTGTGTCCTGTCTGCTTACATGTCATGGTGGAGCCCTGTGTCCTGCCTGCCTACATGTCATGGTGGAGCCCTCTGTACTGCCTGCCTACATGTCATGGTGGAGCCCTCTGTCCTGCTTGCCTACATGTCATGGTGGAGCCTTCACTCCTGCCTGCCTACATGTCATGGTGGAGCCCTCCGTCCTGCCAGCCTACATGTCATGGTGAAGCCCTATGTCCTGCCTGTCTACATGTCATGGTGGAGCCCTCTGTCCTGCTTACCTACATGTCATGGTGGAGCCCTCTGTCCTGCCTGCCTACATGTCATGGTGGAGCCCCGTGTCCTGCCTGCCTACATGTCATGGTGGAGCCTTCTTTCCTGCCTGCCTACATGTCATGGTGGAGCCCTGTGTCCTGCTTGCCCACATGTCATGATGGAGCCCTGTGTCCTGCCTGCCTACATGTCATGGTGGAGCCCTCTGTTCCGCCTGCCTACATGTCATGGTGGAGCCCTCTGTCCTGCTTGCCTACATGTCATGGTGGAGCCCTCTGTCCTGCCTGCCTACATGTCTTGGTGGAGCCCTCTGTCCTGCCTGCCTACATGTCATGGTGGAGCCCTCCGTCCTGCCTACCTACATGTCATGGTGGAGCCCTCTGTCCTGCCTGCCTACATGTCATGGTGGAGCCCTGTGTCCTGCCTGCCTACATGTCATGGTGGAGCCCTCTGTCCTGCCAGCCTACATGTCATGGTGGAGCACTCTGTCATGACTGGCTACATGTCATGGTGGAGCCCTGTGTCCTGCCTACCTACATGTCATGGTTGAGCCCTCTGTCCTGACTGACTACATGTCATGGTGGAGCCTTCACTCCTGCCTGCCTACATGTCATGGTGGAGCCCTCTGTCCTGCCAGCCTACATGTCATGGTGGAGCCCTCTGTCCTGCTTGCCTACATGTCATGGTGGAGCCCTCTGTCCTGCTTGCCTACATGTCATGGTGGAGCCTTCACTCCTGCCTGCCTACATGTCATGGTGGAGCCCTCCGTCCTGCCAGCCTACATGTCATGGTGGAGCCCTCTGTCCTGCCTGCCTATTTGTAATGGTAGAGCCCTGTGTCCTGCCTGCCTACATGTCATGGTGGAGCCTTCTGTCCTGCTTGCCTACATGTCATGGTGTACCCTTCACTCCTGCATGCCTAAATGTCATGGTGGAGCTCTCCATCCTGCCAGCCTACATGTCATGGTGGAGCCCTCTGTCCTCCCTGCCTACATGTCATGGTGGAGCCCTCTGTCCTGCTTGCCTACATGTCATGGTGGAGCCTTCTCTCCTGCCTGCCTACATGTCATGGTGGAGCCCTCTGTCCTGCTTGCCTACATGTCATGGTGGAGCCCTCTGTCCTGACTGGCTACATGTCATAGTGGAGCCCTCTGTCCTGCCAGCCTACATGTCATGGTGGAGCCCTCTGTCCTGCCTACCTATATGTCATGGTGGAGCCCTCTGTCCTGACTGGCTACATGTCATGGTGGAGTCCTCCGTCCTGCCAGCCTACATGTCATGGTGGAGCCCTCTGTCCTGCCTGCCTACATGTCATGGTGGAGCCCTCTGTCCTGCCTGCCTACATGTCATGGTGGAGCCCTCTGTCCTGCTTGCCTACATGTCATGGTGGAGCCTTCTCTCCTGCCTGCCTACATGTCATGGTGGAGCCCTCTGTCCTGCCTGGCTACATGTCATGGTGGAGCCCCGTGTCCTGCCTGCCTACATGTCATGGTGGAGCCCTGTGTCCTGCCTGCCTACATGTCATGGTGGAGCCCTCTGTCCTGCCTGGCTACATGTCATGGTGGAGCCCCGTGTCCTGCCTGCCTACATGTCATGGTGGAGCCCTATGTCCTGTCTGCTTACATGTCATGGTGGAGCCCTGTGTCCTGCCTGCCTACATGTCATGGTGGAGCCCTCTGTACTGCCTGCCTACATGTCATGGTGGAGCCCTCTGTCCTGCTTGCCTACATGTCATGGTGGAGCCTTCACTCCTGCCTGCCTACATGTCATGGTGGAGCCCTCCGTCCTGCCATCCTACATGTCATGTTGGAGCCCTATGTCCTGCCTGTCTACATGTCATGGTGGAGCCCTCTGTCCTGCTTACCTACATGTCATGGTGGAGCCCTCTGTCCTGCCTGCCTACATGTCATGGTGGAGCCCCGTGTCCTGCCTGCCTACATGTCATGGTGGAGCCTTCCCTACTGCCTGCCTACATGTCATGGTGGAGCCCTCTGTCCTGCTTGCCTACATGTCATGGTGGAGCCTTCACTCCTGCCTGCCTACATGTCATGGTGGAGCCCTCCGTCCTGCCAGCCTACATGTCATGGTGGAGCCCTCTGTCCTGCTTACCTACATGTCATGGTGGAGCCCTGTGTCCTGCTTGCCCACATGTCATGATGGAGCCCTGTGTCCTGCCTGCCTACATGTCATGGTGGAGCCCTCTGTTCCGCCTGCCTACATGTCATGGTGGAGCCCTCTGTCCTGCTTGCCTACATGTCATGGTGGAGCCCTCTGTCCTGCCTGCCTACATGTCATGGTGGAGCCCTCTGTCCTGCCTGCCTACATGTCATGGTGGAGCCCTCCATCCTGCCTACCTACATGTCATGGTGGAGCCCTCTGTCCTGCCTGCCTACATGTCATGGTGGAGCCCTGTGTCCTGCCTGCCTACATGTCATGGTGGAGCCCTCTGTCCTGCCAGCCTACATGTCATGGTGGAGCACTCTGTCATGACTGGCTACATGTCATGGTGGAGCCCTGTGTCCTGCCTACCTACATGTCATGGTTGAGCCCTCTGTCCTGACTGGCTACATGTCATGGTGGAGCCTTCACTCCTGCCTGCCTACATGTCATGGTGGAGCCCTGTGTCCTGCCTGCCTACATGTAATGGTGGAGCCCTCTGTCCTGCTTGCCTACATGTCATGGTGGAGCCTTCTCTCCTGCCTGCCTACATGTCATGGTGGAGCCCTGTGTCCTGCTTGCCTACATGTCATGATGGAGCTCTGTGTCCTGCCTGCCTACATGTCATGGTGGAGCCCTCTGTCCCGCCTGCCTACATGTCATGGTGGAGCCCTCTGTCCTGCTTGCCTACTTGTCATGGTGGAGCCTTCACTCCTGCCGGCCTACATGTCATGGTGGAGCCTTCACTCCTGCCTGCCTACATGTCATGGTGGAGCCCTCTGTCCTGCCTGCCTATTTGTCATGGTAGAGCCCTGTGTCCTGCCTGCCTACATGTCATGGTGGAGCCCTCTGTCCTGCTTGCCTACATGTCATGGTGGAGCCTTCTCTCCTGCCTGCCTACATGTCATGGTGGAGCCCTCTGTCCTGCTTGCCTACATGTCATGGTGGAGCCTTCACTCCTGTATGCCTACATGTCATGGTGGAGCCCTCTGTCCTGCCAGCCTACATGTCATGGTGGAGCCCTGTGTCCTGCCTGCCTACATGTCATGGTGGAGCCCTCTGTCCTGCTTGCCTACATGTCATGGTGGAGCCCTTTGTCCTGCCTGCCTACATGTCATGGTGGAGCCCTCTGTCCTGCTTGCCTACATGTCATGGTGGAGCCTTCTCTCCTGCCTGCCTACATGTCATGGTGGAGCCCTCTGTCCTGCTTGCCTACATGTCATGGTGGAGCCCTCTGTCCTGACTGGCTACATGTCATAGTGGAGCCCTCTGTCCTGCCAGCCTACATGTCATGGTGGAGCCCTCTGTCCTGCCTACCTATATGTCATGGTGGAGCCCTCTGTCCTGACTGGCTACATGTCATGGTGGAGTCCTCCGTCCTGCCAGCCTACATGTCATGGTGGAGCCCTGTGTCCTGCCTGCCTACATGTCATGGTGGAGCCCTCTGTCCTGCCTGCCTACATGTCATGGTGGAGCCCTCTGTCCTGCTTGCCTACATCTCATGGTGGAGCCTTCTCTCCTGCCTGCCTACATGTCATGGTGGAGCCCTCTGTCCTGCCTGGCTACATGTCATGGTGGAGCCCCGTGTCCTGCCTGCCTACATGTCATGGTGGAGCCCTGTGTCCTGCCTGCCTACATGTCATGGTGGAGCCCTCTGTCCTGCCTGGCTACATGTCATGGTGGAGCCCCGTGTCCTGCCTGCCTACATGTCATGGTGGAGCCCTGTGTCCTGTCTGCTTACATGTCATGGTGGAGCCCTGTGTCCTGCCTGCCTACATGTCATGGTGGAGCCCTCTGTACTGCCTGCCTACATGTCATGGTGGAGCCCTCTGTCCTGCTTGCCTACATGTCATGGTGGAGCCTTCACTCCTGCCTGCCTACATGTCATGGTGGAGCCCTCCGTCCTGCCAGCCTACATGTCATGGTGGAGCCCTATGTCCTGCCTGCCTACATGTCATGGTGGAGCCCTCTGTCCTGCTTGCCTACATGTCATGGTGGAGCCTTCTCTACTGCCTGCCTACATGTCATGGTGTAGCCCTCTGTCCTGCTTGCCTACATGTCATGGTGGAGCCTTCACTCCTGCCTGCCTACATGTCATGGTGGAGCCCTCCGTCCTGCCAGCCTACATGTCATGGTGGAGCCCTCTGTCCTGCTTACCTACATGTCATGGTGGAGCCCTGTGTCCTGCTTGCCCACATGTCATGATGGAGCCCTGTGTCCTGCCTGCCTACATGTCATGGTGGAGCCCTCTGTTCCGCCTGCCTACATGTCATGGTGGAGCCCTCTGTCCTGCTTGCCTACATGTCATGGTGGAGCCCTCTGTCCTGCCTGCCTACATGTCATGGTGGAGCCCTCTGTCCTGCCTGCCTACATGTCATGGTGGAGCCCTCCATCCTGCTTACCTACATGTCATGGTGGAGCCCTCTGTCCTGCCTGCCTACATGTCATGGTGGAGCCCTGTGTCCTGCCTGCCTACATGTCATGGTGGAGCCCTCTGTCCTGCCAGCCTACATGTCATGGTGGAGCACTCTGTCATGACTGGCTACATGTCATGGTGGAGCCCTGTGTCCTGCCTACCTACATGTCATGGTTGAGCCCTCTGTCCTGACTGGCTACATGTCATGGTGGAGCCTTCACTCCTGCCTGCCTACATGTCATGGTGGAGCCCTGTGTCCTGCCTGCCTACATGTAATGGTGGAGCCCTCTGTCCTGCTTGCCTACATGTCATGGTGGAGCCTTCTCTCCTGCCTGCCTACATGTCATGGTGGAGCCCTGTGTCCTGCTTGCCTACATGTCATGATGGAGCTCTGTGTCCTGCCTGCCTACATGTCATGGTGGAGCCCTCTGTCCCGCCTGCCTACATGTCATGGTGGAGCCCTCTGTCCTGCTTGCCTACTTGTCATGGTGGAGCCTTCACTCCTGCCTGCCTACATGTCATGGTGGAGCCTTCACTCCTGCCTGCCTACATGTCATAGTGGAGCCCTCTGTCCTGCCTGCCTATTTGTCATGGTAGAGCCCTGTGTCCTGCCTGCCTACATGTCATGGTGGAGCCTTCTGTCCTGCTTGCCTACATGTCATGGTGTAGCCTTCACTCCTGCATGCCTAAATGTCATGGTGGAGCTCTCCATCCTGCCAGCCTACATGTCATAGTGGAGCCCTCTGTCCTCCCTGCCTACATGTCATGGTGGAGCCCTCTGTCCTGCTTGCCTACATGTCATGGTGGAGCCTTCTCTCCTGCCTGCCTACATGTCATGGTGGAGCCCTCTGTCCTGCTTGCCTACATGTCATGGTGGAGCCTTCACTCCTGTATGCCTACATGTCATGGTGGAGCCCTCTGTCCTGCCAGCCTACATGTCATGGTGGAGCCCTCTGTCCTGACTGGCTACATGTCATGGTGGAGCCCTCTGTCCTGCCAGCCTACATGTCATGGTGGAGCCCTCTGTCCTGCCTACCTATATGTCATGGTGGAGCCCTCTGTCCTGACTGGCTACATGTCATGGTGGAGTCCTCCGTCCTGCCAGCCTACATGTCATGGTGGAGCCCTCTGTCCTGCCTGCCTACATGTCATGGTTTTGCCCTCTGTCCTGCCTGCCTACATGTCATGGTGGAGCCGTGTCCTGTCTGCTGACATGTCATGGTGGAGCCCTGTGTCCTGCCTGCCTACATGTCATGGTGGAGCCCTCTGTCCTGCCTGCCTACATGTCATGGTGGAGCCCTCCGTCCTGCCAGCCTACATGTCATGGTGGAGCCCTCTTTCCTGCCTGCCTACATGTCATGGTGGAGCCCTCTGTCCTGCCTGCCTACATGTCATGGTGGAGCCCTGTGTCCTGCCTGCCTACATGTCATGGTGGAGCCCTCTGTCCTGCTTGCCTACATGTCATGGTGGAGCCCTTTGTCCTGCCTGCCTACATGTCATGGTGGAGCCCTCTGTCCTGCTTGCCTACATGTCATGGTGGAGCCTTCTCTCCTGCCTGCCTACATGTCATGGTGGAGCCCTCTGTCCTGCCTGGCTACATGTCATGGTGGAGTCCCGTGTCCTGCCTGCCTACATGTCATGGTGGAGCCCTGTGTCCTGCCTGCCTACATCTCATGATGGAGCCCTGTGTCCTGCCTGCCTACATGTCATGGTGGAGCCCTCTGTCCTGCCTGCCTACATGTCATGGTGGAGCCCTGTGTCCTGCCTGCCTACATGTCATGGTGGAGCCCTCTGTCCTGCTTGCCTATATGTCATGGTGGAGCCTTCTCTCCTGCCTGCCTACATATGGTGGAGCCCTCTGTCCTGCCTGGCTACATGTCATAGTGGAGCCCTGTGTCCTGCCTGCCTACATGTCATGGTGGAGCCCTGTGTCCTGCCTGCCTACATGTCATGGTGGAGCCCTCTGTCCTGCCTGCCTACATGTCATGGTGGAGCCCTCTGTCCTGCCTGCCTACATGTCATGGTGGAGCCCTTTGTCCTACCTGCCTACATGTCATTGTGGAGCCCTCTGTCCTGCCTGCCTACATGTCATGGTGGAGCTCTCTCTCCTGCCTGCCTACATGTCATGGTGGAGCCCTCTGTTCTGCTGCCTACATGTCATGGTGGAGCCCTCTGTCCTGCTTGCCTACATGTCATGGTGGAGCCTTCACTCCTGCCTGCCTACATGTCATGGTGGAGCCCTCTGTCCTGCCAGCCTACATGTCATGGTGGAGCCCTTTGTCCTGCCTGCCTACATGTCATGGTGGAGCCCTCTGTCCTGCTTTCCTACATGTCATGGTGGAGCCTTCACTCCTGTATGCCTACATGTCATGGTGGAGCCCTCTGTCCTGCCAGCCTACATGTCATGGTGGAGCCCTCTGTCCTGACTGGCTACATGTCATGGTGGAGCCCTCTGTCCTGCCTGCCTACATGTCATGGTGGAGCCCCGTGTCCTGCCTGCCTACATGTCATGGTGGAGCCCTGTGTCCTGCCTGCCTACATCTCATGATGGAGCCCTGTGTCCTGCCTGCCTACATGTCATGGTGGAGCCCTCTGTCCTGCCTGCCTACATGTCATGGTGGAGCCCTGTGTCCTGCCTGCCTACATGTCATGATGGAGCCCTCTGTCCTGCTTGCCTATATGTCATGGTGGAGCCTTCTCTCCTGCCTGCCTACATGTCATGGTGGAGCCCTCTGTCCTGCCTGGCTACATGTCATAGTGGAGCCCTGTGTCCTGCCTGCCTACATGTCATGGTGGAGCCCTGTGTCCTGCCTGCCTACATGTCATGGTGGAGCCCTCTGTCCTGCCTGCCTACATGTCATGGTGGAGCCCTCTGTCCTGCCTGCCTACATGTCATGGTGGAGCCCTTTGTCCTACCTGCCTACATGTCATTGTGGAGCCCTCTGTCCTGCCTGCCTACATGTCATGGTGGAGCCCTCTGTCCTGCTTGTCTAGATGTCATGGTGGAGCCCTCTGTCCTGCCTGCCTACATGTCATGGTGGAGCCCTCTGTCCTGCCTGCCTACATGTCATGGTGGAGCCCTCCGTCCTGCCTACCTACATGTCATGGTGGAGCCCTCTGTCCTGCCTGCCTACATGTCATGGTGGAGCCTTCACTCCTGCCTGCCTACATGTCATGGTGGAGGCCTCTGTCCTGCCAGCCTACATGTCATGGTGGAGCCCTCTGTCCTGCCTGCCTACATGTCATGGTGGAGCCCTCTGTCCTGCCTGCCTCCATGTCATGGTGGAGCCCTGTGTCCTGTCTGCCTACATGTCATTGTGGAGCCCTCTGTCCTGCTTGCCTACATGTCATGGTGGAGCCTTCACTCCTGCCTGCCTACATGTCATGGTGGAGCCCTGTGTCCTGCCTGCCTACATGTCATGGTGGAGCCCTGTGTCCTGCCTGCCTACATGTCATGGTGGAGCCCTCTGTCCTGCTTGCCTACATGTCATGATGGAGCCCTGTGTCCTGCCTGCCTACATGTCATGGTGGAGCCCTCTGTCCCTCCTGCCTACATGTCATGGTGGAGCCCTCTGTCCTGCTTGCCTACATGTCATGGTGGAGCCTTCACTCCTGCCTGCCTACATGTCATGGTGGAGCCCTCTGTCCTGCCAGCCTACATGTCATGGTGGAGCCCTCTGTCCTGCCTGCCTACATGTCATGGTGGAGCCCTCTGTCCTGCCTGCCTACATGTCATGGTGGAGCCCTGTGTCCTGCCTGCCTACATGTCATGGTGGAGCCCTCTGTCCTGCTTGCCTACATGTCATGGTGGAGCCTTCACTCCTGCCTGCCTACATGTCATGGTGGAGCCCTGTGTCCTGCTTGCCTACATGTCATGATGGAGCCCTGTGTCCTGCCTGCCTACATGTCATGGTGGAGCCCTCTGTCCCGCCTGCCTACATGTCATGGTGGAGCCCTCTGTCCTGCTTGCCTACATGTCATGGTGGAGCCTTCACTCCTGCCTACCTACATGTCATGGTGGAGCCCTCCGTCCTGCCAGCCTACATGTCATGGTAGAGCCCTCTGTCCTGCCTGCCTACATGTCATGGTGGAGCCCTCTGTCCTGCCTGCCTATTTGTCATGGTAGAGCCCTGTGTCCTGCCTGCCTACATGTCATGGTGGAGCCTTCTGTCCTGCATGCCTACATGTCATGGTGGAGCCTTCTGTCCTGCCAGCCTACATGTCATGGTGGAGCCCTCTGTCCCCCCTGCCTACATGTCATGGTGGAGCCCTCTGTCCTGCTTGCCTACATGTCATGGTGGAGCCTTCTCTCCTGCCTGCCTACATGTCATGGTGGAGCCCTCTGTCCTGCTAGCCTACATGTCATGGTGGAGCCCTCTGTCCTGCCAGCCTACATGTAATGGTGGAGCCCTCTGTCCTGCCTACCTATATGTCATGGTGGAGCCCTCTGTCCTGACTGGCTACATGTCATCGTGGAGTCCTCCGTCCTGCCAGCCTACATGTCATGGCGGAGCCCTCTGTCCTGCCTGCCTACATGTCATGGTGGAGCCCTCTGTCCTGCCTGTCTACATGTCATGGTGGAGCCCTGTGTCCTGTCTGCTTACATGTCATGGTGGAGCCCTGTGTCCTGCCTGCCTACATGTCATGGTGGAGCCCTCTGTACTGCCTGCCTACATGTCATGGTGGAGCCCTCTGTCCTGCCTGGCTACATGTCATGGTGGAGCCCCGTGTCCTGCCTGCCTACATGTCATGGTGGAGCCCTGTGTCCTGCCTGCCTACATCTCATGATGGAGCCCTGTGTCCTGCCTGCCTACATGTCATGGTGGAGCCCTCTGTCCTGCCTGCCTACATGTCATGGTGGAGCCCTGTGTCCTGCCTGCCTACATGTCATGGTGGAGCCCTCTGTCCTGCTTGCCTATATGTCATGGTGGAGCCTTCTCTCCTGCCTGCCTACATGTCATGGTGGAGCCCTCTGTCCTGCCTGGCTACATGTCATAGTGGAGCCCTGTGTCCTGCCTGCCTACATGTCATGGTGGAGCCCTGTGTCCTGCCTGCCTACATGTCATGGTGGAGCCCTCTGTCCTGCCTGCCTACATGTCATGGTGGAGCCCTTTGTCCTGCCTGCCTACATGTCATTGTGGAGCCCTCTGTCCTGCCTACCTACATGTCATGGTGGAGCTCTCTCTCCTGCCTGCCTACATGTCATGGTGGAGCCCTCTGTTCTGCTGCCTACATGTCATGGTGGAGCCCTCTGTCCTGCTTGCCTACATGTCATGGTGGAGCCTTCACTCCTGCCTGCCTACATGTCATGGTGGAGCCCTCTGTCCTGCCAGCCTACATGTCATGGTGGAGCCCTCTGTCCTGCCTGCCTACATGTCATGGTGGAGCCCTCTGTCCTGCCTGCCTACATGTCATGGTGCAGCCCTGTGTCCTGCCTGCCTACATGTCATGGTGGAGCCCTCTGTCCTGCTTGCCTACATGTCATGGTGGAGCCTTCACTCCTGCCTGCCTACATGTCATGGTGGAGCCCTGTGTCCTGCCTGCCTACATGTCATGGTGGAGCCCTGTGTCCTGCCTGCCTACATGTCATGGTGGAGCCCTGTGTCCTGCTTGCCTACATGTCATGATGGAGCCCTGTGTCCTGCCTGCCTACATGTCATGGTGGAGCCCTCTGTCCCGCCTGCCTACATGTCATGGTGGAGCCCTCTGTCCTGCTTGCCTACATGTCATGGTGGAGCCTTCACTCCTGCCTGCCTACATGTCATGGTGGAGCCCTGTGTCCTGCTTGCCTACATGTCATGATGGAGCCCTGTGTCCTGCCTGCCTACATGTCATGGTGGAGCCCTCTGTCCCGCCTGCCTACATGTCATGGTGGAGCCCTCTGTCCTGCTTGCCTACATGTCATGGTGGAGCCTTCACTCCTGCCTACCTAGATGACATGGTGGAGCCCTCCGTCCTGCCAGCCTACATGTCATGGTGGAGCCCTCTGTCCTGCCTGCCTATTTGTCATGGTAGAGCCCTGTGTCCTGCCTGCCTACATGTCATGGTGGAGCCTTCTGTCCTGCATGCCTACATGTCATGGTGGAGCCTTCTGTCCTGCCAGCCTACATGTCATGGTGGAGCCCTCTGTCCCCCCTGCCTACATGTCATGGTGGAGCCCTCTGTCCTGCTTGCCTTCATGTCATGGTGGAGCCTTCTCTCCTGCCTGCCTACATGTCATGGTGGAGCCCTCTGTCCTGCTAGCCTACATGTCATGGTGGTGCCCTCTGTCCTGACTGGCTACATGTCATGGTGGAGCCCTCTGTCCTGCCAGCCTACATGTAATGGTGGAGCCCTCTGTCCTGCCTACCTATATGTCATGGTGGAGCCCTCTGTCCTGACTGGCTACATGTCATGGTGGAGTCCTCCGTCCTGCCAGCCTACATGTCATGGCGGAGCCCTCTGTCCTGCCTGCCTACATGTCATGGTGGAGCCCTCTGTCCTGCCTGTCTACATGTCATGGTGGAGCCCTGTGTCCTGTCTGCTTACATGTCATGGTGGAGCCCTGTGTCCTGCCTGCCTACATGTCATAGTGGAGCCCTCTGTACTGCCTGCCTACATGTCATGGTGGAGCCCTCTGTCCTGCTTGCCTACATGTCATGGTGGAGCCTTCACTCCTGCCTGCCTACATGTCATGGTGGAGCCCTACGTCCTGCCAGCCTACATGTCATGGTGGAGCCCTATGTCCTGCCTGTCTACATGTCATGGTGGAGCCCTCTGTCCTGCTTACCTACATGTCATGGTGGAGCCCTCTGTCCTGCCTGCCTACATGTGATGGTGGAGCCCCGTGTCCTGCCTGCCTACATGTCATGGTGGAGCCTTCTCTCCTGCCTGCCTACATGTCATGGTGGAGCCCTGTGTCCTGCTTGCCCACATGTCATGATGGAGCCCTGTGTCCTGCCTGCCTACATGTCATGGTGGAGCCCTCTGTTCCGCCTGCCTACATGTCATGGTGGAGCCCTCTGTCCTGCTTGTCTACATGTCATGGTGGAGCCCTCTGTCCTGCCTGCCTACATGTCATGGTGGAGCCCTCTGTCCTGCCTGCCTACATGTCATGGTGGAGCCCTCCGTCCTGCCTACCTACATGTCATGGTGGAGCCCTCTGTCCTGCCTGCCTACATGTCATGGTGGAGCCTTCACTCCTGCCTGCCTACATGTCATGGTGGAGCCCTCTGTCCTGCCAGCCTACATGTCATGGTGGAGCCCTCTGTCCTGCCTGCCTACATGTCATTGTGGAGCCCTCTGTCCTGCTTGCCTACATGTCATGGTGGAGCCTTCACTCCTGCCTGCCTACATGTCATGGTGGAGCCCTGTGTCCTGCCTGCCTACATGTCATGGTGGAGCCCTGTGTCCTGCCTGCCTACATGTCATGGTGGAGCCCTGTGTCCTGCTTGCCTACATGTCATGATGGAGCCCTGTGTCCTGCCTGCCTACATGTTATGGTGGAGCCCTCTGTCCCGCCTGCCTACATGTCATGGTGGAGCCCTCTGTCCTGCTTGCCTACATGTCATGGTGGAGCCTTCACTCCTGCCTGCCTACATGTCATGGTGGAGCCCTCTGTCCTGCCAGCCTACATGTCATGGTGGAGCCCTCTGTCCTGACTGCCTACATGTCATGGTGGAGCCCTCTGTCCTGCCTGCCTACATGTCATGGTGGAGCCCTGTGTCCTGCCTGCCTACATGTCATGGTGGAGCCCTCTGTCCTGCTTGCCTACATGTCATGGTGGAGCCTTCACTCCTGCCTGCCTACATGTCATGGTGGAGCCCTGTGTCCTGCCTGCCTACATGTCATGGTGGAGCCCTGTGTCCTGCCTTCCTACATGTCATGGTGGAGCCCTGTGTCCTGCTTGCCTACATGACATGATGGAGCCCTGTGTCCTGCCTGCCTACATGTCATGGTGGAGCCCTCTGTCCCGCCTGCCTACATGTCATGGTGGAGCCCTCTGTCCTGCTTGCCTACATGTCATGGTGGAGCCTTCACTCCTGCCTGCCTACATGTCATGGTGGAGCCCTCTGTCCTGCCAGCCTACATGTCATGGTGGAGCCCTCTGTCCCGCCTGCCTACATGTCATGGTGGAGCCCTCTGTCCTGCTTGCCTACTTGTCATGGTGGAGCCTTCACTCCTGCCTGCCTACATGTCATGGTGGAGCCTTCACTCCTGCCTGCCTACATGTCATGGTGGAGCCCTCTGTCCTGCCTGCCTATTTGTCATGGTAGAGCCCTGTGTCCTGCCTGCCTACATGTCATGGTGGAGCCTTCTGTCCTGCTTGCCTACATGTCATGGTGTAGCCTTCACTCCTGCATGCCTAAATGTCATGGTGGAGCTCTCCATCCTGCCAGCCTACATGTCATGGTGGAGCCCTCTTCCTCCCTGCCTACATGTCATGGTGGAGCCCTCTGTCCTGCTTGCCTACATGTCATGGTGGAGCCTTCACTCCTGTATGCCTACATGTCATGGTGGAGCCCTCTGTCCTGCCAGCCTACATGTCATGGTGGAGCCCTCTGTCCTGACTGGCTACATGTCATGGTGGAGCCCTCTGTCCTACCAGCCTACATGTCATGGTGGAGCCCTCTGTCCTGCCTACCTATATGTCATGGTGGAGCCCTCTGTCCTGACTGGCTACATGTCATGGTGGAGTCCTCCATCCTGCCAGCCTACATGTCATGGTGGAGCCCTCTGTCCTGCCTGCCTACATGTCATGGTTTTGCCCTCTGTCCTGCCTGCCTACATGTCATGGTGGAGCCGTGTCCTGTCTGCTGACATGTCATGGTGGAGCCCTGTGTCCTGCCTGCCTACATGTCATGGTGGAGCCCTCTGTCTTGCCTGCCTACATGTCATGGTGGAGCCCTCCGTCCTGCCAGCCTACATGTCATGGTGGAGCCCTCTTTCCTGCCTGCCTACATGTCATGGTGGAGCCCTCTGTCCTGCCTGCCTACATGTCATGGTGGAGCCCTGTGTCCTGCCTGCCTACATGTCATGGTGGAGCCCTCTGTCCTGCTTGCCTACATGTCATGGTGGAGCCCTTTGTCCTGCCTGCCTACATGTCATGGTGGAGCCCTCTGTCCTGCTTGCCTACATGTCATGGTGGAGTCTTCTCTCCTGCCTGCCTACATGTCATGGTGGAGCCCTCTGTCCTGCCTGGCTACATGTCATGGTGGAGCCCTGTGTCCTGCCTGCCTACATGTCATGGTGGAGCCCTGTGTCCTGCCTGCCTACATCTCATGATGGAGCCCTGTGTCCTGCCTGCCTACATGTCATGGTGGAGCCCTCTCTCCTGCCTGCCTACATGTCATGGTGGAGCCCTGTGTCCTGCTTGCCTACATGTCATGGTGGAGCCCTCTGTCCTGCTTGCCTATATGTCATGGTGGAGCCTTCTCTCCTGCCTGCCTACATGTCATGGTGGAGCCCTCTGTCCTGCCTGGCTACATGTCATAGTGGAGCCCTGTGTCCTGCCTGCCTACATGTCATGGTGGAGCCCTCTGTCCTGCCTGCCTACATGTCATGGTGGAGCCCTCTGTCCTGCCTGCCTACATGTCATGGTGGAGCCCTTTGTCCTACCTGCCTACATGTCATTGTGGAGCCCTCTGTCCTGCCTGCCTACATGTCATGGTGGAGCTCTCTCTCCTGCCTGCCTACATGTCATGGTGGAGCCCTCTGTTCTGCTGCCTACATGTCATGGTGGAGCCCTCTGTCCTCCTTGCCTACATGTCATGGTGGAGCCTTCACTCCTGCCTGCCTACATGTCATGGTGGAGCCCTCTGTCCTGCCAGCCTACATGTAATGTTGGAGCCCTCTGTCCTGCCTGCCTACATGTCATGGTGGAGCCCTCTGTCCTGCCTGCCTACATGTCATGGTGGAGCCCTGTGTCCTGCCTGCCTACATGTCATGGTGGAGCCCTCTGTCCTGCTTGCCTACATGTCATGGTGGAGCCTTCACTCCTGCCTGCCTACATGTCATGGTGGAGCCCTGTGTCCTGCTTGCCTACATGTCATGATGGAGCCCTGTGTCCTGCCTGCCTACATGTCATGGTGGAGCCCTCTGTCCCGCCTGCCTACATGTCATGGTGGAGCCCTCTGTCCTGCTTGCCTACATGTCATGGTGGAGCCTTCACTCCTGCCTACCTACATGTCATGGTGGAGCCCTCCGTCCTGCCAGCCTACATGTCATGGTAGAGCCCTCTGTCCTGCCTGCCTACATGTCATGGTGGAGCCCTCTGTCCTGCCTGCCTATTTGTCATGGTAGAGCCCTGTGTCCTGCCTGCCTACATGTCATGGTGGAGCCTTCTGTCCTGCATGCCTACATGTCATGGTGGAGCCTTCTGTCCTGCCAGCCTACATGTCATGGTGGAGCCCTCTGTCCCCCCTGCCTACATGTCATGGTGGAGCCCTCTGTCCTGCTTGCCTACATGTCATGGTGGAGCCTTCTCTCCTGCCTGCCTACATGTCATGGTGGAGCCCTCTGTCCTGCTAGCCTACATGTCATGGTGGAGCCCTCTGTCCTGACTGGCTACATGTCATGGTGGAGCCCTCTGTCCTGCCAGCCTACATGTAATGGTGGAGCCCTCTGTCCTGCCTACCTATATGTCATGGTGGAGCCCTCTGTCCTGACTGGCTACATGTCATGGTGGAGTCCTCCGTCCTGCCAGCCTACATGTCATGGCGGAGCCCTCTGTCCTGCCTGCCTACATGTCATGGTGGAGCCCCGTGTCCTGCCTGCCTACATGTCATGGTGGAGCCCTGTGTCCTGCCTGCCTACATCTCATGATGGAGCCCTGTGTCCTGCCTGCCTACATGTCATGGTGGAGCCCTCTGTCCTGCCTGCCTACATGTCATGGTGGAGCCCTGTGTCCTGCCTGCCTACATGTCATGGTGGAGCCCTCTGTCCTGCTTGCCTATATGTCATGGTGGAGCCTTCTCTCCTGCCTGCCTACATGTCATGGTGGAGCCCTCTGTCCTGCCTGGCTACATGTCATGGTGGAGCCCTCTGTCCTGCCTGCCTACATGTCATGGTGGAGCCCTGTGTCCTGCCTGCCTACATGTCATGGTGGAGCCCTGTGTCCTGCCTGCCTACATGTCATGGTGGAGCCCTCTGTCCTGCCTGCCTACATGTCATGGTGGAGCCCTCTGTCCTGCCTGCCTACATGTCATGGTGGAGCCCTTTGTCCTGCCTGCCTACATGTCATTGTGGAGCCCTCTGTCCTGACTACCTACATGTCATGGTGGAGCTCTCTCTCCTGCCTGCCTACATGTCATGGTGGAGCCCTCTGTTCTGCTGCCTACATGTCATGGTGGAGCCCTCTGTCCGTCTTGCCTACATGTCATGGTGGAGCCTTCACTCCTGCCTGCCTACATGTCATGGTGGAGCCCTCTGTCCTGCCAGCCTACATGTCATGGTGGAGCCCTCTGTCCTGCCTGCCTACATGTCATGGTGGAGCCCTCTGTCCTGCCTGCCTACATGTCATGGTGGAGCCCTGTGTCCTGCCTGCCTTCATGTCATGGTGGAGCCCTCTGTCCTGCCTGCCTACATGTCATAGTGGAGCCCTGTGTCCTGCCTGCCTACATGTCATGGTGGAGCCCTCTGTCCTGCCTGCCTACATGTCATGGTGGAGCCCTCTGTCCTGCCTGCCTACATGTCATGGTGGAGCCCTTTGTCCTACCTGCCTACATGTCATTGTGGAGCCCTCTGTCCTGCCTGCCTACATGTCATGGTGGAGCTCTCTCTCCTGCCTGCCTACATGTCATGGTGGAGCCCTCTGTTCTGCTGCCTACATGTCATGGTGGAGCCCTCTGTCCTCCTTGCCTACATGTCATGGTGGAGCCTTCACTCCTGCCTGCCTACATGTCATGGTGGAGCCCTCTGTCCTGCCAGCCTACATGTAATGTTGGAGCCCTCTGTCCTGCCTGCCTACATGTCATGGTGGAGCCCTCTGTCCTGCCTGCCTACATGTCATGGTGGAGCCCTGTGTCCTGCCTGCCTACATGTCATGGTGGAGCCCTCTGTCCTGCTTGCCTACATGTCATGGTGGAGCCTTCACTCCTGCCTGCCTACATGTCATGGTGGAGCCCTGTGTCCTGCTTGCCTACATGTCATGATGGAGCCCTGTGTCCTGCCTGCCTACATGTCATGGTGGAGCCCTCTGTCCCGCCTGCCTACATGTCATGGTGGAGCCCTCTGTCCTGCTTGCCTACATGTCATGGTGGAGCCTTCACTCCTGCCTACCTACATGTCATGGTGGAGCCCTCCGTCCTGCCAGCCTACATGTCATGGTAGAGCCCTCTGTCCTGCCTGCCTACATGTCATGGTGGAGCCCTCTGTCCTGCCTGCCTATTTGTCATGGTAGAGCCCTGTGTCCTGCCTGCCTACATGTCATGGTGGAGCCTTCTGTCCTGCATGCCTACATGTCATGGTGGAGCCTTCTGTCCTGCCAGCCTACATGTCATGGTGGAGCCCTCTGTCCCCCCTGCCTACATGTCATGGTGGAGCCCTCTGTCCTGCTTGCCTACATGTCATGGTGGAGCCTTCTCTCCTGCCTGCCTACATGTCATGGTGGAGCCCTCTGTCCTGCTAGCCTACATGTCATGGTGGAGCCCTCTGTCCTGACTGGCTACATGTCATGGTGGAGCCCTCTGTCCTGCCAGCCTACATGTAATGGTGGAGCCCTCTGTCCTGCCTACCTATATGTCATGGTGGAGCCCTCTGTCCTGACTGGCTACATGTCATGGTGGAGTCCTCCGTCCTGCCAGCCTACATGTCATGGCGGAGCCCTCTGTCCTGCCTGCCTACATGTCATGGTGGAGCCCCGTGTCCTGCCTGCCTACATGTCATGGTGGAGCCCTGTGTCCTGCCTGCCTACATCTCATGATGGAGCCCTGTGTCCTGCCTGCCTACATGTCATGGTGGAGCCCTCTGTCCTGCCTGCCTACATGTCATGGTGGAGCCCTGTGTCCTGCCTGCCTACATGTCATGGTGGAGCCCTCTGTCCTGCTTGCCTATATGTCATGGTGGAGCCTTCTCTCCTGCCTGCCTACATGTCATGGTGGAGCCCTCTGTCCTGCCTGGCTACATGTCATGGTGGAGCCCTCTGTCCTGCCTGCCTACATGTCATGGTGGAGCCCTGTGTCCTGCCTGCCTACATGTCATGGTGGAGCCCTGTGTCCTGCCTGCCTACATGTCATGGTGGAGCCCTCTGTCCTGCCTGCCTACATGTCATGGTGGAGCCCTCTGTCCTGCCTGCCTACATGTCATGGTGGAGCCCTTTGTCCTGCCTGCCTACATGTCA
Source organism: Leptodactylus fallax (assembly GCA_947044405.1). Taxonomy (NCBI): domain Eukaryota; kingdom Metazoa; phylum Chordata; class Amphibia; order Anura; family Leptodactylidae; genus Leptodactylus; species Leptodactylus fallax. The sequence continues at coordinate 358,330 of CAMRHE010000366.1, forward strand.
TTGTGGAGCCCTCTGTCCTGACTACCTACATGTCATGGTGGAGCTCTCTCTCCTGCCTGCCTACATGTCATGGTGGAGCCCTCTGTTCTGCTGCCTACATGTCATGGTGGAGCCCTCTGTCCGTCTTGCCTACATGTCATGGTGGAGCCTTCACTCCTGCCTGCCTACATGTCATGGTGGAGCCCTCTGTCCTGCCAGCCTACATGTCATGGTGGAGCCCTCTGTCCTGCCTGCCTACATGTCATGGTGGAGCCCTCTGTCCTGCCTGCCTACATGTCATGGTGGAGCCCTGTGTCCTGCCTGCCTTCATGTCATGGTGGAGCCCTCTGTCCTGCTTGCCTACATGTCATGGTGGAGCCTTCACTCCTGCCTGCCTACATGTCATGGTGGAGCCCTGTGTCCTGCCTGCCTACATGTCATGGTGGAGCCCTGTGTCCTGCCTGCCTACATGTCATGGTGGAGCCCTGTGTCCTGCTTGCCTACATGTCATGATGGAGCCCTATGTCCTGCCTGCCTACATGTCATGGTGGAGCCCTCTGTCCCGCCTGCCTACATGTCATGGTGGAGCCCTCTGTCCTGCTTGCCTACATGTCATGGTGGAGCCTTCACTCCTGCCTGCCTACATGTCATGGTGGAGCCCTCTGTCCTGCCAGCCTACATGTCATGGTGGAGCCCTCTGTCCTGCCTGCCTACATGTCATGGTGGAGCCCTCTGTCCTGCCTGCCTACATGTCATGGTGGAGCCCTGTGTCCTGCCTGCCTACATGTCATGGTGGAGCCCTCTGTCCTGCTTGCCTACATGTCATGGTGGAGCCTTCACTCCTGCCTGCCTACATGTCATGGTGGAGCCCTGTGTCCTGCTTGCCTACATGTCATGATGGAGCCCTGTGTCCTGCCTGCCTACATGTCATGGTGGAGCCCTCTGTCCCGCCTGCCTACATGTCATGGTGGAGCCCTCTGTCCTGCTTGCCTACATGTCATGGTGGAGCCTTCACTCCTGCCTACCTACATGTCATGGTGGAGCCCTCCGTCCTGCCAGCCTACATGTCATGGTGGAGCCCTCTGTCCTGCCTGCCTATTTGTCATGGTAGAGCCCTGTGTCCTGCCTGCCTACATGTCATGGTGGAGCCTTCTGTCCTGCATGCCTACATGTCATGGTGGACCTTCTGTCCTGCCAGCCTACATGTCATGGTGGAGCCCTCTGTCCCCCCTGCCTACATGTCATGGTGGAGCCCTCTGTCCTGCTTGCCTACATGTCATGGTGGAGCCTTCTCTCCTGCCTGCCTACATGTCATGGTGAAGCCCTCTGTCCTGCTAGCCTACATGTCATGGTGGAGCCCTCTGTCCTGACTGGCTACATGTCATGGTGGAGCCCTCTGTCCTGCCAGCCTACATGTATTGGTGGAGCCCTCTGTCCTGCCTACCTATATGTCATGGTGGAGCCCTCTGTCCTGACTGGCTACATGTCATGGTGGAGTCCTCCGTCCTGCCAGCCTACATGTCATGGCGGAGCCCTCTGTCCTGCCTGCCTACATGTCATGGTGGAGCCCTCTGTCCTGCCTGTCTACATGTCATGGTGGAGCCCTGTGTCCTGTCTGCTTACATGTCATGGTGGAGCCCTGTGTCCTGCCTGCCTACATGTCATAGTGGAGCCCTCTGTACTGCCTGCCTACATGTCATGGTGGAGCCCTCTGTCCTGCTTGCCTACATGTCATGGTGGAGCCTTCACTCCTGCCTGCCTACATGTCATGGTGGAGCCCTCCGTCCTGCCAGCCTACATGTCATGGTGGAGCCCTATGTCCTGCCTGTCTACATGTCATGGTGGAGCCCTCTGTCCTGCTTACCTACATATCATGGTGGAGCCCTCTGTCCTGCCTGCCTACATGTGATGGTGGAGCCCCGTGTCCTGCCTGCCTACATGTCATGGTGGAGCCTTCTCTCCTGCCTGCCTACATGTCATGGTGGAGCCCTGTGTACTGCTTGCCCACATGGCATGATGGAGCCCTGTGTCCTGCCTGCCTACATGTCATGGTGGAGCCCTCTGTTCCGCCTGCCTACATGTCATGGTGGAGCCCTCTGACCTGCTTGTCTACATGTCATGGTGGAGCCCTCTGTCCTGCCTGCCTACATGTCATGGTGGAGCCCTCTGTCCTGCCTGCCTACATGTCATGGTGGAGCCCTCCGTCCTGCCTACCTACATGTCATGGTGGAGCCCTCTGTCCTGCCTGCCTACATGTCATGGTGGAGCCCTGTGTCCTGCCTGCCTACATGTCATGGTGGAGCCCTCTGTCCTGCCAGCCTACATGTCATGGTGGAGCACTCTGTCATGACTGGCTACATGTCATGGTGGAGCCCTGTGTCCTGCCTACCTACATGTCATGGTTGAGCCCTCTGTCCTGACTGGCTACATGTCATTTTGGAGCCTTCACTCCTGCCTGCCTACATGTCATGGTGGAGCCCTGTGTCCTGCCTGCCTACATGTCATGGTGGAGCCCTCTGTCCTGCTTGCCTACATGTCATGGTGGAGCCTTCTCTCCTGCCTGCCTACATGTCATGGTGGAGCCCTGTGTCCTGCTTGCCTACATGTCATGATGGAGCTCTGTGTCCTGCCTGCCTACATGTCATGGTGGAGCCCTCTGTCCCGCTTGCCTACATGTCATGGTGGAGCCCTCTGTCCTGCTTGCCTACATGTCATGGTGGAGCCTTCACTCCTGCCTGCCTACATGTCATGGTGGAGCCTTCTCTCCTGCCTGCCTACATGTCATGGTGGAGCCCTCTGTCCTGCTTGCCTACATGTCATGGTGGAGCCTTCACTCCTGTATGCCTACATGTCATGGTGGAGCCCTCTGTCCTGCCAGCCTACATGTCATGGTGGAGCCCTCTGTCCTGACTGGCTACATGTCATGGTGGAGCCCTCTGTCCTGCCAGCCTACATGTCATGGTGGAGCCCTCTGTCCTGCCTACCTATATGTCATGATGGAGCCCTCTGTCCTGACTGGCTACATGTCATGGTGGAGTCCTCCGTCCTGCCAGCCTACATGTCATGGTGGAGCCCTCTGTCCTGCCTGCCTACATGTCATGGTGGAGCCCTGTGTCCTGCCTGCCTACATGTCATGGTGGAGCCCTGTGTCCTGCTTGCCTACATGTCATGGTGGAGCCTTCACTCCTGCCTGCCTACATGTCATGGTGGAGCCCTGTGTCCTGCTTGCCTACATGTCATGATGGAGCCCTGTGTCCTGCCTGCCTACATGTCATGGTGGAGCCCTCTGTCCCGCCTGCCTACATGTCATGGTGGAGCCCTCTGTCCTGCTTGCCTACATGTCATGGTGGAGCCTTCACTCCTGCCTACCTAAATGTCATGGTGGAGCCCTCCGTCCTGCCAGCCTACATGTCATGGTAGAGCCCTCTGTCCTGCCTGCCTACATGTCATGTTGGAGCCCTCTGTCCTGCCTGCCTATTTGTCATGGTAGAGCCCTGTGTCCTTCCTGCCTACATGTCATGGTGGAGCCTTCTGTCCTGCATGCCTACATGTCATGGTGGAGCCTTCTGTCCTGCCAGCCTACATGTCATGGTGGAGCCCTCTGTCCCCCCTGCCTACATGTCATGGTGGAGCCCTCTGTCCTGCTTGCCTACATGTCATGGTGGAGCCTTCTCTCCTGCCTGCCTACATGTCATGGTGGAGCCCTCTGTCCTGCTAGCCTACATGTCATGGTGGAGCCCTCTGTCCTGACTGGCTACATGTCATGGTGGAGCCCTCTGTCCTGCCAGCCTACATGTAATGGTGGAGCCCTCTGTCCTGCCTACCTATATGTCATGGTGGAGCCCTCTGTCCTGACTGGCTACATGTCATTGTGGAGTCCTCCGTCCTGCCAGCCTACATGTCATGGTGGAGCCCTCTGTCCTGCCTGCCTACATGTCATGGTGGAGCCCTCTGTCCTGCCTGCCTACATGTCATGGTGGAGCCCTGTGTCCTGTCTGCTTACATGTCATGCTGGAGCCCTGTGTCCTGCCTGCCTACATGTCATGGTGGAGCCCTCTGTACTGCCTGCCTACATGTCATGGTGGAGCCCTCTGTCCTGCTTGCCTACATGTCATGGTGGAGCCTTCACTCCTGCCTGCCTACATGTCATGATGGAGCCCTCCGTCCTGCCAGCCTACATGTCATGGTGGAACCCTATGTCCTGCCTGTCTACATGTCATGGTGGAGCCCTCTGTCCTGCTTACCTACATGTCATGGTGGAGCCCTCTGTCCTGCCTGCCTACATGTCATGGTGGAGCCCCGTGTCCTGCCTGCCTACATGTCATGGTGGAGCCCTGTGTCCTGCCTGCCTACATGTCATGGTGGAGCCCTGTGTCCTGCTTGCCCACATGTCATGATGGAGCCCTGTGTCCTGCCTGCCTACATGTCATGGTGGAGCCCTCTGTTCCGCCTGCCTACATGTCATGGTGGAGCCCTCTGTCCTGCTTGCCTACATGTCATGGTGGAGCCCTCTGTCCTGCCTGCCTACATGTCATGGTGGAGCCCTCTGTCCTGCCTGCCTACATGTCATGGTGGAGCCCTCCGTCCTGCCTACCTACATGTCATGGTGGAGCCCTCTGTCCTGCCTGCCTACATGTCATGGTGGAGCCCTGTGTCCTGCCTGCCTACATGTCATGGTGGAGCCCTCTGTCCTGCCACCCTACATGTCATGGTGGAGCACTCTGTCATGACTGGCTACATGTCATGGTGGAGCCCTGTGTCCTGCCTACCTACATGTCATGGTTGAGCCCTCTGTCCTGACTGGCTACATGTCATGGTGGAGCCTTCACTCCTGCCTGCCTACATGTCATGGTGGAGCCCTGTGTCCTGCCTGCCTACATGTCATGGTGGAGCCCTCTGTCCTGCTTGCCTACATGTCATGGTGGAGCCTTCTCTCCTGCCTGCCTACATGTCATGGTGGAGCCCTGTGTCCTGCTTGCCTACATGTCATGATGGAGCTCTGTGTCCTGCCTGCCTACATGTCATGGTGGAGCCCTCTGTCCCGCCTGCCTACATGTCATGGTGGAGCCCTCTGTGCTGCTTGCCTACATGTCATGGTGGAGCCTTCACTCCTGCCTGCCTACATGTCATGGTGGAGCCCTCCGTCCTGCCAGCCTACATGTCATGGTGGAGCCCTCTGTCCTGCCTGCCTATTTGTCATGGTAGAGCCCTGTGTCCTGCCTGCCTACATGTCATGGTGGAGCCTTCTCTCCTGCTTGCCTACATGTCATGGTGTAGCCTTCACTCCTGCATGCCTAAATGTCATGGTGGAGCTCTCCATCCTGCCAGCCTACATGTCATGGTGATGCCCTCTGTCCTCCCTGCCTACATGTCATGGTGGAGCCTTCTCTCCTGCCTGCCTACATGTCATGGTGGAGCCCTCTGTCCTGCTTGCCTACATGTCATGGTGGAGCCTTCCCTCCTGTATGCCTACATGTCATGGTGGAGCCCTCTGTCCTGCCAGCCTACATGTCATGGTGGAGCCCTCTGTCCTGACTGGCTACATGTCATGGTGGAGCCTTCTCTCCTGCTTGACTACATGCCATGGTGTAGCCTTCACTCCTGCATGCCTAAATGTCATGGTGGAGCTCTCCATCCTGCCAGCCTACATGTCATGGTGATGCCCTCTGTCCTGCTTGCCTACATGTCATGGTTGAGCCTTCTCTCCTGCCTGCCAACATGTCATGGTGGAGCCCTCTGTCCTTCTTGCCTACATGTCATGGTGGAGCCTTCCCTCCTGTATGCCTACATGTCATGGTGGAGCCCTCTGTCCTGCCAGCCTACATGTCATGGTGGAGCCCTCTGTCCTGACTGGCTACATGTCATGGTGGAGCCCTCTGTCCTGCCAGCCTACATGTCATGGTGGAGCCCTCTGTCCTGCCTACCTATATGTCATGGTGGAGCCCTCTGTCCTGACTGGCTACATGTCATGGTGGAGTCCTCCGTCCTGCCAGCCTACATGTCATGGTGGAGCCCTCTGTCCTGCCTGCCTACATGTCATGGTGGAGCCCTCTGTCCTGCCTGCCTACATGTCATGGTGGAGCCGTGTCCTGTCTGCTGACATGTCATGGTGGAGCCCTGTGTCCTGCCTGCCTTTATGTCATGGTGGAGCCCTCTGTCCTGCTTGCCTACATGTCATGGTGGAGCCTTCACTCCTGCCTACCTACATGTCATGGTGGAGCCCTCCGTCCTGCCAGCCTACATGTCATGGTAGAGCCCTCTGTCCTGCCTGCCTACATGTCATGTTGGAGCCCTCTGTCCTGCCTGCCTATTTGTCATGGTAGAGCCCTGTGTCCTGCCTGCCTACATGTCATGGTGGAGCCTTCTGTCCTGCATGCCTACATGTCATGGTGGAGCCTTCTGTCCTGCCAGCCTACATGTCATGGTGGAGCCCTCTGTCCCCCCTGCCTACATGTCATGGTGGAGCCCTCTGTCCTGCTTGCCTACATGTCATGGTGGAGCCTTCTCTCCTGCCTGCCTACATGTCATGGTGGAGCCCTCTGTCCTGCTAGCCTACATGTCATGGTGGAGCCCTCTGTCCTGACTGGCTACATGTCATGGTGGAGCCCTCTGTCCTGCCAGCCTACATGTAATGGTGGAGCCCTCTGTCCTGCCTACCTATATGTCATGGTGGAGCCCTCTGTCCTGACTGGCTACATGTCATGGTGGAGTCCTCCGTCCTGCCAGCCTACATGTCATGGTGGAGCCCTCTGTCCTGCCTGCCTACATGTCATGGTGGAGCCCTCTGTCCTGCCTGCCTACAAGTCATGGTGGAGCCCTCTGTCCTGCCTGCCTACATGTCATGGTGGAGCCCTGTGTCCTGCTTGCCCACATGTCATGATGGAGCCCTGTGTCCTGCCTGCCTACATGTCATGGTGGAGCCCTCTGTTCCGCCTGCCTACATGTCATGGTGGAGCCCTCTGTCCTGCTTGCCTACATGTCATGGTGGAGCCCTCTGTCCTGCCTGCCTACATGTCATGGTGGAGCCCTCTGTCCTGCCTGCCTACATGTCATGGTGGAGCCCTCCGTCCTGCCTACCTACATGTCATGGTGGAGCCCTCTGTCCTGCCTCTCTACATGTCATGGTGGAGCCCTGTGTCCTGCCTGCCTACATGTCATGGTGGAGCCCTCTGTCCTGCCAGCCTACATGTCTTGGTGGAGCACTCTGTCATGACTGGCTACATGTCATGGTGGAGCCCTGTGTCCTGCCTACCTACATGTCATGGTTGAGCCCTCTGTCCTGACTGGCTACATGTCATGGTGGAGCCTTCACTCCTGCCTGCCTACATGTCATGGTGGAGCCCTGTGTCCTGCCTGCCTACATGTCATGGTGGAGCCCTCTGTCCTGCTTGCCTACATGTCATGGTGGAGCCTTCTCTCCTGCCTGCCTACATGTCATGGTGGAGCCCTGTGTCCTGCTTGCCTACATGTCATGATGGAGCTCTGTGTCCTGCCTGCCTACATGTCATGGTGGAGCCCCCTGCCTACATGTCATGGTGGAGCCCTCTGTCCTGCTTGCCTACATGTCATGGTGGAGCCTTCACTCCTGCCTGCCTAAATGTCATGGTGGAGCCCTCCGTCCTGCCAGCCTACATGTCATGGTGGAGCCCTCTGTCCTGCCTGCCTATTTGTCATGGTAGAGCCCTGTGTCCTGCCTGCCTACATGTCATGGTGGAGCCTTCTGTCCTGCTTGCCTACATGTCATGGTGTAGCCTTCACTCCTGCATGCCTAAATGTCATGGTGGAGCTCTCCATCCTGCCAGCCTACATGTCATGGTGATGCCCTCTGTCCTCCCTGCCTACATGTCATGGTGGAGCCCTCTGTCCTGCTTGCCTACATGTCATGGTGGAGCCTTCTCTCCTGCCTGCCTACATGTCATGGTGGAGCCCTCTGTCCTGCTTGCCTACATGTCATGGTGGAGCCTTCCCTCCTGTATGCCTACATGTCATGGTGGAGCCCTCTGTCCTGCCAGCCTACATGTCATGGTGGAGCCCTCTGTCCTGACTGGCTACATGTCATGGTGGAGCCCTCTGTCCTGCCAGCCTACATGTCATGGTGGAGCCCTCTGTCCTGCCTACCTATATGTCATGGTGGAGCCCTCTGTCCTGACTGGCTACATGTCATGGTGGAGTCCTCCGTCCTGCCAGCCTACATGTCATGGTGGAGCCCTCTGTCCTGCCTGCCTACATGTCATGGTGGAGCCCTCTGTCCTGCCTGCCTACATGTCATGGTGGAGCCGTGTCTTGTCTGCTGACATGTCATGGTGGAGCCCTGTGTCCTGCCTGCCTACATGTCATGGTGGAGCCCTCTGTCCTGCCTGCCTACATGTCATGGTGGAGCCCTCTGTCCTGCTTGCCTACATGTCATGGTGGAGCCCTGTGTCCTGCCTGCCTACATGTCATGGTGGAGCCCTCCGTCCTGCCAGCCTACATGTCATGGTGGAGCCCTATGTCCTGCCTGTCTACATGTCATGGTGGAGCCCTCTGTCCTGCTTACCTACATGTCATGGTGGAGCCCTCTGTCCTGCCTGCCTACATGTCATGGTGGAGCCCCGTGTCCTGCCTGCCTACATGTCATGGTGGAGCCCTGTGTACTGCTTGCCCACATGGCATGATGGAGCCCTGTGTCCTGCCTGCCTACATGTCATGGTGGAGCCCTCTGTTCCGCCTGCCTACATGTCATGGTGGAGCCCTCTGACCTGCTTGTCTACATGTCATGGTGGAGCCCTCTGTCCTGCCTGCCTACATGTCATGGTGGAGCCCTCTGTCCTGCCTGCCTACATGTCATGGTGGAGCCCTCCGTCCTGCCTACCTACATGTCATGGTGGAGCCCTCTGTCCTGCCTGCCTACATGTCATGGTGGAGCCCTGTGTCCTGCCTGCCTACATGTCATGGTGGAGCCCTCTGTCCTGCCAGCCTACATGTCATGGTGGAGCACTCTGTCATGACTGGCTACATGTCATGGTGGAGCCCTGTGTCCTGCCTACCTACATGTCATGGTTGAGCCCTCTGTCCTGACTGGCTACATGTCATTTTGGAGCCTTCACTCCTGCCTGCCTACATGTCATGGTGGAGCCCTGTGTCCTGCCTGCCTACATGTCATGGTGGAGCCCTCTGTCCTGCTTGCCTACATGTCATGGTGGAGCCTTCTCTCCTGCCTGCCTACATGTCATGGTGGAGCCCTGTGTCCTGCTTGCCTACATGTCATGATGGAGCTCTGTGTCCTGCCTGCCTACATGTCATGGTGGAGCCCTCTGTCCCGCCTGCCTACATGTCATGGTGGAGCCCTCTGTCCTGCTTGCCTACATGTCATGGTGGAGCCTTCACTCCTGCCTGCCTACATGTCATGGTGGAGCCTTCTCTCCTGCCTGCCTACATGTCATGGTGGAGCCCTCTGTCCTGCTTGCCTACATGTCATGGTGGAGCCTTCACTCCTGTATGCCTACATGTCATGGTGGAGCCCTCTGTCCTGCCAGCCTACATGTCATGGTGGAGCCCTCTGTCCTGACTGGCTACATGTCATGGTGGAGCCCTCTGTCCTGCCAGCCTACATGTCATGGTGGAGCCCTCTGTCCTGCCTACCTATATGTCATGATGGAGCCCTCTGTCCTGACTGGCTACATGTCATGGTGGAGTCCTCCGTCCTGCCAGCCTACATGTCATGGTGGAGCCCTCTGTCCTGCCTGCCTACATGTCATGGTGGAGCCCTGTGTCCTGCCTGCCTACATGTCATGGTGGAGCCCTGTGTCCTGCTTGCCTACATGTCATGGTGGAGCCTTCACTCCTGCCTGCCTACATGTCATGGTGGAGCCCTGTGTCCTGCTTGCCTACATGTCATGATGGAGCCCTGTGTCCTGCCTGCCTACATGTCATGGTGGAGCCCTCTGTCCCGCCTGCCTACATGTCATGGTGGAGCCCTCTGTCCTGCTTGCCTACATGTCATGGTGGAGCCTTCACTCCTGCCTACCTAAATGTCATGGTGGAGCCCTCCGTCCTGCCAGCCTACATGTCATGGTAGAGCCCTCTGTCCTGCCTGCCTACATGTCATGTTGGAGCCCTCTGTCCTGCCTGCCTATTTGTCATGGTAGAGCCCTGTGTCCTTCCTGCCTACATGTCATGGTGGAGCCTTCTGTCCTGCATGCCTACATGTCATGGTGGAGCCTTCTGTCCTGCCAGCCTACATGTCATGGTGGAGCCCTCTGTCCCCCCTGCCTACATGTCATGGTGGAGCCCTCTGTCCTGCTTGCCTACATGTCATGGTGGAGCCTTCTCTCCTGCCTGCCTACATGTCATGGTGGAGCCCTCTGTCCTGCTAGCCTACATGTCATGGTGGAGCCCTCTGTCCTGACTGGCTACATGTCATGGTGGAGCCCTCTGTCCTGCCAGCCTACATGTAATGGTGGAGCCCTCTGTCCTGCCTACCTATATGTCATGGTGGAGCCCTCTGTCCTGACTGGCTACATGTCATTGTGGAGTCCTCCGTCCTGCCAGCCTACATGTCATGGTGGAGCCCTCTGTCCTGCCTGCCTACATGTCATGGTGGAGCCCTCTGTCCTGCCTGCCTACATGTCATGGTGGAGCCCTGTGTCCTGTCTGCTTACATGTCATGCTGGAGCCCTGTGTCCTGCCTGCCTACATGTCATGGTGGAGCCCTCTGTACTGCCTGCCTACATGTCATGGTGGAGCCCTCTGTCCTGCTTGCCTACATGTCATGGTGGAGCCTTCACTCCTGCCTGCCTACATGTCATGATGGAGCCCTCCGTCCTGCCAGCCTACATGTCATGGTGGAACCCTATGTCCTGCCTGTCTACATGTCATGGTGGAGCCCTCTGTCCTGCTTACCTACATGTCATGGTGGAGCCCTCTGTCCTGCCTGCCTACATGTCATGGTGGAGCCCCGTGTCCTGCCTGCCTACATGTCATGGTGGAGCCCTGTGTCCTGCCTGCCTACATGTCATGGTGGAGCCCTGTGTCCTGCTTGCCCACATGTCATGATGGAGCCCTGTGTCCTGCCTGCCTACATGTCATGGTGGAGCCCTCTGTTCCGCCTGCCTACATGTCATGGTGGAGCCCTCTGTCCTGCTTGCCTACATGTCATGGTGGAGCCCTCTGTCCTGCCTGCCTACATGTCATGGTGGAGCCCTCTGTCCTGCCTGCCTACATGTCATGGTGGAGCCCTCCGTCCTGCCTACCTACATGTCATGGTGGAGCCCTCTGTCCTGCCTGCCTACATGTCATGGTGGAGCCCTGTGTCCTGCCTGCCTACATGTCATGGTGGAGCCCTCTGTCCTGCCACCCTACATGTCATGGTGGAGCACTCTGTCATGACTGGCTACATGTCATGGTGGAGCCCTGTGTCCTGCCTACCTACATGTCATGGTTGAGCCCTCTGTCCTGACTGGCTACATGTCATGGTGGAGCCTTCACTCCTGCCTGCCTACATGTCATGGTGGAGCCCTGTGTCCTGCCTGCCTACATGTCATGGTGGAGCCCTCTGTCCTGCTTGCCTACATGTCATGGTGGAGCCTTCTCTCCTGCCTGCCTACATGTCATGGTGGAGCCCTGTGTCCTGCTTGCCTACATGTCATGATGGAGCTCTGTGTCCTGCCTGCCTACATGTCATGGTGGAGCCCTCTGTCCCGCCTGCCTACATGTCATGGTGGAGCCCTCTGTGCTGCTTGCCTACATGTCATGGTGGAGCCTTCACTCCTGCCTGCCTACATGTCATGGTGGAGCCCTCCGTCCTGCCAGCCTACATGTCATGGTGGAGCCCTCTGTCCTGCCTGCCTATTTGTCATGGTAGAGCCCTGTGTCCTGCCTGCCTACATGTCATGGTGGAGCCTTCTCTCCTGCTTGCCTACATGTCATGGTGTAGCCTTCACTCCTGCATGCCTAAATGTCATGGTGGAGCTCTCCATCCTGCCAGCCTACATGTCATGGTGATGCCCTCTGTCCTCCCTGCCTACATGTCATGGTGGAGCCTTCTCTCCTGCCTGCCTACATGTCATGGTGGAGCCCTCTGTCCTGCTTGCCTACATGTCATGGTGGAGCCTTCCCTCCTGTATGCCTACATGTCATGGTGGAGCCCTCTGTCCTGCCAGCCTACATGTCATGGTGGAGCCCTCTGTCCTGACTGGCTACATGTCATGGTGGAGCCTTCTCTCCTGCTTGACTACATGCCATGGTGTAGCCTTCACTCCTGCATGCCTAAATGTCATGGTGGAGCTCTCCATCCTGCCAGCCTACATGTCATGGTGATGCCCTCTGTCCTGCTTGCCTACATGTCATGGTTGAGCCTTCTCTCCTGCCTGCCAACATGTCATGGTGGAGCCCTCTGTCCTTCTTGCCTACATGTCATGGTGGAGCCTTCCCTCCTGTATGCCTACATGTCATGGTGGAGCCCTCTGTCCTGCCAGCCTACATGTCATGGTGGAGCCCTCTGTCCTGACTGGCTACATGTCATGGTGGAGCCCTCTGTCCTGCCAGCCTACATGTCATGGTGGAGCCCTCTGTCCTGCCTACCTATATGTCATGGTGGAGCCCTCTGTCCTGACTGGCTACATGTCATGGTGGAGTCCTCCGTCCTGCCAGCCTACATGTCATGGTGGAGCCCTCTGTCCTGCCTGCCTACATGTCATGGTGGAGCCCTCTGTCCTGCCTGCCTACATGTCATGGTGGAGCCGTGTCCTGTCTGCTGACATGTCATGGTGGAGCCCTGTGTCCTGCCTGCCTACATGTCATGGTGGAGCCCTCTGTCCTGCCTGCCTTTATGTCATGGTGGAGCCCTCTGTCCTGCTTGCCTACATGTCATGGTGGAGCCTTCACTCCTGCCTACCTACATGTCATGGTGGAGCCCTCCGTCCTGCCAGCCTACATGTCATGGTAGAGCCCTCTGTCCTGCCTGCCTACATGTCATGTTGGAGCCCTCTGTCCTGCCTGCCTATTTGTCATGGTAGAGCCCTGTGTCCTGCCTGCCTACATGTCATGGTGGAGCCTTCTGTCCTGCATGCCTACATGTCATGGTGGAGCCTTCTGTCCTGCCAGCCTACATGTCATGGTGGAGCCCTCTGTCCCCCCTGCCTACATGTCATGGTGGAGCCCTCTGTCCTGCTTGCCTACATGTCATGGTGGAGCCTTCTCTCCTGCCTGCCTACATGTCATGGTGGAGCCCTCTGTCCTGCTAGCCTACATGTCATGGTGGAGCCCTCTGTCCTGACTGGCTACATGTCATGGTGGAGCCCTCTGTCCTGCCAGCCTACATGTAATGGTGGAGCCCTCTGTCCTGCCTACCTATATGTCATGGTGGAGCCCTCTGTCCTGACTGGCTACATGTCATGGTGGAGTCCTCCGTCCTGCCAGCCTACATGTCATGGTGGAGCCCTCTGTCCTGCCTGCCTACATGTCATGGTGGAGCCCTCTGTCCTGCCTGCCTACAAGTCATGGTGGAGCCCTCTGTCCTGCCTGCCTACATGTCATGGTGGAGCCCTGTGTCCTGCTTGCCCACATGTCATGATGGAGCCCTGTGTCCTGCCTGCCTACATGTCATGGTGGAGCCCTCTGTTCCGCCTGCCTACATGTCATGGTGGAGCCCTCTGTCCTGCTTGCCTACATGTCATGGTGGAGCCCTCTGTCCTGCCTGCCTACATGTCATGGTGGAGCCCTCTGTCCTGCCTGCCTACATGTCATGGTGGAGCCCTCCGTCCTGCCTACCTACATGTCATGGTGGAGCCCTCTGTCCTGCCTCTCTACATGTCATGGTGGAGCCCTGTGTCCTGCCTGCCTACATGTCATGGTGGAGCCCTCTGTCCTGCCAGCCTACATGTCTTGGTGGAGCACTCTGTCATGACTGGCTACATGTCATGGTGGAGCCCTGTGTCCTGCCTACCTACATGTCATGGTTGAGCCCTCTGTCCTGACTGGCTACATGTCATGGTGGAGCCTTCACTCCTGCCTGCCTACATGTCATGGTGGAGCCCTGTGTCCTGCCTGCCTACATGTCATGGTGGAGCCCTCTGTCCTGCTTGCCTACATGTCATGGTGGAGCCTTCTCTCCTGCCTGCCTACATGTCATGGTGGAGCCCTGTGTCCTGCTTGCCTACATGTCATGATGGAGCTCTGTGTCCTGCCTGCCTACATGTCATGGTGGAGCCCCCTGCCTACATGTCATGGTGGAGCCCTCTGTCCTGCTTGCCTACATGTCATGGTGGAGCCTTCACTCCTGCCTGCCTAAATGTCATGGTGGAGCCCTCCGTCCTGCCAGCCTACATGTCATGGTGGAGCCCTCTGTCCTGCCTGCCTATTTGTCATGGTAGAGCCCTGTGTCCTGCCTGCCTACATGTCATGGTGGAGCCTTCTGTCCTGCTTGCCTACATGTCATGGTGTAGCCTTCACTCCTGCATGCCTAAATGTCATGGTGGAGCTCTCCATCCTGCCAGCCTACATGTCATGGTGATGCCCTCTGTCCTCCCTGCCTACATGTCATGGTGGAGCCCTCTGTCCTGCTTGCCTACATGTCATGGTGGAGCCTTCTCTCCTGCCTGCCTACATGTCATGGTGGAGCCCTCTGTCCTGCTTGCCTACATGTCATGGTGGAGCCTTCCCTCCTGTATGCCTACATGTCATGGTGGAGCCCTCTGTCCTGCCAGCCTACATGTCATGGTGGAGCCCTCTGTCCTGACTGGCTACATGTCATGGTGGAGCCCTCTGTCCTGCCAGCCTACATGTCATGGTGGAGCCCTCTGTCCTGCCTACCTATATGTCATGGTGGAGCCCTCTGTCCTGACTGGCTACATGTCATGGTGGAGTCCTCCGTCCTGCCAGCCTACATGTCATGGTGGAGCCCTCTGTCCTGCCTGCCTACATGTCATGGTGGAGCCCTCTGTCCTGCCTGCCTACATGTCATGGTGGAGCCGTGTCTTGTCTGCTGACATGTCATGGTGGAGCCCTGTGTCCTGCCTGCCTACATGTCATGGTGGAGCCCTCTGTCCTGCCTGCCTACATGTCATGGTGGAGCCCTCTGTCCTGCTTGCCTACATGTCATGGTGGAGCCCTGTGTCCTGCCTGCCTACATGTCATGGTGGAGCCCTCCGTCCTGCCAGCCTACATGTCATGGTGGAGCCCTATGTCCTGCCTGTCTACATGTCATGGTGGAGCCCTCTGTCCTGCCTGCCTATTTGTCATGGTAGAGCCCTGTGTCCTGCCTGCCTACATGTCATGGTGGAGCCTTCTCTCCTGCTTGCCTACATGTCATGGTGTAGCCTTCACTCCTGCATGCCTAAATGTCATGGTGGAGCTCTCCATCCTGCCAGCCTACATGTCATGGTGATGCCCTCTGTCCTCCCTGCCTACATGTCATGGTGGAGCCTTCTCTCCTGCCTGCCTACATGTCATGGTGGAGCCCTCTGTCCTGCTTGCCTACATGTCATGGTGGAGCCTTCCCTCCTGTATGCCTACATGTCATGGTGGAGCCCTCTGTCCTGCCAGCCTACATGTCATGGTGGAGCCCTCTGTCCTGACTGGCTACATGTCATGGTGGAGCCTTCTCTCCTGCTTGACTACATGCCATGGTGTAGCCTTCACTCCTGCATGCCTAAATGTCATGGTGGAGCTCTCCATCCTGCCAGCCTACATGTCATGGTGATGCCCTCTGTCCTGCTTGCCTACATGTCATGGTTGAGCCTTCTCTCCTGCCTGCCAACATGTCATGGTGGAGCCCTCTGTCCTTCTTGCCTACATGTCATGGTGGAGCCTTCCCTCCTGTATGCCTACATGTCATGGTGGAGCCCTCTGTCCTGCCAGCCTACATGTCATGGTGGAGCCCTCTGTCCTGACTGGCTACATGTCATGGTGGAGCCCTCTGTCCTGCCAGCCTACATGTCATGGTGGAGCCCTCTGTCCTGCCTACCTATATGTCATGGTGGAGCCCTCTGTCCTGACTGGCTACATGTCATGGTGGAGTCCTCCGTCCTGCCAGCCTACATGTCATGGTGGAGCCCTCTGTCCTGCCTGCCTACATGTCATGGTGGAGCCCTCTGTCCTGCCTGCCTACATGTCATGGTGGAGCCGTGTCCTGTCTGCTGACATGTCATGGTGGAGCCCTGTGTCCTGCCTGCCTACATGTCATGGTGGAGCCCTCTGTCCTGCCTGCCTTTATGTCATGGTGGAGCCCTCTGTCCTGCTTGCCTACATGTCATGGTGGAGCCTTCACTCCTGCCTACCTACATGTCATGGTGGAGCCCTCCGTCCTGCCAGCCTACATGTCATGGTAGAGCCCTCTGTCCTGCCTGCCTACATGTCATGTTGGAGCCCTCTGTCCTGCCTGCCTATTTGTCATGGTAGAGCCCTGTGTCCTGCCTGCCTACATGTCATGGTGGAGCCTTCTGTCCTGCATGCCTACATGTCATGGTGGAGCCTTCTGTCCTGCCAGCCTACATGTCATGGTGGAGCCCTCTGTCCCCCCTGCCTACATGTCATGGTGGAGCCCTCTGTCCTGCTTGCCTACATGTCATGGTGGAGCCTTCTCTCCTGCCTGCCTACATGTCATGGTGGAGCCCTCTGTCCTGCTAGCCTACATGTCATGGTGGAGCCCTCTGTCCTGACTGGCTACATGTCATGGTGGAGCCCTCTGTCCTGCCAGCCTACATGTAATGGTGGAGCCCTCTGTCCTGCCTACCTATATGTCATGGTGGAGCCCTCTGTCCTGACTGGCTACATGTCATGGTGGAGTCCTCCGTCCTGCCAGCCTACATGTCATGGTGGAGCCCTCTGTCCTGCCTGCCTACATGTCATGGTGGAGCCCTCTGTCCTGCCTGCCTACAAGTCATGGTGGAGCCCTCTGTCCTGCCTGCCTACATGTCATGGTGGAGCCCTGTGTCCTGCTTGCCCACATGTCATGATGGAGCCCTGTGTCCTGCCTGCCTACATGTCATGGTGGAGCCCTCTGTTCCGCCTGCCTACATGTCATGGTGGAGCCCTCTGTCCTGCTTGCCTACATGTCATGGTGGAGCCCTCTGTCCTGCCTGCCTACATGTCATGGTGGAGCCCTCTGTCCTGCCTGCCTACATGTCATGGTGGAGCCCTCCGTCCTGCCTACCTACATGTCATGGTGGAGCCCTCTGTCCTGCCTCTCTACATGTCATGGTGGAGCCCTGTGTCCTGCCTGCCTACATGTCATGGTGGAGCCCTCTGTCCTGCCAGCCTACATGTCTTGGTGGAGCACTCTGTCATGACTGGCTACATGTCATGGTGGAGCCCTGTGTCCTGCCTACCTACATGTCATGGTTGAGCCCTCTGTCCTGACTGGCTACATGTCATGGTGGAGCCTTCACTCCTGCCTGCCTACATGTCATGGTGGAGCCCTGTGTCCTGCCTGCCTACATGTCATGGTGGAGCCCTCTGTCCTGCTTGCCTACATGTCATGGTGGAGCCTTCTCTCCTGCCTGCCTACATGTCATGGTGGAGCCCTGTGTCCTGCTTGCCTACATGTCATGATGGAGCTCTGTGTCCTGCCTGCCTACATGTCATGGTGGAGCCCCCTGCCTACATGTCATGGTGGAGCCCTCTGTCCTGCTTGCCTACATGTCATGGTGGAGCCTTCACTCCTGCCTGCCTAAATGTCATGGTGGAGCCCTCCGTCCTGCCAGCCTACATGTCATGGTGGAGCCCTCTGTCCTGCCTGCCTATTTGTCATGGTAGAGCCCTGTGTCCTGCCTGCCTACATGTCATGGTGGAGCCTTCTGTCCTGCTTGCCTACATGTCATGGTGTAGCCTTCACTCCTGCATGCCTAAATGTCATGGTGGAGCTCTCCATCCTGCCAGCCTACATGTCATGGTGATGCCCTCTGTCCTCCCTGCCTACATGTCATGGTGGAGCCCTCTGTCCTGCTTGCCTACATGTCATGGTGGAGCCTTCTCTCCTGCCTGCCTACATGTCATGGTGGAGCCCTCTGTCCTGCTTGCCTACATGTCATGGTGGAGCCTTCCCTCCTGTATGCCTACATGTCATGGTGGAGCCCTCTGTCCTGCCAGCCTACATGTCATGGTGGAGCCCTCTGTCCTGACTGGCTACATGTCATGGTGGAGCCCTCTGTCCTGCCAGCCTACATGTCATGGTGGAGCCCTCTGTCCTGCCTACCTATATGTCATGGTGGAGCCCTCTGTCCTGACTGGCTACATGTCATGGTGGAGTCCTCCGTCCTGCCAGCCTACATGTCATGGTGGAGCCCTCTGTCCTGCCTGCCTACATGTCATGGTGGAGCCCTCTGTCCTGCCTGCCTACATGTCATGGTGGAGCCGTGTCTTGTCTGCTGACATGTCATGGTGGAGCCCTGTGTCCTGCCTGCCTACATGTCATGGTGGAGCCCTCTGTCCTGCCTGCCTACATGTCATGGTGGAGCCCTCTGTCCTGCTTGCCTACATGTCATGGTGGAGCCCTGTGTCCTGCCTGCCTACATGTCATGGTGGAGCCCTCCGTCCTGCCAGCCTACATGTCATGGTGGAGCCCTATGTCCTGCCTGTCTACATGTCATGGTGGAGCCCTCTGTCCTGCTTACCTACATGTCATGGTGGAGCCCTCTGTCCTGCCTGCCTACATGTCATGGTGGAGCCCCGTGTCCTGCCTGCCTACATGTCATGGTGGAGCCTTCACTCCTGCCTGCCTACATGTCATGGTGGAGCCCTCCGTCCTGCCAGCCTAAATGTCATGGTGGAGCCCTCTGTCCTGCCTGCCTACACGTCATGGTGGAGCCCTCTGTCCTGCCTGCCTACATGTCATGGTGGAGCCCTGTGTCCTGCCTGCCTACATGTCATGGTGGAGCCCCGTGTCCTGCTTGCCGACATGTCATGGTGGAGCCTTCACTCCTGCATGCCTACATGTCATGGAGCTCTCCGTCCTGCCAGCCTACATGTCATGGTGGAGCCCTCTGTCCTGCCTGCCTACATGTCATGGTGGAGCCCTGTGTCCTGCTTGCCTACATGTCATAGTGGAGCCTTCTCTCCTGCCTGCCTACATGTCATGGTGGAGCCCTCTGTCCTGCCTGGCTACATGTCATGGTGGAGCCCCGTGTCCTGCTGCCTACATATCATGATGGAGCCCTGTGTCCTGCATGCCTACATGTCATGGTGGAGCCCTGTATCCTGCCTCCCTACATGTCATGGTGGAGCCCTCTGTCCTGCCTGCCTACATGTCATGGTGGAGCCCTCTGTCCTGCTTGCCTACATGTCATGGTGGAGCCTTCACTCCTGCCTGCCTACATGTCATGGTGGAGCCCTCCGTCCTGCCAGCCTACATGTCATGGTGGAGCCCTCTGTCCTGCCTGCCTACATGTCATGGTGGAGCCCTCTGTCCTGCCTGCCTACATGTCATGGTGGAGCCCTCTGTCCTGCTTGCCTACATGTCATGGTGGAGCCTTCTCTCCTGCCTGCCTACATGTCATGGTGGAGCCCTCTGTCCTGCCTGGCTACATGTCATGGTGGAGCCCCGTGTCCTGCCTGCCTACATGTCATGGTGGAGCCCTGTGTCCTGCCTGCCTACATGTCATGATGGAGCCCTGTGTCCTGCCTGCCTACATGTCATGGTGGAGCCCTCTGTCCTGCCTGCCTACATGTCATGGTGGAGCCCTCTGTCCTGCCTGCCTACATGTCATGGTGGAGCCCTCTGTCCTGCTTGCCTACATGTCATGGTGGAGCCCTGTGTCCTGCCTGCCTACATGTCATGGTGGAGCCCTCCGTCCTGCCAGCCTACATGTCATGGTGGAGCCCTATGTCCTGCCTGTCTACATGTCATGGTGGAGCCCTCTGTCCTGCTTACCTACATGTCATGGTGGAGCCCTCTGTCCTGCCTGCCTACATGTCATGGTGGAGCCCCGTGTCCTGCCTGCCTACATGTCATGGTGGAGCCTTCACTCCTGCCTGCCTACATGTCATGGTGGAGCCTTCACTCCTGCCTGCCTACATGTCATGGTGGAGCCCTCCGTCCTGCAAGCCTACATGTCATGGTGGAGCCCTCTGTCCTGCCTGCCTACATGTCATGGTGGAGCCCTCTGTCCTGCCTGCCTACATGTCATGGTGGAGCCCTCTGTCCTGCTTGCCTACATGTCATGGTGGAGCCTTCTCTCCTGCCTGCCTACATGTCATGGTGGAGCCCTCTGTCTTGCCTGGCTACATGTCATGGTGGAGCCCCGTGTCCTGCCTGCCTACATGTCATGGTGGAGCCCTGTGTCCTGCCTGCCTACATGTCATGATGGAGCCCTGTGTCCTGCCTGCCTACATGTCATGGTGGAGCCCTCTGTCCTGCCTGCCTACATGTCATGGTGGAGCCCTGTGTCCTGCCTGCCTACATGTCATGGTGGAGCCCTCTGTCCTGCTTGCCTATATGTCATGGTGGAGCCTTCTCTCCTGCCTGCCTACTTGTCATGGTGGAGCCCTCTGTCCTGCCTGGCTACATGTCATGGTGGAGCCCTGTGTCCTGCCTGCCTACATGTCATGGTGGAGCCCTGTGTCCTGCCTGCCTACATGTCATGGTGGAGCCCTCTGTCCTGCCTGCCTACATGTCATGGTGGAGCCCTCTGTCCTGCCTGCCTACATGTCATGGTGGAGCCCTTTGTCCTGCCGGCCTACATGTCATGGTGGAGCCCTCTGTCCTGCCTGGCTACATGTCATGGTGGAGCCCCGTGTCCTGCCTGCCTACATGTCATGGTGGAGCCCTGTGTCCTGCCTGCCTACATGTCATGGTGGAGCCCTCTGTCCTGCTTGCCTATATGTCATGGTGGAGCCTTCTCTCCTGCCTGCCTACATGTCATGGTGGAGCCCTCTGTCCTGCCTTGCTACATGTCATGGTGGAGCCCTGTGTCCTGCCTGCCTACATGTCATGGTGGACCCCTGTGTCCTGCCTGCCTACATGTCATGGTGGAGCCCTCTGTCCTGCCTGCCTACATGTCATGGTGGAGCCCTCTGTCCTGCCTGCCTACATGTCATGGTGGAGCCCTTTGTCCTGCCTGCCTACATGTCATGGTGGAGCCCTCTGTCCTGCCTGCCTACATGTCATGGTGGAGCTCTCTGTCCTGCCTGCCTACATGTCATGGTGGAGCCCTGTGTCCTGGCTGCCTACATGTCATGGTGGAGCCCTCTGTCCTGCTTGCCTATATGTCATGGTGGAGCCTTCACTCCTGCCTGCCTACATGTCATGGTGGAGCCTTCACTCCTGCCTGCCTACATGTCATGGTGGAGCCCTCCGTCCTGCAAGCCTACATGTCATGGTGGAGCCCTCTGTCCTGCCTGCCTACATGTCATGGTGGAGCCCTCTGTCCTGCCTGCCTACATGTCATGGTGGAGCCCTCTGTCCTGCTTGCCTACATGTCATGGTGGAGCCTTCTGTCCTGCCTGGCTACATGTCATGGTGGAGCCCCGTGTCCTGCCTGCCTACATGTCATGGTGGAGCCCTGTGTCCTGCCTGCCTACATGTCATGATGGAGCCCTGTGTCCTGCCTGCCTACATGTCATGGTGGAGCCCTCTGTCCTGCCTGCCTACATGTCATGGTGGAGCCCTGTGTCCTGCCTGCCTACATGTCATGGTGGAGCCCTCTGTCCTGCTTGCCTACATGTCATGGTGGAGCCCTCTGTCCTGCCTGGCTACATGTCATGGTGGAGCCCCGTGTCCTGCCTGCCTACATGTCATGGTGGAGCCCTGTGTCCTGCCTGCCTACATGTCATGATGGAGCCCTGTGTCCTGCCTGCCTACATGTCATGGTGGAGCCCTCTGTCCTGCCTGCCTACATGTCATGGTGGAGCCCTGTGTCCTGCCTGCCTACATGTCATGGTGGAGCCCTCTGTCCTGCTTGCCTATATGTCATGGTGGAGCCTTCTCTCCTGCCTGCCTACTTGTCATGGTGGAGCCCTCTGTCCTGCCTGGCTACATGTCATGGTGGAGCCCTGTGTCCTGCCTGCCTACATGTCATGGTGGAGCCCTGTGTCCTGCCTGCCTACATGTCATGGTGGAGCCCTCTGTCCTGCCTGCCTACATGTCATGGTGGAGCCCTCTGTCCTGCCTGCCTACATGTCATGGTGGAGCCCTTTGTCCTGCCGGCCTACATGTCATGGTGGAGCCCTCTGTCCTGCCTGCCTACATGTCATGGTGGAGCTCTCTCTCCTGCCTGCCTACATGTCATGGTGGAGCCCTCTGTCCTGCCTGGCTACATGTCATGGTGGAGCCCCGTGTCCTGCCTGCCTACATGTCATGGTGGAGCCCTGTGTCCTGCCTGCCTACATGTCATGGTGGAGCCCTCTGTCCTGCTTGCCTATATGTCATGGTGGAGCCTTCTCTCCTGCCTGCCTACATGTCATGGTGGAGCCCTCTGTCCTGCCTTGCTACATGTCATGGTGGAGCCCTGTGTCCTGCCTGCCTACATGTCATGGTGGACCCCTGTGTCCTGCCTGCCTACATGTCATGGTGGAGCCCTCTGTCCTGCCTGCCTACATGTCATGGTGGAGCCCTCTGTCCTGCCTGCCTACATGTCATGGTGGAGCCCTTTGTCCTGCCTGCCTACATGTCATGGTGGAGCCCTCTGTCCTGCCTGCCTACATGTCATGGTGGAGCTCTCTGTCCTGCCTGCCTACATGTCATGGTGGAGCCCTGTGTCCTGGCTGCCTACATGTCATGGTGGAGCCCTCTGTCCTGCTTGCCTATATGTCATGGTGGAGCCTTCTCTCCTGCCTGCCTACATGTCATGGTGGAGCCCTCTGTCCTGCCTTGCTACATGTCATGGTGGAGCCCTCTGTCCTGCTTACCTACATGTCATGGTGGAGCCCTCTGTCCTGCCTGCCTACATGTCATGGTGGAGCCCCGTGTCCTGCCTGCCTACATGTCATGGTGGAGCCTTCACTCCTGCCTGCCTACATGTCATGGTGGAGCCCTCCGTCCTGCCAGCCTAAATGTCATGGTGGAGCCCTCTGTCCTGCCTGCCTACACGTCATGGTGGAGCCCTCTGTCCTGCCTGCCTACATGTCATGGTGGAGCCCTGTGTCCTGCCTGCCTACATGTCATGGTGGAGCCCCGTGTCCTGCTTGCCGACATGTCATGGTGGAGCCTTCACTCCTGCATGCCTACATGTCATGGAGCTCTCCGTCCTGCCAGCCTACATGTCATGGTGGAGCCCTCTGTCCTGCCTGCCTACATGTCATGGTGGAGCCCTGTGTCCTGCTTGCCTACATGTCATAGTGGAGCCTTCTCTCCTGCCTGCCTACATGTCATGGTGGAGCCCTCTGTCCTGCCTGGCTACATGTCATGGTGGAGCCCCGTGTCCTGCTGCCTACATATCATGATGGAGCCCTGTGTCCTGCATGCCTACATGTCATGGTGGAGCCCTGTATCCTGCCTCCCTACATGTCATGGTGGAGCCCTCTGTCCTGCCTGCCTACATGTCATGGTGGAGCCCTCTGTCCTGCTTGCCTACATGTCATGGTGGAGCCTTCACTCCTGCCTGCCTACATGTCATGGTGGAGCCCTCCGTCCTGCCAGCCTACATGTCATGGTGGAGCCCTCTGTCCTGCCTGCCTACATGTCATGGTGGAGCCCTCTGTCCTGCCTGCCTACATGTCATGGTGGAGCCCTCTGTCCTGCTTGCCTACATGTCATGGTGGAGCCTTCTCTCCTGCCTGCCTACATGTCATGGTGGAGCCCTCTGTCCTGCCTGGCTACATGTCATGGTGGAGCCCCGTGTCCTGCCTGCCTACATGTCATGGTGGAGCCCTGTGTCCTGCCTGCCTACATGTCATGATGGAGCCCTGTGTCCTGCCTGCCTACATGTCATGGTGGAGCCCTCTGTCCTGCCTGCCTACATGTCATGGTGGAGCCCTCTGTCCTGCCTGCCTACATGTCATGGTGGAGCCCTCTGTCCTGCTTGCCTACATGTCATGGTGGAGCCCTGTGTCCTGCCTGCCTACATGTCATGGTGGAGCCCTCCGTCCTGCCAGCCTACATGTCATGGTGGAGCCCTATGTCCTGCCTGTCTACATGTCATGGTGGAGCCCTCTGTCCTGCTTACCTACATGTCATGGTGGAGCCCTCTGTCCTGCCTGCCTACATGTCATGGTGGAGCCCCGTGTCCTGCCTGCCTACATGTCATGGTGGAGCCTTCACTCCTGCCTGCCTACATGTCATGGTGGAGCCTTCACTCCTGCCTGCCTACATGTCATGGTGGAGCCCTCCGTCCTGCAAGCCTACATGTCATGGTGGAGCCCTCTGTCCTGCCTGCCTACATGTCATGGTGGAGCCCTCTGTCCTGCCTGCCTACATGTCATGGTGGAGCCCTCTGTCCTGCTTGCCTACATGTCATGGTGGAGCCTTCTCTCCTGCCTGCCTACATGTCATGGTGGAGCCCTCTGTCCTGCCTGGCTACATGTCATGGTGGAGCCCCGTGTCCTGCCTGCCTACATGTCATGGTGGAGCCCTGTGTCCTGCCTGCCTACATGTCATGATGGAGCCCTGTGTCCTGCCTGCCTACATGTCATGGTGGAGCCCTCTGTCCTGCCTGCCTACATGTCATGGTGGAGCCCTGTGTCCTGCCTGCCTACATGTCATGGTGGAGCCCTCTGTCCTGCTTGCCTATATGTCATGGTGGAGCCTTCTCTCCTGCCTGCCTACTTGTCATGGTGGAGCCCTCTGTCCTGCCTGGCTACATGTCATGGTGGAGCCCTGTGTCCTGCCTGCCTACATGTCATGGTGGAGCCCTGTGTCCTGCCTGCCTACATGTCATGGTGGAGCCCTCTGACCTGCCTGCCTACATGTCATGGTGGAGCCCTCTGTCCTGCCTGCCTACATGTCATGGTGGAGCCCTTTGTCCTGCCGGCCTACATGTCATGGTGGAGCCCTCTGTCCTGCCTGCCTACATGTCATGGTGGAGCTCTCTCTCCTGCCTGCCTACATGTCATGGTGGAGCTCTCTGTCCTGCCTGGCTACATGTCATGGTGGAGCCCCGTGTCCTGCCTGCCTACATGTCATGGTGGAGCCCTGTGTCCTGCCTGCCTACATGTCATGGTGGAGCCCTCTGTCCTGCTTGCCTATATGTCATGGTGGAGCCTTCTCTCCTGCCTGCCTACATGTCATGGTGGAGCCCTCTGTCCTGCCTTGCTACATGTCATGGTGGAGCCCTGTGTCCTGCCTGCCTACATGTCATGGTGGACCCCTGTGTCCTGCCTGCCTACATGTCATGGTGGAGCCCTCTGTCCTGCCTGCCTACATGTCATGGTGGAGCCCTCTGTCCTGCCTGCCTACATGTCATGGTGGAGCCCTTTGTCCTGCCTGCCTACATGTCATGGTGGAGCCCTCTGTCCTGCCTGCCTACATGTCATGGTGGAGCTCTCTGTCCTGCCTGCCTACATGTCATGGTGGAGCCCTGTGTCCTGGCTGCCTACATGTCATGGTGGAGCCCTCTGTCCTGCTTGCCTATATGTCATGGTGGAGCCTTCACTCCTGCCTGCCTACATGTCATGGTGGAGCCTTCACTCCTGCCTGCCTACATGTCATGGTGGAGCCCTCCGTCCTGCAAGCCTACATGTCATGGTGGAGCCCTCTGTCCTGCCTGCCTACATGTCATGGTGGAGCCCTCTGTCCTGCCTGCCTACATGTCATGGTGGAGCCCTCTGTCCTGCTTGCCTACATGTCATGGTGGAGCCTTCTGTCCTGCCTGGCTACATGTCATGGTGGAGCCCCGTGTCCTGCCTGCCTACATGTCATGGTGGAGCCCTGTGTCCTGCCTGCCTACATGTCATGATGGAGCCCTGTGTCCTGCCTGCCTACATGTCATGGTGGAGCCCTCTGTCCTGCCTGCCTACATGTCATGGTGGAGCCCTGTGTCCTGCCTGCCTACATGTCATGGTGGAGCCCTCTGTCCTGCTTGCCTACATGTCATGGTGGAGCCCTCTGTCCTGCCTGGCTACATGTCATGGTGGAGCCCCGTGTCCTGCCTGCCTACATGTCATGGTGGAGCCCTGTGTCCTGCCTGCCTACATGTCATGATGGAGCCCTGTGTCCTGCCTGCCTACATGTCATGGTGGAGCCCTCTGTCCTGCCTGCCTACATGTCATGGTGGAGCCCTGTGTCCTGCCTGCCTACATGTCATGGTGGAGCCCTCTGTCCTGCTTGCCTATATGTCATGGTGGAGCCTTCTCTCCTGCCTGCCTACTTGTCATGGTGGAGCCCTCTGTCCTGCCTGGCTACATGTCATGGTGGAGCCCTGTGTCCTGCCTGCCTACATGTCATGGTGGAGCCCTGTGTCCTGCCTGCCTACATGTCATGGTGGAGCCCTCTGTCCTGCCTGCCTACATGTCATGGTGGAGCCCTCTGTCCTGCCTGCCTACATGTCATGGTGGAGCCCTTTGTCCTGCCGGCCTACATGTCATGGTGGAGCCCTCTGTCCTGCCTGCCTACATGTCATGGTGGAGCTCTCTCTCCTGCCTGCCTACATGTCATGGTGGAGCCCTCTGTCCTGCCTGGCTACATGTCATGGTGGAGCCCCGTGTCCTGCCTGCCTACATGTCATGGTGGAGCCCTGTGTCCTGCCTGCCTACATGTCATGGTGGAGCCCTCTGTCCTGCTTGCCTATATGTCATGGTGGAGCCTTCTCTCCTGCCTGCCTACATGTCATGGTGGAGCCCTCTGTCCTGCCTTGCTACATGTCATGGTGGAGCCCTGTGTCCTGCCTGCCTACATGTCATGGTGGACCCCTGTGTCCTGCCTGCCTACATGTCATGGTGGAGCCCTCTGTCCTGCCTGCCTACATGTCATGGTGGAGCCCTCTGTCCTGCCTGCCTACATGTCATGGTGGAGCCCTTTGTCCTGCCTGCCTACATGTCATGGTGGAGCCCTCTGTCCTGCCTGCCTACATGTCATGGTGGAGCTCTCTGTCCTGCCTGCCTACATGTCATGGTGGAGCCCTGTGTCCTGGCTGCCTACATGTCATGGTGGAGCCCTCTGTCCTGCTTGCCTATATGTCATGGTGGAGCCTTCTCTCCTGCCTGCCTACATGTCATGGTGGAGCCCTCTGTCCTGCCTTGCTACATGTCATGGTGGAGCCCTGTGTCCTGCCTGCCTACATGTCATGGTGGAGCCCTGTGTCCTGCCTGCCTACATGTCATAGTGGAGCCCTCTGTCCTGCCTGCCTACATGTCATGGTGGAGCCCTTTGTCCTGCCTGCCTACATGTCATGGTGGAGCCCTCTGTCCTGCCTGCCTACATGTCATGGTGGAGCCCTCTGTCCTGCCTGCCTACATGTCATGGTGGAGCCCTTTGTCCTGCCTGCCTACATGTCATGGTGGAGCCCTCTGTCCTGCCTGCCTACATGTCATGGTGGAGCTCTCTGTCCTGCCTGCCTACATGTCATGGTGGAGCCCTGTGTCCTGGCTGCCTACATGTCATGGTGGAGCCCTCTGTCCTGCTTGCCTATATGTCATGGTGGAGCCTTCTCTCCTGCCTGCCTACATGTCATGGTGGAGCCCTCTGTCCTGCCTTGCTACATGTCATGGTGGAGCCCTGTGTCCTGCCTGCCTACATGTCATGGTGGAGCCCTGTGTCCTGCCTGCCTACATGTCATAGTGGAGCCCTCTGTCCTGCCTGCCTACATGTCATGGTGGAGCCCTCTGTCCTGCCTGCCTACATGTCATGGTGGAGCCCTTTGTCCTGCCTGCCTACATGTCATGGTGGTGCCCTGTGTCCTGCCTGCCTACATGTCATGGTGGAGACCTCTGTCCTGCCTGCCTACATGTCATGGTGGAGCTCTCTGTCCTGCCTGCCTACATGTCATGGTGGAGCCCTTTGTCCTGCCTGCCTACATGTCATGGTGGAGCCCTGTGTCCTGCCTGCCTACATGTCATGGTGGAGCCCGTGTCCTGCCTGCCTACATGTTATGTTGGAGCCCTGTGTCCTGCCTGCCTACATGTCATGGTGGACCCCCGTGTCCTGCCTGCCTACATGTCATTGTGGAGCCCTCTGTCCTGCCTGCCTACATGTCATGGTGGAGCCCTCTGTCCTGCCTGCCTACATGTCATGGTGGCTTTTGACCACTACTTGTACAGCAGTTTTACAGTTGTGCCATATACAATAAACCACTGGAGAGAATATCAGTGCCAGGCAGCTGTATGGGCTGTATTAAGAGAGGAATAGATGGCCACGACAAAGTCATCTTTCCCAGCATCTATTGGCCTCCTGGGTGACATCATTGGACCTAAACGGTCATGTGGGGGACATCATGATACTTGAGAGCGTATTGATGTCCATGTGCCCAGTAATTGGGCTTTAGTGATTCCCCCCTGGGGCTGCTGATGTCACCCAGGAGTCCAGAAGAGGTTAGAAGATGCCAGGAAAGAGCAGGTGCTGTAGTGGAGCCCCAGACAGGGGAGGCGCGGGGAGTATGAGCCCCAGGGTCTAAAGGTATTATGCTCTGGGGTCTGAAGAGACCTCAGAGGTGGTGACGCCCAATATTCTTGGTTCTGCCAAACCCAAAATCTTTGGAAAATGTGTAACTATCCTGGCTCATACCAAGCTGGGTCACTCATCCCTACTTAGCAGTGGACTGGATGCCTCCTCCTGCTCCCGTCCTCTCCGCCAGCCATTGTGCAATAAATGGGGCGGGGGCCACGAAGGTCATGTTCTGCTGGCTGTATAATAAGTGTCCAGCTTTGACCATTATGTGCCCACTGTGTGATAGATAGATAGATAGATAGATAGATAGATATAGCAGATAGATAGATATGAGATAGATACATAAATAGATAGATAGACAGACAGATACATAGATAGATAGATTGATCCCTGATCTGCCAGTTTCTTCCGCCATGTTGTCGCCTGCATTGTGGTCCATCAGGAGTTTGGCCTCTGCTATAACCTGCTTCATTCTTATTATACAGGTGTATTTGACCCTCCGCTGTATCACCCAAACGTCTACGCCTCAGGCACAGTGTGTCTGTCTCTGCTAGGATCACGTAGGGGCTGGAGGCCAACATTCTCCTTTAAAGAGGTAAAGTGTGTGGAAAGTGGAGGGGTAGGCGCCTGTTCAGACACTAACGCTGTCCTCTCTGTCAACAGATCCTGCTAGGACTACAAGACCTGCTACATCAACCAGATCTAGACTTTCCGGCCCATGCAGAGGCTTACATAGCCTACATGTCAGTATTGCATGTGTGAACACGTCTTTACCATCTACTGTCACATGACTTATTAATTTGTTATTCTTGTTATTTTTATTAGTTATTTATTACTATGATTATTATTATTATTACTCGTTATTTATTATCCTTATTATTCTCATTTATTATTCTTATATTATAGGAATAATAAATTAAAAATATAAGAAGAATAAGAAACATAATAAAAATAACAAATAATAATATAAAAATAATAAATAACTAATAATAAGGATAATTATGAATAATCATAATAAATAACTAATAAAAATAATATAAGAATAATATTATTTTTATTAGTTATTTATTATTAGTTTTTATTCTTCTATTATTCTTACTTATGTTTTATTCTTATTTACTATAATTTATTATTCTTATATTATAGGAGTAATAAATTTATAATAATAATAAGGATAATAAATAACAAATAATAATATTATAATTAACTAATAATATAAGAATAATACATAATAAAAATGATATACACTGTGTTCCAAATTATTATGCAAAACGTTTAGGAGTGATAAGGTAAGAATTTTTTTGTTTGTCAGTTAAACTCATTGATGGTGATGTGTGTCAGGGCTCTTTATATCACTGAAAGCAATTGCAGACACCTGTGCTAATTAGTTTGGCAGGTGTGTCCAATTAAAGGCAAGACTACTTAAGAAGGCTGTCCCACATTATTAAGCAGCCTACATTTTCAGCCAAAATGGGAAAGAAAAGGGATGTGTCGGCTGCTGAGAAGCAACAAATTGTGGAGTGTTTAGGTCAAGGCATGACTACAATCAACATTGCCAAGACACTTCATCGTAATCATCGCACAATCAAGAAGTATGTAGCTGATTCACAGCACACACGTGTGCGTGCTGATAAGAGAAAATTGAGGACTCTTTTCAACAGGCAATTACGTCAGGTTAAAAGAGCAGCTTCAAAAATGCCTTGTCATAGTAGCAGACAAGTTTTTGAAGCTGCTGGTGCCTCCAACGTCCCCCGAACAACAAGATGCAGGGTCCTTCAGAGGTTTGCAGCTGTGCGTAAGCCATCCTGTCGACCTCCTCTATCCACTGCACACAAGCAGAAATGGCTCCAGTGGGCCAAACAATACATGAAGACTGACTTCAAAACTGTTTTGTTCACCGATGAGTGCCGTGCAACGCTCGATGGTCCAGATGGATGGAGTGGGGGATGGCTTGTTGATGGACACCCCATGCAAACACGGCTACGGCGCCAACAAGGAGAAGCTGGAGTAATGTTTTGGGCTGGAATCATGGGGAGAGAGATTGTCGGCCCCTTTAGGATCCCTGAAGGGGTAAAGATGAACTCCATAATGTATGTGGAGTTTCTCAAACAGCACTTCCTGCCATGGTTCAAGAAGAAGAACCATGCATTCTGCAGAAAGATCATTTTCATGCATGATAATGCACCGTCTCATGCTGCAAATAACACATCTGCATCTCTGGCTGCTATGGGCATAAAAGGGGACAAACTTATGGTGTGGCCCCCATGCTCCCCTGACCTCAACCCCATTGAGAACCTCTGGAGCATCATCAAAAGGAGTGTCTATGATGGCGGGAGGCAGTTCACATCTAAGCAACAGCTCTGGGAGGGTATTCTGTCCTCATGCAAAACAATTGAAGCAGAAACCATCCAAAAACTGACAAATTCAATGGACGAGAGAGTTCAGAAGCTTCTTTCGAACAAGGGGTCCTATGTGCAAATGTAACATCACCTCGAATAAAGTTTTGGCTTGAAAACTGTTTGATTTCAGTTTGTAATAACCTGCTAATGCTTATAATTTCACAATGACCATTTTTTTGTTCTTAATAAAAATGAAAAGGTTGCAAATTCTGCTGTGCATAATAATTTAAAACATGCATTTTGAGTGTTTTTTTTTTTTTTAAATATACTGTTATCATAGGCAGTTTGTTCAAAAACCTTTCAATTATACTCGAATAGTTGATGACTGGAAAATTACAATGACTGCAATTCATATAGGTAATTTTGGAAAATATGAGAAAATATTATTTGCATAATAATTTGGAACACAGTAAGAATAATGAATTAATAATATAAGTTTTGATATTTATTATTATTTTATATTCTTATATTATTCTTAGTTATGTTTTATTCTTATTTATTATATATATATTATTCTTATATTGCCATTGTGATTTTTTTTTCCAAATTTCCATCACATTTCCTATTTGTTTTTTATAAATAAATACAAAATTATTGATCAATGTTTACCACTAACATGAAGTACAATGTGTCACAAAAAAACAGTCTCAAAATCCCTTGTGTAGGTTATAGCGTCTCAAAGTTATTGCCATATAAAGTGACATTTGTCAGTTTTGAAAAATGAGGCCTGGTCCTTAACGCACATTTGGGCTGTGTCCTTAAGGGGTTAATTTAGTTATTTTATATGTTTTTTTACTGTTTTATGATTATAATTTTAGGCCTTTCTCAGATTATTCTCAGACTGTTTTTCCATCTTCATATTCCTAGGGCCATAACTTTTTTATTTTTTCAATGACCTACCTGAATATTTATATTTTTATTGCCACTATTTTGGGGGACAATTATCATATTGTGATAAGTAACTTGTTCATTTTGTAGTTCTGGTCATTACCAATGTGGTGATTTTTCACACTTTTCCTTTACACAAAGCCCTACAAGGTGTTGTCCAGTTCATTTTGGTTGATGACATATCCTCAGGATGGGTCACTATTAAATGGTCAGTAGGCGTTTGACACCCGAGTCCCCTGCTGATCAGCTGTGAAAAGGGGCTGCAGTTCTCGTGCGAGCATGGTGACTGCATCTGAAAAAAGTGAATAAATGAAACAAATGTCATGGGACAGGGCATGGGTTTCCACACTAGCACAGGCAGCAGAGCCCCTTCCTACAGATGACCAGCAAGGGTCACAGGCTATCAGACCCCCACTCATCTTTTATTGATGACCCATCATCAGAATAAATCATCAATAAAATGATCTGGACAACCCCTTAAACTGGTGTTGCACAGGCGTATTTGGTATGTGAAATATGGATTGTATGAGCAGAGACCCGAACTTTATATGTTATATGTCCTGCATAGTGAACACCGTAAAGTAATGAAAAAAACAACAAAATTGGTCACAATGGCTCCAAAAATTAAAAAAAAAAAAAAAAAGATCAAAAAATCACATATAACCCAAAATAGAAATGACAGTAATTCCCACAAAAAACAAGTCCCACAACAGCTCAGAGGAAGGAAAAATAAAAATATTGGCCAATAAGTGATTTTATTTTGCAAAAGTAGTGAAAAAAAAAACCCATAAAAACTATATGAACTTGGCATTCCCGTAATGGTACGCACATTACTTAGGATGCCCAGCCCAGCGCTGCATGAAATGAAGGAGTTAATAAAATGTCATCAGTAAGGTGAATGATTCCCAAAATTGTGTAGAAGAAAACTACAGCACGTTGTGCAAAAAACAAGCCCTCATATGGCGACATTAAAATAAAAAACGTTTATATTCGCTTATAGAATGTGACGGTGAATAAAACAAAACAAGGAGCCGCGTCCTTAAGGGGTTAACTCTGCTACATGGCTACATCACATGACCACTGTCTTCTGACACTTTGCCTTTAATTCTTGCATTTTCTTCCCTCCAGCAATAACAAACCTGAATATGATGAAAAAGTCAGAGCACAAGCCAGGAAGTTCGCACGTGAATAAGGAAGGAAGAAAGAAGAAGAAGAGTCGGAATCTAAAGAAATAAAACCAGCAAAAATATTTCTCTTCTTTTTTGGCAGTTTTCTATAAATATCATGTGTAACGTGTTATAGAAATATCACTAAGTGACTTGTTTACACGGATATAAAGACATCAGCAGTGACCATAGAAAAGTGCAATGTGTTATATAAATATCAGTAAGTGACTTTATTTGCACTTTTCTATGGTCACTACTGATGTCTCTGTACGAGTGTAATGTTCTATATAAATATCAGTAAGTGACTTGTTGTTTACACGGATATAGATACATCAGTAGTGACCATAGAAAAGTGCAATGTGTTATATAAATATCAGAAAGTGACTTGTTTGCACTTTTCTATGGTCACTACTGATGTCTCTATACTTGTGTAATGTTCTATATAAATATCAGTAAGTGACTTGTTTGCACTTTTCTATGGTCACTACTGACCTCTCTACACTTGTGTAATGTGCTATATAAATATCAGTGACTTGTTTACACGGATATAGAGACATCAGTAGTGACCATAGAAAAGTGCAATGTGTTATATAAATATCAGAAAGTGACTTGTTTGCACTTTTCTATGGTCACTACTGATGTCTCTATACTTGTGTAATGTTCTATATAAATATCAGTAAGTGACTTGTTTGCACTTTTCTATGGTCACTACTGACGTCTCTATACTTGTGTAATGTGTTATATAAATATCAGTAAGTGACATGTTTGCACTTTTCTGTGGTCACTACTGATATCTCTATCCTTGTGTAATGTGTTATATAAATATCAATAAGTGACTTATTTGCACTTTTCTATGGTCACTACTGATGTCTCTATACTTGTGTAATGTTCTATATAAATATCAGTAAGTGACTTATTTGCACTTTTCTATGGTCACTACTGATGTCTCTATACTTGTGTAATGTTCTATATAAATATCAGTAAGTGACTTATTTGCACTTTTCTATGGTCACTACTGATGTCTCTATATCCGTGTAATGTGTTATATAAATATCAGTAAGTGACTTATTTGCACTTTTCTATGGTCACTACTGATGTCTCTATACCCGTCTAATGTTCTATATAAATATCAGTAAGTGACTTGTTGCTTGCACTTTTCTATGGTCACTACTGACCTCTCTATACTAGTGTAATGTGTTATATAAATATCAGTAAGTGACTTGTTTGCACTTTTCTATGGTCATTACTGATGTCTCTATATCCATGTAATGTGTTATATAAATATCAGTAAGTGACTTGTTTGCACTTTTCTATGGTCACTACTGACGTCTCTATACTTGTGTAATGTGTTATATAAATATCAGTAAGTGACATGTTTGCACTTTTCTATGGTCACTACTGACGTCTCTATACTTGTGTAATGTGTTATATAAATATCAGTAAGTGACTTGTTTGCACTTCTCTATGGTCACTACTGATGTCTCTATACCCGTGTAAAGTGTTATATAAATATCAGTAAGCGACATGTTTGCACTTTTCTGTGGTCACTACTGATGTCTCTATACTTGTGTAATGTGTTATATAAATATCAATAAGTCACTTGTTTGCACTTTTCTGTGGTCACTACTGATGTCTCTATACTTGTGTAATGTTCTATATAAATATCAGTAAGTGACTTGTTGTTTACACGGATATAGGTACATCAGTAGTGACCATAGAAAAGTGCAATGTGTTATATAAATATCAGTAAGTGACTTGTTTGCACTTTTCTATGGTCACTACTGACCTCTCTACACTTGTGTAATGTGCTATATAAATATCAGTGACTTGTTTACACGGATATAGAGACATCAGTAGTGACCATAGAAAAGTGCAATGTGTTATATAAATATCAGAAAGTGACTTGTTTGCACTTTTCTATGGTCACTACTGATGTCTCTATACTTGTGTAATGTTCTATATAAATATCAGTAAGTGACTTGTTTGCACTTTTCTATGGTCACTACTGACGTCTCTATACTTGTGGAATGTGTTATATAAATATCAGTAAGTGACATGTTTGCACTTTTCTGTGGTCACTACTGATGTCTCTATCCTTGTGTAATGTGTTATATAAATATCAATAAGTGACTTATTTGCACTTTTCTATGGTCACTACTGATGTCTCTATATCCGTGTAATGTGTTATATAAATATCAGTAAGTGACTTATTTGCACTTTTCTATGGTCACTACTGATGTCTCTATACCCGTGTAATGTTCTATATAAATATCAGTAAGTGACTTGTTGCTTGCACTTTTCTATGGTCACTACTGACCTCTCTATACTAGTGTAATGTGTTATATAAATATCAGTAAGTGACTTGTTTGCACTTTTCTATGGTCATTACTGATGTCTCTATATCCGTGTAATGTGTTATATAAATATCAGTAAGTGACTTGTTTGCACTTTTCTATGGTCACTACTGATGTCTCTATATCCGTGTAATGTTCTATATAAATATCAGTAAGTGACTTGTTTGCACTTTTCTATGGTCACTACTGACCTCTCTACACTTGTGTAATGTGCTATATAAATATCAGTGACTTGTTTACACGGATATAGAGACATCAGTAGTGACCATAGAAAAGTGCAATGTGTTATATAAATATCAGAAAGTGACTTGTTTGCACTTTTCTATGGTCACTACTGATGTCTCTATACTTGTGTAATGTTCTATATAAATATCAGTAAGTGACTTGTTGTTTACACGGATATAGAGACATCAGTAGTGACCATAGAAAAGTGCAATGTGTTATATAAATATCAGTAACTGACTTGTTTTTTGCACTTTTCTATGGTCACTACTGATGTCTCTATACTTGTGTAATGTTCTATATAAATATCAGTAAGTGACTTGTTTGCACTTTTCTATGGTCACTACTGACATCTCTATACTTGTGTAATGTGTTATATAAATATCAGTAAGTGACATGTTTGCACTTTTCTGTGGTCACTACTGATGTCTCTATATCCGTGTAAAGTGTTATATAAATATCAGTAAGCGACATGTTTGCACTTTTCTGTGGTCACTACTGATGTCTCTATACTTGTGTAATGTGTTATATAAATATCAATAAGTCACTTGTTTGCACTTTTCTGTGGTCACTACTGATGTCTCTATACTTGTGTAATGTTCTATATAAATATCAGTAAGTGACTTATTTGCACTTTTCTATGGTCACTACTGATGTCTCTATAGTCGTGCAATGTGTTATATAAATATCAGTAAGTGACTTGTTTGCACTTTTCTATGGTCACTACTGACCTCTCTACACTTGTGTAATGTGCTATATAAATATCAGTGACTTGTTTACACGGATATAGAGACATCAGTAGTGACCATAGAAAAGTGCAATGTGTTATATAAATATCAGAAAGTGACTTGTTTGCACTTTTCTATGGTCACTACTGATGTCTCTATACTTGTGTAATGTTCTATATAAATATCAGTAAGTGACTTATTTGCACTTTTCTATGGTCACTACTGATGTCTCTATAGCCGTGTAATGTGTTATATAAATATCAGTAAGTGACTTGTTTGCACTTTTCTATGGTCACTACTGACCTCTCTACACTTGTGTAATGTGCTATATAAATATCAGTGACTTGTTTACACGGATATAGAGACATCAGTAGTGACCATAGAAAAGTGCAATGTGTTATATAAATATCAGAAAGTGACTTGTTTGCACTTTTCTATGGTCACTACTGATGTCTCTATACTTGTGTAATGTTCTATATAAATATCAGTAAGTGACTTGTTGTTTACACGGATATAGAGACATCAGTAGTGACCATAGAAAAGTGCAATGTGTTATATAAATATCAGTAACTGACTTGTTTTTTGCACTTTTCTATGGTCACTACTGATGTCTCTATACTTGTGTAATGTTCTATATAAATATCAGTAAGTGACTTGTTTGCACTTTTCTATGGTCACTACTGACATCTCTATACTTGTGTAATGTGTTATATAAATATCAGTAAGTGACATGTTTGCACTTTTCTGTGGTCACTACTGATGTCTCTATCCTTGTGTAATGTGTTATATAAATATCAATAAGTGACTTGTTTGCACTTTTCTGTGGTCACTACTGATGTCTCTATATCCGTGTAATGTGTTATATAAATATCAGTAAGCGACTTATTTGCACTTTTCTATGGTCACTACTGATGTCTCTATACCTGTGTAGTGTTCTATATAAATCTCAGTAAGTGACTTGTTTGCACTTTTCTATGGTCACTACTGATGTCTC
Organism: Leptodactylus fallax; assembly: GCA_947044405.1. Taxonomy (NCBI): domain Eukaryota; kingdom Metazoa; phylum Chordata; class Amphibia; order Anura; family Leptodactylidae; genus Leptodactylus; species Leptodactylus fallax. Next base: position 395,510 of record CAMRHE010000366.1, read on the forward strand.
TATATCCGTGTAATGTGTTATATAAATATCATTAAGTGACATGTTGTTTGCACTTTTCTATGGTCACTACTGATGTCTCTATACCCGTGTAATGTTCTATATAAATATCAGTAAGTGACTTGCTGCTTGCACTTTTCTATGGTCACTACTGACGTCTCTATACTTGTGTAATGTGTTATATAAATATCAGTAAGTGACATGTTTGCACTTTTCTATGGTCACTACTGATGTCTCTATAACCGTGTAATGTGTTATATAAATATTAGTAAGTGACTTGTTTGCACTTTTCTGTGGTCACTACTGATGTCTCTATAACCGTTTAATGTGTTATATAAATATTAGTAAGTGACTTGTTTACACTTTTCTATGGTCACTACTGATGTCTCTATACCCGTGTAATGTTCTATATAAATATCAGTAAGTGACTTGTTGCTTGCACTTTTCTATGGTCACTACTGACCTCTCTATACTAGTGTAATGTGTTATACAAATATCAGTAAGTGACTTGTTTGCACTTTTCTATGGTCACTACTGATGTTTCTATATCCGTGTAATGTGTTATATAAATATCAGTAAGTGACTTATTTGCACTTCTCTGTGGTCACTACTTTCGTCTCTATACTTGTGTAATGTGTTATATAAATATCAGTAAGTGACGTTTGCACTTTTCTGTGGTCACTACTGATGTCTCTATATCCGTGTAATGTGTTATATAAATATCAGTAAGTGACTTGTTTGCACTTTTCTATGGTCACTACTGATGTCTCTATACCCGTTGTGAAAGATCCTCAGTGCGCCAACACCGCTTTGGCCCACACCTGAGACTTCTTTCATAAAAAAACCACACTCACCGCCAGTGAGTGTTGGGTTCACAAGATAAATACAAGACAATCTTTCTAAAGTTTATATATTTATTAACCCCTAAATGGGTCGGTATTAACATCTAACACATGCAGTTCAGAACAGATATGCAGATGTATGCAAGCATTAACAGTTACTAGTTACAATATACAGTACAATAAATAAAAGGGAATAAAAGTGAAATAATTACTTTACCACACATATTCTGGATGTGGCTCTATAGTCCAACACTCACACATAGCATGTGGAGGTAACCAGTGAAGGCTCCTAGCAGCAGCATGCCAGCCTGCCTGCTCATCACAGTATATCCCAGTAGTCTCTGCACAGTCTCATCATAGAATTATCTTGTAGTCTCAGCACAGTCTCCTCCCCACTGACCTCTTACCTCATCTTTTATACCCTTGATTACACCACCCAGAATGAGGTCACCGGCGACGGCAAGTCTGATTGACTAACGCACTCAAGTCCAGATTCTTTGTAAGGAGATAGGATTAAGTGAAATGATACAATGTTATCAACCAGGTCTGATCTAACAGCCCAGGCTGAACAATGCATCTGTATTTGATCACCCAGAGCTATGTAGGAATTCAATGGAGCCATTCTGGGATGGATACAAAGCCCTATTGTTACAATGTTGCCACTAATGACAACACACCTAGGATTAGGGCTGCGCACATTATGAGTAAATAGAATTAAGAGGGAGATACGATACCCAGAGATCAAAATACATCTTTGAGTTATAGCCATATTTAAGTGGAATCATCACACCTCCCCCTTTTAGATGGGGCTTGTAGGAAGTAGGGGCCTGTGCCCCTCTTCTGAGAGCACCTCCGCCTCCAGCTTCTCAGGCTCTGGCCCCAAGGCTCCCTCACCCTCCCCCGGGGTCCCAGCAGACTCGGCCTTGTCAGACTCCGAGGGTGGTTGAGCGGCACGCGCCTTCAATATGTCCGGACTAGGGTCATTTCTAAGGCTCAGGCCCTGAGCCACGTACACTTGGCTACCTCCTGCCTTTTCTGGGTCGTCTTTCTGAGGGCTGGCATGTGGAGCCACGTTTATAACCCCAGGTTTTTGGGATACCAGTTCGGAGACCCCCATCCCGGCGGTCTCTCAGGGTCTCTCTCACACTAGCCGCTAGTTGGGAGAGTTCTAGGGGATTCTGTACCTCCCCCTTTGCTTCTAAACCTAGGGGCACCTCTGGTTCTGGCACAGGTATATTTGGACCCTGTCCTCCCTCCCAGACGCCTTGCCCTTTTGGGCCTACACCCTGTTCCTCCTGTACTTGGGTGGGTGATGGTGATACCTTGGGCAAATGACTGAGATCATGATTCCCCAAACCATCCCCCCACAATACATTGACAGGTAATACATTTGACATACCCCCTTCTTGGATCACACCTCCAGTACCCCATGCCATCTGCACTTGGGCCATGGGCACTCCTGGAATAGAACTGGACAGAAGAGACGTGTATGTCTCATACCGGCCGGACTCCTCCGGCTTCAAGGGAGTGAGGCTAGTCATGGCGGTCTCAGCACCGACTCCAGGTGGGGTAGGCAACGGTTCAAGGGTCGGAACGCCCTCCACCCTGGAAGCACTCTGGCTGCGGGCTAACACCGCACTACCAGCAGTCCGTCCCTCACCTGGATCGGCCATGAGATCCCCATAGCCTACATGACTACCTGGCACATGGTCAGCAGTTGGGTGCTTATTGGATGCACTGGGCGAAATAATAGAAGTCGCTTCCAGTGACTCAGAAGAGCTACCCTGTACACTTTCACAACAAGCATTGGCAATTACATCTACAACATTCATAGGTACAGTTACAGTAGCATTTTCACAAACTGTATGAGGAGACACTTCAGAGGGAGGGTTACCAGCCCCCTCTGCAGGTAGTCCCACAGATACACTATCAGACATATCAGCATGGACAGACAGCTGATCACAGGGAGCTGGGGTGGCTCCCACCCTATATTGGCACATCATAGGCCCCAAATCTGTCCCCAACAGTACATTGGCAGACAACTCGGACATCACTCCCACATTCCGCATTCCTTTCCCTGCACCCCAGTCTAAATGAACACAAGCCATGGGTACAGTAAAACGTTCCAATCCAATACCCCGTAGGGTCAGAGTTTCCCCCGGGAATAATACTATCTGGGGGGACCAAATCTGGTTGTACCAGCGTAACATCTGCCCCGGTGTCCCGGAATCCCATCACCACTTTGTCCCCCACAGTGACCTGTTGACAGTTAGCATTAAGCTGGGGCCCCTCCCTCGCAACCAGATACACAGATGGGCCGGCCACTGTAGTTTGGGGAGCAGGGGGGTTCCTAGGGCGGTTGGGGCAGTCTCGTAAATGTCCCGTTTGATTACAGGCGTGACACCGCCTGATCTCTCCCTGGGGTATGAGAGAGGTCGCCGGGGAGCTCAGAGCTCGAGGGGCAGGGGACGTATAGGAACCACCCAGGACAGAGTATGTCTTACCCCTCCTCCAGCTGTCGCTGGCAGGTGTCCACGGCAACTGGTTGGCAACATAAGGATCCGCCATTGCTGCGGCTGTTTCAAGGTCCTTGGGCTCTCGGTCCAGGAGGTATTTTTGCACTTCCTCGGTACAAATGGTCAAGAACTGCTCTTGAAGCAAGAGGTCTGCAAGGCTTTCTTGTGAGGTGACGGACTTGCCCTCCGTCCACTCCCGGAACCACACGCGCAGTTGGGCCGCTGTATCCTCATGGCTCTCTGAAGGCTTTTTCTGCAGGCCTCGGAACCTTCGACGGTACAGCTCCGGCGTGAGTTGGTATCTCTGGATCAGCGCTGCTTTAACGGACTCATAGTCCTGGTCAACTGGCAAATTGGTGTAAGTGTCCAGGGCTTTTCCCCTCAATCGGGGAGCCAGGTAATGGACCCAATCCGTCTGTGGTAGCTGATACTGCTTACACACTTTCTCAAAAGCCCGCAAGAACGAGTCCAAATCCCTGTTTGTTTCAAGGATTGGAAAGTCCTCGGATCGGAGCCTTGGTACTTGAGCTTCTGGAGTGCGTGCAGTGACAGACGGTGCCTGCTGGGAGAGCTCCATTCTTTTGAGCTCAAGCTGATACTGCCGCTCACCCTGTCGTTCTGCTGCCTGCCGTTCTTGTTCTACAGCTTCCTGAAAGCGGCACATCACCTGCAGGTATATGTTAGAGTCACTGGTGCCTACTTGCTGCAGGGCTGTTTGCCAGTATGAAGCCATTCCCCCCACAATGCTGGGGCTACTGGTCCCTCCTTGTGAAGTAATCCTTGGGACCGGGCTGCTTGCTGCACTTCCTGGCCTAGCCCCAAAATCAGGACTCTGCTCGATTCTCTGCATGGCTGTGGCTGCCTCCATTTCAACCATACGCTCAGGATCTCCAAAAGCCTGGTTCTGCAGTTCTGGAGATCTGCTTCTGAGCCCACTAGCCATCCACTGCTATTTGCCAAATAAAAGATAGGATAGAATGCAAAGAGTAAGGGAGGGGAACAGCACTGTATCAAACTTTCACTGTATCTTAATGCTTGCTTTAATACCGAGCTTGTCTCATAGGATTACCACAATCCCCAGCGTCTGAGTGATAAAGGTCACCAACACATGCCGTTTATCCTAAGATCCCACTGCTGCCACCAATGTGAAAGATCCTCAGTGCGCCAACACCGCTTTGGCCCACACCTGAGACTTCTTTCATAAAAAAAACCCACACTCACTGTCAGTGAGTGCTGGGTTCACAAGATAAATACAAGACAAGCTTTCTAAATTTTATATATTTATTAACCCCTAAATGGGTCAGTATTAACATCTAACACATGCAGTTCAGAACAGATATGCAGATGCATGCAAGCATTAACAGTTACTAGTTACAAGATACAGTACAATAAAATAAAAGGGAATAAAAGTGAAATAATTACTTTACCACACATATTCTGGATGTGGCTCTATAGTCCAACACTCACACATAGCATGTGGAGGTAACCAGTGGAGGCTCCTAGCAGCAGCATGCCAGCCTGCCTGCTCATCACAGTATATCCCAGTAGTCTCTGCACAGTCTCATCATAGAATTATCTTGTAGTCTCAGCACAGTCTCCTCCCCACTGACCTCTTACCTCATCTTTTATACCCTTGATTACACCACCCAGAATGAGGTCACCGGCGACGGCAAGTCTGATTGACTAACGCACTCAAGTCCAGATTCTTTGTAAGGAGATAGGATTAAGTGAAATGATACATTGTTATCAACCAGGTCTGATCTAACAGCCCAGGCTGAACAATGCATCTGTATTTGATCACCCAGAGCTATGTAGGAATTCAATGGAGCCATTCTGGGATGGATACAAAGCCCTATTGTTACAATGTTGCCACTAATGACAACACACCTAGGATTAGGGCTGCGCACATTATGAGTAAATAGAATTAAGAGGGAGATACGATACCCAGAGATCAAAATACATCTTTGAGTTATAGCCATATTTAAGTGGAATCATCACACCTCCCCCTTTTAGATGGGGCTTGTAGGAAGTAGGGGCCTGTGCCCCTCTTCTGAGAGCACCTCCGCCTCCAGCTTCTCAGGCTCTGGCCCCAAGGCTCCCTCACCCTCCCCCGGGGTCCCAGCAGACTCGGGCCTTGTCAGACTCCGAGGGTGGTTGAGCGGCACGCGCCTTCAATATGTCCAGACTAGGGTCATTTCTAAGGCTCAGGCCCTGAGCCACGTACACTTGGCTACCTCCTGCCTTTTCTGGGTCGTCTTTCTGAGGGCTGGCATGTGGAGCCACGTTTATAACCCCAGGTTTTTGGGATACCAGTTCGGAGACCCCCATCCCGGCGGTCTCTCAGGGTCTCTCTCACACTAGCCGCTAGTTGGGAGAGTTCTAGGGGATTCTGTACCTCCCCCTTTGCTTCTAAACCTAGGGGCACCTCTGGTTCTGGCACAGGTATATTTGGACCCTGTCCTCCCTCCCAGACGCCTTGCCCTTTTGGGCCTACACCCTGTTCCTCCTGTACTTGGGTGGGTGATGGTGATACCTTGGGCAAATGACTGAGATCATGATTCCCCAAACCATCCCCCCACAATACATTGACAGGTAATACATTTGACATACCCCCTTCTTGGATCACACCTCCAGTACCCCATGCCATCTGAACTTGGGCCATGGGCACTCCTGGAATAGAACTGGACAGAGGAGACGTGTATGTCTCATACCGGCCGGACTCCTCCGGCTTCAAGGGAGTGAGGCTAGTCATGGCGGTCTCAGCACCGACTCCAGGTGGGGTAGGCAACGGTTCAAGGGTCGGAACGCCCTCCACCCTGGTAGCACTCTGGCTGCGGGCTAACACCGCACTACCAGCAGTCCGTCCCTCACCTGGATCAGCCATGAGATCCCCATAGCCTACATGACTACCTGGCACATGGTCAGCAGTTGGGTGCTTATTGGATGCACTGGGCGAAATAATAGAAGTCGCTTCCAGTGACTCAGAAGAGCTACCCTGTACACTTTCACAACAAGCATTGGCAATTACATCTACAACATTCATAGGTACAGTTACAGTAGCATTTTCACAAACTGTATGAGGAGACACTTCAGAGGGAGGGTTACCAGTCCCCTCTGCAGGTAGTCCCACAGATACACTATCAGACATATCAGCATGGACAGACAGCTGATCACAGGGAGCTGGGGTGGCTCCCACCCTATATTGGCACATCATAGGCCCCAAATCTGTCCCCAACAGTACATTGGCAGACAACTCGGACATCACTCCCACATTCCGCATTCCTTTCCCTGCACCCCAGTCTAAATGAACACAAGCCATGGGTACAGTAAAACGTTCCAATCCAATACCCCGTAGGGACAGAGTTTCCCCGGGAATAATACTATCTGGGGGGACCAAATCTGGTTGTACCAGCGTAACATCTGCCCCGGTGTCCCGGAATCCCATCACCACTTTGTCCCCCACAGTGACCTGTTGACAGTTAGCATTAAGCTGGGGCCCCTCCCTCGCAACCAGATACACAGATGGGCCGGCCGCTGTAGTTTGGGGAGCAGGGGGGTTCCTAGGGCGGTTGGGGCAGTCTCGTAAATGTCCCGTTTGATTACAGGCGTGACACCGCCTGATCTCTCCCTGGGGTATGAGAGAGGTCGCCGGGGAGCTCAGAGCTCGAGGGGCAGGGGACGTATAGGAACCACCCAGGACAGAGTATGTCTTACCCCTCCTCCAGCTGTCGCTGGCAGGTGTCCACGGCAACTGGTTGGCAACATAACGATCCGCCATTGCTGCGGCTGTTTCAAGGTCCTTGGGCTCTCGGTCCAGGAGGTATTTTTGCACTTCCTCGGTACAAATGGTCAAGAACTGCTCTTGAAGCAAGAGGTCTGCAAGGCTTTCTTGTGAGGTGACGGACTTGCCCTCCGTCCACTCCCGGAACCACACGCGCAGTTGGGCCGCTGTATCCTCATGGCTCTCTGAAGGCTTTTTCTGCAGGCCTCGGAACCTTCGACGGTACAGCTCCGGCGTGAGTTGGTATCTCCGGATCAGCGCTGCTTTAACGGACTCATAGTCCTGGTCAACTGGCAAATTGGCGTAAGTGTCCAGGGCTTTTCCCCTCAATCGGGGAGCCAGGTAACGGACCCAATCCGTCTGTGGTAGCTGATACTGCTTACACACTTTCTCAAAGGCCCGCAAGAACGAGTCCAAATCCCTGTTTGTTTCAAGGTTTCAAGGATTGGAAAGTCCTCGGATCGGAGCCTTGGTACTTGAGCTTCTGGAGTGCGTGCAGTGACAGACGGTGCCTGCTGGGAGAGCTCCATTCTTTTGAGCTCAAGCTGATACTGCCGCTCACCCTGTCGTTCTGCTGCCTGCCGTTCTTGTTCTACAGCTTCCTGAAAGCAGCACATCACCTGCAGGTATATGTTAGAGTCACTGGTGCCTACTTGCTGCAGGGCTGTTTGCCAGTATGAAGCCATTCCCCCCACAATGCTGGGGCTACTGGTCCCTCCTGGTGAAGTAATCCTTGGGACCGGGCTGCTTGCTGCACTTCCTGGCCTAGCCCCAAAATCAGGACTCTGCTCGATTCTCTGCATGGCTGTGGCTGCCTCCATTTCAGCCATATGCTCAGGATCTCCAAAAGCATGGTTCTGCAGTTCTGGAGATCTGCTTCTGAGCCCACTAGCCATCCACTGGTATTTGCCAAATAAAAGATAGGATAGAATACAAAGAGTAAGGGAGGGGAACAGCACTGTATCAAACTTTCACTGTATCTTAATGCTTGCTTTAATACCGAGCTTGTCTCATAGGATTACCACAATCCCCAGCGTCTGAGTGATAAAGGTCACCAACACATGCCGTTTATCCTAAGATCCCACTGCTTCCACCAATGTGAAAGATCCTCAGTGCGCCAACACCGCTTTGGCCCACACCTGAGACTTCTTTCATAAAAAAAAAACACACTCACCGTCAGTGAGTGCTGGGTTCACAAGATAAATACAAGACAAGCTTTCTAAATTTTATATATTTATTAACCCCTAAATGGGTCGGTATTAACATCTAACACATGCAGTTCAGAACAGATATGCAGATGTATGCAAGCATTAACAGTTACTAGTTACAAGATACAGTACAATAAAATAAAAGGGAATAAAAGTGAAATAATTACTTTACCACACATATTCTGGATGTGGCTCTATAGTCCAACACTCACACATAGCATGTGGAGGTAACCAGTGGAGGCTCCTAGCAGCAGCATGCCAGCCTGCCTGCTCATCACAGTATATCCCAGTAGTCTCTGCACAGTCTCATCATAGAATTATCTTGTAGTCTCAGCACAGTCTCCTCCCCACTGACCTCTTACCTCATATTTTATACCCTTGATTACACCACCCAGAATGAGGTCACCGGCGACGGCAAGTCTGATTGACTAACGCACTCAAGTCCAGATTCTTTGTAAGGAGATAGGATTAAGTGAAATGATGCAATGTTATCAACCAGGTCTGATCTAACAGCCCAGGCTGAACAATGCATCTGTATTTGATCACCCAGAGCTATGTAGGAATTCAATGGAGCCATTCTGGGATGGATACAAAACCCTATTGTTACAATGTTGCCACTAATGACAACACACCTAGGATTAGGGCTGCGCACATTATGAGTAAATAGAATTAAGAGGGAGATACGATACCCAGAGATCAAAATACATCTTTGAGTTATAGCCATATTTAACTGGAATCATCACACCCGTGTAATGTGTTATATAAATATCAGTAAGTGACTTGTTTTTTGCACTTCTCTATGGTCACTACTGACGTCTCTATACTTGTGTAATGAGTTATATAAATATTAATAAGTGACTTGTTGCTTGCACTTTTCTATGGTCACTACTGATGTCTCTATACTTGTGTAATGTATTAGATAAATATCATTAAGTGACTTGTTTGCACTTTTCTATGGTCACTACTGATGTTTCTATATCCGTGTAATGTTCTATATAAATATCAGTAAGTGACTTGTTTGCACTTTTCTATGGTCACTACTGACGTCTCTATACTTGTGTAATGTGTTATATAAATATCAGTAAGTGACATGTTTGCACTTTTCTGTGGTCACTACTGATGTCTCTATACCCGTGTAATTTGTTATATAAATATCAGTAAGTGACTTGTTTGCACTTTTCTATGGTCACTACTGATGTCTCTATACTTGTGTAATGTTCTATATAAATATCAGTAAGTGACTTGTTGTTTACATGGATATAGAGACATCAGTAGTGACCATAGAAAAGTGCAATGTGTTATATAAATATCAGTAACTGACTTGTTTTTTGCACTTTTCTATGGTCACTACTGATGTCTCTATACTTGTGTAATGTTCTATATAAATATCAGTAAGTGACTTGTTTGCACTTTTCTATGGTCACTACTGATGTCTCTATACCCGTGTAATGTTCTATATAAATATCAGTAAGTGACTTGTTTGCACTTTTCTATGGTCACTACTGACCTCTCTATACTAGTGTAATGTGTTATATGATTAAGTGTTATCGGAACAGATTAGATGCAGAAGACCCATCGACTTGGATGCATCATGGAATGCACTAGGATATGACATCTGACTGCATTCTGTGATAAACTCGACCCTCAACTCGGGAACACACTCGGGTGTGTGCATGTGCCGTTATATCTAAGCCCTACCATTGCTTCAGTGTGTCAGTTGTAATATATAGGTAACACCCTGCTGGTGACCATTATCCCTTTGTGCATGTACAGCAGATTGCGCCAATTCCTTGGCAGTGGTGCCCTACACTATATGTGTTGGGGGTGCATGTTACCAAAGGTTAAAATTCTGCTCTTTCTTCTTGTGTGTCCATATAAGACACAGTATTTTTAGGATTTGTTGAGGAAGTGGTGAAAACACCACGAGGTGCCTTAATTTTAGTGGACTTCTCTCTACCTCCTACAAGCCCAGCTCTTTACATGAATATTTGCTGCTCCGCCGTTTCCAACACAGTTGGAATTTTTTTCTCTCGCCCCCTACCATTCCTGAGTAATCAATGCTGTTAGTTTTTTTTTTGCCTGATATACTATTCAGTCTCTGTACTGTCCAGACTACAAGTCACCTGTAACATCTTTGGTAAATGTACTGCAGGATACCATACAGAACCTGTATACCTCCATGTCCTGCCGTATCTCATCTTGTATCCAAACTATGGGTCCAGCTGTAACATCTGTGGTAAATGTACTGCAGGATACCATACAGAACCTGTATACCTCCATGTCCTGCCGTATCTCATCTTGTATCCAGACTACAGGTCCAACTTACTTCAGGATACCATACAGAACCTGTATACCTCCATGTCCTGTCGTATCTCATCTTGTAACTACACTACAGGTCCAGCTGTAACATCTGTGGTAAATGTACTGCAGGATACCATACAGAACCTGTATACCTCCATGTCCTGCCGTATCTCATCTTGTATCCAGGCTACAGGCCCAGCTGTAACATGTGTGGTAAATGTACTGCAGGATACCATACAGAACCTGTATACCTCCATGTCCTGCCGTATCTCATCTTGTATCCAAACTATGGGTCCAGCTGTAACATCTGTGGTAAATGTACTGCAGGATACCATACAGAACCTGTATACCTCCATGTCCTGCCGTATCTCATCTTGTATCCAGACTACAGGTCCAACTTACTGCAGGATACCATACAGAACCTGTATACCTCCATGTCCTGTCGTATCTCATCTTGTAACTACACTACAGGTCCAGCTGTAACATCTGTGGTAAATGTACTGCAGGATACTATACAGAACCTGTATACCTCCATGTCCTGCCGTATCTCATCTTGTATCCAGACTACAGGCCCAGCTGTAACATCTGTGGTAAATGTACTGCAGGATACCATACAGAACCTGTATACCTCCATGTTCTGCCGTATCTCATCTTGTATCCAGACTACAGGCCCAGCTGTAACATCTGTGGTAAATGTACTGCAGGATACTATACAGAACCTGCCTCCATGTCTTGCCGTATCTCATCTTGTATCCAGACTACAGGCCCAGCTGTAACATGTGTGGTAAATGTACTGCAGGATACCATACAGAACCTGTATACCTCCATGTCCTGCCGTATCTCATCTTGTATCCAGACAACAGGCCTAGCTGTAACATCTGTGGTAAATGTACTGCAGGATACCATACAGAACCTGTATACCTCCATGTCCTGCCGTATCTCATCTTGTATCCAGGAAAGGGGCGATCCAACAGGGTGCTAGAGCCTCCTTTACAGATTTCCCCAATAACCTTCCCCCATGGCTATAATATTGTATCTTCTTACAGATATCATCATTACAGTCACTCGCGGTTTCATTCAATTCCAACTTCTTGGTGTGGGATGTTTTTATTTTTTGTCAATGAGTGTACAATATGGCGTCTTTACTGAAGAACACTGATATACTGTAGATGAGACATACGTAAACCTCTGTACATACAGTTCTGCTCACATGGATCCAGACTTGTCGAGCATTGATGTTCTTCTTGGATAGCAGTGAGTCTAAGATCCTAGTAGGGTCTATGGTGGCGACTGTGAAGACCCATAGAAGGAGGAGTGTAACTGAAAAAACAGCTTGTGTACTAAATGATATATTTTCCTTAGGTCACAGAGAAGGTACGCTTTGGCACAGTGTCTCTTGGCAAAGCCTTTGACCATTTCTGAATGCACAAATGATTCACCGTATTAGGGGTTTATTCAGACTGTGCACTTGGCTTTCCGATTTACTTTTTTTTTATTGAGAACCTGAAAAATTAAATGGTCTTATCAAACCTTACTATCGTCATAATACATCAATGACACAACTTCTGTAATACACATTATATCTCAAAGAATGGATAAATCCATGAATTAACCCCTCCATGCCATAAACTACCCCTCCAGTTATTATTTGGTGGTTATTGGGGGTGGGGGGCTGGAAGAAATCAAGTACCTTACAAGATTGAATTAGTATCCAGAAAGGGACAGAGTGCCACCAATGTCCAGCCTATGGTGGACCAACCTCTAGAAAGAGGCATCTTTTCTCCTGCACCTGCGTTTGGGTACTTGAGTAGTCATTTTAATCCAAGAAAGAAGAAAAAGCTGAATCATTACCCACAGAGGGTTCACGTTTATGGGGTTTTCACAGTAATGATCCCCTATACAAAGGCTACAGAAGAACCTACCCAGATCCCCCATTATTGAGTTTCTCTATAGCTCGTTCATACATCAGTCGCACAGTGTTACCCAGCTCAATGCTATAATTTATTGTAAGGATATCTCTCATTTACAAGTATTTCAAGAAACACAAAATGGTGCAATATATACATGAAGAATGGCTTGTGAGGATTTTTTTCTTCACCTAAACTTGTGCGCCTTATCGACCAGAACGACTAAGACACACACTGCATGGTCAAAAGTGTGCAGACACCTCGTAATTACCGAGTTTAGCCATTGCAATCTGATGCGTAACATCAAACCCTTGCACTCTACTCTCCAGAGACAAGCATGGGTTATCCATGTCCATACAGCTGCGCACAGGCCTAAGTGCACAATGGCAGGCGTTAGCTGTAGTGATGTAAAGCATGTTGTCACCAGACTCTGGAGGGTTGAAACACGGATATGGCAGCCTGGTGGATGAATCAGGTATGGCAGATACCAGGAGAACACTACCCAGCACAATGTATAGTGTCTATTGTAATATGTGGTACAGAAGGGGTAATGGTACAGGGATGCCTTTTAGGATTTGACCCAGTATTTAAAAGGAATCTGTCAGGTCAATCTGGGACAGTAAACCACCCACTGGTCCGCAGGCACATTAAAAATAAAAATCCTTTATACTTACCTAGAGAAGGGTTCGATCGACGCTGTTTGGTGAGATCGGTCCGTTTTTTCATGAAGCACGCCTCCCGGCACCTGCGCTGTTCTTCAGTGAAGCCAAAGATGGACTCCCCGGCTTCACTACGTCATTGTGGGGCATTCGCACTGAAGCCGAGGTGTACTCCTCTGGATTCATTGAAGAACTGCGCAGGCGCGGGGAGTACAGCGACAGGGGGAGTATAAAGCTTTATTTTTAATGCGACCATGGATTGTGTTATAACGAGGTGATTTGGGACACTAAACCCCAGGTCCATATGGACGTGTGGGTGGTTTAGTGTCCCAAATTGCCCGGACAGATTCCCTTTAAGGTAATGTTAATACCACATTGTACAATTTTAGAGACTTGCTACTTCTAAGCAACAGTTTGGGGAAATCTCTTTCCTATTTCAGCTTGACTGTGCCCCAGTACAGTACATACAGTACATAACAAAATGGGGTGACAAAGAACCAACTCATCTGCCCCAGTTTCACGACTAATCTCGCATATGCTCTTTTGGTTCCAAATTCTTGTGTAAAGTCTTCCCAGAAGAGTTTTTATAGCTCCGCATTAACATCTATGTTATGGGATGCTTGTGATGTTCTGGTGTCCACATGTTCTTGGTCATAAAGTGTACAGGGTATATTGTATATTGGGACGTGCTGTCTCCTTACACTTTTGTAATGGAAATGCTGCCATTAGAAGGCTGAGAGACTGATTTCTGGGGATATCTAGCTGTTCAGCCTCAGATCATTACTGAATATCTTCTTGTAGTACTTTTATAAAGGGCAGTCTAGGTCGGGGCCTCCAACACTCACACACTGCAGTCTTCAGCTCTTGGAGCCTATTCACATGACTAAGCCAAGTCTTGGCCGCGTGTTTAATGAATCCGTGTACGATTTGGTATGGGCAGTGCATGATCTGGTATATGGGTAGGGGAGATTCAGACCCATGCCCAACTACAGCATATTCTATTTTTTCACGGGTCATGGACAGCACATGGCTGAGAAATTCAATCATGTGAACAGGCTCCAAGAGCTGAAGACTGCACACTAGGATCAGAAGTCCAACCAAACAGCAACGATTGCAGGAGAACATGGAGACTACAAGAGAAAGAAAACCATTTCCAAAGTCACTGAACATGGGGCTACAGAGGGAGACACTCAGTTGTAGGTCTGTGGGGACATCTTGAACATTTTTAGCAGTATCACTCTCACCACAACTGCACCCTTCTTTTAGTCCAGTTTTAGATTAAAAGTTAGTGTCTTCTTCCAGCTTCTTGAGCCTAAACCTGGCCATATACATGACACTCATTTCAGCTGGATGAGCCCACTTTTTACTGTGTATGGGGTCGCCATTGAATCTCTTTGGTTCTGTTGTAGATAGCCTCTGCCTGGAAGTTTACCAATTGCTTTCTCCCCTGTCCCCATTCAGAAAATATGCAGGCTCAACCAAGTGTGTGTAATATATTTTATATATATATATATATATATATATATATATATATATACACACACACACACACACACAGTGGGGAAAAAAAGTATTTAGTCAGCCATCAATTGTGCAAGTTCTCCCACTTAAAAAGATGAGGCCGGCCTGTAATTGTCATCATAGGTAGACCTCAACTATGAGAGACAAAATGAGAACACAAATCCAGAAAATCACATTGTCTGATTTTTAAAGAATTTATTTGCAAATCATGGTGGAAAATAAGTATTTGGTCAATTACAAAAGTTCATCTCAATACTTTGTTATATATCCTTTGTTGGCAATGACAGAGGTCAAACGTTTTCTGTAAGTCTTCACAAGGTTGGCACACACTGTTGCTGGTATGTTGGCCCATTCCTCCATGCAGATCTCCTCTAGAGCAGTGATGTTTTGGGGCTGTCACTGGGCAACACGGACTTTCAACTCCCTCCAAAGGTTTTCTATGGGGCTGAGATCTGGAGACTGGCTAGGCCACTCCAGGACCTTGAAATGCTTCTTACGAAGCCGCTCCTTCGTTGCCCTGGTGGTGTGCTTGGGATCACTGTCATGCTGAAAGACCCAACCACGTTTCATCTTCAGTGCCCTTGCTGATGGAAGGAGGTTTGCACTCAAAATCTCATGATACATGGCCCCATTCATTCTTTCATGTACACGGATCAGTCGTCCTGGTCCCTTTGCAGAGAAACAGCCCCAAAGCATGATGTTGCCACCCCCATGCTTCACAGTAGGTATGGTGTTCTTTGGATGCAACTCAGCATTCACTCTCCGCCAAACACCACGAGTTGTGTTTCTACCAAACAGTTCTACTTTGGTTTCATCTGACTATATGACATTCTCCCAATACTCTTCTGGAACATCCAAATGCTCTCTAGCAAACTTCAGACGGGCCCGGATATGTACTGGCTTAAGCAGGGGGACACGTCTGGCACTGCAGGATCTGAGTCCCTGGCGGCGTAGTGTGTTACTGACGGTAGCCTTTGTTACGTTAGTCACAGCTTTCTGCAGGTCATTCACTAGGTCCCCTAAGAGGACAGAGGAGCCTCTTAAAGAAGAAGTTACAGGTCTGTGAGAGCCAGAAATCTTGCTTGTTTGTAGGTGACCAAATACTTATTTTCCACCATAATTTGCAAATAAATTCTTTAAAAATCAGACAATGTGATTTTCTAGATATGTTTTCTCATTTTGTCTCTCATAGTTGAGGTCTACCTATGATGACAATTACAGGCCGGCCTCATCTTTTTAAGTGGGAGAACTTGCACAATTGGTGGCTGACTAAATACTTTTTTTCCCCACTGTACATACATACGAGAGTTGACAGCTATCTAATGTGTATGCCCAGCTTTATATAAAGGTAACCTTGTCTCGCTTTACAAACTATGAGGACATGTTTTAGAGGGACCAGGTCCAGCTGTAAAGAAACAAATGAAGTGATCTTGAACATCACTTCAGGTCTTGAGCTCTCCTCTGCTGAATCTGTACGTCCACTATCTTATTAGTAAGGTAGAACAGATCGCCAGCCCAGCTCTCCAGTACATGAGCCTTGCTCAAAAACTTACTGTCCCTTTGTGAGGGTGACATTGAATAGTTGGGATATTGGGACTTTTTAGCCTTTGAGTAGAGCTTATCACCTCCCAGATATAGAAGAGAATAGCCTGTCACATGTGCCAACTCTCTGATGTTCAATGAGGTTTGCCTTTTGCGTATAACACTTCCCACACTTAGAACATGAATACGGTTTCTCCCCCGTGTGAATTCTTTGATGGGTAACAAGATTAGACTTCTGTGTAAAAGATTTCCCGCACTGGTTACATGAAAATGGCTTCTCCCCTGAGTGAATTCTCTGATGTTCTACAAGATTGGACTTTTTCATAAAACCCTTCCCACACTCCGAGCATGAGAACGGCTTCTCCCCTGTGTGCACCAGCTGATGTTTTACCAGATTGGACTTCCTGGTAAAGCTCTTCCCACATTCAGGACACGAAAACCAATTCTCTGCTGCGTGAACGATCTGATGCTGAATAAAATCCGACTTCTGAGTAAAGTTTTTCTTACACACGGAGCACGAAAACAACCTCTTGTTGGCATGATGAGTTTTCTGATGTCTGAACAGTTTGGACTTCCTTGTAAAGCATTTATCGCACTCTAAACATGAGAACGGCTTCTCTCCCGTGTGAATTCTCTGGTGTTCAACTAGGTTTGATTTCCGTCGAAAGCATTTCCCACACTCGGAACACGAGAAGGGTTTTTCTCCTGTGTGGACTCTCTGATGCTGAATGAAGTCACATTTCTGGGTAAAACATCTCCCACACTCAGAACATGAAAATGGCCTCTCACCCGTGTGAATTCTCTGATGTCGGATAAGACTGGTTTTGGATTTAATATATCTCCCACACACATTGCATGGATATAATTTTCCAGCTTTGTGATTTGCACTTTTCTTATCAATACAGTCAAGATGAAGGGAATGCTTGTCATGGGAAGGATCAGATGACAGATCGCGACTGTGAAGGACGGGGAGTAGATGTGTGGCCAAGTGGTTTTGTACCAGAGAATCCTGGCTAAAATGATGAACTTCTCTTTCAAGATCTGGAGATAAAATCATATTTCCATTTGAGATATTCCTGTTGTTTATTAGTCCTGTTCAATAAAAGAAAAAGTGAAGACAAACGTTAGAACGACATAACCAACATGTCTTATAGAAACCGTAATAAGCCGAACCCTGTGCCTCCATAACTAAGGAGGCTAGAGACCAGGCAAGGGTTACATTCGTGATGACTCACGCTGTAGCTCTATGATGTGTCAAGCTACAGCTCGAGTATCTCACACTGTAGCTCTACAATGTTCCAGGTTATAGCTGAGATACAGTGCTGGCCAAAAGTATTGGCACCCCTGCAATTCTGTCAGCTACTACTCAATTTCTTCCAGATGCTTTGATAATAATATCTTCATTTATTTTGCTTGCAATGAAAAAACACAAAAGAGAATGAAAAAAAAAAGTCAAATCATTGATCATTTTACACAAAACTCCAAAAATGGGCCGGACAAAAGTATTGACACCCTCAGCCTAATACTTGGTAGCACAACCTTTAGACAAAATAACTGCGAACAACCGCTTCCGGTAACCATCAATGAGTTTCTTACAATGCTCTGCTGAAATTTCTCCAGGTCCCTGAGATTTGAAGGGTGCCTTCTCCAAACTGCCATTTTGAGATCTCTCCACAGGTGTTCTATGGGATTCAGGTCTGGACTCATTGCTGGCCACTTTAGAAGTCTCCAGTGCTTTCTCTCAAACCATTTTCTAGTGCTTTTTGAAGTGTGTTTTGGGTCATTGTCCTGCTGGAAGACCCATGACCTCTGAGGGAGACCCAGCTTTCTCACACTGGGCCCTACATTATGCTGCAAAATTTGTTGGTAGTCTTCAGACTTCATAATGCCATGCACACGGTCAAGCAGTCCAGTGCCAGAGGCAGCAAAGCAACCCCAAAACATCAGGGAACCTCCGCCATGTTTGACTGTAGGGACCGTGTTCTTTGCTTTGAAGGCCTCTTTTTTTTTCCTGTAAACTCTATGTTGATGCCTTTTCCCAAAAAGCTCTACTTTTGTCTCATCTGACCAGAGAACATTCTTCCAAAAAGCCTGGCTTTTTTATGTCTCTGGGTCAGAAGTGGGGTCTTCCTGGGTATCCTACCATAGAGTCCCTTTTCATTCAGACGCCGACGGATAGTACGGGTTGACACTGTTGTACCCTTGGACTGCAGGGCAGATAGAACTTGTTTGGATGTTAGTCGAGGTTCTTTAGCCACCATCCGCACAATCTTTTGTTGAAATCTCTCGTCAATTTTTCTTTTCCGTCCACATCTAGGGAGGTTAGCCACAGTGCCATGGGCTTTAAACTTCTTGATGACACTGCGCACGGTAGACACAGGAACATTCAGGTCTTTGGATATGGACTTGTAGCCTTGAAATTGCTCATGCTTCCTCACAATTTTGCTTCTCAAGTCCTCAGACAGTTCTTTGGTCTTCTTTCTTTTCTCCATGCTCAATGTGGTACACACAAGGACACAGTACAGAGGTTGAGTCAACTTTAATCCATTTCAACTGGCTGCAAGTGTGATTTAGTTATTGCCACCACCTGTTATGTGCCACAGGTAAGTAACAGGTGCTGTTAATTACACAAATTAGAGAAGCATCACATGGTTTTTCAAAGGGTGCCAATACTTTTGTCCACCCCCTTTTTTATGTTTGGTGTGGAATTATATCCAATTTGGCTTTTTGAGAATTCTTTTTGTGGTTTTCCATTGAAGACAGATTAAATGAAGATATTATTACCAAAGCATTTGTGATTGCAATCATTTTGTGGAAGAAATTGAGTATTATCTGAAATTGCAGGGGTGCCAATACTTTTGGCCAGCACTGTATCTCATGCTGTAGCTCTATGAGGTCCCAGGCTATAGCTCTATTATGTCTCACGCTGTATGTCTACGATGCCTCAGGCTATAGCTATGATAACTCGCACTGTAGCTCCATGTTGTCTCATGCTGTAGCTCTACATCCAGCCCACTAACCTATCAGCTTTCCTCAGCAGCTGCTGGTGCGGGAACTACACAGCTGAGACAGCCACAAGCAGAAGGCTCTGCCCATTCTGTAGTGACCGTGGCGGGGCACTGCCGCTCATCTCCCATTAATGTGAATAGGCATTGAACCAATTGGATATGACCACTTCACAGTGTACAGAGTCGTTTGCTTCCATCTCCATCAATGAACTGTATAGTTCTGATGACTTCTGAGAACAGCTGATCAATAGGGTGCCATACATTGGGCCCACAACGATCTGATATTGATGACCTATCATAAGGAGAGGTTATCGATATTATAAGGCTGGGTATATTATAACCCCTGTGACCGCTTTCCAACATCTACACCAATAGTACAGATGATGTCGAGTATTTAAACGGTCAGTAACTTTTCAGACAACTGGACCAAAATGTAATGCACTTTAACTGAAAATGTTGCTCTAAAGTTCCTACCACTAGGTGTCTCCCTTCTAGATAATTTACAGTTTACTGCCTACTTTAGGCAAGGTTTATTCAAAGATACATTCGATAAGTAAGACAGAATCACAGTAAGTGGAGGGAGGAGGGGCTGCTCAGTCTTCACACAGTACATGCAGAGGGAAGGAGCTGATTCTCCTCACAGACTCCAAATATGTCTGCAAACTACTGAACATTCTGCACAATGCACAGCTTACAGTGTAAAAAAAAAAAAAATCTTCTATGTGTTTGTATCTACTTCTGGATGCTCATGTAGCTACAGAGAGGATATTATTCACAGACAACAAGCAGCTTTAGTGACTGTGCTCATAGATTGCTCTTTTCCAGCGTCATGCCTGCATGTATTCGCCCTATATTTACAGTCCAGTGTATCTGAATCTCCTATATTATGGTCACTTGGGTTTTTCACAGCTATTTGTTTGCTATTGTACAGTTACTCCTGGCAGAGTGACAGAACATTATTAGCAATATATAGGGGAGGGGACAGACTGCTCCTTACTGTACACACTCACAGCTTGAGAAATAAGTGTCAAATATGCTGCAGTAATAATGGGGGTGTTAGCAGGAGAAAAACTGATAGGACATTATACAGTCCTAGAACAGACTATCCCTGTAGATATCACAATTTTTCATGAAAACTCAGGTACCCTTTAAACATGGAGCCTGCTCAGTAGCTAAGTAGTTTTTTACTACTCTGCTATTTTACAAAGCAGAGACCTGGTGACAGCGCCGGCCATAAGAGCCATCATATTCACTTTCCCTGTCCTTCCAGGGAGCTGCATGGCAAGATTGTCACAGTTTAATAGCAAAACAGCAATTTTACCATAGACGGCATACAGTGGTAGTACATTGCCTACTATGTTATAAGTGATCTAATGATCGCAGGTTCAAGCCCATTGGTGGAGGGGCTAAAGCTAAAAAAAAAAAATAATTCAAAAAAGTTTTATAAAAATATTTAAAAAAAAAGTATATAAATTCAAGTCATCCCCTAAAATCACAACTTTTTTATTATTCGTCTACAAATTATACCTCCTATACTCTGACCCTGGTAATATGTCACATTATGAGAACCAGTCACTGCTCACCTGGACAGAGGTCTACAGGAATATCTTCCTCCTTAAATTGCCGATCGGCCCTCATATACATCTCCTCTTCTTCCTCTATAACAACCACCTTAATATTCAGCAGATCTTCAACCTAAACACAGAAGGAAAGGTTTACAATAATTGGTTGGGTAAACTCAGTCTGCAACCTGAGGAAAGCCACCAAACCTGAGGGTCCTGTGTGACATGATGATCCCCCTCTGGACAGCTCCAGGAATACAGAGGACTGGGACATCTCTCTGGTGGGTTTGTCTCATTGGATCCATCTGTAGGACACACACAGTGACTGAATACATTGTGTATATGTGATGGTCAGATGATGGGGGGGGAAAGGAGATCTAGGGGATGCTCAAAATTATTAAAGTAAAAGTCTACTTCTTCTTACACTGATGATCAGCTCTCAAATAAGTCTCTTCATCATCTACTACTTCAATCTTAATATCAACCATATTGACAACCTAAACAGACAAAAACAACTCATTGAAATAAAGCTTTACTTTAACATGCTAACTCGATTGTTGTTATATTTGGTGAGACCTCCACTCCATGTACCTGATGATCCTGTAGGACCTCGCCATCTTCCTCTGGACAATCCCGGGGATACAGAGTATTAGGACATCTCTCCGGTGGATTTCTCTCACTGGATCCATCTGTAGGACACACACAGTGACTGAATACATTGTGTATATGTGATGGTCAGATGATGAGGGAGATCTAGGGGCCCCTCCATACTGCTCTCTACCATCACTCCTCTTACCTGGTGATGTGAGGGTCTGGTGGTCGTCCATCATGACGTCCTTGTACAGGTCCTTGTGTCCTTCTAAATACTCCCACTCCTCCATGGAGAAATAGACGGTGACATCCTGACACCTTATAGGAACCTGACAACACAATGATACAGTCCTCATCATCCAGACACATCATCCCTTGTGTTACTGTCTAATGTCCCAGCATTCCCAGCAGCGCTCACCTCTCCAGTCAGCAGCTCGATCATCTTGTTGGTGAGCTCCAGGATCTTCTGCTCGTTGTTGCTCTCAGGTATCAGTGAGTGAGGTGGAGGCTCCATGATGGGGCTCCGGCTCCTGCTCCATCCTCCTGACACACGGAGACGGCTGCTGGGGGCCACACACTTATCAGATGTCTTCTTCACTACTGTGTAGTCCTGAATATGGAGAGATCCTGATAAATATCACTATATACATTCCCAGAATCCCTCACCTCTTCGCTCATGTCCTGTTTTATTACTAGAGATAAGAGTGAGGCCATGTGATATCATCCCAGGAATCCTTCACCTCTCTGGTCATGTCCTGTGTTATTACTAGAGATAAGAGTGAGGTTATGTGATATCATTCCCAGAATCCCTCACCTCTCCGGTCAGCAGGTAGATGATCTCCAGGGTGAAGTTTAATATCTTTTTGGTCATGTGACTCTTGTCCATTCTGAGTCATGTGATCTATCCCAGATAGGCGAACGTGTAACGTCATGTGATCTTCAAGACAATCTAAGAGTAAATGACAAAGTTGTTGATGTCTCATGAAGGTAACCACTGAGATTATAAAGAGAAGAATGTATAAAGTTATAAGGATGAAGAAGAATTCTGACAAATACCCAAATACAGACAACACCAGAGCTTTCTGCTCCTATATTATAACAACCAGATAGTTTAGGAGGTGATGACATCACAGAAGGATTCTGTGGGAGAGATAAATTATGCCGATGTTTGGCCAAAACATGAAAACCAGCCGGGGCAGTGGCAGACCTTCTAGGGCCCGCTCAGAGGGCAGCAGACACATTTCAGGATCTTTTTTTACACTTTTTCTCTTCACTACTACACGACTAATCCATCGCAGTGTGCAAGCCTTGCAGGTATAATCTAACTCCTGGTCACACAAATACTACAGCTGTTTTTCGGCACAGATTGTGTCATCACAAGCTCAGATGGCAATAGGCACGGCCAGCCATGTGACTGCGAGCGTCCTCCCAGTGCTCATTCTTGTAGCCAGGCCACATCTACAACTCGCACATGATCGGCATTGTCATCAACTTAATGTCACAGCCCCAGCTGTAAGAGAGGACGGACTGGAGGTGGAATCTGTAGTAAAAGGGATTCTAAAGGGGTCCTAGTGATGGGTCCGAGGCGATAGCAAGGAAGGGAATTGGTGATGGGACATGCAGGACAAGTGGATGTCTGGGTGGGCAGAAAGAAAATCCTCCAAAGAGGGGAGAGAACAGTTCTTGAGGACCTGATATGTACAGACGTTCTCCAAGCTGCTCAGCAAAGGAACCAGATGTAGACATATCGGATGGGAACCCTGAGCTATGGAGGAGGGGAGTGAGAGGACCCTCGTGTAGTCAACAGACCCTTAGAGATGATCCTATCCCTGACATGCAAGAAACCTGGGTGTGAGAAGAGTCCAAGACAGTGCTCACTCTGTGACAGAGCCTCTATGTTAGGGTCTGCAGATATTGGGGTACTGTCCCGGCCTCATTTCTGGGGTCAGGGGCTGCCTGTGTACCGACACTCAGTCCAAGTGACAACTTGTCAGATAAATATAAATGGAATTTTAAATACAGTTTGCCGACAATTTCAGGATGGAATGGGATTGTCATCCACAGCGCACATCAGCAAAAGCCTCACCCACCACAAGTCCGGACAACGTTACTTATGTGAAGATGAATCGGCCGTCACACACCTCCGGCTGATACCAGCAAGTAGATGAAGCCTCTGCTACCGTCCGCCTCTCCTACCATCAGATTACACCCTGCCGCCGTCCGCCTGTCCTACCATCAGAATACACCCTGCCGTCGTCCGCCTGTCCTACCAGCAGATATTCTCTGCCACCGTCCTCCCATCATATTACACCCTGCCGCCATCCGCCTGTCCTACCATCAGATTACACCCTGCCGCCGTCCGCCTGTCCTACCATCAGATTACTCTCTGCCTCCGTCTGCCTGTCCTACCATCAGATTACTCTCTGCCGCCGTCCGCCTGTCCTACCATCAGCTCACACACTGCCGCCGTCCGCCTGTCCTACCATCAGATTACACCCTGCCGCCGTCCGCCTGTCCTACCATCAGATTACTCTCTGCCGCCGTCTGCCTGTCCAACCATCAGATTACTCTCTGCCGCCGTCTGCCTGTCCTACCATCAGCTCACACACTGCCGCCGTCCGCCTGTCCTACCATCAGATTACACCCTGCACTGCTTTTATTCACATTCTTTAAAATAAATTTCAATATTTAAAATATTTTTCTTACATACAAGACCAAACTGACACTCCCAAAAAGGGCATAAACACCCACAGGCGTCTCCCCCACTATATTCATACTATTTTATCATTTTACAAAAAGTGTAAAAAATTCAGCATTGTATTAATAACCAAACTGTTTGTTACCACCGGCAGCCATATCTGACAGTGGCATACACTATGTATTATAGATATATAGTCCTAGGAGTCCTGACAGCGTCATACACTATGTTTTATAGATATATAGTCCTAGGAGTCCTGACAGTGTCATACACTATGTATTATAGATATATAGTCCTAGGAGTCCTGACAGCGTCATACACTATGTATTATAGATATATAGTCCTAGGAGCCGTGACAGTGTCATACACTATGTATTATAGATATATAGTCCTAGGAGTCCTGACAGTATCATACACTATGTATTATAGATATATAGTCTTAGGAGCCCTGACAGTGTCATACACTATGTATTATAGATATATAGTCCTAGGAGTCCTGACAGTGTCATACACTATGTATTATAGATATATAGTCCTAGGAGTCCTGACAGCGTCATACACTATGTTTTATAGATATATAGTCCTAGAAGTCCTGACAGTGTCATACACTATGTATTATAGATATATAGTCCTAGGAGTCCTGACAGTGTCATACACTATGTTTTATAGATATATAGTCCTAGAAGTCCTGACAGTGTCATACACTATGTATTATAGATATATAGTGCTAGGAGTCCTGTCAGTGTCATACACTATGTATTATAGATATATAGTCCTAGGAGCCCTGACAGTGTCATACACTATGTATTATAGATATATAGTCCTAGGAGTCCTGACAGCGTCATACACTATGTTTTATAGATATATAGTCCTAGAAGTCCTGACAGTGTCATACACTATGTATTATAGATATATAGTGCTAGGAGTCCTGTCAGTGTCATACACTATGTATTATAGATATATAGTCCTAGGAGTCCTGACAGTGTCATACACTATGTATTATAGATATATAGTCCTAGAAGTCCTGACAGTGCCATACACTATGTATTATAGATATATAGTCCTAGGAGCCCTGACAGTGTCATACACTATGTTTTATAGATAGGTTCCTAGGAGCCCTGACAGTGTCATACACTATGTTTTATAGATATATAGTCCTAGGAGCCCTGACAGTGTCATACATTGTGTATTATAGATATATAGTCATAGGAGCCCTGACAGCGTCATACACTATGTTTTATAGATATATAATCCAAGGAGCCCTAACAGTGTCATACACTATGTATTATAGATATATAGTCCTAGGAGCCCTGACAGCGTCATACACTATGTTTTATAGATATATAGTCCTAGGAGCCCTCATAGGCAGTACACTACAGCCTGCTCCTCCTGTATAATGGCCAGGCAGTACACTACAGTCTGCTCCTCCTGTATAAAGGCCAAGCAGTACACTACAGCCTGCTCCTCGGGTATAATGGCCAGGCAGTACACTACAGTCTGCTCCTCCTGTATAATGGCCAAGCAGTACACTACAGTCTGCTCATCCCGTATAATGGCCAGGCAGTACACTACAGTCTGCTCCTCCTGTATAATGGCCAGGCAGTACACTACAGTATGCTCCTCCTGTATAATGGCCAGGCAGTACACTACACTCTGCTCCTCCTGTATAATGGCCAGGCAGTACACTACAGTCTGCTCCTCCTGTATAATGGCCAGGCAGTACACTACAGTCTGCTCATCCCGTATAATGGCCAGGCAGTACACTACAGTCTGCTCCTCCTGTATAATGGCCAGGCAGTACACTACAGTCTGCTCATCCCGTATAATGGCCAGGCAGTACACTACAGTCTGCTCATCCCGTATAATGGCCAGGCAGTACACTACAGTCTGCTCCTCCTGTATAATGGCCAGGCAGTACACTACAGTCTGCTCCTCCTGTATAATGGCCAGGCAGTACACTACAGTCTGCTCCTCCTGTATAATGGCCAGGCACTACACTACAGTCTGCTCATCCCGTATAATGGCCAGGCAGTACACTACAGTCTGCTCCTCCTGTATAATGGCCAGGCAGTACACTACAGTCTGCTCATCCCGTATAATGGCCAGGCAGTACACTACAGTCTGCTCCTCCTGTATAATGGCCAGGCAGTACACTACAGTCTGCTCCTCCTGTATAATGGCCAGGCAGTACACTACAGTCTGCTCCTCCTGTATAATGGCCAGGCACTACACTACACTCTGCTCCTCCTGTATAATGGCCAGGCACTACACTACACTCTGCTCCTCCTGTATAATGGCCAGGCACTACACTACACTCTGCTCCCCCTGTATAATGGCCAGGCAGTACACTACACTCTGCTCCTCCTGTATAATGGCCAGGCACTACACTGCACTCTGCTCCTCCTGTATAATGGCCAGGCAGTACACTACACTCTGCTCCTCCTGTATAATGGCCAGGCAGTACACTACACTCTGCTCCTCCTGTATAATGGCCAGGCACTACACTACACTCTGCTCCTCCTGTATAATGGCCAGGCAGTACACTACAGTCTGCTCCTCCTGTATAATGGCCAGGCAGTACACTACAGTCTGCTCCTCCTGTATAATGGCCAGGCAGTACACTACACTCTGCTCCTCCTGTATCCTCTGCTCTCTCACCTGCAATCTGTCAGCTGTTCTGGTGGGTAAAGGACCTTTGATGTCAGTAGGCTGGAGGACCTTCAAAAACGTCATGGCCATGTGATCAGTCACATGTGTGGGAGGAGTTAGGCTCAATGTAACCAAGCTGTGTGTATAGTATACATGGTGCAGGGCTGTGTGTATAGTATACATGGTGCGGGGCTGTGTGTGTATAGTATACATGGTGCGGGGCTGTGTGTGTATAGTATACATGGTGCAGGGCTGTGTGTGTATATTATACATGGTGCAGGGCTGTGTGTGTATAGTATACATGGTGCGGGGCTGTGTGTGTATAGTATACATGGTGCGGGGCTGTGTGTGTAATGTACATGGTGCAGGGCTGTGTGTGTATAGTATACATGGTGCAGGTCTGTGTGTATAGTATACATGGTGCAGGGCTGTGTGTATAATATACATGGTGCGGGGCTGTGTGTGTATAGTATACATGGTGCGGGGCTGTGTGTGTATAGTATACATGGTGCGGGGCTGTGTGTGTATAGTATACATGGTGCGGGGCTGTGTGTGTATAATATACATGGAGCGGGGCTGTGTGTGTATAGTATACATGGTGCGGGGCTGTGTGTGTATAATATACATGGAGCGGGGCTGTGTGTGTAATGTACATGGTGCAGGGCTGTGTGTGTATAGTATACATGGTGCGGGGCTGTGTGTGTATAGTATACATGGTGTGGGGCTGTGTGTGTATAGTATACATGGTGCGGGGCTGTGTGTGTATAGTATACATGGTGCGGGGCTGTGTGTGTATAGTATACATGGTGCGGGGCTGTGTGTATAGTATACATGGTGCGGGGCTGTGTGTGTGTAGTGTACATGGTGCGGGGCTGTGTGTGTATACTATACATGGTGCGGGGCTGTGTGTATAGTATACATGGTGCGGGGCTGTGTGTGTATAGTATACATGGTGCGGGGCTGTGTGTGTATAATATACATGGAGCGGGGCTGTGTGTGTAATGTACATGGTGCGGGGCTGTGTGTGTATAGTATACATGGTGCGGGGCTGTGTGTATAGTATACATGGTGCGGGGCTGTGTGTGTATAGTATACATGGTGCGGGGCTGTGTGTGTATAGTATACATGGTGCGGGGTTGTGTGTGTATAGTATACATGGTGCGGGGCTGTGTGTGTATAGTATACATGGTGCGGGGCTGTGTGTGTATACTATACACACACAGCCCCGCCCCATGTATACTATACACACACAGCCCCGCACCATGTATACTATACACACACAGCCCCGCACCATGTATACTATACACACACAGCCCCGCACCATGTATACTATACACACACACCCCCGCACCATGTATACTATACACACAGCCCCGCACCATGTATACTATACACACAGCCCCGCACCATGTATACTATACACACAGCCCCGCACCATGTATACTATACACACAGCCCCGCACCATGTATACTATACACACACAGCCCCGCACCATGTATACTATACACACACAGCCCCGCACCATGTATACTATACACACACAGCCCCGCACCATGTATACTATACACACACAGCCCCGCACCATGTACATTACACACACAGCCCCGCTCCATGTATATTATACACACACAGCCCCGCACCATGTATACTATACACACACAGCCCCGCACCATGTATACTATACACACACAGCCCCGCACCATGTACACTACACACACAGCCCCGCACCATGTACACTACACACACACAGCCCCGCACCATGTATACTATACACACAGCCCCGCACCATGTATACTATACACACACAGCCCCGCACCATGTATACTATACACACAGCCCCGCACCATGTATACTATACACACACAGCCCCACACCATGTATACTATACACACACAGCCCCGCACCATGTATACTATACACACACAGCCCCGCACCATGTATACTACACACACAGCCCCGCACCATGTATACTACACACAGCCCCGCACCATGTATACTATACACACACAGCCCCACACCATGTATACTATACACACACAGCCCCGCACCATGTATAATATACACACAGCCCCGCACCATGTATACTATACACACACAGCCCCGCACCATGTATACTATACACACACAGCCCTGCACCATGTACATTACACACACAGCCCCGCTCCATGTATATTATACACACACAGCCCCGCACCATGTATACTATACACACACAGCCCCGCTCCATGTATATTATACACACACAGCCCCGCACCATGTATACTATACACACACAGCCCCGCACCATGTATACTATACACACACAGCCCCGCACCATGTATACTATACACACACAGCCCCGCACCATGTATATTATACACACAGCCCTGCACCATGTATACTATACACACAGCTCCGCACCATGTATACTATACACACACAGCCCCGCACCATGTACATTACACACACAGCCCCGCTCCATGTATATTATACACACACAGCCCCGCACCATGTATACTATACACACACAGCCCCGCACCATGTATACTATACACACAGCCCCGCACCATGTATAGTATACACACACAGCCCCGCACCATGTATAATATACACACACAGCCCCGCACCATGTATACTATACACACACAGCCCCGCACCATGTACACTACACACACACAGCCCCGCACCATGTATACTATACACACAGCCCCGCACCATGTATACTATACACACACAGCCCCGCACCATGTATACTATACACACACAGCCCCGCACCATGTATACTATACACACAGCCCCGCACCATGTATACTATACACATAGCCCCGCACCATGTATACTATACACACACAGCCCCGCGCCATGTATACTATACACACACAGCCCCGCACCATGTATATTATACACACAGCCCTGCACCATGTATACTATACACACAGCTGGTTCTCCCTTTTTGCCCTTTTTCTTCACTGGGAAAAGAGGAGTGTTTGCTACAGAAGTACATTCCTTCAATGCCTCTGCTTTCACTAATTCCACTATGGTTACCGCTATGGCATCCTCTTGGGCATGGGTCAGAGGATATTGTTTAATCCTGGGTGGCTGAGCACCAGGTTTCAGGGTTACCATAACAGGGGGTACATCCAATTTACCTAAGTCTGTTTTCCCAGTTGCCCATAATGCTGTTGGCACTTGGGATAACAGTAAATTTTCTTCTTCAGTGAGGACAAAAATACAATTTGGTGTACTTAACTCGGCAGATAACAAACACAAAATCTCATGGTTAGTATGTGTGACTTTTACATATGCTTCTCCTGATGAATGCAACATGATGTTACAACCTAATACTCCCATCACATCTGTACCAAGAATGTTATCTGATGTGTCTGAGACTAAATACCTAGTGAGTATCCTGCTACCCTGAAATGAGGTTTCTACAGGATCAGTTTGATCTAAAGCATCCACCGCTTTAGTGAGAAGTCTTCCATAAACTTCCACTGATTCACCTTTCTCTCTTTTAACAGATACCTTACTTCAGATGATAACAGGCAAGACAATAAATTCACATAACATAGTACAAGACATAATTTCATATGTTTGAGTATGTTCTTGAATATTTTACACATATATATTGTCATTGTACCTTACTTTCCATTTAACCTTAGGCTAACACTTTTATCAAAATATTTTCCCTTTGGGCATAAATAGTCATCATACACAGGCTGCGGACCCCGGAGGCCCAAAGCCAAGTTTCACTTTGTAATAATTGACACGTAACATTACTGGGTAACACAGTATCATGTTCAGCTTGTGATTTTCTGCGTGCGCATCATATCAGATACAACGTCCTTGGAGCTACTTGGCAGTCAATTAATGTTTTGGTTATTCCCTGCAGAACATCTGCAGAGCGCTACAACAGAATACAGGAATACAATTCAAGCAGATAGCAGTTAATACTGACACCAAAATTACATATTACTATTTTTGTACAATTTTCAAATATTTCCCAAACCCCACAGACTTTAGAATTTTCTTCACTGGATTCCAACCAAAAGTTGAACCCCTGTGGAACATCACAATATCCTAGTTTCTTCTTTTTAGGGGACATTTCCTGAAAGCGGATTTAATTTTACAAAAAGCATAAAAGTTGAATCCTGGCATTGATATAAACAGAATGAATATTACAAATACAGGTTGACATATATATATATATATATATATATATATATATATATATATATATATAATACATAATCCAATAAACATCATACCGATGGTGGACAGTTTTTCTCTTTGCACTATATCAGATTCTCTGAGTATTTTGTTAAAGTAATATTTCATATAGAACTGGGAGATAAGATGGGTTATATTAAACAATAATACTGAGAAGGGTGATGTCTCCCTTCAAGCCTGATTCTCGGAGTGAGGTGGGGGTGATTCATTATTTCCTGAACTATCACCCCTTATCCTATTCTATTGCTTCCTTCTATCAGGGCATAAATGCCTCTTTGCAACTTTTTGTCCTGAATCAATCCCGCATGATCTAATCTCCACTGATCCCAAAATCTACTGTCTACCAACCCAGTTTTGTGTATTCCTGCTCTTTTTAGGATTTTCTTTACCTGTGCGGCTACTTCTTTCCCTTCCCCTATCTCTATTAGTTCACATGGGGTGTACCATATCTTAGATGGTCCCTTCCCCATCTTGGCTGGTAGCTAATCAGCCGATGAGTCTCTCACTCCTCTAGGGCAACCTTTGAGACAATAGAGGGTCACTTATGACTACTTAGTGAGAACTCCCAGACAGACTCTTCTGTCTTCTATGAACTACTCTACTTGTGCAAGTTCAGGAGTAGTGCTCAGGGCAATGCCTCAATTGGCTTCCACAGGCTCAACTTTCTGCCTGTGTCCCCTTACCAAAACACTCCCAAATCACTGCACGCACTTCGCGCGGATTCTACTAAGTCCTTCGTGCTACTACTCAGGTCCCATTCGACCTTGACCGTCCAGGCACGGCTGGAGGCTAGTGTTCCAAAACAAGGACTTTTCAATCACTCTGTGCTTCTCAGTTCCGAACCTTGTCCGCAACTCTAAACTCTAGGGGTTAAGAATAGAGAACTTTTCCCCATTCTTTGCAGCCTTATATATCTTATAACACAGGTAACATGCCTTCTCAGTAGACAGGTAAACAGGTAAGACACAAAGCAAAGAAAACAATTTCCATATCATTTACAGGTGACATGTCCCTTTTAGGTTCTTCCGTACTATACAATTGGCATCGAGATGTCATATAAGCATGCAGCAGCTTACCTCACTCATCGATACAGAGAATAGACACACAGGAACCTCAGATATACTAATTGGCAAGATCAAAGGCTTACCTTCACAGTACTGTTTTTATCTATCTGAGGTCCTCTGGTCCCGTCCCCAAGTCGATCGGTGAGTGGGTCGGCACTCTATCGGCTGCACATCAGACGATCTCGAGGCCCCACGTTGGGCGCCAATTTCTGTCGGGGGCAAGTCCCCTTGGGATGGATGTCACCGTAATCCTAATTAAATAAATAACCAGTTTTGAGCGCTCGGGAAACAAGACGTACACAGGTACCGTGTATGAACAGTTTCTACTTTATTACGTAGTTCAATACAGTTTTAAAAGCAAGCTCAGTTACATAACAGTCATGTGATCAATATACATATATGGTCTTTCCAGTTCCGTTATCACACAAATTTGTTCATTTACCCATCACCCCAGATGTTTTCATTTTCACCTTATCTAAATGTCCTTCCAAGACTACTAGTTCTGCTGAAATCGGCAGAACTGTTGATATCTCCCCCAGACTCCAAGTCTGTCCTTATCAACTACGCAGTCTTGTTTACAGAACATTCCACCCTCTTGTGCTTTCTGTATACTGTGATATAGAATATAGTGCAAGTTATGTTTTAACCCTTACAATAGTATACATGGTGCGGGGCTGTGTGTGTATAGTATACATGGTGCGGGGCTGTGTGTGTACTGTACATGGTGCGGGGCTGTGTGTGTATAGTATACATGGTGCGGGGCTGTGTGTGTATAGTATACATGGTGCAGGGCTGTGTGTATAATATACATGGTGCGGGGCTGTGTGTGTATAGTATACATGGTGCGGAGCTGTGTGTGTATAGTATACATGGTGCGGGGCTGTGTGTATAGTATACATGGTGCGGGGCTGTGTGTATAGTATACATGGTGCGGGGCTGTGTGTGTATATTATACATGGTGCGGGGCTGTGTGTGTATAGTATACATGGTGCGGGGCTGTGTGTGTATAGTATACATGGTGCGGGGCTGTGTGTGTATACTATACATGGTGCGGGGCTGTGTGTGTATAGTATACATGGTGCGGGGCTGTGTGTGTATATTATACATGGTGCGGGGCTGTGTGTATAGTATACATGGTGCGGGGCTGTGTGTGTATAGTATACATGGTGCGGGGCTATGTGTGTATAGTATACATGGTGCGGGGCTGTGTGTAGTATACATGGTGCGGGGCTGTGTGTGTAGTATACATGGTGCGGGGCTGTGTGTGTATAGTATACATGGTGCGGGGCTGTGTGTGTATAGTATACATGGTGCGGGGCTGTGTGTGTATACTATACATGGTGCGGGGCTGTGTGTATAGTATACATGGTGCGGGGCTGTGTGTGTATACTATACATGGTGCGGGGCTGTGTGTGTATAGTATACATGGTGCAGGGCTGTGTGTGTATATTATACATGGTGCAGGGCTGTGTGTATAGTGTCGGGGGCAAGTCCCCCTGGGATGGATGTCACCGTAATCCTAATTAAATAAATAACCAGTTTCGAGCGCTCGGGAAACAAGACGTACACAGGTACCGTGTATGAACAGTTTCTACTTTATTACGTAGTTCAATACAGTTTTAAAAGCAAGCTCAATTGCATAACAGTCATGTGATCAATATACATATATGGTCTTTCCAGTTCCGTTATCACACAAATTTGTTCATTTACCCATCACCCCAGATGTTTTCATTTTCACCTTATCTAAATGTCCTTCCAAGACTACTAGTTCTGCTGAAATCGGCAGAACTGTTGATATCTCCCCCAGACTCCAAGTCTGTCCTTATCAACTACGCAGTCTTGTTTACAGAACATTCCACCCTCTTGTGCTTTCTGTATACTGTGATATAGAATATAGTGCAAGTTATGTTTTAACCCTTACAATAGTATACATGGTGCGGGGCTGTGTGTGTATAGTATACATGGTGCGGGGCTGTGTGTGTATAGTATACATGGTGCGGGGCTGTGTGTGTACTGTACATGGTGCGGGGCTGTGTGTGTATAGTATACATGGTGCGGGGCTGTGTGTGTATAGTATACATGGTGCGGGGCTGTGTGTATAATATACATGGTGCGGGGCTGTGTGTGTATAGTATACATGGTGCGGGGCTGTGTGTGTATAGTATACATGGTGCGGGGCTGTGTGTGTATAGTATACATGGTGCGGGGCTGTGTGTGTATAGTATACATGGTGCGGGGCTGTGTGTATAGTATACATGGTGCGGGGCTGTGTGTGTATATTATACATGGTGCGGGGCTGTGTGTGTATAGTATACATGGTGCGGGGCTGTGTGTGTATAGTATACATGGTGCGGGGCTGTGTGTGTATAGTATACATGGTGCGGGGCTGTGTGTGTATACTATACATGGTGCGGGGCTGTGTGTGTATAGTATACATGGTGCGGGGCTGTGTGTGTATATTATACATGGTGCGGGGCTGTGTGTATAGTATACATGGTGCGGGGCTGTGTGTGTATAGTATACATGGTGCGGGGCTGTGTGTGTATATTATACATGGTGCGGGGCTGTGTGTATAGTATACATGGTGCGGGGCTGTGTGTGTATAGTATACATGGTGCGGGGCTATGTGTGTATAGTATACATGGTGCGGGGCTGTGTGTAGTATACATGGTGCGGGGCTGTGTATGTATAGTATACATGGTGCAGGGCTGTGTGTGTAGTATACATGGTGCGGGGCTGTGTGTGTATAGTATACATGGTGCGGGGCTGTGTGTATATAGTATACATGGTGCAGGGCTGTGTGTAGTATACATGGTGCGGGGCTGTGTGTGTATAGTATACATGGTGCGGGGCTGTGTGTGTATAGTATACATGGTGCGGGGCTGTGTGTGTATAGTATACATGGTGCGGGGCTGTGTGTGTATAGTATACATGGTGCGGGGCTGTGTGTGTATAGTATACATGGTGCGGGGCTGTGTGTGTATAGTATACATGGTGCGGGGCTGTGTGTGTATAGTATACATGGTGCGGGGCTGTGTGTGTATAGTATACATGGTGCGGGGCTGTGTGTGTATAGTATACATGGTGCGGGGCTGTGTGTGTATACTATACATGGTGCGGGGCTGTGTGTGTATAGTATACATGGTGCAGGGCTGTGTGTGTATATTATACATGGTGCAGGGCTGTGTGTATAGTATACATGGTGCGGGGCTGTGTGTGTATAGTATACATGGTGCGGGGCTATGTGTGTATAGTATACATGGTGCGGGGCTGTGTGTAGTATACATGGTGCGGGGCTGTGTATGTATAGTATACATGGTGCAGGGCTGTGTGTGTAGTATACATGGTGCGGGGCTGTGTGTGTATAGTATACATGGTGCGGGGCTGTGTGTATATAGTATACATGGTGCAGGGCTGTGTGTAGTATACATGGTGCGGGGCTGTGTGTGTATAGTATACATGGTGCGGGGCTGTGTGTGTATAGTATACATGGTGCGGGGCTGTGTGTGTATAGTATACATGGTGCGGGGCTGTGTGTGTATAGTATACATGGTGCGGGGCTGTGTGTGTATAGTATACATGGTGCGGGGCTGTGTGTGTATAGTATACATGGTGCGGGGCTGTGTGTGTATAGTATACATGGTGCGGGGCTGTGTGTGTATAGTATACATGGTGCGGGGCTGTGTGTGTATAGTATACATGGTGCGGGGCTGTGTGTGTATAGTATACATGGTGCGGGGCTGTGTGTGTATAGTATACATGGTGCGGGGCTGTGTGTGTATAGTATACATGGTGCGGGGCTGTGTGTATAGTATACATGGTGCGGGGCTGTGTATAGTATACATGGTGCGGGGCTGTGTGTAGTATACATGGTGCGGGGCTGTGTGTAGTATACATGGTGCGGGGCTCTGTGTGTAGTATACATGGTGCGGGGCTCTGTGTGTAGTATACATGGTGCGGGGCTCTGTGTGTAGTATACATGGTGCGGGGCTCTGTGTGTAGTATACATGGTGCGGGGCTCTGTGTGTAGTATACATGGTGCGGGGCTGTGTGTGTATAGTATACATGGTGCGGGGCTGTGTGTGTATAGTATACATGGTGCGGGGCTGTGTGTGTAGTGTACATGGTGCGGGGCTGTGTGTGTATAGTATACATGGTGCGGGGCTGTGTGTGTATAGTATACATGGTGCGGGGCTGTGTGTGTATAGTATACATGGTGCGGGGCTGTGTGTGTATAGTATACATGGTGCAGGGCTGTGTGTATAATATACATGGTGCGAGGCTGTGTGTGTATAGTATACATGGTGCGGAGCTGTGTGTGTATAGTATACATGGTGCGGGGCTGTGTGTATAGTATACATGGTGCGGGGCTGTGTGTATAGTATACATGGTGCGGGGCTGTGTGTGTATAGTATACATGGTGCAGGGCTGTGTGTATAATATACATGGTGCGAGGCTGTGTGTGTATAGTATACATGGTGCGGGGCTGTGTGTGTATAGTATACATGGTGCGGGGCTGTGTGTGTATAGTATACATGGTGCAGGGCTGTGTGTATAATATACATGGTGCGAGGCTGTGTGTGTATAGTATACATGGTGCGGAGCTGTGTGTGTATAGTATACATGGTGCGGGGCTGTGTGTATAGTATACATGGTGCGGGGCTGTGTGTATAGTATACATGGTGCGGGGCTGTGTGTGTATAGTATACATGGTGCAGGGCTGTGTGTATAATATACATGGTGCGAGGCTGTGTGTGTATAGTATACATGGTGCGGAGCTGTGTGTGTATAGTATACATGGTGCGGGGCTGTGTGTATAGTATACATGGTGCGGGGCTGTGTGTATAGTATACATGGTGCGGGGCTGTGTGTGTATATTATACATGGTGCGGGGCTGTGTGTGTATAGTATACATGGTGCGGGGCTGTGTGTGTATAGTATACATGGTGCGGGGCTGTGTGTGTATACAATACATGGTGCGGGGCTGTGTGTGTATAGTATACATGGTGCAGGGCTGTGTGTGTATATTATACATGGTGCAGGGCTGTGTGTATAGTATACATGGTGCGGGGCTATGTGTGTATAGTATACATGGTGCGGGGCTGTGTGTAGTATACATGGTGCGGGGCTGTGTATGTATAGTATACATGGTGCAGGGCTGTGTGTGTAGTATACATGGTGCGGGGCTGTGTGTGTATAGTATACATGGTGCGGGGCTATGTGTATAGTATACATGGTGCGGGGCTGTGTGTATATAGTATACATGGTGCAGGGCTGTGTGTAGTATACATGGTGCGGGGCTGTGTGTGTATAGTATACATGGTGCGGGGCTGTGTGTGTATAGTATACATGGTGCGGGGCTGTGTGTGTATAGTATACATGGTGCGGGGCTGTGTGTGTATACTATACATGGTGCGGGGCTGTGTGTGTATAGTATACATGGTGCGGGGCTGTGTATAGTATACATGGTGCGGGGCTCTGTGTGTAGTATACATGGTGCGGGGCTCTGTGTGTAGTATACATGGTGCGGGGCTCTGTGTGTAGTATACATGGTGCGGGGCTCTGTGTGTAGTATACATGGTGCGGGGCTCTGTGTGTAGTATACATGGTGCGGGGCTGTGTGTGTATAGTATACATGGTGCGGGGCTGTGTGTGTATAGTATACATGGTGCGGGGCTGTGTGTGTATAGTATACATGGTGCGGGGCTGTGTGTGTATAGTATACATGGTGCGGGGCTGTGTGTGTATAGTATACATGGTGCGGGGCTGTGTGTGTATAGTATACATGGTGCGGGGCTGTGTGTGTATAGTATACATGGTGCGGGGCTGTGTGTATAGTATACATGGTGCGGGGCTGTGTGTGTATAGTATACATGGTGCGGGGCTGTGTGTGTATAGTATACATGGTGCGGGGCTCTGTGTGTAGTATACATGGTGCGGGGCTCTGTGTGTAGTATACATGGTGCGGGGCTCTGTGTGTAGTATACATGGTGCGGGGCTCTGTGTGTAGTATACATGGTGCGGGGCTGTGTGTGTATAGTATACATGGTGCGGGGCTGTGTGTGTATAGTATACATGGTGCGGGGCTGTGTGTGTATAGTATACATGGTGCGGGGCTGTGTGTGTATAGTATACATGGTGCGGGGCTGTGTGTGTATAGTATACATGGTGCGGGGCTGTGTGTATAGTATACATGGTGCGGGGCTGTGTGTGTATAGTATACATGGTGCGGGGCTGTGTGTGTATAGTATACATGGTGCGGGGCTGTGTGTGTATAGTATACATGGTGCGGGGCTGTGTGTGTATATTATACATGGTGCGGGGCTGTGTGTGTATATTATACATGGTGCGGGTCTGTGTGTATAGTATACATGGTGCGGGTCTGTGTGTGTATAGCATACATGGTGCGGGGCTGTGTGTGTATAATATACATGGTGAGGGGCTGTGTGTGTATAGTATACATGGTGCGGGGCTGTGTGTGTATAGTATACATGGTGCGGGGCTGTGTGTATAGTATACATGGTGCGGGGCTGTGTGTGAAGTGTACATGGTGCGGGGCTGTACGTGTAATGTACATGGTGCGGGGCTGTGTGTGTATAGTATACATGGTGCGGGGCTCCGTGTAGTTTACATGGTGCGGGGCTGTGTGTGTATAGTATACATGGTGCGGGGCTGTGTGTATAGTATACATGGTGCGGGGCTGTGTGTATAGTATACATGGTGCGGGGCTGTGTGTGTATAGTATACATGGTGCGGGGCTGTGTTTGTATAGTATACATGGTGCGGGGCTGTGTGTATAGTATACATGGTGCGGGGCTGTGTGTGTATAGTATACATGGTGCGGGGCTGTGTGTGTATAGTATACATGGTGCGGGGCTGTGTGTGTATAGTATACATGGTGCGGGGCTGTGTGTGTGTATAGTATACATGGTGCGGGGCTGTGTGTGTATAGTATACATGGTGCGGGGCTGTGTGTGTATAGTATACATGGTGCGGGGCTGTGTGTGTATAGTATACATGGTGCGGGGCTGTGTGTATAATATACATGGTGCGGGGCTGTGTGTGTAGTATACATGGTGCGGGCTGTGTGTGTATAGTATACATGGTGCGGGGCTGTGTGTGTATAGTATACATGGTGCGGGGCTGTGTGTGTAGTGTACATGGTGCTGTGCTGTGTGTGTATAGTATACATTTTGCGGGGCTGTGTGTAGTGTACATGGTGCGGGGCTGTGTGTGTAGTGTACATGGTGCGGAGCTGTGTGTGTAATGTACATGGTGCGGAGCTGTGTGTGTAATGTACATGGTGCGGGGCTGTGTGTGTATAGTATACATGGTGCGGGGCTGTGTGTTTATATAGTATACATGGTGCGGGGCTGTGTGTGTATAGTATACATGGTGCGGGGCTGTTTGTATAGTATACATGGTGCGGGGCTGTGTGTATAGTATACATGGTGCGGGGCTGTGTGTATAGTATACATGGTGCGGGGCTGTGTGTTTATATAGTATACATGGTGCGGGGCTGTGTGTTTATATAGTATACATGGTGCAGGGCTGTGTGTATATTATACATGGTGCGGGGCTGTGTGTATATTATACATGGTGCGGGGCTGTGTGTATATTATACATGGTGCGGGGCTGTGTGTATATTATACATGGTGCGGGGCTGTGTGTATATTATACATGGTGCGGGGCTGTGTGTATATTATACATGGTGCGGGGCTGTGTGTATATTATACATGGTGCGGGGCTGTGTGTATATTATACATGGTGCGGGGCTGTGTGTGTATAGTATACATGGTGCGGGGCTGTGTGTGTATAGTATACATGGTGCAGGGCTGTGTGTATAGTATACATGGTGCGGGGCTGTGTGTATATTATACATGGTGCGGGGCTGTGTGTATATTATACATGGTGCGGGGCTGTGTGTATATTATACATGGTGCGGGGCTGTGTGTATATTATACATGGTGCGGGGCTGTGTGTATAGTATACATGGTGCGGGGCTGTGTGTATAGTATACATGGTGCGGGGCTGTGTGTATATTATACATGGTGCGGGGCTGTGTGTATATTATACATGGTGCGGGGCTGTGTGTGTGTATAGTATACATGGTGCGGGGCTGTGTGTATAGTATACATGGTGCGGGGCTGTGTGTATATTATACATGGTGCGGGGCTGTGTGTATATTATACATGGTGCGGGGCTGTGTGTATATTATACATGGTGCGGGGCTGTGTGTATATTATACATGGTGCGGGGCTGTGTGTATATTATACATGGTGCGGGGCTGTGTGTGTATAGTATACATGGTGCAGGGCTGTGTGTATAGTATACATGGTGCGGGGCTGTGTGTATATTATACATGGTGCGGGGCTGTGTGTATATTATACATGGTGCGGGGCTGTGTGTATATTATACATGGTGCGGGGCTGTGTGTATATTATACATGGTGCGGGGCTGTGTGTATAGTATACATGGTGCGGGGCTGTGTGTGTATAGTATACATGGTGCGGGGCTGTGTGTATAGTATACATGGTGCGGGGCTGTGTGTGTAGTATACATGGTGCGGGGCTGTGTGTGTATAGTGTACATGGTGCGGGGCTGTATGTGTATAGTATACATGGTGCGGGGCTGTATGTGTATAGTATACATGGTGCGGGGCTGTATGTGTATAGTATACATGGTGAAGAGCTGTGTGTATAGTATACATGGTGAAGAGCTGTGTGTATAGTATACATGGCGCGGGGCTGTGTGTATAATATACATGGTGCAGGGCTGTGTGTGTAGTATACATGGTGCGGGGCTGTGTGTGTATAGTGTACATGGTGCGGGGCTGTATGTGTATAGTATACATGGTGAAGGACTGTGTGTATAGTATATATGGTGCTGGGCTGTGTGAATAGTATACATGGTGCAGGGCTGTGTGTGTAGTATACATGGTGCGGGGCTGTGTGTGTATAGTATACATGGTGCGGGGCTGTGTGTGTATAGTATACATGGTGCAGGGCCAGTGGCGTATCTAGGAATGGCTGGGCCTCAAGGCAAACATTTAACACCCCCCCCTTCTGCACAAACCGCATTACTGCGCACACTATTATGCGCCATTGTGGTCCCTGCGCACAGTATTATGCCACATCGTGGCCCCTGCACACAGTATTATGCCACATTGTGGCCCCTGCACACAGAGATTTATAAGAGATAACTGCAGAGTCAGTGCATCAAGGTGTAGTAGGATTTTTCCTATTGCCCAGGCTGCAAACACCCCAAATGAACCCTGTTCTGCATCACTACTCTTGTATAAATTCCTCCCTATCCTTTCCCTACACTTGTAATGCTCTTTCCCTGAACTTTGATTGAGTTTTCATGTGTTTTCTACCACATTCCCTAGCGCCGGCTGACGTCTCTCCCTGCACTAAGTACAATGGAAAATGCTTGAACCTAAGATGGTGGAGGGTTTTTATAGAGCTGTGACATCAAAGGGCCAGCTCACTGCTGATTGACTTCTCTCATACATTGTGGGTGATCCCGCGCTCCCAGAGATCCCATGTCCTAACATGTGCAGCAGTCATTTTAGGAAAAAATGCGATTCATTACCACGAAGCGTGGGGAAATCTGGATTCAATTTGAATCGAAGACTCGGATCGAATTCCACCTTGTCAGCTTTGATTCGCTCATCTCTAATTATATACTAATATACAGTATCATATCCTAATATACAGTATTATATCCCAATATACAGTATTATAACATAATATACATCATATCCTAATATACAGCATTATATTCTAATATACAGAATTATATCCTAATACACAGCATCATATTCTAATATACAGTATTATATCCCAATATACAGCATTATATCCTAATATACAGTATTATATCATAATATACAGCATTATATCTAAAATAGACCCCAGAGTATACTGATAGCAGTGTTTGTGGGGTTCACGGCCCGCAGGCCTTACTTACCAATCCCCGCTCCTGCTCACAGCCGCCTCTACAGAAGGTGAAGCGCAGGCGGCCGTGAGCAGGAGTGGGGATCGGTAAGTAAATAGGGCCCGTTACCTGCTGGTGTTACACCAGCAGGCAACGGCCTATTAAAAAAAAACATCAGGGTCCTGCCGGGACCCCTAATGTCCCGGACCCTGTGGCAGCCGCTACCACTGCTACCCCAGTATTTATGCCACTGACTGGACTGCCATACTGGATGTCAGCATTGTTATAAATTGAAACGTTTTTAAACTACTCATGCCTCCTGCAGCAAAACGCAGGGCTGCTGCTCGAGCTAATGACAACTGTCAGCAGACCCAAGCCTGTCTCTAATCTGACAAGGTATGTCACAGACAACAGCGAGCTGCTGAAACTCCCCAGCAGACCCAAGCCCGTCTCCAATCTGACAAGGCATTGTCAGCCACATGCACACAGCTGCACTCCATGTTTCCATAACAACCCAACCATTTTTCTTCACTGCTGTGGGTCAGCTTTAAAGGGGCAGGGCGCTGTGGATGACACTGTTACACAAGGTCACATACACACAGCTTTACTCCAGGTTTTCCATAACAACCGATCGCAGGTCTTTCACTGATATCCAAACTGAGATACACATCATCACATGACGCTTATGGACTAATGGAAAATCGCAGGTTCTTCAGTCTTGACATACACACAGCTTTACACCAGGTTTCCATAGCAACCAAGCTATTTATGACCTGTATGAGTCAATAGCAGATCGCAGGTCCTTAAATATTCAGTCATATGACGTGTTTCAGCCAATATAAATTCACATTTCATTTACCAGGTTTCCATAGCAACAAAGCCATAAATAGACTGTACCTATACTGGACTGCCATACTGGATGTCAAGTGCAAAGCTGGCCAATTCTTATGGGGTCACTACACAAACAAAAAATGAAATATACCCGTGCGAAGCCTGGTCCTTCTGCTAGTATCCTAATATACAGCATCATATTCTAATATACAGTATTATATCCTAATATACAGCATTATATCCTAATATACAGCATCATATATTAATATACAGTATTATATCCCAATATACAGCATTATATCCCAATATACAGTATTATATCCCAATATACAGCATCATATATTAATATACAGTATTATATCTCATTATACAGCATTATATCCCAATATACAGTATTATATCCTAATATACAGCATCATATATTAATATACAGTATTATATCCCAATATACAGTATTATATTCCAATATACAGTATTATATCATAATGTACAGCATTATATCCTAATATACAGTATTATATTCTAATATACAGCATTATATCCCAATATACAGCATTATATCCTAATATATATCCTAATGTACAGTATTATATCCTAATATACAGTATGATGTCCTAATATACAGCATTATATCCTAATATACAGTATCATATCCAAATACACAGTATCATATCCAAATATACAGTATTATATCCTAATATACAGCATCATATATTAATATACATTATATCCCATTATACAGCATTATATCCTAATATACAGCATCATATAATATACAGTATTATATCCCAATATACAGTATTATATCCCAATACACAGTATTATATCATAATGTACAGCATTATATCCTAATATACAGTATTATATTCTAATATACAGCATTATATCCCAATATACAGCATTATATCCTAATATATAGTATTATATCCTAATGTACAGTATTATATCCTAATATACAGTATGATGTCCTAATATACAGCATTATA
Source organism: Leptodactylus fallax (assembly GCA_947044405.1). Classification (NCBI taxonomy): domain Eukaryota; kingdom Metazoa; phylum Chordata; class Amphibia; order Anura; family Leptodactylidae; genus Leptodactylus; species Leptodactylus fallax. The sequence goes on from CAMRHE010000366.1 coordinate 439,322, forward strand.
TCCTAATATACAGTATCATATCCAAATACACAGTATCATATCCAAATATACAGTATTATATCTAGAGATGAGCAAATTGAAGCTGCAGAAGTGGAATTCTATCTGAATTTCAGGAAATCTTCAATTTCCTTCGATGAATCGAATCACATTTTTTTATAAAATGGCCGCTGCACATGTTAGGACAAGGGGCAAGGGACTCTGGGAGTGCGGGACCACCCACAATGCCAAGCGTGCAGCTAATCAGCAGCCAGCCGGACTTGTGATGTCACAGCCCTATAAATACCCTCAGCCATTTTAGGTACAGTTATTCCACATCGCTCTTACTGTAGGGACAGATGTCAGCAGGAACTAGGGAAAGACTTAGAAAACAGATAGAAGTTCAGGGAAAGAGGATTACAAGTGTACGGAAAGTATAATGGGGAATTCAAAGAAGAATTTGGGGTGGTTGCAGCGTCATTAACAGCAAGAATTGTAATTCACATTGCAGCACTCACTGCCGTTATACTGTTGCTCATTACTCATATCTGTGTCTTCAAGGTGGAACACAACAAGTCTTTTGCAGTGCAGTACAGCAAAAAACAGGGAATTATCATCCACTAATATCTGCAGTTATCTGTTCTAACACCTTTTTCAAGGCATTATTATAAGAGGCTTATTCACTGTTCTTTCAAAGCATAACATTACAGGCCATTTGTCAGTACTACTGTGCCAAAGAAAACTGAATTCTTATCCAGTTTTCTCTGCAGTTATCTGTTCTAACTCCTTTTTCAAGGCGTTTATTAGTGGGGAAAGACATAAGGGCCATATTTGCCATTCTGTTCAGAGTATAAAATTACAGGCAATTTCTCTATACAGTAGTGGCAAAAATCAATTCTTAGCCATTAATCTCTGCAGTTAGCTGTTATTCTAACACTTATTTAAAGGTATTTATGTAAGGGAATTGCCAGTTGAACAATTCTCCAGTGCTGCTGCAGAACCCTGGGGGCTAAGGGCACGACAAGACAGTGAGCCCTAAGGCTGAACCCCCCCACTGACCCCACCTACTTGCCTCACTGTCCTAGGTGACAACCGACAACTTGGAGCCGATCCCTTCACTAAATAAGTGACACACAGGACAAAACAACACAGAAGCAGAGTCAGCTAGTCAAGGGGTCGGTAACAGTCAAGCAATGCAGTACCAAAACAAAATCCAAGAGAGTAGTCACAGGGGGAGCCAGAGGTCAGAAGTCAGAAATACAACAATACCAGAAAATGGAGCTAGCAGGGACAAAGTCACAAGAAAGAATCTCAATAGCCAGCAACCACGTGTGGGCTGATGACCTGTTTATAGCAAGTCCAGGACCTGCCCCAGACTTGATTGGTAGACAGGCTGTCAATCACACAGGCAAGGCTAAGATTAACTATTTGAGGAGCGGAAGAAACAAGGTGTGAGACGGGTGTGGCTGAAATTCAATTACGTAGTCTAGGACAGTGTTCAGACTGAGCAACATGAACCTTAAGCAAGGAATCAAACTGAACACGCCTCCTTCATCACAGTGTGTGAGCGGAGAGTGGCGCAGAGACCCGAACAGGCAGAGACGTTACAGTTTATTAGTGTGGAGACAAATAAGGGTCATATTCGCCATTTTGTTCCCAGTATAAAATTACAGGCTATTTCTCAATACAGTAGTGGCAAAAATCAATAATTCTTAGCCACTAATCTCTGCAGTTAGCTGTTATTGTAACACTTATTTAACCACTTCCGTACCGCCCATAGACTATATACGTCCGGAAGGTGGTTGCCTTGTTCTGCAAAGACATACCGGTAAGTCCAAGCATTCCGGAACTACCTGTCTTATAAACTGCAAGCCGCTTCAGGCCTGTAGTTTAGAATACCCCAACACCACAGACAGAATATGTCTGCTTCTCAGCACAGGCGGGCGCGATGACGTCATAGTATCACACCCCTTGTGCTGAGACACTGACGTCCTGTGCGTGGACACCGCACATAGAGAGCTGAAGAAGGGGAGGCGGCAGCTCCTTACATCTGGATTGCAGGTTGGTGAGGATCACTTATATGTTTTGTTTTTCATTAGCGCAGTTGTGGGTGTATTAATAGTATAAGGAGTGGTTAGGAGGGAATTATAACTAGGGAGGATTCATTAGGGGCATTATGACGATGGGGGGGGGGTCATTTATATCATGGCTATTAGGGGGCATTAATAAATACAAGGGGGAGAGGTTATTTACATAAGGGGTCATTAGGGGGCATCATTTATATAAGGGGTCATTAGGGGTGCAGTATTTATGTCAGGGGAATCAGGGGCATAATATAAGGGGGCAATTAATATAATTAAGGTGGTACTTGGGCTTTATTAAGGCTAAGGCCCCACATAGCGGGCCGCAGCAAAAAAGCACTGCAGGAAAAACCGCGACAGTAACGCATCGCGTTTTTTCGGCAGCGCTTTTCACAGGAGGTCACAGAGGTTTCCTCTGTGGACTTTCTGCTTCCATTATACCTATAGGGAAACCGCCGGTGTTTCCACAGGTATAATTGACATGCTGCAATTTCCAAAATTGCAACCGTTTTGGAAATCGTAGCATGTCCACTGCACGTATTTTTCCGCAATGTGTGAATGGGATTTGATGCAGGAACTGTAAAATGCTGCTTTTTTTTTTCCGTGCCGTTTCCCACCACATGTGGCCCAGGCCTTAAGGAGTTATCCTCAAAATAAATCATCAATAAGAGATAAGTGATTCCCTACTGATCAGCTGTATGAAGGTCCCCGGCGCCTGTTTATATCACACGCTGTCTGTTTATAGTGACCGTGTGATGTCATTCCAGTCTTGTCACATAGACGTGTATAGGACGAAGCTGTAGTTACATTACATGGCCACTATGAGATGAATGACACTATGTAAACAGAGAAGGTGTCACGGCGCTTACACAGGTACCACGGTTCATTCAAACAGCTGATCCTTGGGATCCCGGGTTTTGGAACCCCAATAATTATTTTTACCTTTTATTTTTTTACCTTTTAACCTGGGGCATTATTAATAAGGGGCACTATTTATGGGGGCACACAGGGAAGTTATTAATTGGGCTATTATTCATTATGAGGGGTTATATCATATATTATATAATTGGGGAAGCAGCAGGATGGGTGTGCAGGTGAGGACAATGTGGGTCAGGTGCCTGGAAAAGTGATATCTGCCCTATATTCACCTAACTGGTCTACAAAGCTGATATACTGTATACCGCTATATAGTCACTGTATAGTGATAATATCGGTATACCTAAGTTTATTTATTTATTATGCTTACTTATATAGCGCCATCATATTCCACAGCGCTTTACAGGAATTGTCAATCACTGTCCCATATAGGGCACACAATCTATATATTCCCTATCAGTATGTCTCTGGAGTGTGGGAGGAAACCGGAGTACCCGAAGGAAACCCACGCAAACATGGGGAGAACATACAAACTCCTTGCAGATGTTGTCCTTGTCAGGATCCGAACCCAGGACTCCAGCGCTGCAAGGCTAACCACTGAGTCACCGAAGTTGGGGGCCCACTTGGACATGTTTGCCCCCCCTGTGCTGAACCCCTAGCTACGCCTCTGACACATGGCTCAGATCAGCTGTGTACTGTATAGTAGGCCGCTATGCCCAATATATCAGCCCCAGTTACAGGGCATGGGAGAAATGTAATGCTGAGATGCACATTACAAAGCAAAGTCACTTCAAGACTCAGCGTGTGTGGTTTTCAACCAAGCAGTGTGAACAACACCTTACGATGACTGCTGCTTGTAGTTACAATGATGACTTCTGCACAGTGTAAGTTCTGTGTCCTGACTGTATCGCTAGAAATATCCGTCTGGTCAGTGTACACGCGGCCGCCATTATCTCTCCTGCACGGTGTAAGATCTGTGTCCTGACTGTATCGCAGTACCACAAATATCCGTCTGGTCAGTGAAAACGCGACTGCCATTATTTCTACTGCACGGTGTAAGATCTGTGTCCTGGCTGTATCACTAGAAATATCTGTCTGGTCAGTGTACACACGGCCGCCATTATTTCTCCTGGACGGTGTAAGATCTGCGTCCTGACTGTATCGCAGTATCACTAGAAATATCCGTCTGGTCAGTGTACACATGGCCGCCATTATCTCTCCTGAGTGGTGTAAGATCTGTGTCCTGACTGTATCAATAGAAATATCTGTCTTGTCAGTGTACATGCGGCCGCTATTATCTCTCCTGCACGGTGTAAGATCTGTGTCCTGACTGTATCGCAGTATCACTAGAAATATCCGTCTGGTCAGTGTACACACGGCCGCCATTATCTCTCCTACCCAGTGTGAGATCTGTGTCCTGACTGTATCGCTAGAAATATCCGTCTGGTCAGTATACACGCGGCCGCCATTATCTCTCCTGCACGGTGTAAGATCTGTGTCCTGACTGTATCGCTAGAAATATCCGTCTGGTCAGTGTACACGCGGCCGCCATTATCTCTCCTACCCAGTGTAAGATCTGTGTCCTGACTGTATCGCTAGAAATATCCGTCTGGTCAGTCTACACGCGGCCGCCATTATCTCTCCTGCACGGTGTAAGATCTGTGTCCTGACTGTATCACTAGAAATATCCGTCTGGTCAGTGTACACACGGCCGCCATTATCTCTCCTGAGTAGTGTAAGATCTGTGTCCTGACTGTATCGCAGTGATAGAAATATCCGTCTGGTCAGTGCACACTCGGCCGCCATTATCTCTCCTGAGTAGTGTAAGATCTGTGTCCTGACTGTATCGCAGTGATAGAAATATCTGTCTGGTGAGTGCACACGCGGCCGCCATTATTTCTCCTGAGTAGTGTAAGATCTGTGTCCTGACTGTATCGCTAGAAATATCCGTCTGGTCAGTGTACACGCGGCCGCCATTATCTCTCCTACCCAGTGTAAGATCTGTGTCCTGACTGTATCGCTAGAAATATCCGTCTGGTCAGTGTACACGCGGCCGCCATTATCTCTCCTGCACGGTGTAAGATCTGTGTCCTGACTGTATCACTAGAAATATCCGTCTGGTCAGTGTACACGCGGCCGCCATTATCTCTCCTACCCAGTGTAAGATCTGTGTCCTGACTGTATCACTAGAAATATCCGTCTGGTCAGTGTACACGCGGCCGCCATTATCTCTCCTGCACGGTGTAAGATCTGTGTCCTGACTGTATCACTAGAAATATCCGTCTGGTCAGTGTACACGCGGCCGCCATTATCTCTCCTGAGTAGTGTAAGATCTGTGTCCTGACTGTATCGCAGTGATAGAAATATCTGTCTGGTCAGTGCACACGCGGCCGCCATTATTTCTCCTGAGTAGTGTAAGATCTGTGTCCTGACTGTATCGCTAGAAATATCCGTCTGGTCAGTGTACACGCGGCCACCATTGTCTCTCCTGCACGGTGTAAGATCTGTGTCCTGACTGTATCGCAGTGCTAGAAATATCCGTCTGGTCAGTGTACACGCGGCCGCCATTATCTCTCCTGCACGGTGTAAGATCTGTGCCCTGACTGTATCCCTAGAAATATCCGTCTGCTCAGTGTACACACAGCCGCCATTGTCTCTCCCACCCAGATATGTGTTAGAGTTTACTGCACAGATAACCATTTCCTGAGCTGAGGTCTCCTGAGCGGAGGAATATTTTCTGTGTACATTACACCAGGCCGCAGGTCCAGGGTAGTCCTTTAAATATTAACCCCTGCAGCTCCTCCTTCTTCTCCTCACTGTTACAGGAGTGTCCGAAAACACAAACAGAAAAAGGAGGAAACTTGAAGAGCGAAGTTACAGGAACTTGTGCACAGAAGATTCTCCTTTCAGTTTCTATTCTTTTCTCCCCCCGTCTCTGCCGCCGAGAGACCACATCACCTCCTGGAAAGAAATGGCGCAGACCGTGCGAGATGTCCTGGCTGACACTCTGGCAAACTTGGAAGAAAACTCTCTGAAGAACTTTAAGGATAATTTTGTAAGAGACAGCCAATGTTGTCTTAAGCTTCATTTGTCTGTATAAACTGTTAATGTTGAATGTATTTCTGTGATTCTGTTCCTTTAAGACAGCAGCCATTGTAATTGTGACATGATGCTGGAGTGAGACCCCCCCCCCCCCTTTTATGTCAGCTTGCCTGTTCTGCAGACAGAGTGTGAGCAGAGAAGCAGGAAGTGACGAGAGAGAGAGCAGCAGCCATCTTAGCAAGTGTTGTATTGAACTGGTGTGGAGATTTTTCTGTACAGCTAAGCTGTATCTTGGTCCAGAGACAAACAGAGTGTAAAGAGACAACAGGACTAGTGAGTCCACGTGAAAGGAACTGTGCTCAGTGGCTGATCAGTGAGACTGACATTGTGACTGTGTATATGGATACCACAGATAGAGACTCGCAGTGCTGTTGATGTACTGGACGGCACCTGCTAAATCCCGGCTTACATCCCAGCTCAGTGTATGGATTCGGCAGGACTGTCAGTGTGCTGAGTGGAATCTGCTGTTGGATTACATTGCATTCAGTTGGTTTCCCTGTCTGTTAAAGAGGACTTCATTTCTCCCAAGATCCTGATAACCGTGAGGAGAGGACGCTTCACTATAAAAGAAAGGACCGACTTTGGGCCCCACCGCGCGCTTCTACGGACTGTAAGCGGTCCACCTGGACCACTGGGGAAAAGGGGGTGCACCCAAATGTGAAGTCAGGGTCAGTTAGGGATAGTTTTGAGTATATTGTTCATTCAGTGTCCATACTGCAGAAGTGGACAGAGTAAAAGTAGAAACCATTGCAGAATTTGCCTTGAAATTGTTCATGCTATATTGTATATTTTGCTTGTCTTTAGCCCTGTCATTTTACCTTTAACTAGCCTTTATTAACTTATAGTAAATATATATTTTTTTCTTGAACTACCGCGTGTGCGTTCATTTCTGGTTGCGGAGTCCAAACCACCTGCCTTGCTCTCGGTTCACAAATTGGCGTAGTCGGCAGGATCCGCTTACCAGAATGGACGGTGACGCACCCGTTCGGGAGAATGGTGCTGGAGGAAGAATGCCAGCAGGGGCTATAATGAGTCAGTTAGCTAAATTTGATGGCAATAATATGTCAGTGAGTATGTGGGTGGAACAGATACGAATGATACAGCGAATGTACCAGACCGCACCAGAAGTACTAGTAGAGCTAGCAATATTGACATTACAAGGGGATGCTAAGACCACGGTGATACTGAGGCCATTTGAACAAAGGCAGACATTTGAGCAAGTAGTCCAGATTCTAGAAACCATCTATGGAGAAACTGCATTGCTGGGGTCTCTGCAGGCTCGGTTCTTCCAGAGGGTACAACAGGAGAATGAAAGCCTTCCCCAATATGCAAATGCCCTACAAGAACTGCTCCGAGATATTCAAAGGAAGGAAAGAGGGGGCTCGCCAGCCTTCTGTAACCCTGATCGGACTCTCCGTGACCAGTTTGTCCTGGGGATACGTGACGGCAGTTTAACTGTGACTATGCAGGATTTTATACGACGAGAGACTGATGCTAAATTCCATGATGTACAGGTAGAGGCCATCTCCCGTGCCAATAGTATGGTCCCGAGGCCGCAGACCGCAGTTGGAGTTACTTTGTCACAGGGGGCTAGTTCTGGCTCAGAGACAGTAGAAAAAGGGACGGTTAAAGAAATTCTCACAGTAATGCAGAAACTGCAAGAACAAATGGAACACTTGCACACTCGTTGTGATGAGCAGTCTATGAAAATTGCAGACTTCCAGAAGACTGGAGATGAAAGGGTGAGCCATCCACACCCAGCAAGTCAGAATCACCCACCACCCCGCTGGAGGGGTGAGGATAGGACCTACCGAAGGGGTCCAAATCATTTAGTGCAGTGCTCAGGAGAAATCGAAGGGGCTTACCGAAGGGGCCCAAACAGATGGCCAGAACGACGGGGGATACGCTGCTGGGAGTGTGGACGGATGGGCCACGTTGCTGCTAGATGTCCAGAGCAGCGACAAACTTATGAGAGACCGCCGTTAAACTGAAGTCCCCTGCTGCTGAAGGGCGTGTAGTAGGGGAGACTGACAAGGAGACTATGTGGGGAGAATGCCCTGATGATGACCTGATCGCTGCAAGTCCTGTCATACAGGTGGAAATGGAGGGTATTCCGGTTACCGGGATGATTGACACGGGTTCCCAAGTAACGACCTTGAGTAGAGACTGTTATGAACGGTACTTCCGGCAACATGTGAAATATGATCCCCATACATTCGTACGAGTGGTCGCAGCTAACCAGTTACCAGTTCCGGTCGTGGGAGTGGCCTGGATGAATGTCCGGGTATGTGGCCAAGATCTAGGTAGGAAAGGCATTGTGGTGGTACAGGAGTCACATGAAGTAAAGGTCCCTGTCATTTTGGGGATGAATGTGTTAAAAGAATTAGATCAGATCCTCTTTGAAAAGAAAGGTCACGGTTATTGGAAAGAAACCACCACCCATCGGCCTACTCAAACAGCTTTCCAGCGGCTGATCCGGACATGTGGCTTACAGAAAAGTTCAGATGCACAGCGTCCTCTGGCTCGAATTTCAGTTCCTTTGCATACAAAAGTTACACTGCCACCCAGTCGGGAGACAATAGTGTCCATGCCCGTAGGCACCTGTCGGAAACTAGAGGGCATAGCTGTGTTGGTAGAACCACTGCAGGCAGCCGAAGGAGGTGTTGATCCGCTAGTGGCCCGTTCCTTGGCAATAGTTCGCAATGGAAGAGTACCACTTCGATGTGTAAACACTCAGGACCAGAGTGTGGACCTGACCCCAGGGAGGCTCCTGGCTAACATCTATGTGACTCCGGAGGAAGTAAGGAAAGTAACTCCAATGCAGCTGAAGCCGACTGAAAGGGATGAGTGGACCGTAACTGTGTCCATGGGAGAAGATGAGGAACCCACCTCTGAATGGAATGGCTGTGCAATTCGAGAACAGATGAAGATGGATGTAAGTTCATGTTCTCTGGAATGGGTGCAGAAGGTAGATGAGCTGTTGTGGGAGAACCAAGCCACCTTTGCACGGTATGCTGAAGATTTTGGATGTACCACAGGGATCTACCATGAGATTCCCACAGGAGACACCCCTCCAATTAGAGAGCGCTACCGACAAATTCCTCCACAGTTGTATCAGGAAGTGAAAGAACTGTTAGCTAAGATGCTACAGGGTGGGATCATCCAAGAAAGCCAGAGTCCCTGGGCGGCTCCTGTGGTGTTAGTAAGAAAAAAAGATGGGTCCATCCGATTTTGCGTAGACTATCGGAAGTTAAACGCTTGCACCGTACGAGATTCCTACCCCTTGCCACGGATTGAGGAGTCCCTCTCAGCGCTAGGGAGAGCCCGGTACTTCTCCTCACTAGATCTGGCTAGTGGGTATTGGCAGGTGCCGATGGCCACAAAAGACAAGGAGAAGACGGCATTCATCTTGCCCATGGGACTATACGAATTTAACCGGATGCCCTTCGGGTTGACAAATGCACCCGGAACGTTTCAGCGGTTGATGGAGAAATGTCTCGGGGACTTCAACTTTGAGTTCACTCTCATCTACTTGGATGACATTATAGTGTATTCTGCGACCTTTGAAGACCATCTCCACCAGTTGGGGCAAGTATTTCGAAGATTGCGGGAACATGGGCTCAAATTGAAACCCAGTAAATGTCGGTTGTTCCAATCTGAAATTGATTACTTGGGTCACCGCGTATCAGGAGAAGGGGTGAGACCATCAAGAGACAAGATAGCGGCTGTTCAAGATTGGCCGATACCGACTACCCTGCGAGAAGTGAGGGCGTTCCTTGGAGTAGCCGGTTACTATCGACGGTTTATTAAGGATTTCGCCAAGGTAGCAGCACCACTTAATGCTCTCCTACGAGGCACATCCGGTGGTCCAAAGAACCGGTCCGTGAAGTGGGGACCTGAACAGGAACAAGCCTTCCAGGCATTGAAGGATGCACTGACAACAGCCCCAATCTTGGCATATGCTGATTACCACTTGCCGTTCCAGCTATATACAGATGCAAGCCTGTATGGTCTTGGAGCAGTGCTTTCCCAGCTTCAGGATGGCCAGGAGAGGGTCATAGCGTACGGCAGCCGGTCTTTGAGAGATTCTGAAAGAAACCCCGAGAATTATAGTTCATTTAAATTGGAGCTGTTGGCACTGGTATGGGCCATGACCGAGAAATTCTCTGAATATTTGACCGGTGCTGAAGTTTTAGTACTGACTGACAACAACCCACTAGCTCACCTGGAAAATGCCAAGCTCGGGGCGTTAGAGCAGAGGTGGATAGCCCGAATGTCTACATTCAATTACCGCATTAAGTATCGGTCCAAGACAGAGAACCAGAATGCTGACGGACTTTCTAGGGTAACTGCCCAGACCCCCACAGAAGACGTGGATGATGAGTTGGAGCATGTGGAGGTGCCCGATTTCAGCAGATTTTCACAGGCCTTGACCGACACTAATCAGTTTGAGATGGAGGGGACTGAAATGGCTCCTTTCTTTGGTCCCTCACGACAGGAATGGGCACAGATACAACAGACCCATGAGGGGCTGGCGCAGATGATCAAGTGTGTTGAGAAAGGCCAGAAGCCCTGTAGAGAGGAAAGAGAACGACTGACACGTGAGATATTATCTGTTTTGAGTCAGTGGGAAAAGTTGGAGATGAAAAATGGAGTGCTATGCCGAAAGGTCTATTTACCTTCTGAGATCGACATTCGATACCAAATTGTGGTGCCTAGTGAACTGGCTCGCTCGTTGGCAGTTGAGGCTCATAATAAGAATGGACATTTTGGTCATGAGAAGACCTTTCGTTGGTTACAGCGACTGATTTACTGCCCTGGTCTTCGTCAAATGGTCGAAGAAGTATGCCGCAGCTGTCGAACTTGTGAGATCCATAAGGCAATAGAACAGAGAGCTCCCCTACAAACCATCGTGACCCAGGAACCTTTAGAAATCGTCATGATAGACTATCTAATGGTGGGCCCATCCAATAGCGGACACCAGTATTGCCTCGTAATGGTGGATCACTTCACCAAATTTGCGGTGGTAACCGCCACCAAGGACCAGACAGCTGAGTCAGCAGCTCGTGCTCTGTGCCAAGATTTCATTCGAGTATATGGGTGCCCCCAACGCATCCACTCCGACCAGGGCGCCTGCTTTGAGGGACACGTAATGAAAGAAGTTCAACGTATCTACGGGATAAAGAAGTCGCACACGACTCCATACCACCCTCAGGGAAATGGGGCCTGTGAAAGATTCAACAGAACTCTGCTACAGATGCTGCGGACTCTGGAGGAAGACAAGAAGTTACAGTGGCCTCAGTTCTTGTCTGAAATGGTGTGGGCCTATAACAATCAGGTCCATTCTACAACGGGGTACTCTCCTTATACACTTCTCTTTGGGCGGTCTGGGCGAAGTAAAGGAGAATTACAGTTGAATGATGTGGATGGGTTCCCTCCGAGGGATCCAACCTCTTGGGTGCGGGCGCATCGGCAGAGACTTGAGACGATCCATCGTTTGGTGCGGCAGCGCCTGCAAGAACATCCCCATCCTGATAAGACCCCAGTGCAAGAAGCACCATTGCAACCAGGCGACCTGGTGCTAGTTCGTGTCAAGAAACCCCAAGGGAAATTGGAAAGCAGATGGGAGGCTTTGCCGTATCGTGTTGTTGGCCGCAAGTATGCGAATGGGCCAGTGTACCAGGTCCAGAAAGAAGGAACTGATTGTGTTCGAGTACTTCACCGAAATATGTTGCGCCTGTGTCATTCTGAAGGGACAAATCACGATGGGCCTGCCAATGTGAATGAGCTCCCACAGTCAGAGAATGGAGGTGCGGAATGGGCCTCCGACGAGGAGGATGATTGTTGGCCGATCCCTGCTCCTGGGGATGTTCCACCTGTGACTACTGTATCTCCGGCCTGTGCCCCCTCTGGTGCGGAATCCGCTGGTCCTTCTCAGCCCATAGCTGCAGCACCCCATAATATACCACCGGTCCTCAGACGGACCACTAGGCCAAATGCTGGTATTCCCCCTGTTCGGTATGCGCAGGATGAGTTTGTTTGGCCTGCCATACATCGGTATACTACCACCCTGTGCATAAAAGTACAACCCTCTGGATATACAGTCATAGGCAGGGACTGCCAATCTTAAAGTGGGGGGGAATATGTAAGAGACAGCCAATGTTGTCTTAAGCTTCATTTGTCTGTATAAACTGTTAATGTTGAATGTATTTCTGTGATTCTGTTCCTTTAAGACAGCAGCCATTGTAATTGTGACATGATGCTGGAGTGAGACCCCCCCCCCTTTTATGTCAGCTTGCCTGTTCTGCAGACAGAGTGTGAGCAGAGAAGCAGGAAGTGACGAGAGAGAGAGCAGCAGCCATCTTAGCAAGTGTTGTATTGAACTGGTGTGGAGATTTTTCTGTACAGCTAAGCTGTATCTTGGTCCAGAGACAAACAGAGTGTAAAGAGACAACAGGACTAGTGAGTCCACGTGAAAGGAACTGTGCTCAGTGGCTGATCAGTGAGACTGACATTGTGACTGTGTATATGGATACCACAGATAGAGACTCGCAGTGCTGTTGATGTACTGGACGGCACCTGCTAAATCCCGGCTTACATCCCAGCTCAGTGTATGGATTCGGCAGGACTGTCAGTGTGCTGAGTGGAATCTGCTGTTGGATTACATTGCATTCAGTTGGTTTCCCTGTCTGTTAAAGAGGACTTCATTTCTCCCAAGATCCTGATAACCGTGAGGAGAGGACGCTTCACTATAAAAGAAAGGACCGACTTTGGGCCCCACCGCGCGCTTCTACGGACTGTAAGCGGTCCACCTGGACCACTGGGGAAAAGGGGGTGCACCCAAATGTGAAGTCAGGGTCAGTTAGGGATAGTTTTGAGTATATTGTTCATTCAGTGTCCATACTGCAGAAGTGGACAGAGTAAAAGTAGAAACCATTGCAGAATTTGCCTTGAAATTGTTCATGCTATATTGTATATTTTGCTTGTCTTTAGCCCTGTCATTTTACCTTTAACTAGCCTTTATTAACTTATAGTAAATATATATTTTTTTTCTTGAACTACCGCGTGTGCGTTCATTTCTGGTTGCGGAGTCCAAACCACCTGCCTTGCTCTCGGTTCACAATTTAAAAGACTACAAGATCAAGACGGGATTTCTGAGCATTCCCAGAGGTGACTTGGAGGACGCGGACCCCGAGGATGTGGCTGATCTTATCAGGAGATACTACAAGGACTCCTATGGGGCTGAGGTCACCCTGGCTATACTGGAAGCCATAGATAAGAGACAGGAGGCCGAGAAACTCAGGAAAGACTTAGACACAGGTAAGAACCAGGAAATCCTACAAGATGTGACTATAAGAGGACATACAGGAGTGAGGGAGACACAAGTACTGACACTACACTATTATTACCTGCAGTCCTATGTAACACCACAGATAACACAGTGATAACTCTGAGTACAGATAATGTAGTAGATGTCACCTGCAGTCCTATGTAACACCACAGATAACACAGTGATAACTCTCTGAGTACAGATAATGTAGTAGATGTCACCTGCAGTCCTATGTAACACCACAGATAACACAGTGATAACTCTCTGAGTACAGATAATGTAGTAGATGTCACCTGCAGTCCTATGTAACACCACAGATAACACAGTGATAACTCTCTGAGTACAGATAATGTAGTAGATGTCACCTGCAGTCCTATGTAACACCACAGATAACATACAGTGATAACTCTCTGAGTACAGATAATGTAGTAGATGTCACCTGCAGTCCTATGTAACACCACAGATAACACAGTGATAACTCTCTGAGTACAGATAATGTAGTAGATGTCACCTGCAGTCCTATGTAACACCACAGATAACACACAGTGATAACTCTCTGAGTACAGATAATGTAGTAGATGTCACCTGCAGTCCTATGTAACACCACAGATAACACACAGTGATAACTCTCTGAGTACAGATAATGTAGTAGATGTCACCTGCAGTCCTATGTAACACCACAGATAACACACAGTGATAACTCTCTGAGTACAGATAATGTAGTAGATGTCACCTGCAGTCCTATGTAACACCACAGATAACACAGTGATAACTCTCTGAGTACAGATAATGTAGTAGATGTCACCTGCAGTCCTATGTAACACCACAGATAACACAGTGATAACTCTCTGAGTACAGATAATGTAGTAGATGTCACCTGCAGTCCTATGTAACACCACAGATAACACAGTGATAACTCTCTGAGTACAGATAATGTAGTAGATGTCACCTGCAGTCCTATGTAACACCACAGATAACACAGTGATAACTCTCTGAGTACAGATAATGTAGTAGATGTCACCTGCAGTCCTATGTAACACCACAGATAACACAGTGATAACTCTCTGAGTACAGATAATGTAGTAGATGTCACCTGCAGTCCTATGTAACACCACAGATAACACAGCGATAACTCGCTGAGTACAGATAATGTAGTAGATGTCACCTGCAGTCCTATGTAACACCACAGATAACACAGTAATAACTCTCTGAGTACAAATAATGTAGTAGATGTCACCTGCAGTCCTATGTAACACCACAGATAACACAGTGATAACTCGCTGAGTACAGATAATGTAGTAGATGTCACCTGCAGTCCTATGTAACACCACAGATAACACAGTGATAACTCTCTGAGTACAGATAATGTAGTAGATGTCACCTGCAGTCCTATGTAACACCACAGATAACACAGTGATAACTCTCTGAGTACAGATAATGTAGTAGATGTCACCTGCAGTCCTATGTAACACCACAGATAACACAGTGATAACTCTCTGAGTACAGATATTGTAGTAGATGTCACCTGCAGTCCTATGTAACACCACAGATAACACAGTGATAACTCTCTGAGTACAGATAATGTAGTAGATGTCACCTGCAGTCCTATGTAACACCACAGATAACACACAGTGATAACTCTCTGAGTACAGATAATGTAGTAGATGTCACCTGCAGTCCTATGTAACACCACAGATAACACAGTGATAACTCTGAGAACAGATAATGTAGTAGATATCACCTGCAGTCCTATGTAACACCACAGATAATGTAGTAGATTTCACCTGCAGTCCTATGTAACACCACAGATAACACTGTGATAACTCTGAGTACAGAAAATGTAGTAGATATCACCTGCAGTCCTATGTAACACCACAGATAACATACAGTGATAACTCTCTGAGTACAGATAATGTAGTAGATGTCACCTGCAGTCCTATGTAACACCACAGATAACACACAGTGATAACTCTCTGAGTACAGATAATGTAGTAGATGTCACCTGCAGTCCTATGTAACACCACAGATAACACACAGTGATAACTCTCTGAGTACAGATAATGTAGTAGATGTCACCTGCAGTCCTATGTAACACCACAGATAACACACAGTGATACCTCTCTGACTACAGATAATGTAGTAGATGTCACCTGCAGTCCTATGTAACACCACAGATAACACAGTGATAACTCTCTGAGTACAGATAATGTAGTAGATATCACCTGCAGTCCTATGTAACACCACAGATAACACACAGTGATAACTCTCTGAGTACAGATAATGTAGTAGATGTCACCTGCAGTCCTATGTAACACCACAGATAACACAGTGATAACCCTGAGTACAGATAATGTAGTAGATGTCACCTGCAGTCCTATGTAACACCACAGATAACACACAGTGATACCTCTCTGAGTACAGATATTGTAGTAGATGTCACCTGCAGTCCTATGTAACACCACAGATAACACAGTGATAACTCTCTGAGTACAGATAATGTAGTAGATGTCACCTGCAGTCCTATGTAACACCACAGATAACACAGTGATAACCCTGAGTACAGATAATGTAGTAGATGTCACCTGCAGTCCTATGTAACACCACAGATAACACAGTGATAACTCTCTGAGTACAGATATTGTAGTAGATGTCACCTGCAGTCCTATGTAACACCACAGATAACACAGTGATAACTCTCTGAGTACAGATAATGTAGTAGATGTCACCTGCAGTCCTATGTAACACCACAGATAACACACAGTGATAACTCTCTGAGTACAGATAATGTAGTAGATGTCACCTGCAGTCCTATGTAACACCACAGATAACACAGTGATAACTCTGAGAACAGATAATGTAGTAGATATCACCTGCAGTCCTATGTAACACCACAGATAATGTAGTAGATTTCACCTGCAGTCCTATGTAACACCACAGATAACACTGTGATAACTCTGAGTACAGAAAATGTAGTAGATATCACCTGCAGTCCTATGTAACACCACAGATAACATACAGTGATAACTCTCTGAGTACAGATAATGTAGTAGATGTCACCTGCAGTCCTATGTAACACCACAGATAACACACAGTGATAACTCTCTGAGTACAGATAATGTAGTAGATGTCACCTGCAGTCCTATGTAACACCACAGATAACACACAGTGATAACTCTCTGAGTACAGATAATGTAGTAGATGTCACCTGCAGTCCTATGTAACACCACAGATAACACACAGTGATACCTCTCTGACTACAGATAATGTAGTAGATGTCACCTGCAGTCCTATGTAACACCACAGATAACACAGTGATAACTCTCTGAGTACAGATAATGTAGTAGATATCACCTGCAGTCCTATGTAACACCACAGATAACACACAGTGATAACTCTCTGAGTACAGATAATGTAGTAGATGTCACCTGCAGTCCTATGTAACACCACAGATAACACAGTGATAACCCTGAGTACAGATAATGTAGTAGATGTCACCTGCAGTCCTATGTAACACCACAGATAACACACAGTGATACCTCTCTGAGTACAGATATTGTAGTAGATGTCACCTGCAGTCCTATGTAACACCACAGATAACACAGTGATAACTCTCTGAGTACAGATAATGTAGTAGATGTCACCTGCAGTCCTATGTAACACCACAGATAACACACAGTGATAACTCTCTGAGTACAGATAATGTAGTAGATGTCACCTGCAGTCCTATGTAACACCACAGATAACACAGTGATAACTCTCTGAGTACAGATAATGTAGTAGATGTCACCTGCAGTCCTATGTAACACCACAGATAACACAGTGATAACTCTCTGAGTACAGATATTGTAGTAGATGTCACCTGCAGTCCTATGTAACACCACAGATAACACAGTGATAACTCTCTGAGTACAGATAATGTAGTAGATGTCACCTGCAGTCCTATGTAACACCACAGATAACACACAGTGATAACTCTCTGAGTACAGATAATGTAGTAGATGTCACCTGCAGTCCTATGTAACACCACAGATAACACAGTGATAACTCTGAGAACAGATAATGTAGTAGATATCACCTGCAGTCCTATGTAACACCACAGATAATGTAGTAGATTTCACCTGCAGTCCTATGTAACACCACAGATAACACTGTGATAACTCTGAGTACAGAAAATGTAGTAGATATCACCTGCAGTCCTATGTAACACCACAGATAACATACAGTGATAACTCTCTGAGTACAGATAATGTAGTAGATGTCACCTGCAGTCCTATGTAACACCACAGATAACACACAGTGATAACTCTCTGAGTACAGATAATGTAGTAGATGTCACCTGCAGTCCTATGTAACACCACAGATAACACACAGTGATAACTCTCTGAGTACAGATAATGTAGTAGATGTCACCTGCAGTCCTATGTAACACCACAGATAACACACAGTGATAACTCTCTGAGTACAGATAATGTAGTAGATGTCACCTGCAGTCCTATGTAACACCACAGATAACACACAGTGATACCTCTCTGACTACAGATAATGTAGTAGATGTCACCTGCAGTCCTATGTAACACCACAGATAACACAGTGATAACTCTCTGAGTACAGATAATGTAGTAGATATCACCTGCAGTCCTATGTAACACCACAGATAACACACAGTGATAACTCTCTGAGTACAGATAATGTAGTAGATGTTACCTGCAGTCCTATGTAACACCACAGATAACACACAGTGATAACTCTCTGAGTACAGATAATGTAGTAGATATCACCTGCAGTCCTATGTAACACCACAGATAACACAGTGATAACCCTGAGTACAGATAATGTAGTAGATGTCACCTGCAGTCCTATGTAACACCACAGATAACACACAGTGATACCTCTCTGAGTACAGATAATGTAGCAGATGTCACCTGCAGTCCTATGTAACACCACAGATAACACAGTGATAACTCTCTGAGTACAGATAATGTAGTAGATATCACCTGCAGTCCTATGTAACACCACAGATAACACACAGTGATAACTCTCTGAGTATAGATAATGTAGTAGATGTCACCTGCAGTCCTATGTAACACCACAGATAACACAGCGATAACTCGCTGAGTACAGATAATGTAGTAGATGTCACCTGCAGTCCTATGTAACACCACAGATAACACAGCGATAACTCTCTGAGTACAGATAATGTAGTAGATGTCACCTGCAGTCCTATGTAACACCACAGATAACATACAGTGATAACTCTCTGAGTACAGATAATGTAGTAGATGTCACCTGCAGTCCTATGTAACACCACAGATAACACAGTGATAACTCTCTGAGTACAGATAATGTAGTAGATGTCACCTGCAGTCCTATGTAACACCACAGATAACACACAGTGATACCTCTCTGACTACAGATAATGTAGTAGATGTCACCTGCAGTCCTATGTAACACCACAGATAACACAGTGATAACTCTCTGAGTACAGATAATGTAGTAGATATCACCTGCAGTCCTATGTAACACCACAGATAACACACAGTGATAACTCTCTGAGTACAGATAATGTAGTAGATGTCACCTGCAGTCCTATGTAACACCACAGATAACACAGTGATAACCCTGAGTACAGATAATGTAGTAGATGTCACCTGCAGTCCTATGTAACACCACAGATAACACACAGTGATACCTCTCTGAGTACAGATAATGTAGCAGATGTCACCTGCAGTCCTATGTAACACCACAGATAACACAGTGATAACTCTCTGAGTACAGATAATGTAGTAGATATCACCTGCAGTCCTATGTAACACCACAGATAACACACAGTGATAACTCTCTGAGTATAGATAATGTAGTAGATGTCACCTGCAGTCCTATGTAACACCACAGATAACACAGCGATAACTCGCTGAGTACAGATAATGTAGTAGATGTCACCTGCAGTCCTATGTAACACCACAGATAACACAGCGATAACTCTCTGAGTACAGATAATGTAGTAGATGTCACCTGCAGTCCTATGTAACACCACAGATAACATACAGTGATAACTCTCTGAGTACAGATAATGTAGTAGATGTCACCTGCAGTCCTATGTAACACCACACATAACACACAGTGATAACTCTCTGAGTACAGATAATGTAGTAGATGTCACCTGCAGTCCTATGTAACACCACAGATAACACACAGTGATAACTCTCTGAGTACAGATAATGTAGTAGATGTCACCTGCAGTCCTATGTAACACCACAGATAACACACAGTGATACCTCTCTGAGTACAGATAATGTAGTAGATGTCACCTGCAGTCCTATGTAACACCACAGATAACACAGTGATAACTCTCTGAGTACAGATAATGTAGTAGATGTCACCTGCAGTCCTATGTAACACCACAGATAACATACAGTGATAACTCTCTGAGTACAGATAATGTAGCAGATGTCACCTGCAGTCCTATGTAACACCACAGATAACACAGTGATAACTCTCTGAGTACAGATAATGTAGTAGATGTCACCTGCAGTCCTATGTAACACCACAGATAACACACAGTGATAACTCTCTGAGTACAGATAATGTAGCAGATGTCACCTGCAGTCCTATGTAACACCACAGATAACACAGTGATAACTCTCTGAGTACAGATAATGTAGTAGATGTCACCTGCAGTCCTATGTAACACCACAGATAACACAGCGATAACTCTCTGAGTACAGATAATGTAGTAGATGTCACCTGCAGTCCTATGTAACACCACAGATAACACAGTGATAACTCTCTGAGTACAGATAATGGAGTAGATGTCACCTGCAGTCCTATGTAACACCACAGATAACATACAGTGATAACTCTCTGAGTACAGATAATGTAGTAGATGTCACCTGCAGTCCTATGTAACACCACAGATAACACAGTGATAACCCTGAGTACAGATAATGTAGTAGATATCACCTGCAGTCGTATGTAACACCACAGATAACACACAGTGATAACTCTCTGAGTACAGATAATGTAGTAGATGTCACCTGCAGTCCTATGTAACACCACAGATAACACACAGTGATAACTCTCTGAGTACAGATAATGTAGTAGATGTCACCTGCAGTCCTATGTAACACCACAGATAACACACAGTGATACCTCTCTGAGTACAGATAATGTAGTAGATGTCACCTGCAGTCCTATGTAACACCACAGATAACATACAGTGATAACTCTCTGAGTACAGATAATGTAGTAGATGTCACCTGCAGTCCTATGTAACACCACAGATAACACAGTGATAACGCTGAGTACAGATAATGTAGTAGATATCACCTGCAGTCGTATGTAACACCACAGATAACACACAGTGATAACTCTCTGAGTACAGATAATGTAGTAGATGTCACCTGCAGTCCTATGTAACACCACAGATAACACACAGTGATAACTCTCTGAGTACAGATAATGTAGTAGATGTCACCTGCAGTCCTATGTAACACCACAGATAACACACAGTGATACCTCTCTGAGTACAGATAATGTAGTAGATGTCACCTGCAGTCCTATGTAACACCACAGATAACATACAGTGATAACTCTCTGAGTACAGATAATGTAGTAGATGTCACCTGCAGTCCTATGTAACACCACAGATAACACAGTGATAACGCTGAGTACAGATAATGTAGTAGATGTCACCTGCAGTCCTATGTAACACCAGAGATAACACACAGTGATAACTCTCTGAGTACAGATAATGTAGTAGATGTCACCTGCAGTCCTATGTAACACCACAGATAACACAGTGATAACTCTGAGTACAGATAATGTAGTAGATATCACCTGCAGTCCTATGTAACACCACAGATAATGTAGTAGATATCACCTGCAGTCCTATGTAACACCACAGATAACACAGTGATAACTCTGAGTACAGATAATGTAGTAGATATCACCTGCAGTCCTATGTAACACCACAGATAATGTAGTAGATGTCACCTGCAGTCCTATGTAACACCACAGATAACACAGTGATAACTCGCTGAGTACAGATAATGTAGTAGATGTCACCTGCAGTCCTATGTAACACCACAGATAACACAGTGATAACTCTCTGAGTACAGATAATGTAGTAGATGTCACCTGCAGTCCTATGTAACACCACAGATAACATACAGTGATAACTCTCTGAGTACAGATAATGTAGTAGATGTCACCTGCAGTCCTATGTAACACCACAGATAACACACAGTGATAACTCTCTGAGTACAGGTAATGTAGTAGGTGTCACCTGCAGTCCTATGTAACACCACAGATAACACAGCAATAACTCTCTGAGTACAGATAATGTAGTAGATATCACCTGCAGTCCTATGTAACACCACAGATAACACAGTGATAACTCTCTGAGTACAGATAATGTAGTAGATGTCACCTGCAGTCCTATGTAACAGCACAGATAACACAGTGATAACTCTCTGAGTACAGGTAATGTAGTAGATGTCACCTGCAGTCCTATGTAACACCACAGATAACACAGTGATAACTCTCTGAGTACAGATAATGTAGTAGATGTCACCTGCAGTCCTATGTAACACCACAGATAACACAGTGATACCTCTCTGAGTACAGATAATGTAGTAGATGTCACCTGCAGTCCTATGTAACACCACAGATAACACAGTGATAACGCTGAGTACAGATAATGTAGTAGATGTCACCTGCAGTCCTATGTAACACCAGAGAACACACAGTGATAACTCTCTGAGTACAGATAATGTAGTAGATGTCACCTGCAGTCCTATGTAACACCACAGATAACACAGTGATAACTCTGAGTACAGATAATGTAGTAGATATCACCTGCAGTCCTATGTAACACCACAGATAATGTAGTAGATATCACCTGCAGTCCTATGTAACACCACAGATAACACAGTGATAACTCTCTGAGTACAGATAATGTAGTAGATGTCACCTGCAGTCCTATGTAACACTGGTGAGCTTGTTTCCAGTTGTATTCTCTTTCTCTATGATAGTCACTAGACCTGGACTGACATCAATGTTTCTTGTCTATGTATTCTTCAGTGATCACACGTACATCAAAGACGACATCCAAGGGAGCAGATCGAGGCGTAAAATCTAGAGGTGAGCAATAGACTGAAGGCTCCTGATGATATTTCTCGAAAGGAAAGAAAGGGAGAAAAGGAAATAAAGCCTAATAATACATGTGTCTCATGTGGGCCATATTTATTAACCAATTGAAGTAAGCATGGATGATGTCAAATTATTTCTTAAGAGTATTAATAGCTGCACATATCTACAGTATTGCAACCTGCGCTAATCTAAAAAAAGAATCTGCGTTATTTTAAGATGACTTTTCTTGAAACACTCGTTTGTAAAAAAAAAAAACAAAAAGAAAGAAAAAAAAACATACACACAGTGCAGGAATTGTTGCCAATTACTATCATTAAGCAATGTGTGCAGTTAAAAAGTACTGGAAAAAAACAGACTCAGGGGACGAGCAAAAGAAGAGGGACGTGGAAACACGCATGCAAGTACTAACAATAAGAATGTGGATGGCAACACTAGCACTACTTCTGGTCTTGATGGCGCTGCCAGTAGCCACAGGATTGTTGAGTGATATGATCTTGAGCCAGGCTTCTGTGTTCTTCCTCCTTCTCCTCTAACATAACACATAATTTACCGCAGGGCCTTTCTGGACTGTCATCCGTGTCTCCTTCACATTCTTCACTGACACAAATCCCTGGTAGTGATGTGTCACTTGCTGAGAAATGTATTTCTCCTAGTCAGAGCAGTTTTTCTCCTCTCTTTGATGAGCTGGATGACAACTGCAACAGAGGAGTAAGACATGATTACTGTTGGTGGTATTAGTGGCATGGCGGGTGGTACAACTACTACTGGTAGTCGTTCTGGTAGGGGAACTCAGGGAAATCTGGAGAGTATGCATAGCCATGATATATCTGAAAAAAGCATGGAAGATGATGGTGACATTGCCAATGATGATTCTTTTGTGGATAGGACCTGACAACTAGGCCAGGGTGACAAGGTGACATCACATGAAGAGAGTGGTGGCAGCGGTGATAGTAACAATTCCAACTATTGTTCCAACATCCAAAAAGCCTGCACAGTGAAGACCAAAGGGAAGATCGTGGGGTGGAGGTGGTGATAATGGCAGACTTGTTTCCACTGCTGCTGATTCTGGAGGTCATCTCTGTTTGGGAATTTTTTTGGACATTGCCGAAGAATAAATCCATGGTGATGTACAAGACCTGAAATCTGAAACTTAGCTGTGGCCGTGCAGGAACAAATGTAGGAAGGAAATCTCAACATACTCACATGAAAAGGCATCACTCTCTTATTTGGAAAAATAGACTTGACAGTGACACTGGCAGGGAAGAGAGCAAGGCTGTTCTCCTACTCCTCTCCATTATCTTCCTGGTAGGCAGGTCAAATTTACAGCCAGTACATGGTCATCCTTATCATCATCATCATCATCAGCAACGGTTTCTCCTCCTCTTCCACTTTCACACCAACATCAGTCATCCATAAGGCAATGTGTGGCTAGGAAACAACAATAGGTGCCCAGTCATCCAGTGGTTGCGCAAATTAACTTGCTGCTGGCCAAGCTGCTGGTGGTGCAATCGTACCTCTTAGTGGATTCTACTGCGTTGCAGCTGATGGCATGCGATCAACGGAGGATCCCTAGCTGCCATTATTTCCCTAGGAAAAGTGTCCCTGCTTTATATGTCCATGTGTCAAGAACATGGGCCTTTCCTTGGATACGTCAGTCTGGGGAAAGGTACACACCACTATCAACACGTGGAGCAACAATTATGGACAAGGACAATACATGGTTTTAATGACCCACATGGTCCAGAAACACAACAAGGCCAGGTGCTATTTTCACCCCAATTTTGCAGGCCCAGTTCCGTCACTATGCATTGCCCATCCACCTTCTCTGGATCCTCCTCTCTGGACAGTTTCCTGCCACTGTCTTTACCAGGGCAAGCTGTTGTTCCAACTCCTCCTCCTCATAGTATTCTAGGAGGAGGCCTCAGAGTATTCTACACTATGTCTTATAGATACAGTGGGGAAAAAAAAATATTTAGTCAGCCACCAATTGTGCAAGTTCTCCCACTTAAAAAGATGAGGCCGGCCTGTAATTGACATCATAGGTAGACCTCAACTATGAGAGACAAAATGAGAAAACAAATCCAGAAAATCACATTGTCTGATTTTTTAAGAAATTATTTGCAAATTATGGTGGAAAATATTTGGTCACCTACAAACAAGCAAGATTTCTGGCTCTCACAGACCTGTAACTTCTTCTTTAAGAGGCTCCTCTGTCCCCTTAGGGGACCTAGTGAATGACCTGCAGAAAGCTGGGACTAATGTAACAAAGGTTACCGTCACTAACACACTACGCCGCCAAGGACTCTTGTCCCCTTGCTTAAGCCAGTACATATCCGGGCCCGTCTGAAGTTTGCTAGAGAGTATTTGGATGTTCCAGAAGAGTATTGGGAGAATGTCATATGGTCAGATGAAACCAAAGTAGAACTGTTTGGTAGAAACACAACTCGTCGTGTTTGGAGGAGAGTGAATGCTGAGTTGCATCCAAAGAACACCATACCTACTGTGAAGCATGGGGGGGCAACATCATGCTTTGGGGCTGTTTCTCTGCAAAGGGACCAGGACGACTGATCCATGTACATGAAAGAATGAATGGGGCCATGTATCGTGAGATTTTGAGTGCAAACCTCCTTCCATCAGCAAGGGCATTGAAGATGAAACGTGGCTGGGTCTTTCAGCATGACAATGATCCCAAGCACACCACCAGGGCAACGAAGGAGCGGCTTCGTAAGAAGCATTTCAAGGTCCTGGAGTGGCCTAGCCAGTCTCCAGATCTCAGCCCCATAGAAAACCTTTGGAGGGAGTTGAAAGTCCGTGTTGCCCAGCGACAGCCCCAAAACATCCCTGCTCTAGAGGAGATCTGCATGGAGGAATGGACCAACATACCAGCAACAGTGTGTGCCAACCTTTTGAAGACTTACAGAAAATGTTTGACCTCTGTCATTGCCAACAAAGGATATATTACAAAGTATTGAGATGAACTTTTGTTATTGACCAAATACTTATTTTTACCATAATTTGCAAATAAATTCTTAAAAAATCAGACAATGTGATTTTCTGGATTTGTTTTCTCATTTTGTCTCTCATAGTTGAGGTCTACCTATGATGTCAATTACAGGCCGGCCTCATCTTTTTAAGTGGGAGAACTTGCACAATTGGTGGCTGACTAAATACTTTTTTTTTTTTTTTTTTGTACATAGTCCCAGGAGCCCTGACAGTGTCATACACTATGTTTTATAGATATAGTCCTAGGAGCCCTGACAGTGTCATACACTATGTATTATAGATACAGTATATAGTCCTAGGAGTCCTGACAGTGTCATACCCTATGTTTTATAGATATATAGTCCTAGGAGTCCTGACAGTGTCATACACCATGTTTTATGATGAATCAATTTGAATTTTTATGAATTTTTATGATAAATCAATTAACCATGCAGGAGAATCCTACTCCACCCCTCCTTGCTCCATAGAGTTGTATGATATAAGGGGCATGAGAACAGCCTAATAAGTGAAGAAGATAACAGATCTCCGTCATATGATATATCACAAAATTTTGTATATTTAAATGTACTATTCATTAATGACAAGTTGTTTATAAGGCTTTAAAGGGTAGTTTGTACCGAACTTATTTGACCCAAAACGAATCTCAGACCTGAGCCACCCAAACCAGAAATAAAACAAATCTTGAGAGGTTGACCCATCTACCTCTGGGAAACCTGAGACTCTCTGAATCATAACGGTGTTGGATTAACGGTATCCTTTTTATGTTGCTGTCTGTTGGTCCTGTCAGGTACCTGCGGCTTATTAGCGAATTTCTGACTCCTTTGCTCCTTTGTTAATTTTTCGCACACAAAATGGGGAAACATCTCATGTAGTGACCTCCAGAGGTGAGAAGTGGATGTGCAGCTCCATATAAGACGTCTTCATCAACATAGTCTAATAGGGAAATAATTGATATTATAAATCCTACTAGGAATAGACAGATGAGCGGGATGATGATAAATGAATATTACAGAGTCATGTGTTCATCTGTATATAAATATACAGTAATACCTCGTACACTCGCGTTTCCAAATTTGCGAATTCACAGATTCGCGATATTTTTTTGGCAACTAACATATATAGATTTTGCTCTTTTTTTTCAGATCTGTGAAATTTAATTAAAAAAAACACCTTCGCTATTGGGTAGTAGCGTCCTGTTCGTTACGTACCCGGTAATTAGTTTCATTTTACTGTGAGTGTATAAGAAAAATGAATGAATGTATTAATATACAGTACTGTACAGTATACTTTAGTATACTGTACAGTACTGTAGGGTAAAGTTTATTGATATTTAGGGGTTAAACATTAGAAACCGGCATTGTAAGCACTTCTAAGCGCTTGTACCAAACATTCGCGATTCCTCGCGATCCGCGACCCGCTCTGGCACCTAACCTCGCGAATGTACGAGGTATTACTGTATACCACAGATGATAATAGTGCAGCCTGATGCAAGGGTGGTCATGTCACCAGGTAGATCCTACAGGGTTCCTGGAGAAGGGCGGCCCACTCTAGGTTAGACCCAACCCAATCTGAGTAGATGGCGAGAACACAAGGAACGCTCCTCTATTGAGAAGAACAAACTTCAGGGTCTAAGATGTGATAAATGATGAAAAGTTCTAACACCGCATCTACATACAGATCATTGTGGATGATTTCTAGGTGACTTGTGCACAACTCCATCATGAGTGATGCCTGCACATACAGATAGATGGATAGTGCTTATAGAAGACACGTATGATGGAAAATCTCAAATGTTGTTTGTTCTTATTACAGATAAGAGGCATTTTGTGGACAGACATCGCGCTGCGCTGATAGAACAAGTGACTGTGGTGGATCCGATCCTGGATGATCTCCATAAGAATAAAGTGCTAGTACAGGTAGCATATGACGCCGTGTGTAATAAGACGACCTCTCAGGAGCAGATGCGGGAACTCCTTAGTTATGTTGAATTCTGGGGAAATGGAGACAAGGATCAGCTCCTGGAATCTCTGAGTAGACATAACCCGGCGCTCATCAGGAGACTGGAAGGTAAATATAGACTAATGGGATTGACCTTGATGATATTCTGATCTTTTCTCCTAACCAAACTTCTCATTGGGATCATGTGTGTTGGTTTAACAAATAAAATGTATTTGTAAAGATTCATTAATGTTTATTTTATGGACAGGAAGTTGCATTGTCTACGCTATGTTGTCTCCAGTGGGTTTTTTCCACAAGAATCCTGCCAAGTTCAAGGCTATCAAGGATTGGGTACAACCCAAAACCTTACAAGGTCTACAGAGTTTCTTTGACTTTGCCAATAATTATCATAAATTTCTCAAAGGCTTTTCTGACATGTCTAAGCAACTTACTAATCTTACAAAGAAAGGGGCCAAGGTCTCTCTGGGAACCAAAGGCAGTGGTGTAGTTATAGGGGTCCCCACCATTGAGGAATGGTGTAATTTCTTGGAGGGGCTAGACTTCCTATTACAGGTCATTCTTTCTAACATAAGATGTGATGAATGATGGAAAGTGCTAACACTGCAGCTACATTACATACAGATCATTGTGCACAGCCCCATCGTGATCAATGCCGGCACATACAGATAGATGGATGCTGCTTATTATGCAAATTGGATTTAAGATTCATTTTTTTTTGTTTTTCCATAAAACTCAAGTCTGGTTTTGTGTCTCGGGGATTTTTGGATCACTTTGGATCAATCTCAAGCACCTGTGATAATTAGTTTGCCAGGTGAGCCCAATTAAAGGAAACTACTTAAGAAGGATGTTCCACATTATTAAGCAGGCCACAGATTTCAAGCAATATGGGGAACAAAAAAGATCTCTCTGCTACTGAGAAGTGTCAAATAGTGCGATGCCTTGGATAAGGTAATGAAAACATGAGATATTTCACAAAAACTGAAGCGTGCTCATCGTATGGTGAAGATGTGTGTGGCTGATTCAGAGTACAGATGGGTTTGTGCACATAAAGGCACAATGAGGAAGGTTTCTGACAGACAAATCCACCAGATTAAGAGAGTAGCTGCTAAAATACCATTACAAAGCAGCAAACAGGGATGTGAAGCTGCTGGTGCCTCTGGAGTCCCACGAACCTCAAGATGTAGGATCCTTCAGAGACTTGCAGTTGTGCATAAATCTACTATTCGGCTACCCCTAAACAGGGCTCACAAACAGAAATGGTTGCAGTGGGCCCAGGCATTCATGAAGTCTCATTGTGAAACAGTTTTATTTACTGATGAGTGCTGTGCAACCCTGGATGGTCCAGATGGATGGAGTAGTGGATGGCTGGTGGATGCCCGCGATGTCAGCAAGGAGGTGGCAGAGTCATGTTTTGTGCTGCAATCTTGGGTAGAGAGCTGGTAGGCCCCTGTAGGGTCCCTGAAGGCATGAAAAAATGATCTCTGCAAAGTATATAGAGTTTCTGACTGACCACTTTCTTCCATGGTACAAAAAGAAGAACCTTTTGTAGCAGAATCATCTTCATGCAGGACAATGAACCATCTCATGCAGCAAAGAAGACCTCTGAGTCATTGGCTGTTATGGGCATAACAGGAGAGAATCTCATGGTGTGGCCACCATCCTGCCCATCCTGCCCTTCATCCCTATGGAGAAGCTTTGGAGTATCCTCAAGCAAAAGATCTATGAGGGTGGGAGGCCGGTCACATCAGAACAGCAGCTCTGGAGGCGAATCTGACATCCTGCAAAGACATTCAAGCAGAAACTATCCAAATACTCACAAGATCAATAAAGGATTGTGAAGGTGATATCAGAGAAGGCTCCGATGATGTTTTTGATTTAAATAGCTTTTGATCTCAGTAAATGTATCCTCTTAAAGCTGCAAATTCAACAAATGACCATTTTCAGTTTTTTAGAAGCTATACAATGTTTAGTAACTCTGTTGTGCAGAATCATTGGGAGGTTTGTCCAATAAACTGTGATTTATACTCTAATGGTCTGAACATTAGACCAACTGTCATTGGCATCGACCAAAAAATATAATTTGCATAATAATTTGGAACGTGGAGTAGAAGACATGTAGAACAGAAAAATATAAAATCTCACATGTTGTATGTTTTTATTCCAGAGAAGGGTCATTTTGTGGACAGACATCGCGCTACGCTGATAGAACAGGTAGCCATGGTGGCTCCGATCCTGGATGATCTCCGTAAGAATAAACTACTACCACATGAAGCATGTGACACCGTGCGTAAGAAGATGACCTCCCAGGAGCAGATGCGGGAACTCTTCAGTCTTGTTGAATCTTGGGAAAATAAAGACAAGGATCAATTCTGGGAGTCTCTGAGAAAATATAACCCGCTGCTCATCAGCAAGCTGGAAGGTAGGGAACCCTTACGGGACGCATTTTCATTTTTGTGTCTTTGTTTTTCCTCCCTGCATTCTACAATCTATGTTTCTATAGTTTAATAGTTTGGTCATTTTCAGACTTAGGCTGCGGTCACACTAGCATTCGGTGACCGTTCGGGGTTTCCGTCCCCCAATTCCGCTTAAAATATGCAGAGAGAAAAGTTTCCCTCTGCCAGTTTCGGGTGGAAACCGGACAGAGACCTGGCGCACCCCATTATAGTTTATGGGGTCTGCGGGAATCTGCGGGAAAACCACTTTTTAAGCGGATAGGGTTTCCGTTTTTTGGGTCACTGTTAAATATTAGACTGCAATATTCATGACCTTTAAGGGTTAATTGTATTCTGCTGACAAAACTCTTGTATCTTATGGTGCATGGGTGTGGTTAGGGTATTCTAGTATTGTCCAAATACAGTAGTAGAAAGTATAAGGATGGTGGGAAACACCCCCTCTCATGAATATAAATGATTGACAGACACACATGTCTGGGTCTCTCTCTCTGTGGGGGTCTCTCTCTCTCGGTGTCTCTCTCTTCCGACCTGTCTTACTTCCTCTGACACCTTGGAAGGATGGCAGAATTGTCCTACAGAAGACCAACACACATTAATGAATAAGCATGAGCCAAGATGTCTGCAAGAGAACCATCTTGAAGAAACCTAACTCTGAACTTCTCCTATGATGTAAGACATTGACTGATATTTCTGTTATGCTGGAAGGTTTCCATGTACTGTATCTGTTTTTCCATGAAGACTTCAATAAACTTCCATGTTTTTCTAAGAAGCTGACAAGCCTCTAATAATGTTACCTTATGGGTCAACACGTGAGTAAGGATTTCATTCAATTGTAAAGTATTTTACAATTAACAGGATATTATTTTACAGTCACCAAGACCCTGAAGAGCAGAAACCTGAAAGCTAGTGTGAACCTACCTTTAGGGATACCTAATGTGTTTATGTTTACTTTTATCTACTGATATTTATATGTGATTTAGTGAAATTGGGGTGATTTAAACTTTGTGGGTTTTTTTTTTTATTATTTTTTATATTTTTTAAAACTTTTTTTTATTTTCTATTTTTTTTACTTTTTTTTTATTTCGAGACATCACTGGTTGAAAACACAGTCGGGATTAGGATATTTATATACAGCTACATAATATATATGATATAAAGATCCAAATCCTGACTGTATATTCAGTCAGTGATATCCCTGTAGATAATATAGATTCCCTTACGTCCTACAGCAGCACAATATGGGGTATCTCTGCCCCTGTGTGTTGTCTAGTACAGGTGGAACTTTTAATTAGCACCAAAAATGTGCTTACTAACCTGCCCTATAAGAGGGCACGAGAGACTTCCCTCACCTGTGTTTTTTTCTGTCCTGTGTGGGACAGGTGGAGGAGGTCTCTTCTGACCTCTCTTGCTGTAAGGGTTTTTTTTTCTTACCTCTCTTGAGGTGGTCGGTCTCCTTCTGTTGCCGGCTTGCGTCCGTTCTTCTGCAGCGTTCTTCTGCCGGTAAATCTTCGGCTGGTGGTAGGCTTCGGCCTAGCCGGAAGTGATGTCGGGCTTTGCGGCCGGCCGGAACCTTTCTCAGCGTCCGGGTTTCCATGGGGCCGGATTTCGCCGGACTCCTTCGCGGCCTACTTCTGTTTTTTTTCGGCAGAGCTCAGGAGGGTAAGTAATATTTATTTTCATATTTATTTATTCTTGTTTATATGTGTTATATGAATTATTTATTCATATCGCTGGGCTTGCTCTGCATGGAGTTTCTATGTATATTTTCATTGTGTTTAGTAATTGTGTTTGGCTCTTCTCTACTGCTAAGGAGTAGTAATATTCCCTTCTGTGATTCAGAGATTGCTCTACTCTACTACTGCGTATACTGTTGCTGCGTTTTTTTGCGATGACCGACCTCCTTAAGGTACCCCTCTTTTTCTGGTTCTGGTTGCGGGTTGTAATATTGGTATTGTTATTGTCTGTGACTTTTTGTGGTCTTTTTAGATGTCTTCTTCTGCTTCTGGCTCTGGTGATGGAGATTTCAGGAGGAAGAAATCCTCCAAGCGTAAACATATAGCCTGTTTAGACTGTAAGACTCCCTTGCCTGACGGCTACGAATTCACCCGTTGTCGCCAGTGTTGTAGCCCCCCTTCTGAGGAGCCATCTATACGTGAGGTTGTGACATGGGTGAAAGAATACACGGAGGATTCTGTCAATGAAATCCGGAATTCTATCTCCCAGATCGCCAAGAGACCACGTCTTGAAAAACATCCTCTCTTGCGGGTCTCGGATGAAGATTTTCAGGTTGTGGATGAAACTTTGTCCTCTGATGACTCCGCTGAAGATGCCAGCATACCTCTCTTCCCACTCGAGAAAATTAATAGGCTGCTGAAGTCCATCCGGTCTAAGGACCGTGATGTTGATGGGGAAGCCTCCACGTCCACCTATAGAGGGCTCAGAGTCTTCCAAGTGGACAAGACATTAAAAGAATTAATGTCTTCAGAGTGGAAATTTCCGGAGAAACCCTTTGTAATTACTGGTAGGTTTAAGACCTTGTTCCCCATTGCAGAGTCTCAACTGGATCAGTAGGGTCCTCCCCCTAAAATGAATATAGCGGTAGCCAAGTTATCTCGCCGCACTCTAGTACCATCTGAGGATGGAGCAAATTTACAGGATCCTATGGATAGATGCATGGAGAATACTCTCAAGAAGGCCAACTCAGCGGCCTCTGCCCAGACCTCGGTCGCTGTTGCATCATGTGAAGTCTCAGCCAAACTACGGGCTGATTTGCTCCAGCTTGAGAGGGACATCGATGCTGGTGTCTCCAGAGACGAGCTACTTTCTTTTTTAAGTTCGACTTCTTTGGCGGCAGAATTTTTAGCTGAGGCCTCCCATTATCAACTAAGGCTGGCGTCAAAGTCCTTGGCGCTTTCCACAGCGGCAAGGAGACCCTTATGGTTAAAACCTTGGAGAGCTGATTTTATCTCCAAGTATAACCTTTTTGCTTTACCATTTGAGCCAGGAAGAGTCTTTGGCAGTAGCCTGGATGAAATTTTAGAGGGCTTGGCTGATAAAAAAAGGCAAAACTGTTCCTCAGTCTTTTAGGGGTAGATTTGGCCCTGGCCGCGGCAGAGGTTATCCACCTCGACAAGGTCAGCAGTTCCAGAGGGGCAATAGGTACTACTCTAGAGGTTCTGGATGGAGATTCCCCAAGACTGAGGATAGAAGGAAGCCCAGTTTTTGACATGGGAAGCTGTCTTCCTGTGGCCGAGATTCCTGTCGGGGTCGTCTCTACCTTTTCTTGAGCACTTGGCAGGAAAAAAATCAGGACCCTTGGGTCTTACAGTTAATTCAGCGAAGATATGCAATCGAGATTCTCTGTCCTCCCCAAGATCGATTTGTCCTAACTCGCTGTCTTCCTGCGTCTCAGCAGGGTATTTTGGAACGCTCCATTCGAGAGTATATCTACAAAGGAGCTCTAGAAGAAGTTCCTTCTCTAGAAGAATGTTTGGGGGTTTATTCTCCCGTTTTTCTAGTGCCAAAGCCAGCAGGCAGATGGAGGATGATTATAGATCTGAGGTATCTGAACCGTTTCATAAGAAAAAAAATGGTTCCGTATGGAAACCATAAACTCATTTTCTTCTCCAGGACGACGTTTTTGTCACCCTAGATCTGAAGGATGCTTATTTGCATGTGCCAAGGATTGTGGTTATAGTTTCCGGCCACAGGAAGCATTATCAGTTCTCGGCCCTCCCTTTCGGGATATCCTCGGCTCCCCACACCTTTACCAAGGTGGTGGCTCCCATAGTAGCCGCCCTCAGGCTTCAGGGACTCTTTGTGGTCCCTTATCTAGACGACTGGCTAATAAAAGCCCAGTCAGTGTCTGTTCTGCTCCAGCATTTACAGATTGCCATATCCCTGCTTCAAAGCCTGGGATGGCTCATGTTATCAAAACCCAAACTGGGTTAAAAATCCTTATTGTCAAGTGGTGCCAAATTATTTATAATCCATATTGATATATATATATATTGTGAGCTCACAGAGAAAGAACTAGCTTGACACACTCAGTCGGTGTTAAGCAAGTTGTGTTTATTAAAAACATAGCATAAGCTTTTATAGAGAACAGTAAATAATTATGAATTATAACAGAGCATGCGTGAAAACTGGTTAACCTGATTGACCATTGGAGGGAGGAGGGTCTTGACACCCCCCCCCCCTTACTCATCTCAATAATCAAAGTATATTAGTACTATGAGCTGCGTAATGCAAAGCATGGCTGGGACCTGTTGTTCTACATTGCACATCTGAGGGGAGAAATTGCGCAGCTGGGGGCTGTTTGGGGGCTGTTTGCGTAAGCAGTGTTAATCTCCAGACTCTTCGAAGGACAGCTCACCGAAAGTTTATAAACAAGCAAGTCCACTAGGACATGCTGCCCTAGACTGGGTGTCTGGCCTTACTCTCAGTGTATATCCTTATCATTAGAAGCTGTAAGCTTCTTCTACTAGATGCATTTCTATAATTGTTAAGAATAGCAAGCTAATGAGAAGTTAAAGTGACAGACATTTAATTTCTACAACATATTCCCACCTCTTGTGATTTTTTTAACACAATACATGCCTGTACGTTCAGTTTCTAGAACTGCTGGACTTTAATTCTCTTCACCAGATTCCAGGTCATGTGGACATACTATTGTGTTAAACATCACAACATTCTGATTTCCTGTACACATAGAAGCATAACAGGATTATGGGTGCAAATCCATAGAGTCCAATAGTCTTTAGGTTTTCTTCTCAGGATCCATATTCTTTAACAGTTTATTGTCCCATTTGTCTTTAAGAACATTATTCAGTGGGGACACCACCATGACAACAAGGTTTTCCTTGTAGCTTCACAGCTGTACTGGTTGTCACCAGGACCGGGAAGGGACTGTTACATCAAGGCCCTTCTCACATGGCTCTTTATCTCCATCCAATCTCTGGGTTGTAGTTTATAGGGTCTTCTTATATCCTTCCACTAACTCAGGATCTGGAAGGAAGGAGGAAACTCAAGAGTGTACATTAGTCAAATGTTCTTGGCAATCAATCACATAGTCAGTCAGCACACCATACTACATCTGGAACAATTGTGAAAAATATAATCCAAATACACTAGGGGCTGAGGCCAATCCTTCTGTCAGGAGTCAGGAGTGTACCTTACAGAAAAAACAAATACAAGTGACAATATTCTCCACTTCTCTGGGGACGGTACTGGTAAGGAACACTTGCTGTAGCCCTACGGCTTCCATCATTTCTCTCGTTATCTGTCCTGTATAGTGAGTTCCATTATCACTTTGATGGTCTCGGGGATCCCATACCTGCACACTACTTCTTTCAGTAGTTTATCTGCAGTTCCTTTTGTGATGGATTTCTGCACCAGAAATGCCTCAGGTCATCCTGAAGAGAGATCAATACACACAAGCACGTACTCATACCTTCCCACCTTTGGTAACTGTATATAGTTAACCCACAATCTCTGAAACAGGTACAAGGGCTTCGGGGTGTGTTTCTGAGGAACCTTTCACCTTCTGGCCTACATTGTGTCTGACACATGTTATGCAGGCTTACATGTATCTGACTGCAGTGATGCTAAATCCTGCAGCTCCCCATCATCTGCTCACCAGGTCACACATGGCTACTTCTGAGTGATGCACTTCAGCTGCTGGCGCCATCCTTGGGAACAATGCTCTCGGTAACATACTCTCTTACCACTGGCCATCAGGACTTGTTCATCCTTTTTTTCTTCCTCCTTGCAGTTTCCAAATCTTCTTTTCTTCTGGGCCATTTTGGTCCTGCAGTATTTTTAGAACCTGAAAAGAGAGCTGAGAGTTTTGGTCCAGTATGGTGACCCCCTGTGCTGAGGCATGTTCCCTAGGCTTTTCTGCAGCTAGTTTGGTGGCAGTATCTGCCCACACGTTACCTCTACTTTCCTTTGTATCAGCCTTGGTGTGTGCCTTGACTTTGATTATACCCACCTGTTCGGGTAGCAGCAAGTCCTACAAAACCTACTGACCTGCTTGGACATCCTTTTAGGCTTTAAACGCACAGATTGGACGATAGTCCTGTGCTAAACCGAAAGCCCATCAGGCTTACCCTCAGCCATTTTACACTGTTTCAGTGAGTGCTTTTAGGGGGATTCTGCTTGTTTCACCTCGTGTTCAGGGACCGTGGCATAGAATAATGGTGTACAATTTACCATCCTTCCCAAATCGAGAGCCATCTATAAAAGAACTCAAAATCAAGGTTAGCAAAATCAGGGTTAGCAATAGGTTCATCAAAGTTTTCTTGTGGCATAGAAACATATTGTCAGCAGAAAATACTTGTGCCTTTCTCCCCCCGAACCTATTGGTAACAGGTGAAAAGGGATTTTTAGTGACGTGCAACGTGCAAAAGTGACATGAGGAGGCATAAGTAAGGCACACTGTAGTCTGAGACACTCACAAGATTGTTATAAACAATCTTCATGTATTAAATTACTTTGCGTTCTGACTCTCAAGGACAGGACAAAATCAAGTTCTCTTATCATGCAATACATAGTTTTTAAAGGGCCAGTGGCTTTTGTGTGTGGAGTTTTTTTCTTTTTTTTTCCTCTCTACTACTTCTACACACTCCAGAATTACAAACAATAAGGTTAGTATATTCAATATATATTCAATAGAATATTCAATAAGGTTAGTAAATTCTCAGAATATATCAACAGAGAAGGTCCCTGTTCACATAACAAAAATTATACACAAAAAGACATTACAGCATAGCAGATATGTGAGTGACTTCTAATTCACTTGGTCAGCGTTGAAACACAAAAATTTGTCTCTTTTTTTTCCCTTAAAAAAATAAACATTGTCACATAATCGTCTTTTGATTAAACAACGTACACATACATGTTCACAAATTTGGAAATATGGGACACGTTATTCATTTTCTAAGTCTTCATGACAATCTTTCTACAATGGGGGACAATTGGGGCACGGTTCATAACAAAGTAACAAAATGAAACAGATTTTGCTGTCTACATCTAAGGCAGGCAGGTTCGGCCGGCTGGTTACCCGTCTATTTAAACCAAAGATAATGCTGAAGCGCTTCCTCCTGCATACAAAACAAACATTGGCACCAAATCCTTTATGTGTTCTCAATTGACTTAAATCAACCCTTGTCCACTTGAGAGACCACGGACGGGTCATCCATGTTACCACAGGATAAAGACCAGCTCTTGGAGGATGCAGGTGTGGTTGGGGAACTCCACAAGCTGCGCAGAATTCTCTCCAATCAGAGTTTTGTTGACCGCAATCTCTGCAGGTCCTTCTAGACTGCTGTTTGCTGGTGTTTTCTCTGGGTACTTAGGAGATTTTACTACTTTTTCGTTGCTCTTTCTGAATCACTTTTTCTAAATCACTTTCTTCAACTCCTTCTCCTTAGAATCACTTTCCTCTTTTTCCCTATTATTCTCACTATCAAAGCACTGATAATAGTACTTATTACCTCCTTCTGTCTCTCTACACCCTCCTTCCTGCACTTCCTCTGACACCTTCTGCCACATACATGCTCCATCTATTAACCCGTGGTCTCTTAACCTCTATGTTGTCTCACTATCTTATCTCACTTTCTTGGTACCTCTCCATTGCATCAGCATCTTCTTTTACTTTTCCAATCTCTGTAACTGGAATTTCTCTATTCTTGGGATCAGCTCCGCACCGCCCAGGCAAATTCTCCCACACCAAGTGTTAATGAGTGCAGCTCCTTGTTCAGAACCTGGAAAGATATATCCCGGACACACACAGTAGCCCTGGGTTACTACATTCTCCTCCACCACAATTTGGAGAAGACGGAAGGTGGGGCAACCTATCCTTCAAACTTTTCACATGATCCAGCACATTAATGAACCAAATGGGAGGCCAAAAACCCAGCACAAAATCTCTTATTGGTGCGGTTATACATTGCTGAAACACAGAGAATGTGCGATTAGTATCATTAACATAACATGATTGGGTATAAAGTTATAACATAAGTTTTAACATATAACTATTGGATAAAACACGAAGAAGGTTCAGAACATGATGGATATCAGTTTTCAGTAAAGGAGGGGGATGAGCTTTGGGCAGCGCCCGAGAATGGAATGTAAGATGGAGACAGACAAGCGGCATCACTCACATCTCCCACCTCTGTAAATGATATAACCCATACTCAGGGTACATTAGGAGCTGCTAGTCAGATCCTGAGGACTTTTCCAGAAACTTCACCTCATTCCCCATGAATATGTTTATACCATTTACATGCCTATCGGTCTTAGAGGCATCTCTTCACCGTCATGCTTGGCAGTATAACCAACCACCATAGTCCCACTGTCCCAGGCTTGTGTCTCCTTCTAGCAAATGTCTTTGTAAACCAAATTATGTAGATAATACATGAACACATAGATACATAAACACAGCAATCATATTCAGAATATTCCCTGTAATATTCCCATAATCCCTTTGAGCCTTGAATTATTGCACTAGGGATTAGGCACCTTAGAATAAAGATTCTCAAACCCCGTCCTGTGGGCTGCTCTGGTGATGGAGGGTGAGGGGCCCTTCTCTCCCCCCCCCCATGACCCAGCATACCCATGCTGTGGAGATCCAGAATCTTTCACTGCCACCTTTTTGCTCTTTTAGCAGATACCTTACTTCAGGTGATAACAGGCAAGACAATAAATTCACATAACATAGTACAAGACATAATTTCATATGTTTGAATACTTTCTTGAATATTATACACATATATATTACACAATATTATACACATATATATTACACAATATTATACACATATATATTGTCATTGTACCTTACTTTTCCATTTAACCTTAGGCTAACACTTTTATCAGAATATTTTCCCTTTGGGCATAAATAGTCATCATACCCAGGCTGCGGACCCCGGAGGCCCAAAGCCAAGTTTCACTTTGTAATAATTGACATGTAACATTACTGGGTAACAGCATCATGTTCAGCTTGTGATTTTCTGCGTGTCCATCACATCAGATACAACGTCCTTGGAGTTACTTGGCAGTCAATTAATGTTTTGGTTATTCCCTGCAGAACATCTGCACAGCACTACAACAGTAGTGGAATACAATTCAAGCAGATAGCAGTTAATACTGACACCAAAATTACATATTACTATTTTTGTACAATTTTCAGATATTTTCCAAACCCCACCTTTTATCATTACCACAGGTGTTCAAAACCCCTGAGTTGTAGTTCAGGTTACCTTAAGGGCAAACTGCCAGACTTTAGAATTTTCTTCACTGGATTCCAACCAAAAGTTGAACCCCTGTGGAACATCACACTATCCTAGTTTCTTCTTTTTAGGGGACATTTCCTGAAAGCGGATTTAATTTCACAAAAAGCATAAAAGTTGAATCCTGGCATTGATATAAACAGAATGAATATTACAAATACAGGTTGACGTATATACAGTCATATGAAAAAGTTTGGGCACCCCTATTAATCTTAATCATTTTTAGTTCTAAATATTTGGGTGTTTACAACAGCCATTTCAATTTGATATATCTAATAACTGATGGACACAGTAATATTTCAGGATTGAAATGAGGTTTATTGTACTAACAGAAAATGTGCAATATGCATTCAACCAACATTTGACCGGTGCAAAAGTATGGGCACCTCAACAGAAAAGTGACATTAATATTTAGTAGATCCTTCTTTTGCAAAAATAACAGCCTCTAGTCGCTTCCTGTAGCTTTTAATCAGTTCCTGGATCCTGGATGAAGGTATTTTTGACCATTCCTCTTTACAAAACAATTCCAGTTCAGTTAAGTTTGATGGTCGCCGAGCATGGACAGCCCGCTTCAAATTATCCCACAGATGTTCAATGATATTCAGGTCTGGGGACTGGGATGGCCATTCCAGAACATTGTAATTGTTCCTCTGCATGAATGCCTGAGTAGATTTGGAGCTGTGTTTTGGATCATTGTCTTGCTGAAATATCCATCCCCGGCGTAACTTCAAATTCGTCACTAATTCTTGTACATTATTCTCAAGAATCTGCTGATACTGAGTTGAATCCATGCGACCCTCAACTTTAACAAGATTCCCGGTGCCGGCATTGGCCACACAGCCCCAAAGCATGATGGAACCTCCACCAAATTTTACAGTGGGTAGCAAGTGTTTTTCTTGGAATGCTGTGTTTTTTTGACGCCATGCATAACGCCTTTTTGTATGACCAAACAACTCAATCTTTGTTTCATCAGTCCACAGGACCTTCTTCCAAAATGAAGCTGGCTTGTCCAAATGTGCTTTTGCATACCTCAGGCGACTCTGTTTGTGGCGTGCTTTCAGAAACGGCTTCTTTCGCATCACTCTCCCATACAGCTTCTCCTTGTGCAAAGTGTGCTGTATTGTTGACCGATGCACAGTGACACCATCTGCAGCAAGATGATGCTGCAGCTCTTTGGAGGTGGTCTGTGGATTGTCCTTGACTGTTCTCACCATTCTTCTTCTCTGCCTTTCTGATATTTTTCTTGGCCTGCCACTTCTGGGCTTAACAAGAACTGTCCCTGTGGTCTTCCATTTCCTTACTATGTTCCTCACAGTGGAAACTGACAGGTTAAATCTCTGAGACAACTTTTTGTATCCTTCCCCTGAACAACTATGTTGAACAATCTTTGTTTTCAGATCATTTGAGAGTTGTTTTGAGAAGCCCATGATGCCACTCTTTTGAGGAGATTCAAATAGGAGAACAACTTGCAATTGGCCACCTTAAATACCTTTTCTCATGATTGGATACACCTGGCTATAAAGTTCAAAGCTCAGTGAGGTTACAAAACCAATTTTGTGCTTCAGTAAGTCAGTAAAAAGTAGTTAGGAGTATTCAAATCAATAAAATGATAAGGGTACCCATACTTTTGCACCAGTCAAATTTTGGTTTAATGCATATTGCACATTTTCTGTTAGTACAATAAACCTCATTTCAATCCTGAAATATTACTGTGTCCATCAGTTATTAGATATATCAAATTGAAATGGCTGTTGCAAACACCCAAATATTTAGAACTAAAAATGATTAAGATTAATAGGGGTGCCCAAACTTTTTCATATGACTGTATATATATATATATATATATATATATATATGTTATATATATATATATATAAATAATACATAATCCAATAAACATCATACCGATGGTGTACAGGTTTTCTCTTTGCACTATATCAGATTCTCTGAGTGTTTTGTTAAGGTAAGTAATATCTCACACAGAACTGGGAGGTAAGATGGGTTATATTAAACAATAATACTGAGAAGGGTGATGTCTCCCTTCAAGCCTGATTCTCGGAGTGAGGTGGGGGTGATTCATTATTTCCTGAATTGTCATCCCTTTTGACTTTCCTTCTTGGAGCTCTACACTGCCTTCTCACATGTCCCACAATTGAAGCAGTAGTATCTGCTTCATACCCCATATCTTTCCACGCAGTGTACACTCTGTTGTAGAATTTTCCTACACTTTCCCCTCTGTCCTGTGTCAGGTCTGTCAAATTGACTAATAATTCACTTTGTCTGTCTCTTGCCCATTTCTCCAATTGAGCAACATAGTCTTGTCCTGAAACTTTATTTGTCAAATAGTCCTTTTCCATTAACATAACATCACATAACATGGTACTAGTCATTTTAGCTTCAACCAACTGTTTCATGTCATTCCATGTGGCCCCATAACTTGTCTGTATTTTAGACAGTACTTTTACGAAGGGCAGGGGTCTAATCTCTGGGTCTGGCAAGGTTCTGAGCAACCTCATCATGTCAGTCGGGGACCATTTGTACACCTGATATTGTCTCACTGGAGGCTGAGCCATTTTACACAAAGATTCTACAACCACATGTTTCATGTCCTCGCTCTCCCCTCCACTTCTATCAATAATTTCAGGTGACCCCGCTGACTCTTGAATCTCTCTGTTATCCATATTTGTCAGTTCACCTCCCAGTACAGTATACTGGGGAAAATCATCAGAAAACCTAGGTGATACATGTGTCTTAACCCTTTCTTCTTGGGGAGGTTTCATTTCAGTCTCTTGTGGAGAGTCAGAGAAATCAACCTTAGTCCAGTCTGTCTGTCTTGTTGAGCTGTCGGGTCGTCTTTCCTCATGTCTGTCACAATTGTCACAAATGGGAACTTCTGTCACTATGATTTTCCGGTTCTTATTACTTCCAGACTTTGATTTAGTTCTGGTTGTCACTATGGCCACTACACCTTGGGATGTTTGCTGAGGAGTCACAATAGGATTGTTGGGTGAATGTCCCGTCTGTGACAGGATGACCGAATTTATACAATTATCCCTCCAAATGGGATTCTGATTCTGCTGTCCACACGCCAGACACACCCAACCTCCTGGATTATTTACTGAGGATGGTACATCAATATCTACCTCTGATTCTTTGAACACTTTAGACCACATCCTGGCTTGCCCATTCAAGCCACTGTCTTTCAACCACCCCCTTCATGAGCTTATACATATTCTTTATGGCTTCTTATCCCTCCCTCTGCATCACAATCTCTGCAGGGGTTAAGCCTGGTTTGGGCTCACTACTGGAGGAACCCCCCATCTTTGCCGCTTTTGTGTTTCTATACACAACCACACACTGGCCAGAGAATTTCTCAGCAAAAGATGCACGTTAAGGTCAGACCCAAACTTTTGTCCGACCAAATATGGGGGTTCTCTCCCTCTCCTACTCTCTCCCGAGCCCAATACCACCAAAAAAAAAAAATAAAATCACTTTCAACACTTCTCAATATCCAAGGGTGTTTCACACAAATAAAATTCCCTTCTGATCAGGTATGTGGTC
This sequence comes from Leptodactylus fallax, assembly GCA_947044405.1. Classification (NCBI taxonomy): domain Eukaryota; kingdom Metazoa; phylum Chordata; class Amphibia; order Anura; family Leptodactylidae; genus Leptodactylus; species Leptodactylus fallax. The sequence goes on from CAMRHE010000366.1 coordinate 482,106, forward strand.
TCTCCTGTTTACCAATTTCTCAAATGCTGTTTCCTTCCAGTGTTCTGGGTGTGGTACAGCAGTATCAGCATTTAAAACTACAAATATAATAAGTCCAATCATCAAAATGTGTTACTCCACCAGCTTAGGCACAGTACATATATAATTCATACATGGCATCTATCCAAAACAAGGAACAAGGATCTTTAACAACCATTTGTTACACTCATGACCTTTCCCGACCAAAACAAACCACCTGACAATCACCTTTTTATATCTGAGGGAAAAAACAGAATTCTTTTTACAAAGGACCAACCAAATGTAACTTCCCTTTTACTTACCACCAACACCCAACATCTTGAGCTGACATACAACGGAAGGGACAGAATGTTACCAAGAAACACTCTTACCGTTTTGCAGCGCTGCTATTCTGTCTATTCAGATGTGCCAATAATCTCATGATAGATCTCGGGCTTGGTGGATTAACGGGTTGGTACTTGATCTCAGCAGTGCCTCCATCTGTTATCAAAACCCAAACTGGGTTCAAAATCCTGATTGTCAAGTGGTGCCAAATTATTTATAATCCATATTGGTATATATCTATTGTGAGCTCACAGAGAAAGAACCAGCCTGACACACTCAGTCGGTGTTAAGCAAGTTGTGTTTATTAAAAACATAGCATAAGCTTTTATAGAGAACAGTAAATAATTATGAATTATAACAGAGCATGCGTGAAAACTGGTTAACCTGATTGACCATTGGAGGGAGGAGGGTCTTGACACCCCCCCCTTACTCATCTCAATAATCAAAGTATATTAGTACTATGAGCTGCGTAATGCAAAGCATGGCTGGGACCTGTTGTTCTACATTGCACATCTGAGGGGAGAAATTGCGCAGCTGGGGGCTGTTTGGGGGCTGTTTGCGTAAGCAGTGTTAATCTCCAGACTCTTCGAAGGACAGCTCACCGAAAGTTTATAAACAAGTCCACTAGGACATGCTGCCCTAGACTGGGTGTCTGGCCTTGCTCTCAGTGTATATCCTTATCATTAGAAGCTGTAAGCTTCTTCTACTAGATGCATTTCTATAATTGTTAAGAATAGCAAGCTAATGAGAAGTTAAAGTGACAGACATTTAATTTCTACAACACTCATAAATTGGGAGAAGTCAGAAATCGTCCCCTCAACCCAAAGGAAGTTTCTTGGTTACTTCCTAGATTCAGACCAGCTGGAAATCTCCTTGACAACTGCAAGGAAAGAGAAATTAATTACAGCGGTTCGGCAACTTTTCAGGAGGCCGAGAGCGTCCATCAGAACTTTGATGAAAATCCTACAGTGCTGGCCAAAAGTATTGGCACCCCTGCAATTCTGTCAGATAATACTCAATTTCTTCCAGAAAATGATTGAAATCACAAATGCTTTGATAATAATATCTTCATTTATTTTGCTTGCAATGAAAAAACACAAAAGAGAATGAAAAAAAAAAGTCAAATCATTTTACACAAAACTCCAAAAATGGGCCGCACAAAAGTATTGGCACCCTCAGCCTAATACTTGGTAGCACAACCTTTAGACAAAATAACTGCGAACAACCGCTTCCAGTAACCATCAATGAGTTTCTTACAATGCTCTGCTGGAATTCTTCTTTGTGGCAAATTTCTCCAGGTCCCTGATATTTGAAGGGTGCCTTCTCCAAACTGCCATTTTGAGATCTCTTCACAGGTGTTCTATGGGATTCAGGTCTGGACTCATTGCTGGCCACTTTAGAAGTCTCCAGTGCTTTCTCTCAAACCATTTTCTAGTGCTTTTTGAAGTATGTTTTGGGTCATTGTCCTGCTGGAAGACCCATGACCTCTGAGGGAGACCCAGCTTTCTCACACTGGGCCCTACATTATGCTGCAAAATTTGTTGGTAGTCTTTAGACTTCATAATGCCATGCACACGGTCAAGCAGTCCAGTGCCAGAGGCAGCAAAGCAACCCCAAAACATCAGGGAACCTCCGCCATGTTTGACTGTAGGGACCGAGTTCTTTTCTTTGAAGGCCTCTTTTTTTTTCCTGTAAACTCTATGTCGATGCCTTTTCCCAAAAAGCTCTACTTTTGTCTCATCTGACCAGAGTACATTCTTCCAAAAAGTTTTTGGCTTTCTCAGGTAAGTTTTGGCAAACTCCAGCCTGGCTTTTTTATGTCTCTGGGTCAGAAGTGGGGTCTTCCTGGGTATCCTACCATAGAGTCCCTTTTCATTCAGACGCCGACGGATAGTACGGGTTGACACTGTTGTACCCTCGGACTGCAGGGCAGCTAGAACTTGTTTGGATGTTAGTCGAGGTTCTTTAGCCACCATCCGCACAATCTTTTGTTGAAATCTCTCGTCAATTTTTCTTTTCCGTCCACATCTAGGGAGGTTAGCCACAGTGCCATGGGCTTTAAACTTCTTGATGACACTGCGCACGGTAGACACAGGAACATTCAGGTCTTTGGAGATGGACTTGTAGCCTTGAGATTGCTCATGCTTCCTCACAATTTTGCTTCTCAAGTCCTCAAACAGTTCTTTGGTCTTCTTTCTTTTCTCCATGTTCAATGTGGTACACACAAGGACACAGGACAGAGGTTGAGTCAACTTTAATCCATTTCAACTGGCTGCAAGTGTGATTTAGTTATTGCCACCACCTGTTATGTGCCACAGGTAAGTAACAGGTGCTGTTAATTACACAAATTAGAGAAGCATCACATGATTTTTCAAAGGGTGCCAATACTTTTGTCCACCCCCATTTTTATGTTTGGTGTGGAATTATATCCAATTTGGCTTTTTGACAATTCTTTTTGTGGTTTTCCATTGAAGACAAATTAAATGAAGATATTATTACCAAAGCATTTGTGATTGCAATCATTTTCTGGAAGAAATTGAGTATTATCTGACAGAATTGCAGGGTTGCCAATACTTTTGGCCAGCACTGTAGGTCTGATGTCATCTTCCATCATGGCGGTTCCTTGGGCCTTATGGCATCTGCGTCCTCTTCAGATGGAAATCTTAGGAATTTGGGATCACTCTCTTCCCGGTCTCAACAGGAGGATTCGACTCTCCCCAAGGACCCATCTTTCCCTCAGATGGTGGTTGCACCTTAAGGACGGAAGGTCCACGGTCCAACCTCGTTGGACCCTGTTGACTACAGATGCATCCCTTATGGGATGGGGAGCCCATCTGGACGGAAACTCCATAAAGGGGAGTCTGGAGCGCTCCAGAAAGAAGGACGTCGTCCAACTGGAAGGAGCTCAGAGCTGTGTATCGTGCCTTACTCCATTTCTCTCCTCTTCTCAAGGGAAGAGCAGTCAAGATTCGCTCAGACAACATGACGACGGTATTATATGTGAACAAACAGGGAGGCACCAGATCATCATCCCTCCTCAGGGAGGCAGATCTGATTTTTTCCTGGGCAGAGAAAAATCTGACCCATCTATCCGCGGTTCACATCAAGGGCTCCCTGAACTCAGTAGTGGATCGGTTGAGTCAGGGTCTTGCCGTATCAGAAGAATGGTCACTCAATCCAGAAGTCTTTCATCAGATTACCCTGAAATACGGTCTCCCGGAGATAGACCTCATGGCAACCCGACTCATTGCCAAGGTGGAGACGTTCTGTTCCCTGTACCAGGAGGACAGTCCCTTGGCAGTGGATGCCCTGTCCATCCCTTGGAGGTCCAGGCTGTCATACATTTTCCCTCCAATTCCTATGATACCGAGAGTATTGATAAAAATAAGACAGGACCAAGTCTCTGTGATAGCCATCATTCCATTATGGCCAAAAAGAGCTTGGTTTTCCCAGCTCTTGGTGATGAGTCGAGGGATATATTGGAGGCTTCCCCCCACCCAGAACCTGGTTTCTCAAGGATCACTGAAGTGCCAGGATCTGAGGAGATTCAACCTGACAGCCTGGAGGTTGACCAGTCCCTAGGAATGTATAGAGGACTGTCAGAAGCCGTCCTGAAGATGCTTTCCTGTGTGAGAGCTGAATCCACCAGAAGGAATTACCAGAGGACAACTAAGATTTTTTTGGAGTGGTGCTCCAAAAGAGACGTTGATATTTCTAATCCTTTGACTTCTGATGTTTTGGATTTTCTTCAGGATGGTTTGGACAGGGGCCTTGCCCCTGCTACTTTAAAGGTACAGGTATCGGCTTTATCTGCCCACTTAAACAGATGGTTATCCCAGGATCCCCTGGTTGCAAAATTCCTCAAAGGAGCGGTGAGACTGAAACCTGCGGTATCTTCTCCTATTCCCCAATGGGACCTTTTGAACCTCTGAAAGCTGCGGAGCTAAAATTTTTAGCCTTTTGTTAGCCATCACATCTGCCAAAAGGGTAGGATAGCTTCGGGCGCTCTCCTCCAAAGAACCTTATATTGTATTTTTTTCGGATAGGGTCCACCTTAGGTTTTTGCCTGGTTTTATTCCTAAGGTTCCTTCACGTAATAATTATAATCAACTGATTTCTTTGCCTGTTTTCCTTCTGGATCCATCTTCAGAGGAGGAGGTAAAACTTGATACTTTGGATGTGGTAAGGTGTCTGCGAATTTACTTATCGCGGACACAATCTTTCAGGAGAGCTGAAAATCTCCTAATCAACATGTATGGTAAAGACAGAGGTTTGTTTGTTTGTTTGTTTGTTTGTTTGTTTGTTTGAGTTGGAAGGGACCTCAAGGGCCATCGAGTCCAACCCCCTGCAAAAGCAGGAATTCCTAAAACATCCCAGCTATATACCTATCCAGTTTCCGCTTGAAGATTTCAATTGATGAAGAACTCACCACCTCCCGTGGCAGCCTATTCCACTCTCTCACTACCCTTACTGTTAAAAAGTTTTTCCTAATGTCTAATCTGAATCTCCTTCCCCTTAGTTTCATCCCATTACTTCTCGTGCTTCCTTCTGCTAATGAGAATAGGGTAGATCCCTCTGCACTGTGACAACCTTTCAGATATTTAAATACCGCTATTAAGTCTCCCCTTAGCCTTCTCTTCTGCAAACTAAGCAGTCCCAATTCTTTTAGCCTCTCCTCGTAGGACATGGTTTGTAGACCTTCCACCATTTTGGTTGCTCTTCTCTGGACCTGCTCCAATGAATCGATGTCTTTCTTAAACTGGGGCGCCCAGAACTGTACACAGTATTCCAGGTGGGGTCTGACCAGGGCAGAGTACAGCGGAATAATTACCTCTCTTGATCTAGCTACAATGCTCGTCTTGATACATCCTAGAATTTGGTTAGCCTTTTTAGCCACCGCACCGCACTGTTGACTCATGTTGAGTTTGCGATCTATTATTATGCCCAGATCCTTTTCCCCTGTACTCTCACTTAGTACTATTCCTCCCATACTATATATGCTTCTTGCATTTCTGTTACCCAGATGTAGAACTTTGCATTTGTCCCTGTTGAATACCATTTTGTTCACCTCAGCCCATTGTTCCAGTGTGTCTAAGTCCTTTTGGATGCACTCTCTCTCCTCTCTAGTGTTGGCCATTCCTCCTATCTTTGTATCATCTGCAAATTTTATTAGTTCCCCATTAGCCCCATCATTCAGATCATTTATAAAAATATTAAAAAGTACTGGGCCCAGGACAGAGCCCTGCGGCACCCCGCTTTTACTTTCTTCCAGTTTGATGTATAGCCATTTAGAATTACTCGTTGTGCCCGATCATTAAGCCAATTGTGAACCCACCTCACTGATATTTTATCAAAGCTATACTTGATCATTTTTTCAATAAGAATGTTATGTGATACTTTATCAAAGGCCTTACTAAAGTCAAGATATACTATGTCCACTGCATTCCCCTGGTCCAACCATTCAGTGACTTTATTATAGAAGGAAATAAGATTAGTCTGGCAAGATTTATTAGGCATAAAGCCGTGCTGGCTTTGATTAATTAAAGCCTTCCCATCCAGGTACCTAATTAAATGTTCTTTAACGATTTGTTCAAAGATTTTTCCTACTATCGAGGTCAGACTTACCGGCCTATAATTTCCTGGGTCGTCCCTATTCCCCTTTTTGTAGATGGGGACCACATTTGCCCTTTTCCAATCTAGAGGGACCACTCCTGTCTCCCATGACTTATTAAAGATTATTGCAAGGGGTTCTGTTATTTCCTCTGCTAATTCTTTTAAAACTCTAGGGTGTAAATCATCCGGTCCTGGGGACTTGGTTTCCTTAATCTTAGCTAAATGTTCTCTTACCAAACCTTCACTTATAATCAGCTTGGAGTCCTCATTCCCCTCATCACTATCACCATTAATGTTGATATTTCCATCCATTTCTTGGGAGAAGACGGATACAAAATATGAATTTAGTAACTCCACTTGCTGATCCACCATGTTAACTTTTTCACCCTTTTCGTTCTTTAGGACTCCAATGGTTTCCTTCACTTTTCTTTTGCTCTTAACATATCCCCAAAAACCTTTTACATTACTCTTAACTTCTTTTGCAAGCTTCAATTCGTATTCAGCCTTGGCTTTTTTAATGCTTATCTTGCAGAGTCTGCAAACTGCTGTATACTCTCCCTTAGATATAGCTCCCATCTTCCACTTGTTGTAAGTTTCCTTTTTCTTTTTTAGTAGGTTATGTAATTTTTTGGTCATCCATCCTGGAGTTTTTAGGTGATTCCCATTTTTCTTGCTTCTAGGTATTGTTAGTTCCTGTGCATTAATGATTTCCCTACGGAAAATTTCCCACCCCTCATGTGCATTTTTGTGCTCAAGTAATTTTCGCCATGGAATTCTACTAACCCTTACCTTTAGGCCCCTAAAATCTGCCCTACTAAAATTGAGTCTTCTAGTCTTTGTCTTCTCAGGTCTTCTTCTTCTTACAACCCCAAACTCGAGTATAGCATGGTCGCTGAATCCCAATGTCCCTGCTACCCTTAATTCCTTAACCATGTCCTCCTTATTAGTTAAAACTAGGTCCAGAATGGATGTCTTAAAGGTTCCAGGTCTTAAAGGTTCCAGACCCTCCTTGTCCAGGTGGATTAAGGAGGCAATCAAAATTTCTTTCCTTGCTCAAGGGTTGCTTCCTCCAGTTTTTTGTACAGCCCATTCGACCAGGGCTGTGTCGACTTCTTGGGCTGAGAATAGCTCGCTTCCACTAGATCAAATTTGTGTGGCTGCTTCTTGGTCATCCCAGCTGATTTTTGTTAAACACTATCGTTTGGATATCCGCAGTTCTGAGGCAACTGCCTTTGGTCAGACAGTTCTTGAGGTTGTAAGGCAAGGAAATCCTCCCTAGGGGAATTACTTGCTATATTCCCATATTGTGCTGCTGTAGGACGTAAGGGAATCGTTGATTATATTGTTAATCTGTTTTCCCTTAGTCCTAACAGCAGCACAAGGCTTCCCTCCCTAAAATCTTGTTTTCTTTTACTTTATAATTTACACAGGTGAGGGAGGTCTCTCGTGCCCTCTTATAGGGCAGGTTAGTAAGCACGTTTTTGGTGCTAATTAAAAGTTCCACCTGTTCTAGACAACACACAGGGGCAGAGATACCCCATATTGTGCTGCTGTTAGGACTAAGGGAAAACATATTAACAATATAATCAACGATAGCGCTACGAGCTTAGTGTCATATGAAAGAAGAGAATTTCCTCTATCATAGGATACCAAAGTTTGTAGGTTTTATAATGTGGGAGATATATTGTATGAAGTGACCCCCTCCCCTCCCATTCTCTACATATTACACAGCCCCGTCCTCCATACACAGTAACATTCAGTGAGAGGCAGGAACAGATCTCAATACAGAAACAGGGGGAAGAGGGAAAAATGCCGCATGTCACAGAAACGAGACAAAATCTGTTCATAAAGTTATTATAAAATGTGTGAATGACATAAAAACTGCCAGAAAATCACAAGTTTTCAGAAAGTTTAGTTACACTTTAATTTTGCCTCCCAAGGGATGGTTTTTTTGCACTGAACTTACTTGTAAATATCTAAATACATTTATATTTCATGATCCAAACCCTGATGGGATGATATTCTGATCTTTTCTCCAAACTTGTGCTCATGTTTGTATATTATTCCAAAAATGGCAAATAAATGTATTGCTGGATATGGTAAGATGGAGAAATGTTTATTTCATGTACAGGAAGTTAATATTCTAGGTTATATTGTATCCACATGAATACTGCCAAAGTCCAGGATATTCAAGATTTGGTACAACCCAAAGCTCTGTAGAAATGTCTACAGAGCTTCCTTAACTTAACCAAATATTACGGCAAAGAGTTTACTGGCATGTCTAAGCAATTTACTGATTTTATCACAACAGGGCCAAAGTCTCTGTGGGAACCAAAGGCAGTAGCGTAACTATAGGGATCACAGCACATGCCTAGGTCCCTTGGCACCCCACTCACTGTGTGCTAAAGCAGTTCTAGCAGCTTCCTGTAGTTGCATCATCAGGTTGACCCTCACAGAATCCCACATACTCATTAATGCTAGTCTCCTTGGTGCAAAGCTCTGGTGTTCTTGACCCATCTAGATAAGCTGTCAATAATATGAGGGTTAATGGTGAATACCAGGGGACCACTTAAAGAGGACCTTTCAGCATCTCCAACAAGTCCAGCTCTTTATATTATTTAATAGCCACCCCCACTGATTCTGGTGCAGTTGGAATTTTTTTCTCTCTAGCCCCCACCATTCCTGTGCAACAAGTGCAGTAATTTTTGATGCCTGATGTCTCTGTACTGTCAGGTGGGCGGTGTCACGCAGGAGCTGATTCTGAGCTCTGACACTGGCTGCCTCTGATGGGCGCTCTGAATCACGCCCTTCTGTCTGACACCACCCACCTGACATTACAGAGCTTATATAGCACATCAAGCATCAAGACTAACTGGGCTTGTTGCTCAGGAATGGTGGGAGCTAAAGGGAAAATTCCAACTGTGCTGGAATCAGTGGAGGGGGGGGGGGCTATTAACAGATGCTAAGAAATTGAATTGGTGGATGCGGTGAAAGGTCCTCTTTATATCACACCAGCAGTAGTAGCCCAAAGTCAAAGCAGTTTAGAGATAGACTGGGTCCACACTTGCTGCATCACAATGAGGAATCCATCAAGACATCCTCCTTTTTCAGGAATTATGGCTTTCATCCTCCGATCTGTATCCCTTCTCTTGTTGAGGTAGAATCTCTTCCCATTCAACTCAATACTATCTGGATTCAAATCCAACAACTGATACCTGATATTAACTTCTTCAGGACCGAGACAATTTTCGTTTTTGCATTTCCATTTTTCCTCTCCACATTCCATGAGCCATAACTTTTTCATTTTTCAGTTCTCAGTCACATGATGGCTTAATATTTGTGGGACAAATTGTACTTTGTAATGACCCCATTCAATATCCTGTACAATGTACTGGGAAGCTGGAAAAAAATATTCAGAATGACATGGTATTGTAAAAAAAACGCATTTGCGTCAATTTAATATGGGTTTAATTTTTACGGCGTTCACTATGTGGTAGTAATGACATGTTATCTGTATTCTGTGGGTCAAGATGATCACAGTGATATATATATATATATATATATATATATATATATGTATAGTTACCTGTGGCCTGCAAAAGTCTTCATACCCCTTGAACTTTTTCACATTTTGTCACCTTACAACCATAAACTTAAATGTATTTTTTCCATCAAAAAAGTTTTATTAAGAATTTTCCAGGAGGGACAAGCAAAAGACAATGGTAGAAACAGTACAGAAAAAAAAAAAGGAGGGGGAAGGGGGGGAACAGTCAAAGTAACAACTGGTAACAACGAGTGAGGGGTAAGGAAAGGGCTCCTGACGCAGCAGGGCAATACATAGCATATCAATAAAACAGTCCAATGCAAAAGGTACAGAGAGAACTAGAAAAAGAGGCCTGAGTGCATTGAGACCCTACAGGGGCCTGGACAGTGGCTCCCGAGGGGGAAAAAAAATGGAGGAGTGGAAAGTGGGAGAGTAATAGAAGGTATCCCAAAGCAGCCATATTCTTTGGTGAGTGCAGTCATTCTGTCGGAGTGCTGAGATAAGGTCTTCCATCTGGCGAAGGTGTAGAATCTCCTGTAACCAGTCCACAAGAGTTGGGGGGATGTAGCTATCCAGAGTTGGGGCATAGCAGACCTTGCCGCAATCTTTATAAAGCCAACCAGTCAGTGTACTTGCTTTTGGATCTTGTGAGGGGAAATGGATATGAGAAGGGGAGCGGGTTGTCCTCCATTGCAACACCAGTCACGTCCTTAATAACTCTACGAACTTCTTGCCAGAAGGGGCGGAGGCGAGAGCAATGCCCCGTGCCCCGTCCCGCCGAGCAACAGCAACATTAATCAGAGACTGCTGGAAAGATCTCGTGATGGACTGATGGGACACAGTACCATCTGGAGAGAATCTTATAGTTACTTTCCTGGCTCTGCAAGAGACAGAAAACTTATGGCAAAAACGGGGCAGAAAGCCACGCATTCAACGGAAATGTAGACCCAATCTCTCTTTCCCAGCTGGCCACAAAAGAAGGGAGGGAATAATCTGAATTAGAGGAAAAGAGGGAATAGTTGAGCGAGATAGGGTGTAGTGTAATAGAGGAGCTACCACAAAGGCGTTCGAAGGGAAGGAGCGGTCTATGGAGGTTGCCGGTATTCTTTAGGCAGGAGTAGAAGTAATGTAGCTGAAGATATTGCCATTGGGTTGTCAGGTCCCTATGTTCCAAGGGAAATAGATTAGAGTAGGGGGTGAGGGATGAGGGGGACAACAATATACTGAATTTAAAGGGCATAAGGTTGGAAGTGGTAGAAAGTTAAGGGAATATGTATCAGTCAAGGAGCTGGGGAGGAGAACCCCCAGAAACTTGATAAATTTGTCAGACCAGTAGGAGGGGAAGGAGGAGCAGAGTGTACGGACTATGGGGTCAGGGAGGGAGATGTTAAGGGAGATACTCTTGGAGAGGTTAATCTTATAGTGGCTGTCTATAGGTGGTGATTTCACGTAACAAAGAGGGGAGAGTAGTTATCGTTTGAGAGAGGATAAGGAGCACATTGTCTGCAAACCCTGGATGTCTGAGTTACGACGGATGGCCACTAGTAAGTGCTCCATGACTAGATCGTAAAGAAGAGAGCAGAAGGGACAGCCCTGAAGGGTACCATTTTGGATAGTCAGGAGTAAGAGAGGGTGCCATTGACACAAATTTGAGCCTGTAGGGAGTTATAGAGGGCATGTATATGGGGGAGCATGACAGGGCCAATGCCTATTTTCCACAGAGGGGTTGAGAGGAAGCTCCAGTCAACCCTATCGAAGGCCTTCTCAGCGTCCAGGGAAAGCCTTAAATGTATTGTATTGAGATTTTAAGTGATAGCCAACACAAAGTAGCAGATAATTGTGAAGTGGAAGGAAAATGATACATGGTTTTCACAATTTAATCAAATAAAACTCTGAAAAGTGTGACGTGCAAAATTCTTCAGCCCCCTGTACTCTAAAATGCCTCAATAAAATCCAGTGTGCACAATTGTCTTCAGAAGTCACTTAATGAGTTAATAGAGTCCAGCTGTGTGGCTGTGTGTAATGTAGTCTCAGTATAAATACACGTGTTCTGTGAAGGCCTCAGTGGTTTGTTAGAGAACACTAGTGAACAAACAGCATCATGAAGACCAAGGAACTCACCAGACAGGTCAGAGATAAAGTTGTGGAGAAGTTTAAAGCAAAGTTAGGTTATAAAAATGTATTCCAAGGAGCGCTGTTCAATCCATCATCCAAAAATGGAAAAAGTATTCTACAACTGCAAACCTACCAAGACATGGCCGTCCACCTAAACTAACAGATCACTGAGCAAGGAGAGCACTGGTCAGAGAAGCAGCCAAGAGGCCCATGGTCACTCTGGAGGAGCTGCAGAAATCCACAGCTCAGGTACAGTGAGAATCTGTCCACAGGACAACTAGAAGTCACTGTGCATGCCACAAATCTGGCCTTTATGGAAGAGCGGCAAGAAGAAAACCATTACTGAAAGAAAGACATAAGAAGTGTCGTTTGCAGTTTATGGCCACAAGCCATATAGGGGACACAGCAAACATGTGGAAGAAGGTGCTCTGCTCAGAGGAGACCAAAGGGGAACTTTTAGGTCTAAAAGCACTATGTGTGGTGGAAAAGTAACCCTGCTCATCCCCCTGAACAGACCGTCATCCCCACTGTGACACATGGGGGGCAGCATCATGCTGGGGGGAGGATTTTCTTTAGCAGGGACAGGGAAGTTGGTCAGAGTTGATGGGAAGATGGATGGAGCTAAATACAGGGCAATCCTGGTAGAAAACCTGAAAGACTTGAGACTGGGAAGGAGATTCACCTTCCAGCAAGACAATGACCCTAAACCTCCAGCCCAAGCTCCGGGGAATGGTTTAGATCACAGAATATTCCTGTGTTAGAATGGCCCAGTCACAGTCCAGACCAAAAGCCCATTGAGCATCTGTGGCAAGACATGAAAATTGCTGCTCACAGATGCTCCATCCAATCTGGCTGCAAAGAAGAAGAAGGGGCAAAAATCTCATCTCTAGATGTTGTGAGTATGTGAACCAGAGGGCGCTGTTGAGCGACCCAGGCCCAGGCCAGAAAAGGCTCTCAGCCACGCCTTTGGGTGGGGGCGCGTAACTCCAGAAGGCTGGAGTATCCTGCAGGGAGCAGGATATGGTGGACCAGCTAAGGACAGAGGGAGAGGCTCTGTCCCAGAAGGGCTGGGGTCCACAGGGGACTTTTGCTGGAGCTGAGCAGTGCCCCAGAGGCTATTTAGGGGCTCAAGGAGTGAGTTAGGGCCCTAACTGTGGCCTAGGTTTTTTTGTTATGTTGCAGTTAAGCTGAATAAAGCCATTTTTATTTTACACTTGGACTGTCTGAACGCTATCTTTCCGGCGCCCAGTACCACGAACCACCGCTGTCCGGACCAGGAGTCGGCCGCCATTTTGAGGCTAATTCCCCAAGTTGTCACTTAAGGTGCTACGGATTCAGGCATAAAGAGATCCATGCAAGTCCTGGAAGACAAGTGGTTGGTGACTGCAGTACTGCTAAGTGTGCATTGTGGCCTACAGCTGGAAGAAATCTGTGATTTCAACTGAGAAACCCAGGAAGGGGTGAGTGAATTGCAACATAGCAAAGTGTGTGTAAAAACTGGTGAAAGTAGAACTCTGGAAGAGGAATCCAGGGAATGGACTTTGTGTATACTGTGGCACAGAAGTCTGTAGAGTGTTTGCTGATGGCAAGAAAATAAGCAATGTGTGTAGAAGCTGGATATTGCAAACAGTCTATGTGAAAAGCTATGGTGCCATGTTGGTGTTTTCTGTGGAAGACAGAAGAAAATGCTGGTTGTTGTAGTGCCACATAAATTAAATGTTTGAATACATGTGACTGCAGAAGATAGCAAAAAGTTGCTGCCCGTTGAACCCAAGGTTGCTGTGGAATATTGTTTAATCTTGTTAGTAAACCATGGGCAAGAAAAATAGAATTTCAGCTTGTAAAAAAGCAGAGAAGTTATGCTCAGGTTTATTAGTGCAGCAGTCTGAATGCAGAGAGACACAAAACCCGGAACAGATCATGTGGAATGCAAGTAAAGATAAAGGATTGCATGAGAGTGACTCAGTGTTTCTAAAGCACCTCTGTTCTATGAATAAATATGTCCCTGCTGACTGTGTGTCTCATACTGGGGTGCATCAAAGCGCCAAAGATGAAAACATTATGGTGCAGCAGCTTCAAGATGAGAATAAAACCATCAGGTTCATTGATGAGGATGAAATATCTGATTGGAAACGGCAATTTGAGGTATTAGAAAAAGAGAACCTTAAGTTGAATCTGAAGTTAAAGAAAGATCTTGAATCTATGAGGAGTTCATATTCTAGTCATTGTGAAAATGTGGTACTGGGTTTGCCTGGAATGGACTGTGTCACTAAGAAGGAGTTTGCTGATATGAAATGTGCTCTAGCTAATGAAGTTCTACAGAGTGTAGAGCAAAAGCAAGTGCTTGAGAAGCAATTGCAGGATTTAAAGGAGCAGCATGTCCAAGACTCCATTGCCAAAGAGAGTGTCATTGAAAAATTAAGAGATGACCTTGAAACTGCTAAACATGAGAGAAGTGAATTTTTGCAGTGTCAGTCAGAATGTCGGGATGACCAAGTCAGGATGTGTGAAAAACTTTCTGCTGCATTAACTGACAAAGAAAATGAAATTGCAGAGCTGAGGAAGCATGTGTCTGACCGAGAGAGTGATTTAGAATCTGTGGTGCAGACATTGCAGTCAGTGCAAAACTTGCATCAGGTTCGCCTAAATGGTGAAATCCACGAATGGCGAAGCAGAGCTGGAGTTCTGGAACAAAGAGAAAGGGAACTCAAAGCTAGAATATGCAGCCTGGAGAGGGCGCTATCAGGATCTTGTGAAGATAATGAGAAATTGTCTGTTTTGGTGCAAAATAAAGACAAAGAATTGATGGAGATGTCGTCTGTCCATGCTTAGCAAGTGCAAACCTTACAGGAGAGTCACAAAAAAGTAGAGACTCAACTTCAAGAGCTGCAACTAAAAGTCACAGAAGGGGACAGGTTTCGAGCAGAACTGCTAGACAAGGCAAACAGACTACAGGTGGAATTGAATAATGTCACAGGGCTTCTTTCTCAAGCAGACAGCAAGTTTATCAAACTTTCCAAAGAGTTATCTACACTAGAATCTCAGCTTCAGGACACTCAGGAACTTTTGCAAGAAGAAACTCGTCAGAAGCTTGACCTTAGTACGAAACTAAAACAAATGGAACTTGAGCAACTAGAGGAAGAGGAGGAAGCAAAAAGAGCTTTGACATAGCAGATTTCAACACTGCAGGCTCAGGCGACTGATATGAAGAAAAAAATGGAGGATTTGGTTAGCTCCAAGGATGAAGTTGAGAAAACCTGGAATCGGTGCAGATATTGTATGAGAACAAAGCTAATGCTTATGACAAGCTGGAAAAGGCCAAGAAAGAATTTGGACCTCCAGATAGAAGACATGAAGATTCAGTTTGAGGGAAACCTGTCTAATTTGTCTGCTGAGATTGTAGATCTAAAAATGCTTGTTGCTAAACTAAAGGTGCAAGTGAACAAGCAGGAGGAAATCAAGGAACAGCTGGAGTTTCAGATGGATCAAGTGATAAAGTGATCAGAAATAAAGTTGGAAGAGCACACTTTTCAGATAGAACAGTTAAAAACCGAAGTTGAATCTAAAAGAGAAGAATTGGATCGATTGCAGCAATCTTTATCCAATACTGAACAGTCCGCATCTGCACTATATTCAAAGCTGGCAGCACTAGAAGATGAGAGAGACTCGCTGCAGAGCCTGTTAACCTCTAAAGAATCAGAGCTGCAAGGTGCACTAGTAAAAACTGAGATGGAGGCTGCTCAGAAAAATATGGCAGTGAAGAAAGTTCTGGAGCTGGAATCAGAGATTTGTGCGCTACAGAAGGCGTTAGAATTAGAGAAAGCTGCCAGCATAGAGGCAGAGAAAGCAGAGCCATTAAGGCAGCCAGAACATGTAACCAAAAAGCATCCGGGTACTGACAGTAAAAACTGTGATGTTCAAAACTTGGTATCCCAGTCCTCTGGTGTTAGCACAGGGAATGAAAATAACTTGGAGAATGTTGAGATGACGATATCGCCAGCTCCTGTACTGTCAGAAAGGGATTTTCACGAAAATTCTTGCAATCTATCACAGTACCGCAACATGCCTCCAGGAAATTATGCGTATGAGAAAGAGGAGGTAAGACTAGAGTATGGAAGTGGTTCTCCTGCTGCCGTACAGATGTGGAAGCATTATACAGAAACCATTCCAATATATGATGTGGCAGTTGTTAAAGACATACCAGAAAATGTAGTTCAGCGTGATCTATTATGTGAGGGTGTACGGTATGGCCCTCGTGCAGAAGGAGAAGATATTGCAGTTCAGAGATTGTGTATCTCAAACAAAGAGGAGAGCAAGCAGCCTATGTCTCCTAAACTTCTAAGCCCTGATGGTGATGGCAAAGTTTGCTTTGAGATGAAGGTTACGGAAAAAGTACCCATGAAACAATTATACTCTAAAGACAATGATGTGCATGAAATACGTGTTAGTTGGTCTCTGAGCTCTTGTGGATTCATGATAGGAGAAGATGAAGATTCTTATGGCTATTCACTAAAGGAATCAAAGTCATGCAATGGGATGGCTGAAGACTATGGCGAGAAATGTGATGAAAATGATGTGATCCCCTGTATGGTGAATTGTGAAGGTGATGAAGTAAAACTTGCCTTTGCACAGAATGGCCAGGATCTTGGCTTAGCATCGAAAGTGATGAGAAACCAGAAATGTCGAGTAACCGGAATTTGGAAGAAGAGACCGCCAGATTGGGACTTCTGGAGAGACACTGGACAGGCATACATGGTTGAAGAGGGACTTCGACATAGGATGTCTCGTCCCATTGTAGCTCACCCCATGGGTAGTGAGCTGAGGGGGAGGGTATGTGAGTATGTGAACCAGAGGGCGCTGTTGAGCGACCCAGGCCAGAAAAGGCTCTCAGCCACACCTTTGGGTGGGGGCGCGTAACTCCAGAAGGCTGGAGTATCCTGCAGGGAGCAGGATATGGTGGACCAGCTAAGGACAGAGGGAGAGGCTCTGTCCCAGAAGGGCTGGGGTCCACAGGGGACTTTTGCTGGAGTTGAGCAGTGCCCCAGAGGCTAGTTAGGGGCTCAAGGAGTGAGTTAGGGCCCTAACTGTGGCCTAAGTTTTTTTGTTGTTTTTTTATGTTGCAGTTAAGCTGAATAAAGCCATTTTATTTTACACTTGGGCAGCCTGAACGCTATCTTTCTAGCGCCCAGTACCACGAACCACCGCTGTCCGGACCAGGAGTCGGCCACCATTTTGAGACTAATTCCCCACGTTGTCGCAATGTGCAAAGCTGATAGAGACAGAGCCCAAGAGACTTGTAGCTGGAATTACAGAGAAAGGCGGCTCTACAACGTATTGCTATAGGGGGCTGAAGACTTTTGCTCATCACACTTTTCAGATGTTTATTTGATCAGAATGTTGATAGCCATGCATCATTTTCCTTCCACCTCACAATTATCTGATACTTTGTGTTGGTTATCACTGAAAATCTCAAGAAAATACATTTAAGTTTGTGGTTGTGACAAAATGTGACAAAGTTCAAGCGGTATGAAGACTTTTGCAAGGCACTGTACAAGTACGGAGCTGGGTAAGGCGTCTTTTTATGCGGGACAAGATGATGTTTTTGTTGATACCATTTTGGGGAAGTTCTATATATTTTAATAGTTCTGACATTTCTGAGCGCCGAGACCTAAAGGGTTAATGTTTATTATTGTTTATTGCTATATGTGATCTAGAGATGGGGGGATTAGAACTTTTTTTTGTTGTTTTTTTTTATACTTTTAAAAACTTTTTTTTTCTTCTTTTACTTTTATTTTCAAGTTTGATCGCTCATACTAATGTTTTGCAGTGAATAGTAAAATCCCTTATAATAGAACCATACTAATCACTGTCATTGCTGTCATGGCAACCAATCGCCGCCCTACAATGATGCTTCGGAGGGTGGTGATCGGTCAAAGAAGGCCACGCCCATGGCACCTGCGCACTTTAGATGCCACGGTTGCGTTTCACCATGCCATCTAAAGTGTTAACAGCTGCGATCGGTGTCGGCACCAATCACAGCTGTTAGTGGCGGGTCCTGGCTGCATTATACAGCCGGCACTCACTGTGTATGGAGAGAGCTCAGCTCCCCATGCAACCAAGGATGTACAATTATACCCTTTCTAATTAAGGGGTTAAAGATCTAAACTGACCACAGATGATGCCTGGAAGAGCTTGGAATCTTTCTTTATTACTGGACAATTGTGTAGCCTGTTACATGAGCACAGATAGAAAGCGCTAACACGGCAGATACATACAGATTGTGCACCATATACCATGACTTGTGCACAACTCCATCATGAGTGATGCCTGCACATACAGATAGATGGATAATGCTTAATAGAAGACACTTAGCATAGAAAATCTCTCATGTTTTATGTTATTACAGATGAGGAGCATTTTGTGGACAGACACCGTGCTGCGCTGATAGAAGAAGTGACTGTGATGGATCCGATCCTGGATGATCTCTGTAAGGATGTAGTCCTATCACAGGAAGCGTATGACACCGTGCGTAAGAAGACGACCTCTCAGGAGCAGATGCGAGAACTCTTCAGTTATGTTGAATACTGGGACAATGGAGACAAGGATCAGCTCCTTAAATCTCTGAGAAGACATAACCCGGCGCTCATCAGGAGACTGGAAGGTAGATATAGTCTAATGGGATTGACCTTGATGATATTCTGTGCTTTTCTCCTAACCAAACTTTTCATTGGGATCATGTTCATATTGTGTTACAAAATAGCCCAAAATGTATTTGCAATGAGTGAGAAATGTTTATTTTATGTATAAGAAGTTAATTTTCCAGGCTATATTGTCTCCAATGGGGGACTGGACCTTCCAAGAACCAGGATTGATATAACCCAAAACCTTGAAAGGTCTAAAAACATTCCTTGGCTTAACCAATTATCATCCTAAATATAACAAGGAGTTTTCTGCCATGTCTAAGCTATAGGGATGAGCAAAGAGGATTTGTTACCAATCAAATGAATTCACAGTTTTACAAACTTTAGGAAATCAGACGGATCACTCAAAATGGTGGGCGCCAGTTTAAAGAGCAGAACAATAGAGAAAAGGAAGAGGATCACATGAACTCAGGGCAGGCAAATTTCACCATAATGCCTCAGCCAAACATGAGCGACTATCGGAGTGAGGTCACTGATGACTCGAAGCTGCTATAAGAGTCCAGCCAGGAAATGCCGCCATTTTAAAGTGATACAGAGAGAAAACCTCAGAAAGTGCACACAGAATACAGTTAGTGTGTAGACAATAGACAGATTTACAAGAGACGGGAGTCAGCGCATGTCAGTGTGTCTGGCAGGCGCAGGCTGTCACTGCTACTCTTACAATTCTTACATTTAGTTTTGTATCCAAGTTGCAATTTTTCTTCTAATAAATTTTAATGTAGGTTTAATTGATATTAAATATCTCCTCCTGGTATTGCAGGTCAACCCGAGTCAGAGACCAAGTGGGAAATTTTTTTGAAATT
This sequence comes from Leptodactylus fallax, assembly GCA_947044405.1. NCBI lineage: Eukaryota > Metazoa > Chordata > Amphibia > Anura > Leptodactylidae > Leptodactylus > Leptodactylus fallax. Next base: position 501,224 of record CAMRHE010000366.1, read on the forward strand.
GTATTTGAAATTTCCTGTAAATTTAAACCCTCTCAGTGCTGCTGGTGTGCCCCACTGCCGGCTAGCATACTGCTCTGGCTTAAAATTTCATCTATACTCGATGGTGTGCCACTGTAAGGGAATTGCTAGAGGAGCGATTCCCCAGTAACTGCTGGTGAACTCTTGGGGGAGGGGCACAACAAGACAGTGAGCCCTAAGCTGAAATCCCCCACTGTCCCTGGCTACTTGCCTGATCTTTCCTAGGTGACAGCCAGCAACTAGTCAACGGTCCCTTCTTAATATAATTGACAACACAGAAAGCAGACAGGACAAACAACAACAAAAAGGGAGGTCAGCTAGCCAAGGGGTCGTTAACAGTCAAGCATGCAGTACAGAATCCAAGAGAATAGTCAAAGGGAAGCCAGAGGTCAGGAATAGGAATACAGGTAACAAAACAGCAAGGAGTAATAGCCAGTACGCACAAGGCAATAGCAAGCGCCAATGTGAATGTGAGCAAACAATAAATAGGAAGGAAGAACCCTCCTCAAGCTTGATAGGACGATAGGCTGTCAATCACACAGGTAAGGCTAAGATTAACTATTTGAGGAGCAGAAAGAAACAAGGTGCAGGAGACGGGTGTGGCCGAAATTCAATTACATAGTAGTAGTACTAAGACAGTGTTCAGACTGAGCAACAAGAACCTTAAACAAAGAATCAAACTGAACACGCCTCCTGCGCTGCGTGCGAGTGGAGGGTGGCGCAGAAACCCAAACAGGCAGAGACATTACAGCCACACTGCCAGCTAGCATACTGCTCTGGGGTAACTTTCATTTATACTTGGTCATCTTTTTCCAAGTAAATTTCTTTCAAATGTTTTTAATGAAATGTTTTTTTTTCAAATAACTAATGCAGAGAATAAGGCAAAGCGGTAGCTAGCCTTTCCATTACCTGCACAAAGGTTCAGTTCACTGCCCTTAGTCTGTATCTCTTGCCTCCCCCAACAACCAGATCACATTGCCCCCCCCCCCCAGTAACACCCCTGAATAAGCCGTGGCCATTCAGCCTCAATCTAGGAACTATGGATCTCCTTGCCACATGAAACGGCCCCACCAGCTCATGTGACAAAATTGAACTGGCCAGCAATGTGAACAAGACTGTCCTCCTCCTCCCTGTGGTCATTCTAGTAGCCAGGCCACATCCACAGTGCTTGGTCTTTGTCATCATCACTATCTGCTTCTCCTAGTACGATACCTCCGTGCCATCGTCAGTCATCCATAATGTATTGTATAGGCAAGAAACAACAATACAGTCATCTACTTGTGTGCCAGTTGCTGCCGTACCACATTCGTCTGCATTTAGGCAACTGTGTGTACGTAACCTCAATGGAGGATTCTTAGCCACCAATGTTTGTCAGAGAAATCTTTCCTTGACTTGTACTCTCATGTGGTGGAGAACGTTGGCTACTTTTTTGGAACTGTTGCTGTGCACCAAGGTGCATGTCACCATTGCCAGGCGGAGCAATATTTATGGCAAGGGCCAGTAGTGCTGTCTTACTCCTGGTAAACCTGCATAGGAGAAGAACAGGCACTCTGGATCTTTTCTAACCAGGTTCTTTGGATTTGTCCCAATAAATTAGAAATGCCCAAAACCTGGCTCCAGAATCTCTGCCATCGGGTAATTCATTTATCCTTGCACACCTCAGGGTATGAGTGTTACATTGGTACATGATTCAGTAATGTCCGGGAGTCATTGGAACCACCGAAATGCTTTCCCATGGGTTTTTGTATCCATTATAGGTGTAATAAACATAGATGGATTCTGCCTAATAGAAGACATGTATGACAAAATCTCTCATGCTGTATGTTCTTATTACAGATATGAGGCATTTTGTGGACAGACATCGTGCTGCGCTGATCAGACAGGTGACCATCGTGGATCCGATCCTGGATGATCTCCATAAGAATAAAGTGCTAATACAGAAAGCATATGACACCGTGCGTAATAAGACGACCTCTCAGGAGCAGATGCGGGAACTTCTCAATTATGTTGAATTCTGGGACAATAAAGACAAGGATCAGCTCCTGGAATGTCTGAGAAGACATAACCCAACGCTCAAAAGAAGCCTGGAAGGTAGATATAGACTAATGGGATTTTCTCTACAATATTTTGATCTTTTCTCCTAACTTCTCATTGGGATCGCGTGTGTATTATTAAAATACTGCGTCAAAACTGTAAATGCTGAGATTGTGAAATGATTCTGAAGAAGCAGCTAATTTTCTAGGCTATATTGTCTCCATTGGGGAGTTTACACATGGATCCTACCAAGGTCCGCGCTTTCCAGGAATGAGTACAATCCTTGATTTAACCAATTACCACTGTAAAATTATTAAGGTGTTCAGTGACATATCTAAGCAGCTTACTGATCTTACCAGGAAAGGCTCCATGCATGGACACATCTGCCATGAGGCAAGGAGAGCCACTTGCCTCAGGCAGCAGCAGCAGCAGATTGCAACAGTATACAGCTTCGCTTGCTAGCAGTTTATTTTTTGCAAGACAAGTTGTACATTCTGTACAATGTCCTGGGAATCTGGAGAACAATTCAGAATGGGGTGGAATTGGGACAAAACTGCAATTATTGTCATTTCTTACAGGTTTCGTTTTTACGACAGGTTACCTATATTCTGGGGGATCAGTAGGATCGTGTTGATATCAAGTTTATAGTTTTTTTCCATGGATAAAATAATTAAAAACTTTCAAATATAGAAACCTTTCTATTATTTATGTTTCCGTGTACAAAGATGTGTTAATTTTTTTTTTTTTTGCGGAACAAGATGTAGTTTTTATTAATAGTTTGAGGAATATCTAAAGTTCTTAACACTTTCAATTTTTTTCGGAGGTAAAATAGCGATTAAAAAAAAAAAAAAAAAAAAAACTTTATTTCCATAGCACCTACATATTCCGTAGAACTTTACAAATCAGAGGACACATGAACAGACAATATGATACATTACAATGTGATAAGGAAACAAACATAGTAAACAATAGGAGTGAGGGCTCTGCTCCCAAGAGCTTACATCTATGAGGAGATAGGGGGACACAAGAGGTCAGAGGGCTTGTTTGCTACCATGGTCCAGCCATCTTTTAGTAGAAAAGTTTGTGTAACTGAAGCTGTATGAACCCGTCACCAGCTGGTATCTGTGAATAAACAGATACTAAGTGCAAGGAGTGCAGTGTAACTTCTAGATGGAGGGGCCAGACCTGAGGAAAAGAGGAGGAAGGAAGGATAAAAAGTGTTATTGTTCTACACCTCCGCACACTACACTGTGATCAGGTCACGTGATAAGCCTGACCATACAGATATGATTTTAGGGCAATACTGAAGCTTCTGTAGTTGGGGATTAATCAGATTGTCCGGGGTAAAGCATTCCAGAGCACCGGTGCAGCTCGAGAAAAGTCTTGGAGACGGGAGTGGGATGTTCAGATAACAGGGGATGCAAGTCTAAGGTCATTGGCAGAACAGAGAGGACGGTTAGGGGTGGTAGACAGTCACGGGAGAGGAGATATAGGGGGGCGCAGCGCTATGGATGGATTTGTAGATGAGTGTGATAATTTTATACTGTACTCTGTGATACATCGATTGACGCAAGGTAGATGTGTCTGTTTCCCGGTGTGACAGAAATATGAGTCTGGCGGTCGCATTCAGGACAGATTGTAGAGGGGAGAGTTTAGCAAGAGGAAGAACAATAAGAAGAGAATTGCAATAGTGAAGATGAGACAGAATCAGAGCAACAATGAGGGGTTTTGAGGTTTCCATGGTGAGAAAAGGGCGAATTCTAGAGATGTTTTTAAGGTGCAGGTGGCAAGAGCGTGCAAGTGTCTGAATATGTGGTGTAAAGGTGAGATCTGAATCAAGTACAACCCCCGGGCATACCGCCTCGGGGGTAATAGTAAGGCCACAGACAGAAATGCAGATATCAGGGTTAGGTCGGTTAGTTGATGGAGGGAACACAAGAAGTTCAGTTTTTGAAAGATTCAGTTTCAGATAAAGAGAAGACATGATATTAGAGACAGCAGAGAGACAGTCACTGGTGTTCTGTAGTAGTGCAAGGGTGATGTCACGGGATGAGGTATATAGTTGGGTATTATCTGCATAAAGATGGTATTGAAAAAGTAAATTTGGCCATTTTCGGCCCACTAGGGAAAGGGGGGGATTTCAACTTTTATATATATATATTTTTTTTTTTATAAAGTGTTTTACAATTGTATTACAGGATATTGTAAAATAATGGTGATGAGTAACAGAGGTTCAGTAGTGACAGGCTGGGACCTTCAAATAGACTTCTGGTTCACACAAAAAGATCACTGTCCCCCTGATGAAACCTGGGGTGGGGTCAATCGGTGGCAATATGATGGCACCCATGCACTGCTGCCTTTAGATGAATTGGTTTCAACTGACCGCTGCTTCTAAAGGGTTAACAGGCATGTTCGATGCAGGTAAACTTGTGAAGGACCTTTATTTTTACTGTGTTGATTATAATTGTTTTTCATTCTATTGGTCATTAACTTTTTACCTTGATTTTCTGCCCCGATTTATGTGGACCCTCCTTCTGACCCCTTCATACTTTGTATGTTTGTCTTTTAATGGAACGTTCCTTTTCATGTTCCTGCGCTCCTCTCTATTCTCACTGAAGATAGAAATCACCATACCTTGTACTTCTATGGGGGAATTTTTGAGGGTATTATATAGATTACATGTTAGGATGAGGGGCTCAACGGAGACTGAGTTCTCCTCCCCTAACTTTCCATCTAGCCTAATGGTCTCCTCTTTTATGGTTCCCAATTATAATCTTTGGTGATAATGGGATAAAGTTACCTGATTTCTCTTCTGAGCCCTCCATACATATGGAGAACCCTGATGTGTTTTCATTTCTAATGCAATTATTTGTAACCTGTAATTTACAAATGTACCTCAATCTTCTCTAACACAGTTTACATCATTCTGTACATCCTCCATAATATGAGGGATTAATAGTGTTACTTCTAATCTCCCCCGGTATGTAGACAAAGAGTTACAGCCCTTTGGCAAACTGCTCCCTACATATTTACCTGACACTACGCATATCTTACAGATTTTAAATAAACTCATTTTAGGGACAATACTGTATATGTAGCTTCTTTTTATACTGTCATTGAAACCACAAAGAAGATTGATGCATTGAAATACTTTTTAAGGCTACCTCCAGTTATAAAATAAGATAATCTTTTAATAGTCCCACCATGGGGAAATTCAGTTTGCTATAGCAGCAAAGATAGGCAATACAAATACAATACAATACAAAACTCTCCAAAGTAGAGGCATTACAGTGACAGTAGGTACAGATAGAGAGGTACAGGTTAAAAAAAAAAGTAGCAGAGGGGATATCACAACTTAAAGATCTTTCAGTTCTCTGTATGGCCAGATCTCCGCTTAGGTCTGTGTTGGTTGTACAGCCTGACCGCAGCAGGGAGGAAAGACTTCCGATAGCGCTCCTTCTCACACTTATGGTGGAGCAGTCGGTCAATGACAGTCCTGCCCAGCGCTATCACAGTCTCATGCATGGGATGGGACTTCTTCTCCCACATGGAGCTCACCACGGACAGTATCCTTCTGTCACTCACCACCTGCACTGGGTCCAGGGGGCTCCCCAGGACAGAGCTGGCCCTTCTAATCAGCTTGTTGAGTCTATTCTTATCCCTGGTTGATATACTGCTCCCCCAGCAGGCCACTCCAAAGAAAATGGCTGATGCCACTACCAAGTTGAAAAAGCCTCCTAAGCAGGTAGAGCCTGCTGTGGCCCTTCCTGTACAGGACTTCAATGTGATCTGCCCAGTCCAGCTTATTATTAAGGAGCACACCCAGGTACTTATAGGTGTTGACAATCTCAATGCCCGTCCCCGGGATGTCCACTGGTTTAGGAGGGCATCTGCATTTACGAAAGTCCACCACCATCTCCTTGGTCTTCCCAGCGATAATCCTCAGGTGCTTCCACTGGCACCAGTCCACAAAATCCTGGTTCAGTTCTCTGTACTCCCTGTCATCTTCGTCTGTGATGAGGCCTACTATTGCATCAGAATACTTCTGTAGGTAGCACAGTGTGAAAAGGAAAGGGGCAAGAACTGTACCCTGAGGTGCCCCCGTATTACAGATCACGGTGTCTGACACACAGTCCCGGGCTCTCACATACTGAGGTCGGTTTGTGAGGTAGTCTAGGATCCAGTTGGAGAGGTGGTAGTCCACTCCAGCAAGGGCCAGCTTGTCTCTCAGTAACCTGGGCTGTATGGTGTTAAAAGCACTGGAGAAATCAAAGAACATTATTCTCACAGTGTTTTCTGGTTTCTCCAGGTGAGAGAGTCCTGTGCAGAAGATGGATGATGGCATCATCTATCCCAATGCCCGGCCAATAAGCAAACTGGAGAGGGTCCATAGCCAAGCTCACTAGAGGGCGGAGATGTGTGAGAACCAACTTGAATGGATAGTACAAGGTAACATAAGAAACTTTGTAATATGTCTTATTAAGCAGATCTGATTTCTTTTGCACTCTTCAGGCAGTTACTTTCTCCATATTAGTCTATGAGGAGCGGGAAGACACTCAAATAATTGCTGCTGCTACATTCTGCTATTCTAAGTTCTTCTAACACTGCTAAGTTGTAGATAAGAGGCTACTAGTGCGCAGCATGAAGCAATAAATCAATTAACTAGCTGGCAGGAGAATCCTACTCCACCCCTCCCTTCTCCATCGAGCTCTATGTGTGAGGCTGAAAACAGAGATGGATATAATGTAAACAAGCAGTCAGATTGAAGATAAGGGTGAGGAGAGCAGCTTAACAAGTGCCGAATAAAACAGATCTCTAATAAGATCTATTATAAAGTTTCATGTTTTAACCTGTACTATTCATTTATGAAAAGTTGTTTATAACTGGAGGTACTCTTTAAATCATAGTGGGAATCTGTGCGGGGAAAAACACTTTATAGGGTGGATTGTGCCAAATTTATTCTTACAGGTATGGTGCACCACCATGGGGATCAGATTCACCCTGAGGTATGCAAACCTCTATACAGGGAGATAGGAGGAGGATAGCATCTTCCCAGGAGGTCGGCTTAAATTGGGTCTGGTCTTCTAATGCTTCATTGATGATATATTATTTGTTTGGCATCGTGAATAATCTTACCAAAGATTAATGGGAAAGATTTCCATATGACATTTACTCAAACTTTAAGCAGAATTATGGTGAATTTCTCACCATATCTATTGAGTTATCTTCTACTCACATGGCTCAATAACATCCCTAAGAGACAGTTCATGAGGATGCAAAGGAGCTGCTCTTGTCTTATAGATTGCCATAAAGAAGCAACTTTTTTGAAAAATAAAATGTTGGCTAAGGGATATGACAAAGGAGGAGTGAAGAAAAATAAAAAGAGGAAATTGTATTGGTACCTTGGAAAAATCTACCGAGAGGTAAAGTACAACCCAGAGTGAAGAATGGGATTGATTTTAATATTCACATTATTGCAAAATGGAGTCTTGGGAAAAAAAAAACTTATAAGAAAACATTGGTAGAACTATTATCGGAGGAACGCAAGTTTGTATTTTCCAACCCCGCTCATTGGGGAACCTTCTAGCCCCAGCAGTAGAAAACAACTGAATGTAAGACCCCAAAGGGACAAAAAGGAAGACAAGGGTGAAAATACCAAAAAGAGGGATAAAATGAATAAAGAGAAAGGTAAATGGGACATCCTGAGGGGTCTCCACAACCTGGGGTGGGTTTTACATTATTCAGCAAATGTAAACCAGGTAGATTTATATATATGTTACCGTTAAATTGCGAAATCAGTGAATGTGCAGATTACCTAGGTAGCACATGGGCTTTGAAAGCAAACTGTCTTCAATCTTTCCCTATCCTGTCCCCGATCCTTGTTTTTTGTTTTTTTTTGCCAGCATTACGTTCGCTGTAAGCCTACACAGTGACGTTGACATGTCGTTATCTGCACTTTAACGAGTGCCTAGTAGGTAATGTGCACATTAACTAGGTAATGTCAGAAATGAAAGAAGTTTTCTGCACTTTAACGGATCGCCCTAGTTAATGTGCACATTACCTAGTTAATCTGCAGATTAACTGAATTAATCTTAATCATTTTTAGTTCTAAATATTTGGGTGTTTGCAACAGCCATTTCAATTTGATATATCTAATAACTGATGGACACAGTAATATTTCAGGATTGAAATGAGGTTTATTGTACTAACAGAAAATGTGCAATATGCATTAAACCAAAATTTGACCGGTGCAAAAGTATGGGCACCTCAACAGAAAAGTGACATTAATATTTAGTAGATCCTCCTTTTGCAAAAATAACAGCCTCTAGTCGCTTCCTGTAGCTTTTAATCAGTTCCTGGATCCTGGATGAAGGTATTTTTGACCATTCCTCTTTACAAAACAATTCCAGTTCAGTTAAGTTTGATGGTCGCCGAGCATGGACAGCCCGCTTCAAATTATCCCACAGATGTTCAATGATATTCAGGTCTGGGGACTGGGATGGCGATTCCAGAACATTGTAATTGTTCCTCTGCATGAATGCCTGAGTAGATTTGGAGCCGTGTTTTGGATCATTGTCTTGCTGAAATATCCATCCCCGGCGTAACTTCAAATTCGTCACTGATTCTTGTACATTATTCTCAAGAATCTGCTGATACTGAGTTGAATCCATGCGACCCTCAACTTTAACAAGATTCCCGGTGCCGGCATTGGCCACACAGCCCCAAAGCATGATGGAACCTCCACCAAATTTTACAGTGGGTAGCAAGTGTTTTTCTTGGAATGCTGTGTTTTTTGGACGCCATGCATAACGCCTTTTTGTATGACCAAACAACTCAATCTTTGTTTCATCAGTCCACAGGACCTTCTTCCAAAATGAAGCTGGCTTGTCCAAATGTGCTTTTGCATACCTCAGGCAACTCTGTTTGTGGCGTGCTTTCAGAAACGGCTTCTTTCGCATCACTCTCCCATACAGCTTCTCCTTGTGCAAAGTGTGCTGTATTGTTGACCGATGCACAGTGACAACATCTGCAGCAAGATGATGCTGCAGCTCTTTGGAGGTGGTCTGTGGATTGTCCTTGACTGTTCTCACCATTCTTCTTCTCTGCCTTTCTGATATTTTTCTTGGCCTGCCACTTCTGGGCTTAACAAGAACTGTCCCTGTGGTCTTCCATTTCCTTACTATGTTCCTCACAGTGGAAACTGACAGGTTAAATCTCTGAGACAACTTTTTGTATCCTTCCCCTGAACAACTATGTTGAACAATCTTTGTTTTCAGATCATTTGAGAGTTGTTTTGAGGAGCCCATGATGCCACTCTTCAGAGGAGATCCAAATAGGAGAACAACTTGCAATTGGCCACCTTAAATACCTTTTCTCATGATTGGATACACCTGGCTATGTAGTTCAAAGCTCAGTGAGGTTACAAAACCAATTTTGTGCTTCAGTAAGTCAGTAAAAAGTAGTTAGGAGTATTCAAATCAATAAAATGATAAGGGTACCCAAATTTTTGCACCGGTCAAATTTTGGTTTAATGCATATTGCACATTTTCTGTTAGTACAATAAACCTCATTTCAATCCTGAAATATTACTGTGTCCATCAGTTATTAGATATATCAAATTGAAATGGCTGTTGCAAACACCCAAATATTTAGAACTAAAAATGATTAAGATTAATAGGGGTGCCCAAACTTTTTCATATGACTGTATATACATGTGGACAAAATTGTTGGTACCCCTCATTTAATGAAAGAAAACCCCACAATGGTCACAGAAATAACTTGAATCTGACAAAAGTAATAATATATAAAAATTCTATGAAAATGAACAAAAATGAAAGTCAGACATTGCTTTCCAACAAGGCTTCAACAGAAGTTTTTAAAAAAGAAAACTCATGAAACAGTCCTGGACAGAAATGATGGTTCCCTTAACTTAATACTTTGTTGCACAACCTTTTGAGGCAATCCTTGCAATCAAACAATTCCTGTAACTGTCAATGAGACTTCTGCACCTCTCAGCAGGTATTTTGGCCACTCCTCATGAGCAAACTGCTCCAGTTGTCTCAGGTTTGAAGGGTGCCTTTTCCAGACGGCATGTTTCAGCTCCTTCCAAAGATGCTCAATAGGATTTAGGTCAGGGCTCATAGAAGGCCACTTCAGAATAGTCCAATGTTTTCCTCTTCGCTATTCTTGGGTGTTTTTAGCTGTGTGTTTTGGGTCATTATCCTGTTGCAAGACCCATGACCTGCGACTGAGACCAAGCTTTCTGACACTGGGCAGCACATTTCTCTCTAGAATTCCTTGATAGTCTTGAGATTTCATTGTACCCTGCACAGATTCAAGACACCCTGTGCCAGATGCAGCAAAGCAGCCCCAGAACATAACAGAGCCTCCTCCATGTTTCACAGTAGGAACAGTGTTCTTTTCAAGATATGCTTCATTTTTCTGTCTGTGAACATAGAGCTGATGTGCCTTGCCAAACATTTTGATTTTTATCTCATCTGTCCATAGGACGTTCTCCCAGAAGCTTTGTGGCTTGTCAACATGTAGTTTGGCAAATTACTTTTGTCAGATTCAAGTTATTTCTGTGACCATTGTGGGTTTTTCTTTCATTTAACTGTTATACGTAATTTACTGATCAAGTAAAACTGAAGGAGCGATTTATAGGATATGTTGTCAATGTCATAAAATATACATAGGGTGCACCAAATGGCTCCTACACAAAGGAGACAGCAACATGTCCAACTTTCCCTTCACCTTAAACAATGACATAGGTTTCCTCTTTATTTATCGAATTATTTAATCTATCCTGTCAGTGCTCGGTGGTGAATATTTGGTATTTGTATGGCATACCCAAGATTGTTCTAGACAGATCATTGTGGATGATTTACAGGTGACTTGTGCACAACTCCATCATGAGTGATGCCTGCACATATAGATAGATGGATAGTGCTTATAGAAGACACGTATGATGGAAAATCTCACATGTTGTTTGTTCTTATTACAGATGAAGAGCATTTTGTAGACAGACATCGCGCTGCGCTGATCAGACAGGTGACCATGGTGGATCCGATCCTGGATGATTTCTGTAAGAATAATCTACTATCACAGGAAACATTTGATTCTGTGCGTAAAAACAAGACCTCTCGGGAGCAGATGCGAGAACTCCTCTGTTATGTTGAATCTTGGGGAGATGGAGACAAAGATCAGCTCCTGGAATCTCTGAGAAGACATAACCCGGCGCTCATCAGGAGTCTGGAAGGTAGATATAGACTAATGGAAACTAATGGCGTTCTGGTTAGAGAGTTCTCTCCCGGGATCAGGATCTTGTCCATGTACATGTTATATATTTGTGTCATACAGGACATCAGAGCTCTGCTTCATTACCGGGGATGTTCATGGACTCCCTGGTATCTGTATAATACTAATAAATGATGTTCTGGTGAGGTGTATTCTGGGAAGTATAGTCATAGGATATCGGAAAAACCAACTGCCTGTAACATACATATAAAGCAACCACACAGTACATTAGGTTGTCTCTATAGAAGGTTGAGGTTAGGTACCCGAGGAGTCCAAAACTTGCAATCTTTAGTCTGTAACATTCCCAGTTACCTGCAGGATAACAGGCATGTCCTAGCTGCCATGGATACTTTGGAGGGGATGCCGGGGCTATTTGGGCTATTCGTGATACTTTATACTGTACCTCTATATCTCAAGCATTAGGCTTATATATTTTGGCTTAATATATCGATAAATATATCACTTATAGTCTGGAACTGAAAGAATTCTTGTTAAATGTCTATTGAGTTCCTGTTAGAAATAATATTTTTTCTCCATCTTGTGCTACAGTAAAGATATATACATAATTATATGAGGATAGGTAAGATAATTTCTTTGGACACAGGCCCCAGTCTACTTGATGACTTGTTGCTGGTTTGTGGCTCAGAACTAGAATTTAGAGAATGTCTACAATATACAGGATTAATTCTAATAACATGAACTTAAGTAGTCCCTGTCATTTCAAGAACTTTACATATATCAATAGTACAGACGTTTGGAAGAAATACTTCTTACTTTTCTTATCAGACTGTTTCCCTCCTTCTCTTCCCTCTGCTAAAATAAGTCTCACTATGAAAATCAGTACAACTCAGTACTTCTCTTTATATGTCCTGCATGATCCTTGAGACAGTTAGTAAAGGAGAATCTGCTCTATTACTGTGTGCAGTATATGGCAGCTAGTTAGTCTCCAACTACCAGCTCAGGGAGAACTGCAAACTAGAGATAAAGCCTGCAGAGGGGGAAACTGGTACAAAACTGCAGAATACAGGTTATATAATAACTAGAAATAGTCTTACTCCTCGTGTACACAAAACCTAAAAAGTCAAATGAAACAGGTAAGCTTAAAAGTTTACAGCTAGCTTCATTTACACAGATACGTTTTAGAGATGTGATCCTTATGGGTAAAGGAACCGAAGTGGAGGCTAAAACATATATCCAACAGACTGCTACTCTTTGCAGCTTCCTCCTCTTCACCCAAAGTAGGGAGAACTGTAGGGATTGTTTGGAAAATGTTTCTTTCTAGACAAGTCTATTAAACAATGTGAGAGACTTCGGAGTAAAGGATGCTCCCACTGGTTCCTTTGAGGGTATGTGGTAGAAAGCCTGTACTCTTACTAGAAGATAGTACAAAGATAGTAGAAAAACTACATTTAAAGATCTTGTCTTTCATACAACATCAGAACTAGTGTTCTTAGTTTTATAATGTCTGAGATATACGTGTTTGAGGCAAGCCCCCCTCCAGCCTCAACTTCCCTGCATTATACAAGAGCCCGTCCATCCATACTCCAGTGAGAATCCGTATACAGCAAGCAATAGAGAAGGGAAAGAATAAAGAAGGGACAGAAAGTGAAGGATTTCTCGGAAATGAGCCAAAACCCTTAATATAAAATATTACAAATTCTGCCAGAAAAATCTAAAGTTATAAAGTTATGCTTTATAGACATCTGGCTGAAACATGTTCTTCACCTGCGTGGGCCGAGGATAGATAGTTAATTTTTTCTTTTGGAATTTAACTTCATCCCAGGGGGCAAGCAAATTTGTATTTTCTTCTCACCATTACCTTCTATTTCTTCCAGAGCTCACCCTCTCATGTCAAACCTTTTGGCTCATTTCATAGACATTCCTGGCCACATTTGTATCTCCACTTCTTACTATCTTGTATGTCACGATTTTTGTGCTTTTTCACCCTGATAATTCATTAGGCAGAGATTGGAAAATAAAGGTTTTAGAGATTTACATTTGGTTTTATATTCGTGATTTGTGTTGACTTTACATTCAAGTTATGAACCTAAAGTGTAGGTTTGATAATCCGTTAATCTTATATCTATTTGTCTCTTTCCTCCTAGAACCTGGACCATCTTCTTCTGCCACAGCAACAATCTCCAGACCTCCAGGTAATGTTTATAGTGCCCAGTACTGGATGGTTTCTTCATAGGTGAAGTGGGAGACAAGCACTAAATATAGTCAGCGTGTTATTACCTAAGAATATTCTGATACATTACATGTAATTATTATCAGACAAAATCTGAAAAAAAAGTGGGGGAAAAAAACACTTGTGTGAAGAAAGCATAACAAGTTTGGTATGAACCACAGCTCAAATCAGCTTATACCATAGTGTATGACACTGTCAGGGCTCCTAGGACTATATATCTATAAAACATAGTGTATGACACTGTCAGGACTCCTAGGACTATATATCTATAATACATAGTGTATGACACTGTCAGGGCTCCTAGGACTATATATCTATAATACATAGTGTATGACACTGTCAGGGCTCCTAGGACTATATATCTATAATTCATAGTGTATGACACTGTCAGGGCTCCTAGGACTATATATCTATAATACATAGTGTATGACACTGTCAGGGCTCCTAGGACTATATATCTATAATACATAGTGTATGACACTGTCAGGGCTCCTAGGACTATATATCTATAATACATAGTGTATGACACTGTCAGGGCTCCTAGGACTATATATCTATAATACATAGTATATGACACTGTCAGTACTCCTAGGACTATATCTATAAACATAGTGTATGACACTGTCAGGACTCCTAGGACTATATCTATAAACATAGTGTATGACACTGTCAGGACTCCTAGGACTATATATCTATAATACATAGTATATGACACTGTCAGTACTCCTAGGACTATATCTATAAACATAGTGTATGACACTGTCAGGGCTCCTAGGACTATATATCTATAATACATAGTGTATGACACTGTCAGGACTCCTAGGACTATATATCTATAGTGTATGACACTGTCAGGACTCCTAGGACTATATATCTATAGTGTATGACACTGTCAGGACTCCTAGGACTATATATCTATAAAACATAGTGTATGACACTGTCAGGACTCCTAGGACTATATATTTATAATACATAGTGTATGACACTGTCAGGGCTCCTAGTAACCTATCTATCCAATTAATAGCTCTCTAAGGCAAACACAGCTGAAGTTATGTCAAAGTGACAGTGACATGTACAGTTGAAACCAGAAGTTTCCATACACTATATAAAAAGACACATATGTATGTTTTTCTCACTATCTGACATTAAATCAGATTAAATCTTTCCCGTTTTAGGTCAATTAGGATTACCAAAATTATTTATATTTGCCAAATGCCAGAAAAATAAGAGAGAGAACATTTTTTAAGGCATTTTTATTACTTTCTGCAAAGTCAAAAGTTTCCATACATTTCATTAGCATTTGGTGCCATTGCCCTTAAACTGGCCCAGAAAACAGGACAGTCAGGAAGGTGCATTTTAGGCTTTCGAAGTAACACGATAAACAAAAGAGAGAAAGGGCTGGAGCCTAGAAAGAGGGCTTCCTGGGAACTATTGCTCCCATGAGAGCAGATATGAGTAGGACGAGGGAACAGGAAGACACAAAGACCAGGGGGACAACAGGGGAGAGAACCGGAGAGAGAAAATGAGAGACAACAGACCTAAATGTCGTAGCAGAAACGCATCCCAAGTTATCAGGAGGTCAAGAGAAAGAGTTAGCAAAATCAGTCGACTCCTGAAACACCACCCATGGACGCCAGAGTGCATCAGACCTGGAGGAGTCAGTGGAATCCGCTGCTACTAGCACCTCCATACGCCGTATGTGGAGGAACTCCTGGAGCCACTCCTGTAAAAGGGAGTGGCGGCACTGTTCCAGTGCCTAGGGATGAACGGTCAAACGTTTTGGATCTCCTTCCACAAGCTTCTCACAATAGTTGGTAGGAATTTGGGCCCATTCCTCCTGAAAGAACTGGTATAACTGAGCCATGTTAGTAGGCCTCCTTGCTCGCACCTGCCTTTTCAGCTTTGCACATAAATTGTCAATAGGATTGAGATCAGGGCTTTGTGATGGCCACTCCAAAACATTGGCTTTGTTATCCTTAACCACTTTGTAACCAGTTTGGCAGTGTGCTTCGGTTCATTGTCCATTTAGAAGACCCATTTGCGCCCAAGCTTTAACTTCCTGGCTGATGTCTTGGGATGTTGCTTCAGTATTGCCACATAATATTCTTTCCTCATGATGACATCTATTTTGTGAAGTGCACCAGTCCCTCCTGCAGCAAAACAACTACCACAACATGACGCTGCCGCCCCCGGGTGTCACAGTTGGGATGGTGTTCTCAGGCTTACAAGCTTCTTCCTTTTTCCTCCAAACGTAACAATGGTCATTATGGCCAAACAGTTTAATTTTAGTTTAGTCAGACCATAGGACGTCTCCAGAAATGAAGGTCTTTGTTCCTGTGTGCATTTGCAAACATTAGTCTGGCTTTGTTATGTTTCTTTTGGAGTAATGGCTTCTTTCTGGCAGAGTGGCCTCTCAGCCCATGTCGATACAGTTCTCGTTTCACTGTGGATAATGACACACAACACACTCTTACCAGCTTCAGCATCTTCACAAGGTCTTTTGCTTTTGTTCTTGGGTTGATATGCACATTTCGTACCAAAGCACGTACATCTCTGGGACACAGAACCCGTCTCCTTCCTGAGCGGTATCATGGCTGGACAGTCCCATCTTGTTTGTACTTGCGTATAATTGTTTGTACAGATGAACGAGGCACCTTCAGGTATCTGGAAATTGCACCCAAGGATGAACCAGACTTGTGCAAGTCCACAATTCTCTTCCTGATATCTTGGCTGATTTCTTTAGACTTTCCCATGATGTTACACAAAGAAGCGGTGTGTTTCAGGTGTGCCTTAAAATACACCCACAGGTGTGACTCTAATTAACTCAGATGTTGACAATTAACCTATCAGAAGCTTCCAAAGACATGACATCATCATATCGGCTGTCCCAAATTGTCTAAAGGCATAGCAATCTTAGTGTATGTAAACTTTTGACTTTGCAGAAAGTAATAAAAATGCCTTAAAATTTTTTCTCTCTCTCATTATTCTGGCATTTGGCAAATATAAATAATTTTGGTAATCCTAATTGACCTAAAACGGGAAAGGTTTATTTTGATTTCATGTCAGATAGTGAGAAAAACATCCATATGTGTCTTTTTATATAGTGTATGTAAACTTCTGGTTTCATCTGTGTGTCGGTGACAAAAGGGATGGTAAACAGAGGATACAAACTCTGAATTTAACCATACACTGCACTGACACTCACTTTTACAAATTTTAACATTTAAAATACTTTAAAAATTACTTTTTTGTTGAAAGGTGCTTAGTCGTGGTATTTTATGTCTATAATGGAAATAGCAATGGTTTTATATAAAGATTAGACCATTTTGATAACTTGGAAGTGCTATTGGCATGTTATTTTGGATACATATTTGTGGCTATGTGCCTAAAAAATGATGACAAATTGGGTTTTCACAAAAAAAGCCACCAAAAAAAATCTTCCCTTTATGGGAGCAGAATGCCACACAAACATTGCGTTAGTATTGGAAGAAGCAATGGTGTGGTTATTTGTCTTATTTTGTTATTACTATACCCATTACTATAATACTGTGGCAGTGGAAACTATAGAATTTTAAGACAAATTTGTGGCACACTGCCAGCATGCATGCCACTTGAAGAGTAAAGTGATGAAAAATTGACACACCAACAAGGTGTGACAAGTACAGAATTTGAAGAAAAATTTGTGTGCCTGGCCTGCCATCTGAATAAGCTAAAATATCTTCGGAAATGGAAAGGATTTTGATGACTAGGTGTAGGTCTGGATGTGGCCTGCCTAAACAGAGGAGGAGGAACACACAGAACCCGACTCAATATTTGTGGTTCACTGCTTCTAAAAAACTTGCAACAACATTGCGGCTACTGGCGGGGCTGCCAAGACCAGAAGTAGTGTTGCTGTTGTCATCCATTTTTTATTGTTAGTATTAGTACTTGCACTTGGTCGATCACGTGACAGTAGAATAAGGGTAACCTGGCCAGTATTAGACTATAACACACGGTGTTAGCTTGTTTTTTATTATTTTATTTTTTAAATTTTATTTTTTAAACCAATACATACAAATGGAGATTTTTTTTTTGGACTACCACAGGCTCCATCTGTGTTTTTGCATTTACAACGTCAATTTGTATGTATTTAATGAAAAAAATAAACTTTTGCCCAAAAAAACCCTTAACAAAAGATTGTTCACTGACTTTGTCAGTAAAAACAAATGTAGACATTCCCCTGGAAAGCGTTTGGACCCTGCAAGGAGGCCCAAAGAGGTAACAGGAGAGTATGAGTTTTTTTGTTTTTCACTTCCTCTGGCCTCCACCTATTATACTCTGGGGTCTCTGGCGGACATTTTAGTTTGTCTGAGACTAATCTCCATTTGTTCGGTTTCATAAAAACAATCCCATACGAACCGATTCACACATCCCTACGCTCAAGTCTTGTCCTTGTCATCCAGCTTCTAAATTTAACACAGTCTGACTTTTCATATCCCAGTAAGGCCTGAGGGGGGATCCAGCCCAGAATTTAGGTGTAAAATTTTGTGTGGAATAACCAAACCAACTAAATCTTCGACTCTCCAATATCATAAGACAAAGCCAATTGTTAAATACAATATACATGTGTTCTTATGATTTTATATTTCCCAGGCAAGATTTCTATGTAGATTTTTAAGAAGATATTAGTGATGAGACGAACCACGTCTGGATTTGTTGGTTAATTCTCTGTTGCTCACCCCCTTATCCCCAGCAGAGATCCACCACCATGATTCATGGGCTTGTCTTCATACGTCTTATTGAATAGCAGTTTCTGACTAGTGAGTTCAGCTTTGGCCTTATGGCTCACATTATTTTATTGCAGACATTTTGTGGCTTCTCTTGGTGCTGTTTAGTGTGTTTTGTGGCATAGGTGCAGCAATGACTTTTTCTGACATATCTACCAAGTAGCCATGCTTAAGAATCTCCTTATTGTACATGAAAAAGTACTTGCATACTGTGTCTTAAACAAGCCTATAGTTCAGGAGAGGGTGCATGGCTGTATTACAGGTATAGGGTGCAGGGCTGTATTACAGGTATAGAGTGCAGGGCTGTATTACAGGTATAGGGTGCAGGGCTGTATTACAGGTATAGGTTGCATGGCTGTATTACAGGTATAGGGTACATGGCTGTATTACAGGTATAGGGTGCAGGGCTGTATTACAGGAGAGGGTGCAGGGCTGTATTACAGGTATAGGGTACATGCCTCTATTACAGGTATAGGGTGCATGGCTTTATTACAGGTATAGGGTGCAGGGCTGTATTACAGGTATAGGGTGCACGGCTGTATTACAGGTATAGGGTACAGGGCTGTATTACAGGTATAGGGTGCACGGCTGTATTACAGGTATAGGGTGCACGGCTGTATTACAGGTATAGGGTGCACGGCTGTATTACAGGTATAGGGTACAGGGCTGTATTACAGGTATAGGGTGCACGGCTGTATTACAGGTATAGGGTGCACGGCTGTATTACAGGTATAGGGTGCAGGGCTGTATTACAGGTATAGGGTACATGGCTGTATTACAGGTATAGGGTGCAGGGCTGTATTACAGGTATAGGGTGCAGGGCTGTATTACAGGTATAGGGTGCAGGGCTGTATTACAGGTATAGGGTGCACGGCTGTATTACAGGAGAGGGTGCAGGGCTGTATTACAGGTATAGAGTGCAGGGCTGTATTACAGGTATAGGGTACATGGCTGTATTACAGGTATAGGGTGCAGGGCTGTATTACAGGTATAGGATACATGGCTTTATTACAGGTATAGGGTGCAGGGCTGTATTACAGGTATAGGGTGCAGGGCTCTATTAAAGGTATAGGGTGCATGGCTGTATTACAGGTATAAGGTGCAGGGCTGTATTACAGGTATAAGGTGCAGGGCTGTATTACAGGTATAGGGTGCAGGGCTGTATTACAGGTATAGGGTGCACGGCTGTATTACAGGTATGGGGTGCAGGGCTGTATTACAGGTATAGGGTGCATGGCTGTATTACAGGTATGGGGTGCAGGGCTGTATTACAGGTATAGGGTGCATGGCTGTATTACAGGAGAGGGTGCAGGGCTTTATTACAGGTATAGGGTGCAGGGCTGTATTACAGGTATAGGGTGCAGGGCTCTATTACAGGTATAGGGTGCAGGGCTGTATAGTCAGGTACAGGTATAGGGTGCATGGCTGTATTACAGGTATAGGGTGCATGGCTGTATTACAGGTATAGGGTGCAGGGCTGTATTACAGGTATAGGGTGCAGGGCTGTTTTACAGGTATAGGGTGCAGGGCTGTTTTACAGGTATAGGGTGCAGGGCTGTATTACAGGTATAGGGTACATGGCTTTATTACAGGTATAGGGTGCAGGGCTGTATTACAGGTATAGGGTGCAGGGCTGTATTACAGGTATAGGGTGCACGGCTGTATTACAGGAGAGGGTGCTCGGCTGTATTACAGGTATAGGGTGCAGGGCTGTATTACAGGTATAGGGTGCAGGGCTGTATTACAGGTATAGGGTGCAGGGCTGTATTACAGGTATAGGGTGCAGGGCTGTATTACAGATATAGGGTGCATGGCTGTATTACAGGTATAGGGTGCAGGGCTGTATTACAGGTATAGGGTGCAGGGCTGTATTACAGGTATAGAGTGCAGGGCTGTATTACAGGTATAGGGTGCAGGGCTGTATTACAGGTATGGGGTGCAGGGCTGTATTACAGGTATAGGGTACATGGCTGTATTACAGGTAAAGGGTACATGGCTGTATTACAGGAGAGGGTGCAGGGCTGTATTACAGGTATAGGGTGCAGGGCTGTATTACAGGTATAGGGTACATGGCTGTATTACAGGTATAGGGTGCATGGCTGTATTACAGGTATAGGGTGCATGGCTGTATTACAGGTATAAGGTGCAGGGCTGTATTACAGGTATAGGGTGCACGGCTGTATTACAGGAGATGGTGCAGGGCTGTATTACAGGTATAGGGTGCACGGCTGTATTACAGAAGAGGGTGCAGGGCTGTATTACAAGTATAGGGTGCAGGGCTGTATTACAGGAGAGGGTGTATGGCTGTATTACAGGTATAGGGTGCAGGGCTGTATTACAGGAGAGGGTGTATGGCTGTATTACAGGTATAGGGTGCAGGGCTGTATTACAGGTATAGGGTACATGGCTGTATTACAGGTATAGAGTGCAGGGCTGTATTACAGGTATAGGGTACATGGCTGTATTACAGGTATAGGGTGCAGGGCTGTATTACAGGTATAGGATACATGGCTGTATTACAGGTATAGGGTGCATGGCTGTATTACAGGTATAGGGTACATGGCTGTATTACAGGTATAGGGTGCATGGCTGTATTACAGGTATAGGGTGCATGGCTGTATTACAGGTATAAGGTGCAGGGCTGTATTACAGGTATAGGGTGCACGGCTGTATTACAGGAGAGGGTGCAGGGCTGTATTACAGGTATAGGGTGCACGGCTGTATTACAGAAGAGGGTGCAGGGCTGTATTACAGGTATAGGGTGCAGGGCTGTATTACAGGTAGAGGGTGTATGGCTGTATTACAGGTATAGGGTGCAGGGCTGTATTACAGGTATAGGGTACATGGCTGTATTACAGGTATAGGGTGCAGGGCTGTATTACAGGAGAGGGTGCAGGGCTGTATTACAGGTATAGGGTGCATGGCTGTATTACAGGTATAGGGTACATGGCTGTATTACAGGTATAGGGTACATGGCTGTATTACAGGTATAGGGTGCAGGGCTGTATTACAGGTATAGGGTGCACGGCTGTATTACAGGTATAGGGTACATGGCTGTATTACAGGTATAGGGTACATGACTGTATTACAGGTATAGGGTACATGGCTGTATTACAGGTATAGGGTGCAGGGCTGTATTACAGGAGAGGGTGCAGGGCTGTATTACAGGTATAGGGTACATGGCTGTATTACAGGTATAGGATACATGGCTGTATTACAGGTATAGGGTGCAGGGCTGTATTACAGGTATAGGGTGCATGGCTGTATTACAGGTATAGGGTACATGGCTGTATTACAGGTATAGGGTGCAGGGCTGTATTACAGGTATAGGGTGCAGGGCTCTATTACAGGTATAGGGTGCAGGGCTCTATTACAGGTATAGGGTGCATGGCTGTATTACAGGTATAGGGTGCAGGGCTGTATTACAGGTATAGGGTGCAGGGCTGTATTACAGGTATAGGGTACATGGCTGTATTACAGGGTATTACAGTTATAGGGTGCAGAGCTGTATTACAGGTATAGGGTGCAGGGCTGTATTACAGGTATAGGGTGCAGGGCTGTATTACAGGTATAGGGTGCAGGGCTGTATTACAGGAGAGGGTGCAGGGCTGTATTACAGATATAGGATACATGGCTGTATTACAGGAGAGGGAGCAGGGCTGTATTACAGGTATAGGGTGCAGGGCTGTATTACAGGTATAGGGTACATGGCTGTATTACAGGTATAGGGTGCAGGGCTGTATTACAGGAGAGGGTGCAGGGCTGTATTACAGGTATAGGGTGCAGGGCTGTATTACAGGTATAGGATACATGGCTTTATTACAGGTATAGGGTGCAGGGCTGTATTACAGGTATAGGGTGCAGGGCTCTATTACAGGTATAGGGTGCATGGCTGTATTACAGGTATAAGGTGCAGGGCTGTATTACAGGTATAAGGTGCAGGGCTGTATTACAGGTATAGGGTGCAGGGCTGTATTACAGGTATAGGGTGCACGGCTGTATTACAGGTATGGGGTGCAGGGCTGTATTACAGGTATAGGGTGCATGGCTGTATTACAGGTATGGGGTGCAGGGCTGTATTACAGGTATAGGGTGCATGGCTGTATTACAGGAGAGGGTGCAGGGCTTTATTACAGGTATAGGGTGCAGGGCTGTATTACAGGTATAGGGTGCAGGGCTCTATTACAGGTATAGGGTGCAGGGCTGTATTACAGGTATAGGGTGCATGGCTGTATTACAGGTATAGGGTGCATGGCTGTATTACAGGTATAGGGTGCAGGGCTGTATTACAGGTATAGGGTGCAGGGCTGTTTTACAGGTATAGGGTGCAGGGCTGTTTTACAGGTATAGGGTGCAGGGCTGTATTACAGGTATAGGGTACATGGCTTTATTACAGGTATAGGGTGCAGGGCTGTATTACAGGTATAGGGTGCAGGGCTGTATTACAGGTATAGGGTGCAGGGCTGTATTACAGATATAGGGTGCATGGCTGTATTACAGGTATAGGGTGCAGGGCTGTATTACAGGTATAGGGTGCAGGGCTGTATTACAGGTATAGGGTGCAGGGCTGTATTACAGGTATAGGGTGCAGGGCTGTATTACAGGTATGGGGTGCAGGGCTGTATTACAGGTATAGGGTGCATGGCTGTATTACAGGTAAAGGGTACATGGCTGTATTACAGGAGAGGGTGCAGGGCTGTATTACAGGTATAGGGTGCAGGGCTGTATTACAGGTATAGGGTACATGGCTGTATTACAGGTATAGGGTGCATGGCTGTATTACAGGTATAGGGTGCATGGCTGTATTACAGGTATAAGGTGCAGGGCTGTATTACAGGTATAGGGTGCACGGCTGTATTACAGGAGATGGTGCAGGGCTGTATTACAGGTATAGGGTGCACGGCTGTATTACAGAAGAGGGTGCAGGGCTGTATTACAGGTATAGGGTGCAGGGCTGTATTACAGGAGAGGGTGTATGGCTGTATTACAGGTATAGGGTGCAGGGCTGTATTACAGGTATAGGGTACATGGCTGTATTACAGGTATAGAGTGCAGGGCTGTATTACAGGTATAGGGTACATGGCTGTATTACAGGTATAGGGTGCAGGGCTGTATTACAGGTATAGGATACATGGCTGTATTACAGGTATAGGGTGCATGGCTGTATTACAGGTATAGGGTACATGGCTGTATTACAGGTATAGGGTGCATGGCTGTATTACAGGTATAGGGTGCATGGCTGTATTACAGGTATAGGGTGCAGGGCTGTATTACAGGTATAGGGTGCACGGCTGTATTACAGGAGAGGGTGCAGGGCTGTATTACAGGTATAGGGTGCACGGCTGTATTACAGAAGAGGGTGCAGGGCTGTATTACAAGTATAGGGTGCAGGGCTGTATTACAGGAGAGGGTGTATGGCTGTATTACAGGTATAGGGTGCAGGGCTGTATTACAGGTATAGGGTGCATGGCTGTATTACAGGTATAGGGTGCAGGGCTGTATTACAGGAGAGGGTGCAGGGCTGTATTACAGGTATAGGGTGCATGGCTGTATTACAGGTATAGGGTACATGGCTGTATTACAGGTATAGGGTACATGGCTGTATTACAGGTATAGGGTGCAGGGCTGTATTACAGGTATAGGGTGCACGGCTGTATTACAGGTATAGGGTACATGGCTGTATTACAGGTATAGGGTACATGACTGTATTACAGGTATAGGGTACATGGCTGTATTACAGGTATAGGGTGCAGGGCTGTATTACAGGAGAGGGTGCAGGGCTGTATTACAGGTATAGGGTACATGGCTGTATTACAGGTATAGGGTACATGGCTGTATTACAGGTATAGGGTGCAGGGCTGTATTACAGGTATAGGGTGCATGGCTGTATTACAGGTATAGGGTACATGGCTGTATTACAGGTATAGGGTGCAGGGCTGTATTACAGGTATAGGGTGCAGGGCTCTATTACAGGTATAGGGTGCAGGGCTCTATTACAGGTATAGGGTGCATGGCTGTATTACAGGTATAGGGTGCAGGGCTGTATTACAGGTATAGGGTGCAGGGCTGTATTACAGGTATAGGGTACATGGCTGTATTACAGGGTATTACAGTTATAGGGTGCAGGGCTGTATTACAGGTATAGGGTGCAGGGCTGTATTACAGGTATAGGGTGCAGGGCTGTATTACAGGTATAGGGTGCAGGGCTGTATTACAGGAGAGGGTGCAGGGCTGTATTACAGGTATAGGATACATGGCTGTATTACAGGAGAGGGAGCAGGGCTGTATTACAGGTATAGGGTGCAGGGCTGTATTACAGGTATAGGGTACATGGCTGTATTACAGGTATAGGGTGCAGGGCTGTATTACAGGTAGAGGGTGCAGGGCTGTATTACAGGTATAGGGTGCAGGGCTGTATTACAGGTATAGGGTACATGGCTTTATTACAGGTATAGGGTGCAGGGCTGTATTACAGGTATAGGGTGCAGGGCTCTATTACAGGTATAGGGTGCATGGCTGTATTACAGGTATAGGGTGCAGGGCTGTATTACAGGTATAAGGTGCAGGGCTGTATTACAGGTATAGGGTGCAGGGCTGTATTACAGGTATAGGGTGCACGGCTGTATTACAGGTATGGGGTGCAGGGCTGTATTACAGGTATAGGGTGCATGGCTGTATTACAGGTATGGGGTGCAGGGCTGTATTACAGGTATAGGGTGCATGGCTGTATTACAGGAGAGGGTGCAGGGCTTTATTACAGGTATAGGGTGCAGGGCTGTATTACAGGTATAGGGTGCAGGGCTCTATTACAGGTATAGGGTGCAGGGCTGTATTACAGGTATAGGGTGCATGGCTGTATTACAGGTATAGGGTGCATGGCTGTATTACAGGTATAGGGTGCAGGGCTGTATTACAGGTATAGGGTGTGCAGGGCTGTTTTACAGGTATAGGGTGCAGGGCTGTTTTACAGGTATAGGGTGCAGGGCTGTATTACAGGTATAGGGTACATGGCTTTATTACAGGTATAGGGTGCAGGGCTGTATTACAGGTATAGGGTGCAGGGCTGTATTACAGGTATAGGGTGCAGGGCTGTATTACAGGTATAGGGTGCAGGGCTGTATTACAGGTATAGGGTACATGGCTGTATTACAGGTATAGGGTAAGGGGCAGGGCTGTATTACAGGAAGGGTGCAGGGCGAACAGGTATAGGGTACATGGCTGTATTACAGGTATAGGGTGCAGGGCTGTATTACAGGTATAGGGTGCAGGGCTGTATTACAGGTATAGGGTGCAGGGCTGTATTACAGGTATAGGGTGCAGGGCTGTATTACAGGTATAGGGTGCAGGGCTGTATTACAGGTATAGGGTGCAGGGCTGTATTACAGGTATAGGGTGCAGGGCTGTATTACAGGTATAGGGTGCAGGGCTGTATTACAGGTATAGGGTGCAGGGCTGTATTACAGGTATAGGGTGCAGGGCTGTATTACAGGTATAGGGTGCAGGGCTGTATTACAGGTATAGGGTGCAGGGCTGTATTACAGGTATAGGGTGCAGGGCTGTATTACAGGTATAGGGTGCAGGGCTGTATTACAGGTATAGGGTGCAGGGCTGTATTACAGGTATAGGGTGCAGGGCTGTATTACAGGTATAGGGTGCATGGCTGTATTACAGGTATAGGGTGCATGGCTGTATTACAGGTATAGGGTGCAGGGCTGTATTACAGGTATAGGGTGCAGGGCTGTATTACAGGTATAGGGTGCAGGGCTGTATTACAGGTATAGGGTGCAGGGCTGTATTACAGGTATAGGGTGCATGGCTGTATTACAGGTATAGGGTGCAGGGCTGTATTACAGGTATAGGGTGCAGGGCTGTATTACAGGTATAGGGTGCAGGGCTGTATTACAGGTATAGGGTGCAGGGCTGTATTACAGGTATAGGGTGCAGGGCTGTATTACAGGGCGTATAGGGTGCAGGGCTGTATTACAGGTATAGGGTGCAGGGCTGTATTACAGGTATAGGGTGCAGGGCTGTATTACAGGTATAGGGTGCAGGGCTGTATTACAGGTATAGGGTGCAGGGCTGTATTACAGGTATAGGGTGCATGGCTGTATTACAGGTATAGGGTGCAGGGCTGTATTACAGGTATAGGGTGCAGGGCTGTATTACAGGTATAGGGTGCAGGGCTGTATTACAGGTATAGGGTGCAGGGCTGTATTACAGGTATAGGGTGCAGGGCTGTATTACAGGTATAGGGTGCAGGGCTGTATTACAGGTATAGGGTGCAGGGCTGTATTACAGGAGAGGGTGCAGGGCTGTATTACAGGAGGGTGCAGGGCGGTATAGGGTGCAGGGCGTATAGGGTGCAGGGCTGTATTACAGGTATAGGGTGCATGGCTGTATTACAGGTATAGGGTGCAGGGCTGTATTACAGGTAGAGGGTGCAGGGCTGTATTACAGGTATAGGGTGCAGGGCTGTATTACAGGTATAGGGTGCATGGCTGTATTACAGGTATAGGGTGCAGGGCTGTATTACAGGTATAGGGTGCAGGGCTGTATTACAGGTATAGGGTGCATGGCTGTATTACAGGTATAGGGTGCAGGGCTGTATTACAGGTATAGGGTGCAGGGCTGTATTACAGGTATAGGGTGCATGGCTGTATTACAGGTATAGGGTGCAGGGCTGTATTACAGGTATAGGGTGCAGGGCTGTATTACAGGTATAGGGTGCATGGCTGTATTACAGGTATAGGGTGCAGGGCTGTATTACAGGTATAGGGTGCAGGGCTGTATTACAGGTATAGGGTGCAGGGCTGTATTACAGGTATAGGGTGCAGGGCTGTATTACAGGTATAGGGTGCAGGGCTGTATTACAGGTATAGGGTGCAGGGCTGTATTACAGGTATAGGGTGCAGGGCTGTATTACAGGTATAGGGTGCATGGCTGTATTACAGGTATAGGGTGCAGGGCTGTATTACAGGTATAGGGGGTGCATGGCTGTATTACAGGTATAGGGTGCAGGGCTGTATTACAGGTATAGGGTGCAGGGCTGTATTACAGGTATAGGGTGCATGGCTGTATTACAGGTATAGGGTGCAGGGCTGTATTACAGGTATAGGGTGCAGGGCTGTATTACAGGTATAGGGTAGCATGGCTGTATTACAGGTATAGGGTGCAGGGCTGTATTACAGGTATAGGGTGCAGGGCTGTATTACAGGTATAGGAGGGTGCATGGCTGTATTACAGGTATAGGGTGCAGGGCTGTATTACAGGTATAGGGTGCAGGGCTGTATTACAGGTATAGGGTGCAGGGCTGTATTACAGGTATAGGGTGCAGGGCTGTATTACAGGTATAGGGTGCAGGGCTGTATTACAGGTATAGGGTGCAGGGCTGTATTACAGGTATAGGGTGCAGGGCTGTATTACAGGTATAGGGTGCAGGGCTGTATTACAGGTATAGGGTGCAGGGCTGTATTACAGGTATAGGGTGCAGGGCTGTATTACAGGTATAGGGTGCAGGGCTGTATTACAGGTATAGGGTGCAGGGCTGTATTACAGGTATAGGGTGCAGGGCTGTATTACAGGTATAGGGTGCAGGGCTGTATTACAGGTATAGGGTGCAGGGCTGCAGGTATAGGGTGCAGGGCTGTATTACAGGTATAGGGTGCAGGGCTGTATTACAGGTATAGGGTGCAGGGCTGTATTACAGGTATAGGGTGCAGGGCTGTATTACAGGTATAGGGTGCATGGCTGTATTACAGGTATAGGGTGCAGGGCTGTATTACAGGTATAGGGTGCAGGGCTGTATTACAGGTATAGGGTGCAGGGCTGTATTACAGGTATAGGGTGCAGTGGCTGTATTACAGGTATAGGGTGCAGGGCTGTATTACAGGTATAGGGTGCAGGGCTGTATTACAGGTATAGGGTGCAGGGCTGTATTACAGGTATAGGGTGCATGGCTGTATTACAGGTATAGGGTGCAGGGCTGTATTACAGGTATAGGGTGCAGGGCTGTATTACAGGTATAGGGATGCAGGGCTGTATTACAGGTATAGGGTGCAGGGCTGTATTACAGGTATAGGGTGCAGGGCTGTATTACAGGTATAGGGTGCAGGGCTGTATTACAGGTATAGGGTGCATGGCTGTATTACAGGTATAGGGTGCATGGCTGTATTACAGGTATAGGGTGCAGGGCTGTATTACAGGTATAGGGTGCAGGGCTGTATTACAGGTATAGGGTGCAGGCTGACAGGTATAGGGTGCAGGGCTGTATTACAGGTATAGGGTGCAGGGCTGTATTACAGGTATAGGGTGCATGGCTGTATTACAGGTATAGGGTGCAGGGCTGTATTACAGGTATAGGGTGCATGGCTGTATTACAGGTATAGGGTGCAGGGCTGTATTACAGGTATAGGGTGCAGGGCTGTATTACAGGTATAGGGTGCAGGGCTGTATTACAGGTATAGGGTGCATGGCTGTATTACAGGTATAGGGTGCAGGGCGATCAGGTAGGGTGCAGGGCTGTATTACAGGTATAGGGTGCATGGCTGTATTACAGGTATAGGGTGCATGGCTGTATTACAGGTATAGGGTGCATGGCTGTATTACAGGTATAGGGTGCAGGGCTGTATTACAGGTATAGGGTGCAGGGCTGATACAGGTATAGGGTGCAGGCTGTATTACAGGTATAGGGTGCAGGGCTGTATTACAGGTATAGGGTGCAGGGCTGTATTACAGGTATAGGGTGCAGGGCTGTATTACAGGTATATAGGGTGCATAGGGTGCAGGGCTGTATTACAGGTATAGGGTGCAGGGCTGTATTACAGGTATAGGGTGCAGGGCTGTATTACAGGTATAGGGTGCAGGGCTGTATTACAGGTATAGGGTGCAGGGCTGTTTCAGGGCTGTATTACAGGTATAGGGTGCATGGCTGTATTACAGGTATAGGGTGCAGGGCTGTATTACAGGTATAGGGTGCAGGGCTGTATTACAGGTATAGGGTGGCGGCTGTATTACAGGTATAGGGTGCAGGGCTGTATTACAGGTATAGGGTGCAGGGCTGTATTACAGGTATAGGGTGCAGGGCTGTATTACAGGTATAGGGTGCAGGGCTGTATTACAGGTATAGGGTGCAGGGCTGTATTACAGGTATAGGGTGCAGGGCTGTATTACAGGTATAGGGTGCAGGGCTGTATTACAGGTATAGGGTGCATGGCTGTATTACAGGTATAGGGTGCAGGGCTGTATTACAGGTATAGGGTGCATGGCTGTATTACAGGTATAGGGTGCAGGGCTGTATTACAGGTATAGGGTGCAGGGCTGTATTACAGGTATAGGGTGCATGGCTGTATTACAGGTATAGGGTGCAGGGCTGTATTACAGGTATAGGGTGCAGGGCCTATTACAGGTATGGTGCAGGGGTACAGGTATAGGGTGCAGGGCTGTATTACAGGTATAGGGTGCAGGGCTGTATTACAGGTATAGGGTGCAGGGCTGTATTACAGGTATAGGGTGCAGGGCTGTATTACAGGTATAGGGTGCAGGGCTGTATTACAGGTATAGGGTGCATGGCTGTATTACAGGTATAGGGTGCAGGGGTGCATGGCTGTATTACAGGTATAGGGTGCAGGGCTGTATTACAGGTATAGGGTGCATGGGCTGTATTACAGGTATAGGGTGCATGGCTGTATACTGATTACAGGTATAGGGTGCAGGGCTGTATTACAGGTATAGGGTGCAGGGCTGTATTACAGGTATAGGGTGCATGGCTGTATTACAGGTATAGGGTGCATGGCTGTATTACAGGTATAGGGTGCAGGGCTGTATTACAGGTATAGGGTGCAGGGCTGTATTACAGGTATAGGGTGCAGGGCTGTATTACAGGTATAGGGTGCAGGGCTGTATTACAGGTATAGGGTGCATGGCTGTATTACAGGTATAGGGTGCATGGCTGTATTACAGGTATAGGGTGCAGGGCTGTATTACAGGTATAGGGTGCAGGGCTGTATTACAGGTATAGGGTGTTACAGGGGCTGTATTACAGGTATAGGGTGCAGGGCTGTATTACAGGTATAGGGTGCAGGGCTGTATTACAGGTATAGGGTGCAGGGCTGTATTACAGGGTGCAGGGCTGTATTACAGGTATAGGGTGCAGGGCTGTATTACAGGTATAGGGTGCATGGCTGTATTACAGGTATAGGGTGCAGGGCTGTATTACAGGTATAGGGTGCAGGGTCATGGCTGTATTACAGGTATAGGGTGCATGGCTGTATTACAGGTATAGGGTGCATGGCTGTATTACAGGTATAGGGTGCAGGGCTGTATTACAGGTATAGGGTGCAGGGCTGTATTACAGGTATAGGGTGCAGGGCTGTATTACAGGTATAGGGTGCAGGGCTGACAGGTATAGGTGCAGGGCTGTATTACAGGTATAGGGTGCAGGGCTGTATTACAGGTATAGGGTGCAGGGCTGTATTACAGGTATAGGGTACATGGCTGTATTACAGGTATAGGGTGCATGGCTGTATTACAGGTATAGGGTGCATGGCTGTATTACAGGTATAGGGTGCAGGGCTGTATTACAGGTATAGGGTGCAGGGCTGTATTACAGGTATAGGGTGCAGGGCTGTATTACAGGTATAGGGTGCAGGGCTGTATTACAGGTATAGGGTGCATGGCTGTATTACAGGTATAGGGTGCATGGCTGTATTACAGGTATAGGGTGCAGGGCTGTATTACAGGTATAGGGTGCAGGGCTGTATTACAGGTATAGGGTGCAGGGCTGTATTACAGGTATAGGGGCATGGCTGTATTACAGGTATAGGGTGCATGGCTGTATTACAGGTATAGGGTGCATGGCTGTATTACAGGTATAGGGTGCATGGCTGTATTACAGGTATAGGGTGCAGGGCTGTATTACAGGTATAGGGTGCAGGGCTGTATTACAGGTATAGGGTGCAGGGCTGTATTACAGGTATAGGGTGCATGGCTGTATTACAGGGTGCAGGGCTGTATTACAGGTATAGGGTGCAGGGCTGTATTACAGGTATAGGGTGCATGGCTGTATTACAGGTATAGGGTGCATGGCTGTATTACAGGTATAGGGTGCAGGGCTGTATTACAGGTATAGGGTGCATGGCTGTATTACAGGTATAGGGTGCAGGGCTGTATTACAGGTATAGGGTGCAGGGCTGTATTACAGGATAGGCAGGCGATTACAGGTATAGGGTGCAGGGCTGTATTACAGGTATAGGGTGCATGGCTGTATTACAGGTATAGGGTGCAGGGCTGTATTACAGGTATAGGGTGCAGGGCTGTATTACAGGTATAGGGTGCATGGCTGTATTACAGGTATGGCTGTATTACAGGTATAGGGTGCATGGCTGTATTACAGGTATAGGGTGCATGGCTGTATTACAGGTATAGGGTGCAGGGCTGTATTACAGGTATAGGGTGCAGGGCTGTATTACAGGTATAGGGTGCAGGGCTGTATTACAGGTATAGGGTGCAGGGCTGTATTACAGGTATAGGGTGCAGGGCTGTATTACAGGTATAGGGTGCAGGGCTGTATTACAGGTATAGGGTGCATGGCTGTATTACAGGTATAGGGTGCAGGGCTGTATTACAGGTATAGGGTGCAGGGCTGTATTACAGGTATAGGGTGCATGGCTGTATTACAGGTATAGGGTGCAGGGCTGTATTACAGGTATAGGGTACATGGCTGTATTACAGGTATAGGGTGCAGGGCTGTATTACAGGTATAGGGTGCAGGGCTGTATTACAGGTATAGGGTGCATGGCTGTATTACAGGTATAGGGTACATGGCTGTATTACAGGTATAGGGTGCATGGCTGTATTACAGGTATAGGGCGCTGTATCAGGTTGGGGCTGTATTACAGGTATAGGGTGCAGGGCTGTATTACAGGTATAGGGTGCATGGCTGTATTACAGGTATAGGGTGCAGGGCTGTATTACAGGTATAGGGTGCAGGGCTGTATTACAGGTATAGGGTGCAGGGCTGTATTACAGGTATAGGGTGCAGGGCTGTATTACAGGTATAGGGTGCATGGCTGTATTACAGGTATAGGGTGCAGGGCTGTATTACAGGTATAGGGTGCAGGGCTGTATTACAGGTATAGGGTGCAGGGCTGTATTACAGGTATAGGGTGCAGGGCTGTATTACAGGTATAGGGTGCAGGGCTGTATTACAGGTATAGGGTGCAGGGCTGTATTACAGGTATAGGCTGTACAGGTATAGGGTCATGGCTGTATTACAGGTATAGGGTGCAGGGCTGTATTACAGGTATAGGGTGCATGGCTGTATTACAGGTATAGGGTGCAGGGCTGTATTACAGGTATAGGGTGCAGGGCTGTATTACAGGTATAGGGTGCAGGGCTGTATTACAGGTATATAGGGGCAGGGTACATGGCTGTATTACAGGTATAGGGCTGTATTACAGGTATAGGGTGCAGGGCTGTATTACAGGTATAGGGTGCAGGGCTGTATTACAGGTATAGGGTGCAGGGCTGTATTACAGGTATAGGGTGCAGGGCTGTATTACAGGTATAGGGTGCATGGCTGTATTACAGGTATAGGGTGCATGGCTGTATTACAGGTATAGGGTGCAGGGCTGTATTACAGGTATAGGGTGCAGGGCTGTATTACAGGTATAGGGTGCAGGGCTGTATTACAGGTATAGGGTATTACAGGTATAGGGTGCAGGGCTGTATTACAGGTATAGGGTGCAGGGCTGTATTACAGGTATAGGGTGCAGGGCTGTATTACAGGTATAGGGTGCAGGGCTGTATTACAGGTATAGGGTGCAGGGCTGTATTACAGGTAGGGTACATGGCTGTATTACAGGTATAGGGTGCAGGGCTGTATTACAGGTATAGGGTGCAGGGCTGTATTACAGGTATAGGGTGCATGGCTGTATTACAGGTATAGGGTGCAGGGCTGTATTACAGGTATAGGGTGCAGGGCTGTATTACAGGTATAGGGTGCAGGGCTGTATTACAGGTATAGGGTGCATGGCTGTATTACAGGTATAGGGTGCATGGCTGTATTACAGGTATAGGGTGCAGGGCTGTATTACAGGTATAGGGTGCAGGCCGTGCAGGATAGGGTGCAGGGCTGTATTACAGGTATAGGGTGCATGGCTGTATTACAGGATAGGGCTGTATTACAGGTATAGGGTGCAGGGCTGTATTACAGGTATAGGGTGCAGGGCTGTATTACAGGTATAGGGATAGGGTGCAGGGCTGTATTACAGGTATAGGGTGCAGGGCTGTATTACAGGTATAGGGGGTACATGGCTGTATTACAGGTATAGGGTGCAGGGCTGTATTACAGGTATAGGGTGCAGGGCTGTATTACAGGTATAGGGTGCATGGCTGTATTACAGGTATAGGGTGCAGGGCTGTATTACAGGTATAGGGTGCATGGTACATGGCTGTATTACAGGTATAGGGTACAGGTGCAGGGTGGCTGTATTACAGGTATAGGGTGCAGGTATAGGGTGCAGGGCTGTATTACAGGTATAGGGTGCAGGGCTGTATTACAGGTATAGGGTGCAGGGCTGTATTACAGGTATAGGGTGCAGGGCTGTATTACAGGTATAGGGTGCAGGGCTGTATTACAGGTATAGGGTGCAGGGCTGTATTACAGGTATAGGGTGCATGGCTGTATTACAGGTATAGGGTGCAGGGCTGTATTACAGGTATAGGGTGCAGGGTGATTACAGGGTGGCTGTATTACAGGTATAGGGTGCATGGCTGTATTACAGGTATAGGGTGCAGGGCTGTATTACAGGTATAGGGTGCAGGGCTGTATACAGGTATAGGGCTGTATTACAGGTATAGGGTGCAGGGCTGTATTACAGGTATAGGGTGCAGGGCTGTATTACAGGTATAGGGTGCAGGGCTGTATTACAGGTATAGGGGGGCTGTATTACAGGTATAGGGTGCATGGCTGTATTACAGGTATAGGGTGCAGGGCTGTATTACAGGTATAGGGTGCAGGGCTGTATTACAGGGTATAGGGTGCAGGGCTGTATTACAGGTATAGGGTGCAGGGCTGTATTACAGGTATAGGGTGCATGGCTGTATTACAGGTATAGGGTGCAGGGCTGTATTACAGGTATAGGGTGCAGGGCTGTATTACAGGTATAGGGTGCAGGGCTGTATTACAGGTATAGGGTGCAGGGCTGTATTACAGGTATAGGGTGCATGGCTGTATTACAGGTATAGGGGCAGGGCTGTATTACAGGTATAGGGTGCAGGGCTGTATTACAGGTATAGGGTGCAGGGCTGTATTACAGGTATAGGGTGCAGGGCTGTATTACAGGTATAGGGTGCAGGCGATTAAGGTATGGCTGTATTACAGGTATAGGGTGCATGGCTGTATTACAGGTATAGGGTGCAGGGCTGTATTACAGGTATAGGGTGCAGGGCTGTATTACAGGTATAGGGTGCAGGGCTGTATTACAGGTATAGGGTGCATGGCTGTATTACAGGTATAGGGTGCATGGCTGTATTACAGGTATAGGGGAGGGGGGTGCAGGGCTGTATTACAGGTATAGGGTGCAGGGCTGTATTACAGGTATAGGGTGCAGGGCTGTATTACAGGTATAGGGTGCAGGGCTGTAGGCTGTTACAGGTATAGGGTGCATGGCTGTATTACAGGTATAGGGTGCAGGGCTGTATTACAGGTATGGGGCAGGGCTGTATTACAGGTATAGGGTGCAGGGCTGTATTACAGGTATAGGGTGCAGGGCTGTATTACAGGTATAGGGTGCAGGGCTGTATTACAGGTATAGGGTGCAGGGCTGTATTACAGGTATAGGGTGCAGGGCTGTATTACAGGTATAGGGTGCAGGGCTGTATTACAGGTATAGGGTGCATGGCTGTATTACAGGTATAGGGTGCAGGGCTGTATTACAGGTATAGGGTGCAGGGCTGTATTACAGGTATAGGGTGCAGGGCTGTATTACAGGTATAGGGTGCAGGGCTGTATTACAGGTATAGGGTGCAGGGCTGTATTACAGGTATAGGGTACAGGTAAGGGAGGGCAGGCGACGGGGCTGTATTACAGGTATAGGGTGCATGGCTGTATTACAGGTATAGGGTGCAGGGCTGTATTACAGGTATAGGGTGCATGGCTGTATTACAGGTATAGGGTGCATGGCTGTATTACAGGTATAGGGTGCATGGCTGTATTACAGGTATAGGGTACATGGCTGTATTACAGGTATAGGGTGCATGAGGGCTGTATTACAGGTATAGGGTGCAGGGCTGTATTACAGGTATAGGGTGCAGGGCTGTATTACAGGTATAGGGTGCATGGCTGTATTACAGGTATAGGGTACATGGCTGTATTACAGGTATAGGGTGCAGGGCTGTCAGGTTACAGGCGTCAGGTATAGGGTGCAGGGCTGTATTACAGGTATAGGGTGCAGGGCTGTATTACAGGGTAGGGTGCAGGGCTGTATTACAGGTATAGGGTGCAGGGCTGTATTACAGGTATAGGGTGCATGGGCTGTATTACAGGTATAGGGTGCAGGGCTGTATTACAGGTATAGGGTGCAGGGCTGTATTACAGGTATAGGGTGCAGGGCTGTATTACAGGTATAGGGTGCAGGGCTGTATTACAGGTATAGGGTGCAGGGCTGTATTACAGGTATAGGGTGCAGGGCTGTATTACAGGTATAGGGTGCAGGGCTGTATTACAGGTATAGGGTATTACAGGTATAGGGTGCAGGGCTGTATTACAGGTATAGGGTGCAGGGCTGTATTACAGGTATAGGGTGCAGGGCTGTATTACAGGTATAGGGTGCAGGGCTGTATTACAGGTATAGGGTGCAGGGCTGTATTACAGGTATAGGGTGCAGGGCTGTATTACAGGTATAGGGTGCATGGCTGTATTACAGGTATAGGGTGCATGGCTGTATTACAGGTATAGGGTGCAGGGCTGTATTACAGGTATAGGGTGCAGGGCTGTATTACAGGTATAGGGTGCAGGGCTGTATTACAGGTATAGGGTGCAGGGCTGTATTACAGGGAGAGGGTGCAGGGCTGTATTACAGGTATAGGGTGCAGGGCTGTATTACAGGTATAGGGTGCAGGGCTGTATTACAGGTATAGGGTGCAGGGCTGTATTACAGGTATAGGGTGCAGGGCTGTATTACAGGTATAGGGTGCAGGGCTGTATTACAGGTATAGGGTGCATGGCTGTATTACAGGTATAGGGTGCATGGCTGTATTACAGGTATAGGGTGCAGGGCTGTATTACAGGTATAGGGTGCAGGGCTGTATTACAGGTATAGGGTGCATGGCTGTATTACAGGTATAGGGTGCAGGGCTGTATTACAGGTATAGGGTGCAGGGCTGTATTACAGGTATAGGGTGCAGGGCTGTATTACAGGTATAGGGTGCATGGCTGTATTACAGGTATAGGGTGCAGGGCTGTATTACAGGTATAGGGTGCATGGCTGTATTACAGGTATAGGGTGCAGGGCTGTATTACAGGTATAGGGTGCAGGGCTGTATTACAGGTATAGGGTGCAGGGCTGTATTACAGGTATAGGGTGCAGGGCTGTATTACAGGTATAGGGTGCAGGGCTGTATTACAGGTATAGGGTGCAGGGCTGTATTACAGGTATAGGGTGCAGGGCTGTATTACAGGTATAGGGTGCATGGCTGTATTACAGGTATAGGGTGCAGGGCTGTATTACAGGTATAGGATACATGGCTGTATTACAGGAGAGGGTGCGGGGGGCTGTATTACAGGTATAGGGTGCAGGCTGTATTACAGGTATAGGGTACATGGCTGTATTACAGGTATAGGGTGCATGGCTGTATTACAGGTATAGGGTGCAGGGCTGTATTACAGGTATAGGGTGCAGGGCTGTATTACAGGTATAGGGTGCAGGGCTGTATTACAGGTATAGGGTGCAGGGCTGTATTACAGGTATAGGGTGCAGGGCTGTATTACAGGTATAGGGTGCAGGGCTGTATTACAGGTATAGGGTACAGGCGTACATGGCTGTATTACAGGTATAGGGTGCATGGCTGTATTACAGGTATAGGGTGCAGGGCTGTATTACAGGTATAGGGTGCAGGGCTGTATTACAGGTATAGGGTGCATGGCTGTATTACAGGTATAGGGTGCATGGCTGTATTACAGGTATAGGGTGCATGGCTGTATTACAGGTATAGGGTGCAGGGCTGTATTACAGGTATAGGGTGCAGGGCTGTATTACAGGTATAGGGTGCAGGGCTGTATTACAGGTATAGGGTGCAGGGCTGTATTACAGGTATAGGGTGCAGGGCTGTATTACAGGTATAGGGTGCAGGGCTGTATTACAGGTATAGGGTGCATGGCTGTATTACAGGTATAGGGTGCATGGCTGTATTACAGGTATAGGGTGCAGGGCTGTATTACAGGTATAGGGTGCAGGGCTGTATTACAGGTATAGGGTGCAGGGCTGTATTACAGGTATAGGGTGCATGGCTGTATTACAGGTATAGGGTGCATGGCTGTATTACAGGTATAGGGTGCATGGCTGTATTACAGGTATAGGGTGCATGGCTGTATTACAGGTATAGGGTGCATGGCTG
This sequence comes from Leptodactylus fallax, assembly GCA_947044405.1. NCBI lineage: Eukaryota > Metazoa > Chordata > Amphibia > Anura > Leptodactylidae > Leptodactylus > Leptodactylus fallax. The sequence continues at coordinate 539,144 of CAMRHE010000366.1, forward strand.
TATTACAGGTATAGGGTGCAGGGCTGTATTACAGGTATAGGGTGCATGGCTGTATTACAGGTATAGGGTGCATGGCTGTATTACAGGTATAGGGGCATGGCTGTATTACAGGTATAGGGTGCAGGGCTGTATTACAGGTATAGGGTGCATGGCTGTATTACAGGTATAGGGTGCATGGCTGTATTACAGGTATAGGGTGCAGGGCTGTATTACAGGTATAGGGTGCAGGGCTGTATTACAGGTATAGGGTGCAGGGCTGTATTACAGGTATAGGGTGCAGGCGTCATGGCTGTATTACAGGTATAGGGTGCAGGGCTGTATTACAGGTATAGGGTGCATGGCTGTATTACAGGTATAGGGTGCAGGGCTGTATTACAGGTATAGGGTGCATGGCTGTATTACAGGTATAGGGTGCATGGCTGTATTACAGGTATAGGGTGCAGGGCTGTATTACAGGTATAGGGTGCAGGGCTGTATTACAGGTATAGGGTGGCATGGGCTGTATTACAGGTATAGGGTGCAGGGCTGTATTACAGGTATAGGGTGCATGGCTGTATTACAGGTATAGGGTGCAGGGCTGTATTACAGGTATAGGGTACATGGCTGTATTACAGGTATAGGGTGCATGGCTGTATTACAGGTATAGGGTGCAGGGCTGTATTCAGTATTACAGGTATAGGGTGCAGGGCTGTATTACAGGTATAGGGTGCATGGCTGTATTACAGGTATAGGGTGCAGGGCTGTATTACAGGTATAGGGTTGCAGTGGCTGTATTACAGGTATAGGGTGCATGGCTGTATTACAGGTATAGGGTACATGGCTGTATTACAGGTATAGGGTGCAGGGCTGTATTACAGGTATAGGGTGCAGGGCTGTATTACAGGTATAGGGTGCAGGGCTGTATTACAGGTATAGGGTGCATGGCTGTATTACAGGTATAGGGTGCAGGCTGATACGGAGGGTGCAGGGCTGTATTACAGGTATAGGGGCATGGGGGCTGTATTACAGGTATAGGGGCAGGGTACAGGAGAGGGTGCAGGCTGTATTACAGGTATAGGGTGCAGGGCTGTATTACAGGTATAGGGTGCAGGGCTGTATTACAGGTATAGGGTGCAGGGCTGTATTACAGGTATAGGGTGCAGGGCTGTATTACAGGTATAGGGTGCAGGGCTGTATTACAGGTATAGGGTGCATGGCTGTATTACAGGTATAGGGTGCAGGGCTGTATTACAGGTATAGGGTGCAGGGCTGTATTACAGGTATAGGGTGCAGGGCTGTATTACAGGTATAGGGTGCAGGGCTGTATTACAGGTAGGGTGCAGGGCTGTATTCGGTATAGGGTGCATGGCTGTATTACAGGTATAGGGTGCATGGCTGTATTACAGGTATAGGGTGCATGGCTGTATTACAGGTATAGGGTGCAGGGCTGTATTACAGGTATAGGGTGCAGGGCTGTATTACAGGTATAGGGTGCATGGCTGTATTACAGGTATAGGGTGCAGGGCTGTATTACAGGTATAGGGTGCATGGCTGTATTACAGGTATAGGGTGCATGGCTGTATTACAGGTATAGGGTGCAGGGCTGTATTACAGGTATAGGGTGCAGGGCTGTATTACAGGTATAGGGTGCAGGGCTGTATTACAGGTATAGGGTGCAGGGCTGTATTACAGGTATAGGGTGCATGGCTGTATTACAGGTATAGGGTGCAGGGCTGTATTACAGGTATAGGGTGCAGGGCTGTATTACAGGTATAGGGTGCATGGCGTGCAGGGCTGTATTACAGGTATAGGGTGCAGGGCTGTATTACAGGTATAGGGTGCAGGGCTGTATTACAGGTATAGGGTGCAGGGCTGTATTACAGGTATAGGGTGCAGGGCTGTATTACAGGTATAGGGTGCAGGGCTGTATTACAGGTATAGGGTGCATGGCTGTATTACAGGTATAGGGTGCAGGGCTGTATTACAGGTATAGGGTGCAGGGCTGTATTACAGGTATAGGGTGCATGGCTGTATTACAGGTATAGGGTGCAGGGCTGTATTACAGGTATAGGGTGCATGGCTGTATTACAGGTATAGGGTGCAGGGCTGTATTACAGGTATAGGGTGCAGGGCTGTATTACAGGTATAGGGTGCAGGGCTGTATTACAGGTATAGGGTACATGGCTGTATTACAGGTATAGGGTGCAGGGCTGTATTACAGGTATAGGGTGCAGGGCTGTATTACAGGTATAGGGTGCAGGGCTGTATTACAGGTATAGGGTGCAGGGCTGTATTACAGGTATAGGGTGCAGGGCTGTATTACAGGTATAGGGTGCATGGCTGTATTACAGGTATAGGGTGCAGGGCTGTATTACAGGTATAGGGTGCATGGCTGTATTACAGGTATAGGGTGCAGGGCTGTATTACAGGTATAGGGTGCATGGCTGTATTACAGGTATAGGGTGCATGGCTGTATTACAGGTATAGGGTGCAGGGCTGTATTACAGGTATAGGGTGCAGGGCTGTATTACAGGTATAGGGTGCAGGGCTGTATTACAGGTATAGGGTGCAGGGCTGTATTACAGGTATAGGGTGCAGGGCTGTATTACAGGTATAGGGTGCAGGGCTGTATTACAGGTATAGGGTGCAGGGCTGTATTACAGGTATAGGGGCAGGGCTGTATTACAGGTATAGGGTGCATGGCTGTATTACAGGTATAGGGTGCAGGGCTGTATTACAGGTATAGGGTGCAGGGCTGTATTACAGGTATAGGGTGCAGGGCTGTATTACAGGTATAGGGCTGTATTACAGGTATAGGGTGCATGGCTGTATTACAGGTATAGGGTGCAGGGCTGTATTACAGGTATAGGGTGCATGGCTGTATTACAGGTATAGGGTGCATGGCTGTATTACAGGTATAGGGTGCAGGGCTGTATTACAGGTATAGGGTGCAGGGCTGTATTACAGCAGGTATAGGGTGCAGGGCTGTATTACAGGTATAGGGTGCAGGGCTGTATTACAGGTATAGGGTGCATGGCTGTATTACAGGTATAGGGTGCATGGCTGTATTACAGGTATAGGGTGCATGGCTGTATTACAGGTATAGGGTGCATGGCTGTATTACAGGTATAGGGTGCAGGGCTGTATTACAGGTATAGGGTGCAGGGCTGTATTACAGGTATAGGGTGCAGGGCTGTATTACAGGTATAGGGTGCAGGGCTGTATTACAGGTATAGGGTGCAGGGCTGTATTACAGGTATAGGGTGCATGGCTGTATTACAGGTATAGGGTGCAGGGCTGTATTACAGGTATAGGGTGCATGGCTGTATTACAGGTATAGGGTGCATGGCTGTATTACAGGTATAGGGTGCAGGGCTGTATTACAGGTATAGGGTGCAGGGCTGTATTACAGGTATAGGGTGCAGGGCTGTATTACAGGTATAGGGTGCAGGGCTGCAGGTATAGGGTGCAGGGCTGTATTACAGGTATAGGGTGCAGGGCTGTATTACAGGTATAGGGTGCAGGGCTGTATTACAGGTATAGGGTGCAGGGCTGTATTACAGGTATAGGGTGCAGGGCTGTATTACAGGTATAGGGGTGCAGGGGCTGCATGGCTGTATTACAGGTATAGGGTGCATGGCTGTATTACAGGTATAGGGTGCAGGGCTGTATTACAGGTACAGGGGATAGGGTGCAGGGCTGTATTACAGGTATAGGGTGCAGGGCTGTATTACAGGTATAGGGTGCAGGGCTGTATTACAGGTATAGGGTGCAGGGCTGTATTACAGGTATAGGGTGCAGGGCTGTATTACAGGTATAGGGTGCATGGCTGTATTACAGGTATAGGGTGCATGGCTGTATTACAGGTATAGGGTGCAGGGCTGTATTACAGGTATAGGGTGCAGGGCTGTATTACGGGTGATAGGGTGCAGGGCTGTATTACAGGTATAGGGTGCATGGCTGTATTACAGGTATAGGGTGCAGGGCTGTATTACAGGTATAGGGTGCAGGGCTGTATTACAGGTATAGGGTGCAGGGCTGTATTACAGGTATAGGGTGCATGGCTGTATTACAGGTATAGGGTGCATGGCTGTATTACAGGTATAGGGTGCAGGGCTGTATTACAGGTATAGGGTGCAGGGCTGTATTACAGGTATAGGGTGCAGGGCTGTATTACAGGTATAGGGTGCATGGCTGTATTACAGGTATAGGGTGCAGGGCTGTATTACAGGTATAGGGTGCAGGGCTGTATTACAGGTATAGGGTGGGCGTGGGTGCAGGGCTGTATTACAGGTATAGGGTGCATGGCTGTATTACAGGTATAGGGTGCATGGCTGTATTACAGGTATAGGGTGCATGGCTGTATTACAGGTATAGGGTGCATGGCTGTATTACAGGTATAGGGTGCAGGGCTGTATTACAGGTATAGGGTGCAGGGCTGTATTACAGGTATAGGGTGCATGGCTGTATTACAGGGTATCAGGTATGGGTACAGGTATAGGGTGCAGGGCTGTATTACAGGTATAGGGTGCAGGGCTGTATTACAGGTATAGGGTGCATGGCTGTATTACAGGTATAGGGTGCAGGGCTGTATTACAGGTATAGGGTGCAGGGCTGTATTACAGGTATAGGGTGCATGGCTGTATTACAGGTATAGGGTGCATGGCTGTATTACAGGTATAGGGTACATGGCTGTATTACAGGTATAGGGTGCATGGCTGTATTACAGGTATAGGGTGCAGGGCTGTATTACAGGTATAGGGTGCAGGGCTGTATTACAGGTATAGGGTGCAGGGCTGTATTACAGGTATAGGGTGCATGGCTGTATTACAGGTATAGGGTGCATGGCTGTATTACAGGTATAGGGTGCATGGCTGTATTACAGGTATAGGGTGCAGGGCTGTATTACAGGTATAGGGTGCAGGGCTGTATTACAGGTATAGGGTGCAGGGCTGTATTACAGGTATAGGGTGCAGGGCTGTATTACAGGTATAGGGTGCAGGGCTGTATTACAGGTATAGGGTGCAGGGCTGTATTACAGGATAGGGTGCAGGGCTGTATTACAGGTATAGGGTGCAGGGCTGTATTACAGGTATAGGGTGCAGGGCTGTATTACAGGTATAGGGTGCAGGGCTGTATTACAGGTATAGGGTGCAGGGCTGTATTACAGGTATAGGGTGCAGGGCTGTATTACAGGTATAGGGTGCAGGGCTGTATTACAGGTATAGGGTGCAGGGCTGTATTACAGGTATAGGGTGCAGGGCTGTATTACAGGTATAGGGTGCAGGGCTGTATTACAGGTATAGGGTGCAGGGCTGTATTACAGGTATAGGGTGCAGGGCTGTATTACAGGATAGGGTGCAGGGCTGTATTACAGGTATAGGGTGCAGGGCTGTATTACAGGTATAGGGTGCAGGGCTGTATTACAGGTATAGGGTGCAGGGCTGTATTACAGGTATAGGGTGCAGGGCTGTATTACAGGTATAGGGTGCAGGGCTGTATTACAGGTATAGGGTGCATGGCTGTATTACAGGTATAGGGTGCATGGCTGTATTACAGGTATAGGGTGCAGGGCTGTATTACAGGTATAGGGTGCAGGGCTGTATTACAGGTATAGGGTGCAGGGCTGTATTACAGGTATAGGGTGCATGGCTGTATTACAGGTATAGGGTGCATGGCTGTATTACAGGTATAGGGTGCAGGGCTGTATTACAGGTATAGGGTGCATGGCTGTATTACAGGTATAGGGTGCAGGGCTGTATTACAGGTATAGGGTGCAGGGCTGTATTACAGGTATAGGGTGCAGGGCTGTATTACAGGTATAGGGTGCAGGGCTGTATTACAGGTATAGGGTGCAGGGCTGTATTACAGGTATAGGGTGCATGGCTGTATTACAGGTATAGGGTGCATGGCTGTATTACAGGTATAGGGTGCAGGGCTGTATTACAGGTATAGGGTGCAGGGCTGTATTACAGGTATAGGGTGCAGGGCTGTATTACAGGTATGAGGGCGATTACAGGTGCAGGGGGGCTGTATTACAGGTATAGGGTACATGGCTGTATTACAGGTATAGGGTGCAGGGCTGTATTACAGGTATAGGGTGCAGGGCTGTATTACAGGTATAGGGTGCAGGATAGGGTACATGGCTGTATTACAGGTATAGGGTGCAGGGCTGTATTACAGGTATAGGGTGCAGAGGGGCTGTATTACAGGTATAGGGTGCAGGGCTGTATTACAGGTATAGGGTGCAGGGCTGTATTACAGGTATAGGGTGCATGGCTGTATTACAGGTATAGGGTGCAGGGCTGTATTACAGGTATAGGGTGCAGGGCTGTATACAGGATAGGGCTGTATTACAGGTATAGGGTGCAGGGCTGTATTACAGGTATAGGGTGCAGGGCTGTATTACAGGTATAGGGTGCAGGGCTGTATTACAGGTATAGGGTGAGGGAGAGGGTGCAGGGCTGTATTACAGGTATAGGGTGCAGGGCTGTATTACAGGTATAGGGTGCAGGCGTATGCAGGGCTGTATTACAGGTATAGGGTGCAGGGCTGTATTACAGGTAGAGGGTGCAGGGCTGTATTACAGGTATAGGGTGCATGGCTGTATTACAGGTATAGGGTGCATGGCTGTATTACAGGTATGAGGGCGACGAGGGTGCAGGGCTGTATTACAGGTATAGGGTGCATGGCTGTATTACAGGTATAGGGTGCAGGGCTGTATTACAGGTATAGGGTGCAGGGCTGTATTACAGGTATAGGGTGCAGGGCTGTATTACAGGTATAGGGTGCAGGGCTGTATTACAGGTATAGGGTGCAGGGCTGTATTACAGGTATAGGGTGCATGGCTGTATTACAGGTATAGGGTGCATGGCTGTATTACAGGTATAGGGTGCATGGCTGTATTACAGGTATAGGGTGCAGGGCTGTATTACAGGTATAGGGTGCAGCAGGCTGTATTACAGGTATAGGGTGCATGGCTGTATTACAGGTATAGGGTGCAGGGCTGTATTACAGGTATAGGGTGCAGGGCTGTATTACAGGTATAGGGTGCATGGCTGTATTACAGGTATAGGGTACATGGCTGTATTACAGGTATAGGGTGCAGGGCTGTATTACAGGTATAGGGTGCAGGGCTGTATTACAGGTATAGGGTGCAGGGCTGTATCAGGGTACAGGCGTATCGAGGGTGCAGGGCTGTATTACAGGTATAGGGTACATGGCTGTATTACAGGTATAGGGTACATGGCTGTATTACAGGTATAGGGTGCATGGCTGTATTACAGGTATAGGGTGCAGGGCTGTATTACAGGTATAGGGTGCAGGGCTGTATTACAGGTATAGGGTGCAGGGCTGTATTACAGGTATAGGGTGCAGGGCTGTATTACAGGTATAGGGTGCAGGGCTGTATTACAGGTATAGAGGGGTACAGGCATGGCTGTATTACAGGTATAGGGTGCATGGCTGTATTACAGGTATAGGGTGCATGGCTGTATTACAGGTATAGGGTGCATGGCTGTATTACAGGTATAGGGTGCAGGGCTGTATTACAGGTATAGGGTGCAGGGCTGTATTACAGGTATAGGGTGCAGGGCTGTATTACAGGTATAGGGTGCATGGCTGTATTACAGGTATAGGGGCAGGGCTGATTACAGGATAGGGTGCAGGGCTGTATTACAGGTATAGGGTGCAGGGCTGTATTACAGGTATAGGGTGCAGGGCTGTATTACAGGATAGGGTGCATGGCTGTATTACAGGTATAGGGTGCAGGGCTGTATTACAGGTATAGGGTGCAGGGCTGTATTACAGGTATAGGGTGCAGGGCTGTATTACAGGTATAGGGTGCATGGCTGTATTACAGGTATAGGGTACATGGCTGTATTACAGGTATAGGGTGCATGGCTGTATTACAGGTATGGGGTGCAGGGCATATTACAGGTATAGGGTGCAGGGCTGTATTACAGGTATAGGGTGCATGGCTGTATTACAGGTATAGGGTGCATGGCTGTATTACAGGTATAGGGTGCATGGCTGTATTACAGGTATAGGGTGCATGGGCTGTCGGGCATTACAGGTATAGGGTGCAGGGCTGTATTACAGGTATGGGGTGGCAGGGCTGTATTACAGGTATAGGGTGCATGGCTGTATTACAGGTATAGGGTACATGGCTGTATTACAGGTATAGGGTGCAGGGCTGTATTACAGGTATAGGGTACATGGCTGTATTACAGGTATAGGGTGCAGGGCTGTATTACAGGTATAGGGTGCATGGCTGTATTACAGGTATAGGGTGCAGGGCTGTATTACAGGTATAGGGTGCATGGCTGTATTACAGGTATAGGGTGCATGGCTGTATTACAGGTATAGGGTGCATGGCTGTATTACAGGTATAGGGTGCATGGCTGTATTACAGGTATAGGGTGCAGGGCTGTATTACAGGTATAGGGTGCAGGGCTGTATTACAGGTATAGGGTGCAGGGCTGTATTACAGGTATAGGGTGCAGGGCTGTATTACAGGTATAGGGTGCAGGGCTGTATTACAGGTATAGGGTGCAGGGCTGTATTACAGGTATAGGGTGCAGGGCTGTATTACAGGTATAGGGTGCAGGGCTGTATTACAGGTATAGGGTGCAGGGCTGTATTACAGGTATAGGGTGCATGGCTGTATTACAGGTATAGGGTGCAGGGCTGTATTACAGGTATAGGGTGCAGGGCTGTATTACAGGTATAGGGTGCAGGGCTGTATTACAGGTATAGGGTGCATGGCTGTATTACAGGTATAGGGTGCATGGCTGTATTACAGGTATAGGGTGCATGGCTGTATTACAGGTATAGGGTGCATGGCTGTATTACAGGTATAGGGTACATGGCTGTATTACAGGTTAGGTATAGGGTGCATGGCTGTATTACAGGTATAGGGTGCATGGCTGTATTACAGGTATAGGGTGCAGGGCTGTATTACAGGTATAGGGTGCAGGGCTGTATTACAGGTATAGGGTGCATGGCTGTATTACAGGTATAGGGTGCAGGGCTGTATTACAGGTATAGGGTGCAGGGCTGTATTACAGGTATAGGGTACATGGCTGTATTACAGGGTTGCAGGTATAGGGTGCAGGGCTGTATTACAGGTATAGGGTGCAGGGCTGTATTACAGGTATAGGGTGCAGGGCTGTATTACAGGTATAGGGTGCATGGCTGTATTACAGGTATAGGGTGCATGGCTGTATTACAGGTATAGGGTGCATGGCTGTATTACAGGTATAGGGTGCATGGCTGTATTACAGGTATAGGGTGCAGGGCTGTATTACAGGTATAGGGTGCAGGGTCTGTATTACAGGTATAGGGTGCATGGCTGTATTACAGGTATAGGGTGCAGGGCTGTATTACAGGTATAGGGTGCAGGGCTGTATTACAGGTATAGGGTACATGGCTGTATTACAGGTATAGGGTACAGGGCTGTATTACAGGAGGGGCATGGCTGTATTACAGGTATAGGGTGCATGGCTGTATTACAGGTATAGGGTGCAGGGCTGTATTACAGGTATAGGGTGCAGGGCTGTATTACAGGTAGAGGGTGCATGGCTGTATTACAGGTATAGGGTGCAGGGCTGTATTACAGGTATAGGGTGCAGGGCTGTATTACAGGTATAGGGTGCAGGGCTGTATTACAGGTATCAGGTATAGGGTGCAGGGCTGTATTACAGGAGGGTGCAGGGCTGTATTACAGGAGAGGGTGCAGGGCTGTACAGGGAGGGTGCAGGGCTGTATTACAGGTATAGGGTGCATGGCTGTATTACAGGTATAGGGTGCATGGCTGTATTACAGGTATAGGGTGCAGGGCTGTATTACAGGTATAGGGTGCAGGGCTGTATTACAGGTATAGGGTGCATGGCTGTATTACAGGTATAGGGTGCAGGGCTGTATTACAGGTATAGGGTGCAGGGCTGTATTACAGGTATAGGGTGCAGGGCTGTATTACAGGTATAGGGTACATGGCTGTATTACAGGTATAGGGTGCATGGCTGTATTACAGGTATAGGGTGCATGGCTGTATTACAGGTAGAGGGTGCAGGGCTGTATTACAGGTATAGGGTGCAGGGCTGTATTACAGGAGAAGGGTGCATGGCTGTATTACAGGTATAGGGTGCATGGCTGAATTACAGGTATAGGGTGCAGGGCTGTATTACAGGTATGGGGTGCAGGGCTGTATTACAGGTATAGGGTGCATGGCTGTATTACAGGTATAGGGTGCAGGGCTGTATTACAGGTATAGGGTGCAGGGCTGTATTACAGGTATAGGGTGCATGGCTGTATTACAGGTATAGGGTGCAGGGCTGTATTACAGGTATAGGGTGCAGGGCTGTATTACAGGTATAGGGTGCATGGCTGTATTACAGGTATAGGGTGCAGGGCTGTATTACAGGTATAGGGTACATGGCTGTATTACAGGTATAGGGTGCAGGGCTGTATTACAGGTATAGGGTGCAGGGCTGTATTACAGGTATGGGGTGCAGGGCTGTATTACAGGTATAGGGTACATGGCTGTATTACAGGTATAGGGTGCAGGGCTGTATTACAGGTAGAGGGTGCAGGGCTGTATTACAGGTATAGGGTGCAGGCTGTAGTACAGGTATAGGGTACATGGCTGTATTACAGGTATAGGGCGCATGGCTGTATTACAGGTATAGGGTGTATGGCTGTATTACAGGTATAGGGTGCAGGGCTGTATTACAGGTATAGGGTACATGGCTGTATTACAGGTATAGGGTGCAGGGCTGTATTACAGGTATAGGGTACATGGCTGTATTACAGGTATAGGGTGCAGGGCTGTATTACAGGTATAGGGTACATGGCTGTATTACAGGTATAGGGTGCAGGGCTGTATTACAGGTATAGGATACATGGCTGTATTACAGGAGAGGGTGCAGGGCTGTATTACAGGTATAGGGTACTGGCTGATTACAGGATAGGGTACATGGCTTTATTACAGGTATAGGGTGCAGGGCTGTATTACAGGTATAGGGTGCAGGGCTGTATTACAGGTATAGGGTGCAGGGCTGTATTACAGGTATAGGGTGCAGGGCTGTATTACAGGTATAGGGTGCATGGCTGTATTACAGGTATAGGGTGCAGGGCTGTATTACAGGAGAGGGTGTATGGCTGTATTACAGGTATGGGGTGCATGGCTGTATTACAGGTATAGGGTGCAGGGCTGTATTACAGGTATAGGGTGCAGGGCTGTATTACAGGAGAGGGTGTATGGCTGTCTTACAGGTATAGGGTGCATGGCTGTATTACAGGTATAGGGTGCAGGGCTGTATTACAGGTATGGGGTGCATGGCTGTATTACAGGTATAGGGTGCATGGCTGTATTACAGTTATAGGGTACATGGCTGTATTACAGGTATAGGGTGCATGGCTGTATTACAGGTATAGGGTGCAGGGCTGTATTACAGGTATGGGGTGCAGGGCTGTATTACAGGTATAGGGTGCAGGGCTGTATTACAGGTATAGGGTGCATGGCTGTATTACAGGTATAGGGTGCATGGCTGTATTACAGGTATAGGGTGCATGGCTGTATTACAGGTATAGGGTGCAGGGCTGTATTACAGGTATAGGGTGCATGGCTGTATTACAGGTATAGGGTGCATGGCTGTATCTACAGGGTGCAGGGCTGTATTACAGGTATAGGGTGCAGGGCTGTATTACAGGTATAGGGTGCAGGGCTGTATTACAGGTATAGGGTGCAGGGCTGTATTACAGGTATAGGGTGCAGGGCTGTATTACAGGTATAGGGTACATGGCTGTATTACAGGTATAGGGTACATGGCTGTATTACAGGTATAGGGTGCATGGCTGTATTACAGGTATAGGGTGCATGGCTGTATTACAGCGGATAGGGTGCATGGCTGTATTACAGGTATAGGGTGCAGGGCTGTATTACAGGTATAGGGTGCAGGGCTGTATTACAGGTATAGGGTACATGGCTGTATTACAGGTATAGGGTGCATGGCTGTATTACAGGTATAGGGTGCAGGGCTGTATTACAGGTATGGGGTGCATGGCTGTATTACAGGTATAGGGTACATGGCTGTATTACAGGTATAGGGTGCATGGCTGTATTACAGGTATAGGGTGCATGGCTGTATTACAGGTATAGGGTGCAGGGCTGTATTACAGGTATAGGGTGCAGGGCTGTATTACAGGTATAGGGTGCATGGCTGTATTACAGGTATAGGGTGCATGGCTGTATTACAGGTATAGGGTGCATGGCTGTATTACAGGTATAGGGTGCAGGGCTGTATTACAGGTATAGGGTGCAGGGCTGTATTACAGGTATAGGGTGCAGGGCTGTATTACAGGTATAGGGATACATGGCTGTATTACAGGTATAGGGGCATGGCTGTATTACAGGTATAGGGTGCAGGGCTGTATTACAGGTATAGGGTGCATGGCTGTATTACAGGTATAGGGTGCAGGGCTGTATTACAGGTAGAGGGTGCAGGGCTGTATTACAGGTATAGGGTGCAGGGCTGTATTACAGGTATAGGGTGCATGGCTGTATTACAGGTATAGGGTGCATGGCTGTATTACAGGTATAGGGTGCAGGGCTGTATTACAGGTATAGGGTGCAGGGCTGTATTACAGGTATAGGGTGCATGGCTGTATTACAGGTATAGGGTGCATGGCTGTATTACAGGTAGAGGGTGCAGGGCTGTATTACAGGTATAGGGTGCAGGGCTGTATTACAGGTAGAGGGTGCATGGCTGTATTACAGGTATAGGGTGCATGGCTGTATTACAGGTATAGGGTGCAGGGCTGTATTACAGGTATGGGGTGCATGGCTGTATTACAGGTATAGGGTGCATGGCTGTATTACAGGTATAGGGTGCAGGGCTGTATTACAGGTATAGGGTGCAGGGCTGTATTACAGGTATAGGGTGCATGGCTGTATTACAGGATAGGGTGCAGGGCTGTATTACAGGTATAGGGTGCAGGGCTGTATTACAGGTATAGGGTGCATGGCTGTATTACAGGTATAGGGTGCAGGGCTGTATTACAGGTATAGGGTACATGGCTGTATTACAGGTATAGGGTGCAGGGCTGTATTACAGGTATAGGGTGCAGGGCTGTATTACAGGTATAGGGTGCAGGGCTGTATTACAGGTATAGGGTACATGGCTGTATTACAGGTATAGGGTGCAGGGCTGTATTACAGGAGAGGGTGCAGGGCTGTATTACAGGTATAGGGTGCATGGCTGTATTACAGGTATAGGGTACATGGCTGTATTACAGGTATAGGGTGCATGGCTGTATTACAGGTATAGGGTACATAGTGCAGGGCTGTATTACAGGTATAGGGTACATGGCTGTATTACAGGTATAGGGTGCAGGGCTGTATTACAGGTATAGGGTACATGGCTGTATTACAGGTATAGGGTGCAGGGCTGTATTACAGGTATAGGGTACATGGCTGTATTACAGGTATAGGGTGCAGGGCTGTATTACAGGTATAGGGTACATGGCTGTATTACAGGTATAGGGTACATGGCTGTATTACAGGTATAGGGTGCAGGGCTGTATTACAGGTATAGGGTGCAGGGCTGTATTACAGGTATAGGGTGCAGGGCTCTATTACAGGTATAGGGTGCAGGGCTGTATTACAGGTATAGGGTGCATGGCTGTATTACAGGTATAGGGTGCAGGGCTGTATTACAGGGAGGGTGTATGGCTGTATTACAGGTATGGGGTGCATGGCTGTATTACAGGTATAGGGTGCAGGGCTGTATTACAGGTATAGGGTGCAGGGCTGTATTACAGGAGAGGGTGTATGGCTGTCTTACAGGTATAGGGTGCATGGCTGTATTACAGGTATAGGGTGCAGGGCTGTATTACAGGTATGGGGTGCATGGCTGTATTACAGGTATAGGGTACATGGCTGTATTACAGTTATAGGGTACATGGCTGTATTACAGGTATAGGGTGCAGGGCTGTATTACAGGTATAGGGTGCAGGGCTGTATTACAGGTATGGGGTGCAGGGCTGTATTACAGGTATAGGGTGCAGGGCTGTATTACAGGTATAGGGTGCATGGCTGTATTACAGGTATAGGGTGCATGGCTGTATTACAGGTATAGGGTACATGGCTGTATTACAGGTATAGGGTGCAGGGCTGTATTACAGGTATAGGGTGCATGGCTGTATTACAGGTATAGGGTGCATGGCTGTATTACAGGTATAGGGTGCAGGGCTGTATTACAGGTATAGGGTGCAGGGCTATATTACAGGTAGAGGGTGCATGGCTGTATTACAGGTATAGGGTGCAGGGCTGTATTACAGGTATAGGGTGCAGGGCTGTATTACAGGTATAGGGTGCAGGGCTGTATTACAGGTATAGGGTGCAGGGCTGTATTACAGGTATAGGGTACATGGCTGTATTACAGGTATAGGGTGCAGGGCTGTATTACAGGGAGAGGGTGCAGGGCTGTATTACAGGTGCAGGGGTGCAGGGCTGTATTACAGGTATAGGGTGCATGGCTGTATTACAGGTATAGGGTGCATGGCTGTATTACAGGTATAGGGTGCAGGGCTGTATTACAGGTATAGGGTGCATGGCTGTATTACAGGTATAGGGTGCATGGGCTGTATTACAGGTATAGGGTGCAGGGCTGTATTACAGGTAGAGGGTGCAGGGCTGTATTACAGGTATAGGGTGCAGGGCTGTATTACAGGTATAGGGTGCATGGCTGTATTACAGGTATAGGGTGCATGGCTGTATTACAGGTATAGGGTGCAGGGCTGTATTACAGGTATAGGGTGCAGGGCTGTATTACAGGTATAGGGTACATGGCTGTATTACAGGTATAGGGTGCATGGCTGTATTACAGGTATAGGGTGCAGGGCTGTATTACAGGTATGGGGTGCATGGCTGTATTACAGGTATAGGGTACATGGCTGTATTACAGGTATAGGGTGCATGGCTGTATTACAGGTATAGGGTGCATGGCTGTATTACAGGTATAGGGTGCAGGGCTGTATTACAGGTATAGGGTGCAGGGCTGTATTACAGGTATAGGGTGCATGGCTGTATTACAGGTATAGGGTGCATGGCTGTATTACAGGTATAGGGTGCATGGCTGTATTACAGGTATAGGGTGCAGGGCTGTATTACAGGTATAGGGTGCAGGGCTGTATTACAGGTATAGGGTGCAGGGCTGTATTACAGGTATAGGGTGCAGGGCTGTATTACAGGTATAGGGTGCAGGGCTGTATTACAGGTATAGGGTGCAGGGCTGTATTACAGGAGAGGGTGCAGGGCTGTATTACAGGTGTAGGGTGCAGGGCTGTATTACAGGTATAGGGTGCATGGCTGTATTACAGGTATAGGGTGCATGGCTGTATTACAGGTATAGGGTGCAGGGCTGTATTACAGGTATAGGGTGCAGGGCTGTATTACAGGTATAGGATACATGGCTGTATTACAGGTATAGGGTGCATGGCTGTATTACAGGAGAGGGTGCAGGGCTGTATTACAGGTATAGGGTGCAGGGCTGTATTACAGGAGAGGGTGTATGGCTGTATTACAGGTATAGGGTGCATGGCTGTATTACAGGTATAGGGTGCAGGGCTGTATTACAGGTATGGGGTGCATGGCTGTATTACAGGTATAGGGTACATGGCTGTATTACAGGTATAGGGTGCATGGCTGTATTACAGGTATAGGGTACATGGCTGTATTACAGGTATAGGGTGCAGGGCTGTATTACAGGTATAGGGTGCATGGCTGTATTACAGGTATAGGGTGCATGGCTGTATTACAGGTATAGGGTGCATGGCTGTATTACAGGTATAGGGTGCAGGGCTGTATTACAGGTATAGGGTGCAGGGCTGTATCAGGGCAGGTATAGGGTGCATGGCTGTATTACAGGTATAGGGTGCATGGCTGTATTACAGGTATAGGGTGCATGGCTGTATTACAGGTATAGGGTGCAGGGCTGTATTACAGGTATAGGGTGCAGGGCTGTATTACAGGTATAGGGTGCATGGCTGTATTACAGGTATAGGGTTCAGGGCTGTATTACAGGTATAGGGTGCAGGGCTGTATATCAGGTATAGGGTACATGGCTGTATTGCAGGTATAGGGTGCAGGGCTGTATTACAGGTATAGGGTGCAGGGCTGTATTACAGGTATGGGGTGCAGGGCTGTATTACAGGTATAGGGTACATGGCTGTATTACAGGTATAGGGTGCAGGGCTGTATTACAGGTATAGGGTGCAGGGCTGTATTACAGGTATAGGGTGCAGGGCTGTATTACAGGTATAGGGTACATGGCTGTATTACAGGTATAGGGTACATGGCTGTATTACAGGTATAGGGTGCATGGCTGTATTACAGGTATAGGGTGTATGGCTGTATTACAGGTATAGGGTACATGGCTGTATTACAGGTATAGAGTGCAGGGCTGTATTACAGGTATAGGGTACATGGCTGTATTACAGGTATAGGGTGCAGGGCTGTATTACAGGTATAGGGTACATGGCTGTATTACAGGAGAGGGTGCAGGGCTGTATTACAGGTATAGGGTACATGGCTGTATTACAGGTATAGGGTGCATGGCTTTATTACAGGTATAGGGTGCAGGGCTGTATTACAGGTATAGGGTGCAGGGCTCTATTACAGGTATAGGGTGCAGGGCTGTATTACAGGTATAGGGTGCATGGCTGTATTACAGGTATAGGGTGCAGGGCTGTATTACAGGTATAGGGGTACATGGCTGTATTACAGGTGTAGGGTGCAGGGCTGTATTACAGGTATAGGGTGCAGGGCTGTATTACAGGAGAGGGTGCAGGGCTGTATTACAGGTATAGGGTGCAGGGCTGTATTACAGGTATAGGGTGCAGGGCTGTATTACAGGAGAGGTTGTATGGCTGTATTACAGGTATAGGGTGCAGGGCTGTATTACAGGTATGGGGTGCATGGCTGTATTACAGGTATAGGGTACATGGCTGTATTACAGGTATAGGGTACATGGCTGTATTACAGGTATAGGGTGCATGGCTGTATTACAGGTATAGGGTGCAGGGCTATATTACAGGTATAGGGTGCAGGGCTGTATTACAGGTATAGGGTGCATGGCTGTATTACAGGTATAGGGTGCATGGCTGTATTACAGGTATAGGGTGCATGGCTTATTACAGGAGAGGGTGCATGGCTGTATTACAGGTATAGGGGCAGGGCATTTACAGGGAGGGTGCATGGCTGTATTACAGGTATAGGGTGCAGGGCTGTATTACAGGTATAGGGTGCAGGGCTGTATTACAGGTATAGGGTGCAGGGCTGTATTACAGGTATAGGGTGCAGGGCTGTATTACAGGTATAGGGTACATGGCTGTATTGCAGGTATAGGGTGCAGGGCTGTATTACAGGTATAGGGTACATGGCTGTATTACAGGTATAGGGTGCAGGGCTGTATTACAGGTATAGGGTGCAGGGCTGTATTACAGGTATAGGGTGCAGGGCTGTATTACAGGTATAGGGTGCAGGGCTGTATTACAGGAGAGGGTGCAGGGCTGTATTACAGGTGTAGGGTGCAGGGCTGTATTACAGGTATAGGGTGCATGGCTGTATTACAGGTATAGGGTGCATGGCTGTATTACAGGTATAGGGTGCAGGGCTGTATTACAGGTATAGGGTGCAGGGCTGTATTACAGGTAGAGGGTGCAGGGCTGTATTACAGGTATAGTGTGCACGGCTGACAGGGAGGGTGCAGGGCTGTATTACAGGTATAGGGTGCAGGGCTGTATTACAGGAGAGGGTGTATGGCTGTATTACAGGTATAGGGTGCATGGCTATATTACAGGAGAGGGTGAGGGTGCAGGGCTGTATTACAGGTATAGGGTGCAGGGCTGTATTACAGGTATAGGGTACATGGCTGTATTACAGGTATAGGGTGCAGGGCTGTATTACATGTATAGGGTGCAGGGCTGTATTACAGGAGAGGGTGCAGGGCTGTATTACAGGTATAGGGTGCAAGGCTGTATTACAGGTATAGGGTGCAGGGCTGTATTACAGGTATAGGGTGCATGGCTGTATTACAGGTATAGGGTGCATGGCTGTATTACAGGTATAGGGTGCATGGCTATATTACAGGAGAGGGTGCATGGCTGTATTACAGGTATAGGGTGCAGGGCTGTATTACAGGAGAGGGTGCATGGCGGGCTGTATTACAGGTGTGCACGGCTGTATTACAGGTATAGGGTGCAGGGCTGTATTACAGGTAGAGGGTGCATGGCTGTATTACAGGTATAGGGTGCATGGCTGTATTACAGGTATAGGGTGCATGGCTGTATTACAGGGAGAGGGTGCATGGCTGTATTACAGGTATAGGGTGCAGGGCTGTATTACAGGTAGAGGGTGCATGGCTGTATTACAGGTAGAGGGTGCAGGGCTGTATTACAGGTATAGGGTGCACGGCTGTATTACAGGAGAGGGTGCAGGGCTGTATTACAGGAGAGGGTGCATGGCTGTATTACAGGTATAGGGTGCATGGCTGTATTACAGGTATAGGGTGCATGGCTGTATTACAGGTATAGGGTGCAGGGCTGTATTACAGGTATAGGGTACATGGCTGTATTACAGGTATAGGGTGCAGGGCTGTATTACAGGTATAGGGTGCATGGCTGTATTACAGGTATAGGGTGCAGGGCTGTATTACAGGTATAGGGTGCAGGGCTGTATTACAGGTATAGGGTGCATGGCTGTATTACAGGTATAGGGTGCATGGCTGTATTACAGGAGAGGGTGCATGGCTGTATTACAGGGAGGGGAGGGCTTTATTACAGGTATAGGGTGCAGGGCTGTATTACAGGTATAGGGTGCAGGGCTGTATTACAGGAGAGGGTGCAGGGCTGTATTACAGGTATAGGGTGCAGGGCTGTATTACAGGTAGAGGTTGCATGGCTGTATTACAGGTTTAGGGTGCAGGGCTGTATTACAGGTATGGGGTGCATGGCTGTATTACAGGTATAGGGTACATGGCTGTATTACAGATATAGGGTACATGGCTGTATTACAGGTATAGGGTGCAGGGCTGTATTACAGGTATAGGGTGCAGGGCTATATTACAGGTATAGGGTGCAGGAGCTGTATTACAGGTATAGGGTGCATGGCTGTATTACAGGTATAGGGTGCATGGCTGTATTACAGGTATAGGGTGCATGGCTATATTACAGGAGAGGGTGCATGGCTGTATTACAGGTATAGGGTGCAGGGCTATATTACAGGAGAGGGTGCATGGCTGTATTACAGGTATAGGGTGCAGGGCTGTATTACAGGTATAGGGTGCAGGGCTGTATTACAGGTATAGGGTGCATGGCTGTATTACAGGTATAGGGTGCAGGGCTGTATTACAGGTATAGGGTACATGGCTGTATTACAGGTATAGGGTGCAGGGCTGTATTACAGGTATAGGGTGCAGGGCTGTATTACAGGAGAGGGTGCAGGGCTGTATTACAGGTGTAGGGTGCAGGGCTGTATTACAGGTATAGGGTGCATGGCTGTATTACAGGTATAGGGTGCATGGCTGTATTACAGGTATAGGGTGCAGGGCTGTATTACAGGAGAGGGTGTATGGCTGTATTACAGGTATAGGGTGCATGGCTGTATTACAGGTATAGGGTGCATGGCTGTATTACAGGTAGAGGGTGCATGGCTGTATTACAGGTATAGGGTGCAGGGCTATATTACAGGAGAGGGTGCATGGCTGTATTACAGGAGAGGGTGCAGGGCTGTATTACAGGTATAGGGTGCACGGCTGTATTACAGGAGAGGGTGCAGGGCTGTATTACAGGAGAGGGTGTATGGCTGTATTACAGGTATAGGGTGCATGGCTGTATTACAGGTATAGGGTGCATGGCTGTATTACAGGTATAGGGTGCAGGGCTGTATTACAGGTATAGGGTACATGGCTGTATTACAGGTATAGGGTGCAGGGCTGTATTACAGGTATAGGGTACATGGCTGTATTACAGGTATAGGGTGCAGGGCTGTATTACAGGTATAGGGTGCAGGGCTGTATTACAGGTATAGGGTGCATGGCTGTATTACAGGTATAGGGTGCATGGCTGTATTACAGGAGAGGGTGCATGGCTGTATTACAGGTATAGGGTGCAGGGCTTTATTACAGGTATAGGGTGCAGGGCTGTATTACAGGTATAGGGTGCAGGGCTGTATTACAGGAGAGGGTGCAGGGCTGTATTACAGGTATAGGGTGCAGGGCTGTATTACAGGAGAGGTTGTATGGCTGTATTACAGGTTTAGGGTGCAGGGCTGTATTACAGGTATGGGGTGCATGGCTGTATTACAGGTATAGGGTACATGGCTGTATTACAGGTATAGGGTACATGGCTGTATTACAGGTATAGGGTGCAGGGCTGTATTACAGGTATAGGGTGCAGGGCTATATTACAGGTATAGGGTGCAGAGCTGTATTACAGGTATAGGGTGCATGGCTGTATTACAGGTATAGGGTGCATGGCTGTATTACAGGTATAGGGTGCATGGCTATATTACAGGAGAGGGTGCATGGCTGTATTACAGGTATAGGGTGCAGGGCTATATTACAGGTATAGTAGTGCACGGCTGTATTACAGGAGAGGGTGCAGGGCTGTATTACAGGTATAGGGTGCAGGGCTGTAGTACAGGAGAGGGTGTATGGCTGTATTACAGGTATAGGGTGCATGGCTGTATTACAGGTATAGGGTGCAGGGCTGTATTACAGGTATAGGGTAAATGGCTGTATTACAGGTATAGGGTGCATGGCTATATTACAGGAGAGGGTGAGGGTGCATGGCTGTATTACAGGTATAGGGTGCAGGGCTGTATTACAGGTATAGGGTGCAGGGCTGTATTACAGGTATAGGGTGCATGGCTGTATTACAGGTATAGGGTGCATGGCTATATTACAGGAGAGGGTGCATGGCTGTATTACAGGAGAGGGTGCAGGGCTGTATTACAGGTATAGTGTGCACGGCTGTATTACAGGTATAGGGTGCAGGGCTGTATTACAGGAGAGGGTGTATGGCTGTATTACAGGTATAGGGTGCATGGCTGTATTACAGGTATAGGGTGCATGGCTGTATTACAGGAGAGGGTGCATGGCTGTATTACAGGTATAGGGTGCAGGGCTATATTACAGGAGAGGGGGGATGGCTGTATTACAGGAGAGGGTGCAGGGCTGTATTACAGGTATAGGGTGCACGGCTGTATTACAGGGGAGGGTGCAGGGCTGTATTACAGGAGAGGGTGCATGGCTGTATTACAGGTATAGGGTGCATGGCTGTATTACAGGTATAGGGTGCAGGGCTGTATTACAGGTATAGGGTACATGGCTGTATTACAGGTATAGGGTGCAGGGCTGTATTACAGGTATAGGATACATGGCTGTATTACAGGAGAGGGTGCAGGGCTGTATTACAGGTATAGGGTGCAGGGCTGTATTACAGGAGAGGGTGTATGGCTGTATTACAGGTATAGGGTGCATGGCTATATTACAGGAGAGGGTGAGGGTGCAGGGCTGTATTACAGGTATAGGGTGCAGGGCTGTATTACAGGTATAGGGTACATGGCTGTATTACAGGTATAGGGTGCAGGGCTGTATTACAGGTATAGGGTGCAGGGCTGTATTACAGGAGAGGGTGCAGGGCTGTATTACAGGTATAGGGTGCAAGGCTGTATTACAGGTATAGGGTGCAGAGCTGTATTACAGGTATAGGGTGCATGGCTGTATTACAGGTATAGGGTGCATGGCTGTATTACAGGTATAGGGTGCATGGCTATATTACAGGAGAGGGTGCATGGCTGTATTACAGGTATAGGGTGCAGGGCTATAATACAGGAGAGGGTGCATGGCTGTATTACAGGAGAGGGTGCAGGGCTGTATTACAGGTATAGTGTGCACGGCTGTATTACAGGTATAGGGTGCAGGGCTGTATTACAGGAGAGGGTGTATGGCTGTATTACAGGTATAGGGTGCATGGCTGTATTACAGGTATAGGGTGCATGGCTGTATTACAGGAGAGGGTGCATGGCTGTATTACAGGTATAGGGTGCAGGGCTATATTACAGGAGAGGGTGCATGGCTGTATTACAGGAGAGGGTGCAGGGCTGTATTACAGGTATAGGGTGCACGGCTGTATTACAGGAGAGGGTGCAGGGCTGTATTACAGGAGAGGGTGTATGGCTGTATTACAGGTATAGGGTGCATGGCTGTATTACAGGTATAGGGTGCATGGCTGTATTACAGGTATAGGGTGCAGGGCTGTATTACAGGTATAGGGTACATGGCTGTATTACAGGTATAGGGTGCAGGGCTGTATTACAGGTATAGGGTACATGGCTGTATTACAGGTATAGGGTGCAGGGCTGTATTACAGGTATAGGGTGCAGAGCTGTATTACAGGTATAGGGTGCATGGCTGTATTACAGGTATAGGGTGCATGGCTGTATTACAGGAGAGGGTGCATGGCTGTATTACAGGTATAGGGTGCAGGGCTTTATTACAGGTATAGGGTGCAGGGCTGTATTACAGGTATAGGGTGCAGGGCTGTATTACAGGAGAGGGTGCAGGGCTGTATTACAGGTATAGGGTGCAGGGCTGTATTACAGGAGAGGTTGTATGGCTGTATTACAGGTTTAGGGTGCAGGGCTGTATTACAGGTATGGGGTGCATGGCTGTATTACAGGTATAGGGTACATGGCTGTATTACAGGTATAGGGTACATGGCTGTATTACAGGTATAGGGTGCAGGGCTGTATTACAGGTATAGGGTGCAGGGCTGTATTACAGGTATAGGGTGCAGAGCTGTATTACAGGTATAGGGTGCATGGCTGTATTACAGCTATAGGGTGCATGGCTGTATTACAGGTATAGGGTGCATGGCTATATTACAGGAGAGGGTGCATGGCTGTATTACAGGTATAGGGTGCAGGGCTATATTACAGGAGAGGGTGCATGGCTGTATTACAGGTATAGGGTGCAGGGCTGTATTACAGGTATAGGGTGCAGGGCTGTATTACAGGTATAGGGTGCATGGCTGTATTACAGGTATAGGGTGCAGGGCTGTATTACAGGTATAGGGTACATGGCTGTATTACAGGTATAGGGTGCAGGGCTGTATTACAGGTATAGGGTGCAGGGCTGTATTACAGGAGAGGGTGCAGGGCTGTATTACAGGTGTAGGGTGCAGGGCTGTATTACAGGTATAGGGTGCAGGGCTGTATTACAGGAGAGGGTGCAGGGCTGTATTACAGGTGTAGGGTGCAGGGCTGTATTACAGGTATAGGGTGCATGGCTGTATTACAGGTATAGTGTGCACGGCTGTATTACAGGTATAGGGTGCAGGGCTGTATTACAGGAGAGGGTGTATGGCTGTATTACAGGTATAGGGTGCATGGCTGTATTACAGGTATAGGGTGCATGGCTGTATTACAGGAGAGGGTGCATGGCTGTATTACAGGTATAGGGTGCAGGGCTATATTACAGGAGAGGGTGCATGGCTGTATTACAGGAGAGGGTGCAGGGCTGTATTACAGGTATAGGGTGCACGGCTGTATTACAGGAGAGGGTGCAGGGCTGTATTACAGGAGAGGGTGTATGGCTGTATTACAGGTATAGGGTGCAGGGCTGTATTACAGGTATAGGGTACATGGCTGTATTACAGGTATAGGGTGCAGGGCTGTATTACAGGTATAGGGTACATGGCTGTATTACAGGTATAGGGTGCAGGGCTGTATTACAGGTATAGGGTGCAGAGCTGTATTACAGGTATAGGGTGCATGGCTGTATTACAGGTATAGGGTGCATGGCTGTATTACAGGAGAGGGTGCATGGCTGTATTACAGGTATAGGGTGCAGGGCTTTATTACAGGTATAGGGTGCAGGGCTGTATTACAGGTATAGGGTGCAGGGCTGTACAGTATTACAGGAGAGGGTGCAGGGCTGTATTACAGGTATAGGGTGCAGGGCTGTATTACAGGAGAGGTTGTATGGCTGTATTACAGGTTTAGGGTGCAGGGCTGTATTACAGGTATGGGGTGCATGGCTGTATTACAGGTATAGGGTACATGGCTGTATTACAGGTATAGGGTGCAGGGCTGTATTACAGGTATAGGGTGCAGGGCTATATTACAGGTATAGGGTGCAGGGCTGTATTACAGGTATAGGGTGCATGGCTGTATTACAGGAGAGGGTGCATGGCTGTATTACAGGTATAGGGTGCAGGGCTATATTACAGGTATAGTGTGCACGGCTGTATTACAGGAGAGGGTGCAGGGCTGTATTACAGGTATAGGGTGCAGGGCTGTATTACAGGAGAGGGTGTATGGCTGTATTACAGGTATAGGGTGCATGGCTGTATTACAGGTATAGGGTGCAGGGCTGTATTACAGGTATAGGGTAAATGGCTGTATTACAGGTATAGGGTGCATGGCTATATTACAGGAGAGGGTGAGGGTGCATGGCTGTATTACAGGTATAGGGTGCAGGGCTGTATTACAGGTATAGGGTGCAGAGCTGTATTACAGGTATAGGGTGCATGGCTGTATTACAGGTATAGGGTGCATGGCTGTATTACAGGTATAGGGTGCATGGCTATATTACAGGAGAGGGTGCATGGCTGTATTACAGGAGAGGGTGCAGGGCTGTATTACAGGTATAGTGTGCACGGCTGTATTACAGGTATAGGGTGCAGGGCTGTATTACAGGAGAGGGTGTATGGCTGTATTACAGGTATAGGGTGCATGGCTGTATTACAGGTATAGGGTGCATGGCTGTATTACAGGAGAGGGTGCATGGCTGTATTACAGGTATAGGGTGCAGGGCTATATTACAGGAGAGGGTGCATGGCTGTATTACAGGAGAGGGTGCAGGGCTGTATTACAGGTATAGGGTGCACGGCTGTATTACAGGAGAGGGTGCAGGGCTGTATTACAGGAGAGGGTGTATGGCTGTATTACAGGTATAGGGTGCATGGCTGTATTACAGGTATAGGGTGCATGGCTGTATTACAGGTATAGGGTGCAGGGCTGTATTACAGGTATAGGGTACATGGCTGTATTACAGGTATAGGGTGCAGGGCTGTATTACAGGTATAGGGTGCAGGGCTGTATTACAGGTATAGGGTGCAGGACTGTATTACAGGTATAGGGTGCAGGGCTGTATTACAGGAGAGGGTGCAGGGCTGTATTACAGGTATAGGTGTGCACGGCTGTATTACAGGAGAGGGTGCAGGGCTGTATTACAGGTATAGGGTGCAGGGCTGTATTACAGGAGAGGGTGTATGGCTGTATTACAGGTATAGGGTGCATGGCTGTATTACAGGTATAGGGTGCAGGGCTGTATTATAGGTATAGGGTAAATGGCTGTATTACAGGTATAGGGTGCATGGCTATATTACAGGAGAGGGTGAGGGTGCATGGCTGTATTACAGGTATAGGGTGCAGGGCTGTATTACAGGTATAGGGTGCAGAGCTGTATTACAGGTATAGGGTGCATGGCTGTATTACAGGTATAGGGTGCATGGCTGTATTACAGGTATAGGGCGCATGGCTATATTACAGGAGAGGGTGCATGGCTGTATTACAGGTATAGGGTGCAGGGCTATAATACAGGAGAGGGTGCATGGCTGTATTACAGGAGAGGGTGCAGGGCTGTATTACAGGTATAGTGTGCACGGCTGTATTACAGGTATAGGGTGCAGGGCTGTATTACAGGAGAGGGTGTATGGCTGTATTACAGGTATAGGGTGCATGGCTGTATTACAGGTATAGGGTGCATGGCTGTATTACAGGTATAGGGTGCAGGGCTATATTACAGGAGAGGGTGCATGGCTGTATTACAGGAGAGGGTGCAGGGCTGTATTACAGGTATAGGGTGCACGGCTGTATTACAGGAGAGGGTGCAGGGCTGTATTACAGGAGAGGGTGTATGGCTGTATTACAGGTATAGGGTGCATGGCTGTATTACAGGTATAGGGTGCATGGCTGTATTACAGGTATAGGGTGCAGGGCTGTATTACAGGTATAGGGTACATGGCTGTATTACAGGTATAGGGTGCAGGGCTGTATTACAGGTATAGGGTACATGGCTGTATTACAGGTATAGGGTGCAGGGCTGTATTACAGGTATAGGGTGCAGAGCTGTATTACAGGTATAGGGTGCATGGCTGTATTACAGGTATAGGGTGCATGGCTGTATTACAGGTATAGGGTGCATGGCTGTATTACAGGAGAGGGTGCATGGCTGTATTACAGGAGAGGGTGCAGGGCTGTATTACAGGTATAGTGTTTACGGCTGTATTACAGGAGAGGGTGCAGGGCTGTATTACAGGAGAGGGTGTATGGCTGTATTACAGGTATAGGGTGCATGGCTGTATTACAGGTATAGGGTGCATGGCTGTATTACAGGTATAGGGTGCATGGCTGTATTACAGGTATAGGGTGCAGGGCTGTATTACAGGTATAGGGTACATGGCTGTATTACAGGTATAGGGTGCAGGGCTGTATTACAGGTATAGGGTACATGGCTGTATTACAGGTATAGGGTGCAGGGCTGTATTACAGGTATAGGGTGCAGAGCTGTATTACAGGTATAGGGTGCATGGCTGTATTACAGGTATAGGGTGCATGGCTATATTACAGGAGAGGGTGCATGGCTGTATTACAGGAGAGGGTGCAGGGCTGTATTACAGGTATAGTGTGCACGGCTGTATTACAGGTATAGGGTGCAGGGCTGTATTACAGGAGAGGGTGTATGGCTGTATTACAGGTATAGGGTGCATGGCTGTATTACAGGTATAGGGTGCATGGCTGTATTACAGGAGAGGGTGCATGGCTGTATTACAGGTATAGGGTGCAGGGCTATATTACAGGAGAGGGTGCATGGCTGTATTACAGGGAGAGGGTGCAGGGCTGTATTACAGGTATAGGGTGCACGGCTGTATTACAGGAGAGGGTGCAGGGCTGTATTACAGGAGAGGGTGTATGGCTGTATTACAGGTATAGGGTGCATGGCTGTATTACAGGTATAGGGTGCAGGGCTGTATTACAGGTATAGGGTACATGGCTGTATTACAGGTATAGGGTGCAGGGCTGTATTACAGGTATAGGATACATGGCTGTATTACAGGGAGAGGGTGCAGGGCTGTATTACAGGTATAGGGTGCAGGGCTGTATTACAGGAGAGGGTGTATGGCTGTATTACAGGTATAGGGTGCATGGCTATATTACAGGAGAGGGTGAGGGTGCAGGGCTGTATTACAGGTATAGGGTGCAGGGCTGTATTACAGGTATAGGGTACATGGCTGTATTACAGGTATAGGGTGCAGGGCTGTATTACAGGTATAGGGTGCAGGGCTGTATTACAGGAGAGGGTGCAGGGCTGTATTACAGGTATAGGGTGCAAGGCTGTATTACAGGTATAGGGTGCAGAGCTGTATTACAGGTATAGGGTGCATGGCTGTATTACAGGTATAGGGTGCATGGCTGTATTACAGGAGAGGGTGCATGGCTGTATTACAGGTATAGGGTGCAGGGCTATAATACAGGAGAGGGTGCATGGCTGTATTACAGGAGAGGGTGCAGGGCTGTATTACAGGTATAGTGTGCACGGCTGTATTACAGGTATAGGGTGCAGGGCTGTATTACAGGAGAGGGTGTATGGCTGTATTACAGGTATAGGGTGCATGGCTGTATTACAGGTATAGGGTGCATGGCTGTATTACAGGAGAGGGTGCATGGCTGTATTACAGGAGAGGGTGCAGGGCTGTATTACAGGTATAGGGTGCACGGCTGTATTACAGGAGAGGGTGCAGGGCTGTATTACAGGAGAGGGTGTATGGCTGTATTACAGGTATAGGGTGCATGGCTGTATTACAGGTATAGGGTGCATGGCTGTATTACAGGTATAGGGTGCAGGGCTGTATTACAGGTATAGGGTACATGGCTGTATTACAGGTATAGGGTGCAGGGCTGTATTACAGGTATAGGGTACATGGCTGTATTACAGGTATAGGGTGCAGGGCTGTATTACAGGTATAGGGTGCAGAGCTGTATTACAGGTATAGGGTGCATGGCTGTATTACAGGTATAGGGTGCATGGCTGTATTACAGGAGAGGGTGCATGGCTGTATTACAGGTATAGGGTGCAGGGCTTTATTACAGGTATAGGGTGCAGGGCTGTATTACAGGTATAGGGTGCAGGGCTGTATTACAGGAGAGGGTGCAGGGCTGTATTACAGGTATAGGGTGCAGGGCTGTATTACAGGAGAGGTTGTATGGCTGTATTACAGGTTTAGGGTGCAGGGCTGTATTACAGGTATGGGGTGCATGGCTGTATTACAGGTATAGGGTACATGGCTGTATTACAGGTATAGGGTACATGGCTGTATTACAGGTATAGGGTGCAGGGCTGTATTACAGGTATAGGGTGCAGGGCTGTATTACAGGTATAGGGTGCAGAGCTGTATTACAGGTATAGGGTGCATGGCTGTATTACAGCTATAGGGTGCATGGCTGTATTACAGGTATAGGGTGCATGGCTATATTACAGGAGAGGGTGCATGGCTGTATTACAGGTATAGGGTGCAGGGCTATATTACAGGAGAGGGTGCATGGCTGTATTACAGGTATAGGGTGCAGGGCTGTATTACAGGTATAGGGTGCAGGGCTGTATTACAGGTATAGGGTGCATGGCTGTATTACAGGTATAG
This sequence comes from Leptodactylus fallax, assembly GCA_947044405.1. Taxonomy (NCBI): domain Eukaryota; kingdom Metazoa; phylum Chordata; class Amphibia; order Anura; family Leptodactylidae; genus Leptodactylus; species Leptodactylus fallax. Next base: position 567,890 of record CAMRHE010000366.1, read on the forward strand.
GGTGCAGGGCTGTATTACAGGTATAGGGTACATGGCTGTATTACAGGTATAGGGTGCAGGGCTGTATTACAGGTATAGGGTGCAGGGCTGTATTACAGGAGAGGGTGCAGGGCTGTATTACAGGTGTAGGGTGCAGGGCTGTATTACAGGTATAGGGTGCAGGGCTGTATTACAGGAGAGGGTGCAGGGCTGTATTACAGGTGTAGGGTGCAGGGCTGTATTACAGGTATAGGGTGCATGGCTGTATTACAGGTATAGTGTGCACGGCTGTATTACAGGTATAGGGTGCAGGGCTGTATTACAGGAGAGGGTGTATGGCTGTATTACAGGTATAGGGTGCATGGCTGTATTACAGGTATAGGGTGCATGGCTGTATTACAGGGAGAGGGTGCATGGCTGTATTACAGGTATAGGGTGCAGGGCTATATTACAGGAGAGGGTGCATGGCTGTATTACAGGAGAGGGTGCAGGGCTGTATTACAGGTATAGGGTGCACGGCTGTATTACAGGAGAGGGTGCAGGGCTGTATTACAGGAGAGGGTGTATGGCTGTATTACAGGTATAGGGTGCATGGCTGTATTACAGGTATAGGGTGCATGGCTGTATTACAGGTATAGGGTGCAGGGCTGTATTACAGGTATAGGGTACATGGCTGTATTACAGGTATAGGGTGCAGGGCTGTATTACAGGTATAGGGTACATGGCTGTATTACAGGTATAGGGTGCAGGGCTGTATTACAGGTATAGGGTGCAGAGCTGTATTACAGGTATAGGGTGCATGGCTGTATTACAGGTATAGGGTGCATGGCTGTATTACAGGAGAGGGTGCATGGCTGTATTACAGGTATAGGGTGCAGGGCTTTATTACAGGTATAGGGTGCAGGGCTGTATTACAGGTATAGGGTGCAGGGCTGTATTACAGGAGAGGGTGCAGGGCTGTATTACAGGTATAGGGTGCAGGGCTGTATTACAGGAGAGGTTGTATGGCTGTATTACAGGTTTAGGGTGCAGGGCTGTATTACAGGTATGGGGTGCATGGCTGTATTACAGGTATAGGGTACATGGCTGTATTACAGGTATAGGGTGCAGGTTTGTATTACAGGTATAGGGTGCAGGGCTATATTACAGGTATAGGGTGCAGAGCTGTATTACAGGTATAGGGTGCATGGCTGTATTACAGGAGAGGGTGCATGGCTGTATTACAGGTATAGGGTGCAGGGCTATATTACAGGTATAGTGTGCACGGCTGTATTACAGGAGAGGGTGCAGGGCTGTATTACAGGTATAGGGTGCAGGGCTGTATTACAGGAGAGGGTGTATGGCTGTATTACAGGTATAGGGTGCATGGCTGTATTACAGGTATAGGGTGCAGGGCTGTATTACAGGTATAGGGTAAATGGCTGTATTACAGGTATAGGGTGCATGGCTATATTACAGGAGAGGGTGAGGGTGCATGGCTGTATTACAGGTATAGGGTGCAGGGCTGTATTACAGGTATAGGGTGCAGAGCTGTATTACAGGTATAGGGTGCATGGCTGTATTACAGGTATAGGGTGCATGGCTGTATTACAGGTATAGGGTGCATGGCTATATTACAGGAGAGGGTGCATGGCTGTATTACAGGGAGAGGGTGCAGGGCTGTATTACAGGTATAGTGTGCACGGCTGTATTACAGGTATAGGGTGCAGGGCTGTATTACAGGAGAGGGTGTATGGCTGTATTACAGGTATAGGGTGCATGGCTGTATTACAGGTATAGGGTGCATGGCTGTATTACAGGAGAGGGTGCATGGCTGTATTACAGGTATAGGGTGCAGGGCTATATTACAGGAGAGGGTGCATGGCTGTATTACAGGAGAGGGTGCAGGGCTGTATTACAGGTATAGGGTGCACGGCTGTATTACAGGAGAGGGTGCAGGGCTGTATTACAGGAGAGGGTGTATGGCTGTATTACAGGTATAGGGTGCATGGCTGTATTACAGGTATAGGGTGCATGGCTGTATTACAGGTATAGGGTGCAGGGCTGTATTACAGGTATAGGGTACATGGCTGTATTACAGGTATAGGGTGCAGGGCTGTATTACAGGTATAGGGTGCAGGGCTGTATTACAGGTATAGGGTGCAGGACTGTATTACAGGTATAGGGTGCAGGGCTGTATTACAGGAGAGGGTGCAGGGCTGTATTACAGGTATAGTGTGCACGGCTGTATTACAGGAGAGGGTGCAGGGCTGTATTACAGGTATAGGGTGCAGGGCTGTATTACAGGAGAGGGTGTATGGCTGTATTACAGGTATAGGGTGCATGGCTGTATTACAGGTATAGGGTGCAGGGCTGTATTATAGGTATAGGGTAAATGGCTGTATTACAGGTATAGGGTGCATGGCTATATTACAGGAGAGGGTGAGGGTGCATGGCTGTATTACAGGTATAGGGTGCAGGGCTGTATTACAGGTATAGGGTGCAGAGCTGTATTACAGGTATAGGGTGCATGGCTGTATTACAGGTATAGGGTGCATGGCTGTATTACAGGTATAGGGGCGCATGGCTATATTACAGGAGAGGGTGCATGGCTGTATTACAGGTATAGGGTGCAGGGCTATAATACAGGAGAGGGTGCATGGCTGTATTACAGGAGAGGGTGCAGGGCTGTATTACAGGTATAGTGTGCACGGCTGTATTACAGGTATAGGGTGCAGGGCTGTATTACAGGAGAGGGTGTATGGCTGTATTACAGGTATAGGGTGCATGGCTGTATTACAGGTATAGGGTGCATGGCTGTATTACAGGTATAGGGTGCAGGGCTATATTACAGGAGAGGGTGCATGGCTGTATTACAGGAGAGGGTGCAGGGCTGTATTACAGGTATAGGGTGCACGGCTGTATTACAGGAGAGGGTGCAGGGCTGTATTACAGGAGAGGGTGTATGGCTGTATTACAGGTATAGGGTGCATGGCTGTATTACAGGTATAGGGTGCATGGCTGTATTACAGGTATAGGGTACATGGCTGTATTACAGGTATAGGGTGCAGGGCTGTATTACAGGTATAGGGTACATGGCTGTATTACAGGTATAGGGTGCAGGGCTGTATTACAGGTATAGGGTACATGGCTGTATTACAGGTATAGGGTGCAGGGCTGTATTACAGGTATAGGGTGCAGAGCTGTATTACAGGTATAGGGTGCATGGCTGTATTACAGGTATAGGGTGCATGGCTGTATTACAGGTATAGGGTGCATGGCTGTATTACAGGAGAGGGTGCATGGCTGTATTACAGGTATAGGGTGCAGGGCTATATTACAGGAGAGGGTGCATGGCTGTATTACAGGAGAGGGTGCAGGGCTGTATTACAGGTATAGTGTTTACGGCTGTATTACAGGAGAGGGTGCAGGGCTGTATTACAGGAGAGGGTGTATGGCTGTATTACAGGTATAGGGTGCATGGCTGTATTACAGGTATAGGGTGCATGGCTGTATTACAGGTATAGGGTGCATGGCTGTATTACAGGTATAGGGTGCAGGGCTGTATTACAGGTATAGGGTACATGGCTGTATTACAGGTATAGGGTGCAGGGCTGTATTACAGGTATAGGGTACATGGCTGTATTACAGGTATAGGGTGCAGGGCTGTATTACAGGTATAGGGTGCAGAGCTGTATTACAGGTATAGGGTGCATGGCTGTATTACAGGTATAGGGTGCATGGCTATATTACAGGAGAGGGTGCATGGCTGTATTACAGGTATAGGGTGCAGGGCTATATTACAGGAGAGGGTGCATGGCTGTATTACAGGTATAGGGTGCAGAGCTGTATTACAGGTATAGGGTGCATGGCTGTATTACAGGTATAGGGTGCATGGCTGTATTACAGGTATAGGGTGCATGGCTATATTACAGGAGAGGGTGCATGGCTGTATTACAGGTATAGGGTGCAGGGCTATATTACAGGAGAGGGTGCATGGCTGTATTACAGGTATAGGTTGCAGGGCTGTATTACAGGTATAGGGTGCATGGCTGTATTACTCATTTTCATATAATGGTGCAAATGTATATATATATATATAGTTAGTTAACCTTCTAAATAATTTTGAATTCATGTTTTTATATGTCTCTTTCTACAGATCAAGCTAAGAAATTTCATGATTTAGTGCAAGAACTCAACATGAAAAAATATCTGGATTCCAAGTTGTCATTGGGAGATGTTCTTAGCATAGGAACAGATAATCTTTTCAGTGAAAACCCCCAAAATATTGAAGACATCCCCTGGCATTTTGTAACAAAAATTATCAGATTGGACAGAACGGCAAGAAATATTCAGCTCCAGAAACAGTCCAGACAGTCAACTAAAGAAGAGTCAGATGGTGACAGTAAACGTTTTTTTGGTCTGAATAAAATAGAAGATCCTTCATGCCCCATCCATCCACTAGATGTTCTCTGTGTTCTCCTTCATTGTTCAGATCCATTTTTACAGCAAGAAATTGTAACTAGAATGTCTATGTGCCAGTTTGCTGTTCCTCTCCTGCTTCCCGCTGGTGATGGTTCAAGCTGCACCTTCATGCTTTGGGCAATGAGAGATATAATGAAGAAATGGAGACCTGAGTCACTAGCAGTCAGTAAAGGGTTCAGGGAAGACAACGTGGTGAATATTGAAATGCCGATCTTCTCTTTTGTCAGACTGGGGCCAAATAAATTATCTAAATCTAAAGTACTAAACCAGGTTCTGAACCCCAGACAACATCATGACTTCTTCATACATGACAACATGGAAGGAAGAAACATTGAGAGGAAGATATGTGATGGGCTGGTGGAGATATCCTGGTACTTTCCTTATGAGAAATATGATGTTATCTCTGAGCCTATCACTGTGGCCAACCTACGTGGAGACCTGGAATCCAACTGGGAACAGTTCACATTTCTCACCAGAATCTCATCGGCCACCTTTATATTCATTGAGAGTATGTGTGAGAGACAGTTCAGGTTATTATCCTCCTGCAGTCCATCTGACACCACATTGTGCTTCATTGTCACTCCAGGTAGACACAAGGCTGTTGACCCAGAGACAAAGAAATACATGCAAGATCTAATTCCAATCTTAAAGATCGAGAAAATGAATGTTGTCCTAAAAACATCTACCATGACTGATGCCTGGTTCACGAAGAATATACAAATAATCATAAATGATCAACTAAAAAATAATCCGAAACTGGTAATACTGAAGGATATCAGTAAAGAAGTTTCTGATCTTAACATCAACCTAGATGAAGCTTCTCCTGAGTTTCAGACAACAAAGAACTATGCCCTGAGCATCACTTCAATGATAAAAGATGTAGGAATGTTTAAGGATGAGAGCTTGACATTACAAAGAGATCTGTGGAGACTATTGTCTAAAATAGAAAAAGAAATCTGCAGAAGGACAAAACAAGGTGGAGAAGATCCAGAAATGTATGCGTCAAAGCTAAGAGAGAACCGTCATTCACTCCTCAGATATCAAAATTCCTGTCCTCTACCGGAAGCTATGGTGTTATTTATTAATGCAATGACTCATTTACCTAGAGATGAGAAACTATATTTTCTGAAGTGGATGAAATTTGATCTCGATTCTATTTCTAGAAAATATGTATCCAAATTTCAGACTGAATATAGAGAGCTGTGTAGTAAGCCTGATGCATCAGTCAACCTGAAAGAACTTCAGCAACTTCATTACGGAATTTCTGAGAGTTCTTTAGGAATTGAGCATTTCCTCCGTGAGTTAGGACACTTCTATGAAGCTGAATATTTCACTGTAAAATGTGAATCAGATAAACAGTTCAGTCACTTCCCAGGCACTGCTGCCGATCTCCTGCTGGATGGGTTCCCATTGGAGCTGATGGATGGAGACGCCTCCAACATTCCTTTACAATGGATAACTGATGTCCTAGCTGAGCTGGATAAGAAGACTGGAGGACAATGTAGGATGAGAGTGATAACTGTGCTGGGAGTGCAGAGTACGGGGAAGTCCACCCTTCTGAACGCCATGTTTGGTCTACAGCTCCCTGTGGGCAGTGGACGATGCACACGGGGAGCCTTCATGACACTTATAAAAGTAAAGGAGAACTTCCAGGAAGAATTGGGCTGTGAATTTATTCTGGTGATTGACACTGAAGGGTTAAAAGATTCTGAATTGACTTCACCCAATGACAGTTATGAACATGACAATGAGTTGGCCACATTAGTGGTTGGTTTGAGTGACATCACCATAGTCAACATGGCCATGGAGAGTAGCACAGAGATGAAGATGAAAGATATTTTAAATATTGTGGTCCATGCATTTCTAAGGATGAAAGAAGTTGGTAAGAAACCCAGTTGTCAGTTTGTGATCAGAATGTGATCGATGTATCTGCCCATGACAAGAATATGGGAGACAGGAGGAAACTTCTAGAACAATTAGATGAAATGACAAGAGTGGCTGCAAAAATGGAAAATAAAAGTGGCATTGACAAATTCAGTGATGTCATGGACTATGACCTGGACAAACACAACTGGTACTTACCGGAACTGTGGCAGGGGGTCCCACCAATGGCTCCTGTCAACTCAGGATACAGTGAACAGGTTTCAGAGCTTAAGAAATATCTATTACAATTCCTAATAAATCAGAAACCTCAAAGCAGAGCTTCAACAATATCTGCATTTTGTGAATGGGTGAGAAGTTTGTGGACGGCAGTCAAACATGAGAAATTCATCTTCAGCTTTATTAACAGTCTGTTGGCGGAAGCTTATCATAAGATGTCAATGCAGTTCTCACTGTGGGAATGGGAATTTATTAAAGAGGTCCATGAATGGGTAGTGAGGAAAGAAACTATTATTAAAAACCAGAAAACTCACCATTTTGATGAAAACAGAGACGAGACATACAAGGATCTTAATCGGCTTCTGAATGAAGAAGAGAAGAAAATGATCCACCTTATAGAGAAATATTTTACAAGTAAATCAGAAAACTTTCACCTGATAGAAAGATATCGCGAGGATTTTATAAAGAATGTTACAAGTCTAAGACACAAGCTCTGGAGAAATGCTATTGACAGGTACCAAGAAACACTTTCTATACAAAAAGGAAACCGAAAGATTCAGGACATCGAGAATAAAGACCAAACGTTAGCCGACGAGAAAATCCATGAACTCTTGAAAACCGTCAGAGAGAAGAACAATGAGCGAAGTGACGGAGAAGCAGAAGGTGAATTTAATGTTACGTAAAGGAAGACCCTATCAGGTTTACAAATGAGAAACTGGAGAGGCCAGAGAAGTGAGGCATGACTGACAACTGAGACTATGAGTAGCACAGGAATGGACATCACTTTGGTATAGTCTGTTACCTTAGTCCCATCAGCAGCATAATCTATGGTGAATTTCTCCGCCCTGAAAGTTTATAAGAAAGGTGACACATGAACACTATATATACAGTAAAAGGTAACGCCAAATTCTGTCCTTTTATGTATTGGAAATCTTTTTTAGCAGACTGACTAAGTACATTATAGGGAGCTAGCTTTGTGCTGCTGAAGGTACTATGGGAAAACAGATGTACATTGTAAATCCAGACGTCTCATACACAACTACAACATATGGGGATATAGCAAGAAAATCCCTTATGCCCCTTGCAGACGACCGTGGCGTGGGTCAGTGTGCTATCCGGATAGCACACCAATCCATTCATTTCTGTTGGCCCACGCATACGACTGTGAATTACACAGTCTGTGTGCCGGTCGACAGTCCAGGCCGCAGAACTCAGGACAGGTCCTATTAACTCTCAGCACAGTAATGGTACAGCACAGTTCTGCAGCAGGTACAGGAGCGGTGCCTGCTACATGGCTTCTGGGTTCCAGCTGTATTATACAGCCAGGACCTGGGGCTAGCTGCAGGAGTCAGAAAATAGTGAGCACACCCCCTTCACTCTCTCAGGTCCCCGCAATGAGTTTGTGGCAGCCAGGAAGCCTCCTGGTACCCTTTCTCTATTACACATAGGGAGCCTATGTACAATGTACTAAAATACAAAGGTACTGCAGTATATTGTGTAGGGATCAAGTGATTCTAGATTCAAGTCCCCTTTGTGGGACAATAAAAAAGTATAAAAAAAAAAGTATAAAAAATAAATAGTGTAAGGAAATATATAAGGTATCCTCGTATCCTACACCCACACAAACCAAATATAACGTTACCATACAGTGAACACTGTAGAAAAGAAAAAAAGTGTTTTGGTGACCTCGCCTCCCCCAAAGACAGCAATAAAAAGTGATTAAAAATTTGTACATACTGTACCGAAAAATTCTACCAATATAAACTGCAACTAACTTGCCTTCAAAATGAGTCCTGACATAGCTCAACAAAACAATGAACAAGTTATAGACGTCAGAATAGAGCGCCCCCGGGTAATGTATTTAGTAAAAGGGGTAAAAACTAATAAAACCAATATAAATATTAGATCTCCTTAATCTTAATGACCCGCCGGACCAAGTTGCCATGTCATTTTCAATGCAGAATGAAAACTATAAAAACAAACTTCAAAAAATTGTGAAAATTTTTTTTATTTCTCACACAGATCTCCCCCAAAAAACATTAACATATGCAAATAAAAATGGTGTCAACTTAAAACTCATGCAAAATAAAATGCCCTCATACAGATATGCGGACAGACAAATAAGTTATACATTTTGGAAGGTGTAGATCGAATACGGGGAAAAAAAAAGTCGTCGAGCCTTAAGGACCAAACTACCCCGCGTCCTTAAGGGGTTAAACCAGCCGGTACTAGATATTATGAAGGATATTTTATTTCTTCTACCTTCTTTATAGGGTAGACATTGTATCTAATGGAGTGGTTCTAGAGAGGTAGGTACAGAGGATTGCACAATTTTAGGTGCACTCCATTCTCTACAGAAAGGTTGTCAGGAATTCTACTAACAGAGGAAAAGCTTTGGAGCATATAATGGCAGTCACCGCAGCATGACCTATGGGATATAACGTTCTGTATAGATTAAGCCAACCTTATCCCTCCCAAGGGCTCCCTTAGAGGGACGGCCAGCTCTGATACTGATGAATATTCATCACTAGAGTATCTGGATGAACCACACGTCTAAGGAATGGTATAAGGTTTAGTGATTTCTTTCTAAGGTCACTTTCCCTTGGTCTATAAGGGATAGATCTATACCTCTACTTTATAGACCCACACCTGGCCTTGGCTTACAAATGCTGATGTCACGTGAAGATGGCCTAAGTGAGCGGCACACGAGAGTCACAGCCCGTGCGGATAATACACCTTTCCTTGTGGATGCTCATTTATGTAATAGGCCTTCTTGTCTGGTACTGAGATGAGGGGATTCAGCTATGATTATAGCGCACCTCCGGTTTCCATAAATGTATAGTGTAGGTGAATACAAGAAACTTTGTAATATATCTTATTAAAGAAATCTGTTTCCTTCTCCACTTTCAGGATGAGTTACTTTCTACATACATCTATGGAGAGGGGAGGAGGAGGAGATGGTGGAGACTGCTGATAAAGGCACAAACTTGCTGCTGCTACAATCTGCTACACTACTCCAAACTCTTTTGACACTGCTACATCTTCCAGATACAAGTCTATCACTGCACAGAATGATTATAAATCGATTACCAGCCTCCTCCTCCCCTCTCCATAGAGGTGACTACAGAGACATGATCCTATATAAGCAGTCTGAGTGTAGATAAGGAGCAGCCCAATAAGCGGAGAAGGAAACCGATTTCTTTAATAAGACATATTACAAAGCTTCTTATATTCACCTGGACTATTCATTTATGAGAAGTTGTTTATAACTGGAGGTCACTTTAAGAACAATTGGTTTTGATGGATCCCTCCGAGCTCTTCTTACATTGTCCATCATGACTGTATGTTGCCTATAACATGATTCTATTACCATATTGCCCTTTAATCATGTATGATGGCGTTCACAAGTTTTACTACTACGAGGCTAAGTTCACATCTGCACCGTGGTCTCCATCATCGGGTCCGCCGGACTGCTGAAACAGCAGTTACACATAGAGACTATAATGGGGTCCGCCGGGTGTTTGCCGTAAAGTGGCAGAGAAAACACTCCCCGGTGCAGGACTTTTCTCTCGGCTGATTTTCGGCACGTCTCTGCAACGGATTTGACAGTTGTGAACTTAGCTTGAGTTAGTTTGAGTTGGTGTTTTTTCCCAAGTTTCTTACACATAGTATAATCCTAATTTATCTTTTATCTATCCAGGATTTGGACCATCATCTTCTGCCACAGCAAGTGTCTCCAGGCCTCCAGGTAATGCGTACAGTATAACGCCCAGTACTGGATGGTGAAGTGCGAGACTGGCGCCAAAAATTATAGTCAGCAAGTTATAGTGGTTGTCCCACTAGAAACACAAAAACAGGGACTTGCAAGTTGCCATGAGTGGGGAGCAAGTGCTTCTAATGTGTGGGTACTGCTCATTTCACTTTTATGGGGCTGATGAGATAGAGATCCCCAGCAGCCTTACAGAAGTGAGCGGAGCAGTGCTCATGCATGTACACCACCCCTATATTCAGATGGAGCAGTTAAAGGGGTTTTCCCATGAAAGCAAGTTAGAATAGGGACTACATTGCATATCAGTTGAGATCCCCATTGATCTGGAGAACTGGGGACTTTCATCCCAGTTCTGAATGGAGTGGTGGTCAAGAATTGCGCAGACCACTCCATTTATTTCAATGCTTACCTACCTCATTGAAGTGAATGGAGCGATGTACATACTGCCCGACCACCACCCCACTCAGAATGGGGGATGACAGTCCCCAGTTCTCCCGATCAGTAGGAGTCTGAATTCTTCCCCGTTAATAGAAGTTGCAGGCTCCCATTCTCTTGATCTCTGACAGTGATCTGACACTTATTCCCTATCCTGGGAAATGACTGAATGTGTAATAAAAATGTGACTTTTCAGTATAGTTGGCGGAATCTACAGAAGCATCTGAGCAAATTCACTGCCGAGTAACAGAAACAAAAATCAAAATCCAAGATTGCTTTTGCATGTAATGTACCCCAGCCTGAAAAGATGAGCATAAAGGAGAAGCAGGAGACGGATTGGACTGGATAAACTTAATGGTCGTCCATTCTATACGTTACGCAAAATAATACCAAATACCAATCATGTCGTCGATGTCATGGGGTCCATCTAGAGCAGGGGTCGGCAACCCCTGGCACGCGTGCCAACTTTGGCACGCGGGAGACATCGGGATGGCACACAAATAGCATCCGCTATCCCCCCTCGTCAAGAACCACTCATTCCCCTGGTAAATCCCGCCCTGTCAAGACCCACTCATTCCCCCGGCCACCAGCCCTCCAGACGCTACCACCTGTACCACCGCCGCCCAAATCGCACCCCCTCCCCCCGCTCCCATAGAGTGCAACGCTACTTGCAGCGATCTTCTTGTGTAGGACCTGGCAGCCGCGCGAAGCCTTGTCCAATGAGGATCGCTAACTAATGACGTCACCTCCATAGCCGGCCAGCCACAATCCACAGACGCTGAGTGGATTCCTCACAGGCTGAACGGCTGAGTTTTCCTCCAGAAAAACTACTCCAGCTTCAGTGTCCATTAGAAATACATCACAGTGAGTTTTAGAACCCATAATAAAATATATTTCAGTGTACATATGAATTTTATATTGTAATATTAACCTTTTCTGTACTGCTATTAATAAGTTGATGGGGTCTTCTTTAATATGTATATTCAATACATATTAAAGAGGACCTTACAAGTCCTCATGTATATGCTGTTTTACATACCACTAGAAAGCCGACAGTACGCTGAATTCAGTGCACTGCCGGCTTTCCCGTTATGTGCCCCGGGGCTGGAGATATCGGCGGTCTTAGTTTCAAGGTTCACCGTCAGAAGGGCGTTCCTGACAGTCTAGCTGCGCTGTGAGGAACGCCCTCCCTGACAGTACTAGTCCATAGACTTGTGCTGGGGGGGCGTTCCTCACAGCTTAGCGTCATCGCCGGGCGGTAAGGAACGTCCCCTCTGACAGTACAGCCAGGGGTCGGCAACCTATGGCTTATTTCCCTGGCACGGCAGCGGACTCCTCACCCAGTAGTTTCAATCGGACCAAACACGGACGAAAGGAAACTGCTATTATTATACTGTGGGGTCTCTTCAGACCCCCCGAGTATAATAAGCGGAGCCCCGGGGAGATGATCAAACATAAAAAATAATGTTACTCACTATTCCATGCTCCGCAGCCGCTGTGTACTCTTCAGGCGCTTCTGCCTGAAGTCAGCTGACAGGGCCTCAGGGGTTGCGTCTGCGTCTGACGTCATTACGCATAATGACGCGACGTGACCCCTGAGACACAATGAGCGGTCGCTGACTACAGGCAGAAGCGCCCGAAGATACAGAGCGGCTGCGCAGCGTGGAATGGTGAGTAACATTGTTTTTTATGTTTCATCACCTCTCTTTGCCCTCCACTTATTATACTCTGTGGTCTAAAGAGACCCCACAGTATAATAATGGCTAGTGAGTGTGCAGGGGCCACTATAGAGCATAATACCGTGTGCAGGGACCACTATGGGACATATACCGTGTGCAGGGGCCACTATGGAGCATAATACCATGTGCAGGGGCCGCTATGGGACATATACCATGTGCAGGGGCTGCTATGGGACATATACCGTGTGTAGGGGCCGTTATGGGACATATTGCTGTGTGCAGGGGTCGCTATGGGACAAATACTGTGTACAGAGGCCGCTATGGGACAAATACTGTGTGCAGGGACTGCTATGGGACAAATACCGTGTGCAGAGGCTGCTATGGGACAAATACTGTGTGCAGAGGCAGCTATGGGACAAATACTGTGTGCAGAGGCCACTATGGGACATAATACTGTGTGCAGGGACCGCTATGGGACATAATACCGTGTGCAGGGGCCGTTATAGGACATAATACCATGTGCAGGGACCGCTATGGGACATAATACCGTGTGCAGGGACCGCTATGGGACAAATACTGTGTGCAGAGGCAGCTATGGGACAAATACTTTGTGCAGAGGCCGCAATGGGACAAATACTGTGTGCAGAGGCCGCTATGGGACATAATACCGTGTGCAGAGACCGCTATGGGACATAATACCGTGTGCAGGGACCACTATGGGACATTATTCTGTATAACGGTGTGTTTTCTATATTAAGGATGTGTTTTTGCACAGAAAACTCAGGCTTTGTTTTTTTTTTTTGTGCAAAAATGCATCAGTTTTACATCGAATGAAAAAGTTCCAAATATATCTGCATCCAGATACATAGTGTGTATTCACCATAAGGTGCCGCCATACGCTGCTCCTGGACACATTTACCACTAATTGGGGGCTGCACATGGACTTTCATTGCTTCTAATCGGAAAGTACAGGAGCGTCCCAGGAAATAGCAGTAAGCGCATGTGTCCTAAAGCATCTGGTGGCAGCACTTCTGTGTTATGGTTTGTGGTATATGACTTTAGTTTAGTGGTCGTCAGACTTACAATTATTGACCGGCACTCCGAGTACCTCATCTTTGATTTTTTTATTAAAATCGGCACGCCGAACAAAAAAGGTTGCCTACCCCTGATCTAGAGTATCAGGATATATTGATGTTATCTTTTTGCACCCATGTTATACAACCTCTTGGTACGTTAATGATGGACAGTACATGATTTCTTCTCTACTAGTATGGCAGATGTTGGGTCCTTAACCACTTCAGTACTGGGACAATTTCTGTTTCAGGACACATTTTCAGGTTTTTTGTATGTGCGGTTTTGAGGGTTGTAACATTTTTATCATTTGGGTTATTCAACTAATTTCTGTGTCTTTTATCGATGACACACAGGACTTTATTTATTTTATTTTTTTAATATCCGGAAAAATATAGACTAAAGAGGAGGGAAAACTTGTCTGTTTTTACTTTTCTTTTTTTCTTTTCTTTTTTTTATTTAATAACACAAAGTGCTACTAAAAAACTTTATAAAACAGTTTTTCCTCTCCGTTACTGTAATTTTTATTTTTTACTGTGGCGTCGGGGTGGGGCTAGAACCTGTAATAAGGGTGTTTTATTTACGTATTATTTTATTTTTTTATAATTATTTTAGTTTAATTTTTATTTTTTACTTTTCTACTTCTTTCTCTCTTTATGTACTTTTTTACATTGTATCCCCATAAGATCATAATAGACCTTTTGGGATATCTGATCACTGTTTTCTTTTGTTGGAGAGACTGATTTCCCCTGTAACGGGCTGGTACGTTTATCCCCAGTTACAGGAGGAATACAGCCTCCTGCCCGTTACTATAGAGCTGATCTGCTTCCTGTAGGACCTAGCAGCTCTTACAGACGCTGATCCCGGGGGATCACGTAACCACCGTGTCAGAGGGCAGCCGCATCATAGTAGCTCCCATAGTGGTATACACAGTGATTGGGAAGGAAGGGATGGTAATAAACCTTCCCTGCCTTCTCTAGGGGAGCTCCGGCTGTAGTTATGGATCCCCGTTTCGGCAGCTGTACAATTTCATGCAGCTACTGAAAACTGCAAGGACATACCAGTACGTTCTTGCAGAAAAAGACAACCACTCTCCGGACATAAAAACCCAATGGGTGGTCCGGAAATGGTTAAAGGGAGACTGTCAACAGGAAAATCTGTATCCGATTAATGTCAGTACCTTGTAGGGCGGTCGCTACACTTTCCAAAGATGTCTTTCTTATTCAGCATTACAGCTCAATTTCCATGAAAATCGCTGTTTTATTCTTATGTAAATCAGCTGAAAAGGTCTTTGGGAACCTTCTCCTGCCAGGGCTTTACTCTCCGCTCTAGGTAACCGCCCCTAACTGCAGACAAAGTGGGAGAGCACAAGTAGTGAAGCATAGGCAAAGTAGTAGGAGTACTACACAGCCAACACCATAAAAACAAGCCCAAAAAACTAAAGCAGAATTGCAACTTTTCCGCCATTTTAAATCTACAGATAATTTGTTACCAGGTCATTACATTATATGGAAAATGAATTGTGCTATCAGAAAATACAACTTATACTGCAAAAAACAGGCCCTTATATGGCTATGTTGACGGAAAAGTCAAAAATGTATGACTTGGAAGATCGGGAGGAAAAAAACAAAATCCCCATGTCCTGAAACGGATATGAGTTACACTATGTGATACGGTTACCCATAGCAACACTCTGAAGTGATATGTGAGGTATTATACGTGATCAAGACTTCTCTATACTGCCCCCATTACGTGTACGCCATGCACACCTTATTGTGAAGTACTGGCCCTGCTTTGGGGAGTTACAGCAGGAGACTCTATCCCTGGCTGTACAGACCGGTTCCTTAGGGTTCTATTCACATGAGGCTGATTTGTTGTAGAAATGTCTAGATCTGGATTGGTTTCAGACATCTGAGCAGGGTTGTTTCCGTAGCCGTTGCTTAGATTTCTGTAAGCTCCATTCAGATGATTGGGACAATTGCAGAAAGTAGTGAAGTAAATCTGCTGCATGTGAATTTAGTCTTACAATACAAATCTGAATTGAAATCATCCAGATCCCTATCATTTGTGAAACTAAGGGTTACAAAGAAACCATCAATGCTTTTTCTGTTTTTCAGCTCAAAAAAGCCATGTGATGGACTGCAAACTGTGTGGAAAGGTAACCGAGACACAGACAGGTCTCTTCTGTAGAAATACTCGGGATCAATCGCTATGTGATGTACTTGGTCTGAAGATTTCCATGTCATGGTCTCTATTAGAGATGAGCGAATCGATTCTGCAGAAGCGGAATTCGATCCGAGTATCAGGAAATCTTCGATTCACCACGATTCCGGATTTCCTGATGCTTCGTGGTAACAAATATTTAGTAAGGACCTTTGTGACATCAGACGGTCACAAGATATTCTCTAGTGATGTGATTGGGTAGGCGTGTCTTTGCTTGTTAGCAGATCCTTCCACATGAATAAAACTTGTCCGTGCTGGAGAGAGAGAGAGACATGACCGCGGCATCCAAGGGCTTCTGCCATTTTGCCGGCCACCCACCCACCCCAGCTCTCTGCAGCCCGGAAATAGCTGTTTATTCGCCGCAAAGTAATTCGGATCGAAGCAAATTTTTTTTGGAACTTCGAATTGAACTGCCGAATCAAACTTTTGAGAAATTCGCTCATCTCTAGTCTCTATCTTTCATGGAGCCCAGCATCTTCATAAGTGCAGAGCTCCATGAGACCATTCCTCCTTCTACACACTTCTAATGTCAGATTGTGGGGTCCGATACCTAGCACCCCCAACAATCTGCCCTTCTCAGCAGCCTATGACCAGAGAATGGAGCTGTAAGAAGACAGGGGATGAGCAGAGTCACTACGGAGAACAGAAATGTCGAACCCCACGATCTGATATTGATGACCTATCCTTAGGAAATTCCTTAGACATGTATAGAAAGAAGAATGGTCAGCAATGCACAAGGAATTCAGCAATATATCTAGATGTTGGGCTGCAGGAATTGCAGCATGATGCATGGACAAGCTACAGCCCCGCTGCGTGCGCCTATGTGACAGACGTATGTTGTCAGATGGGAGGATCAGGGATATGTGAGATGTGATTGGTCAGAGCTCCCTGCACAGCTCTTGTATCACACCACGTAGAGACAGGACATTTACATCAAGGGAAGGAGAAAGAGCCCGAATATTAATCCCATACACGACATTCTCACCTGGGATTATTTTTGTAACAATTCTCTTTAATCTAATTTACAATACTGATGTATTCACCTATATTAAGGTTTATATTGAGGGTTAATCCTCCACATTGTAGACAGTAAGTAACTTTTGGCAGACATTAATTCATGGTAAGGGAATCACAAAGAGTCCTTCACCCAAGGAGTGAGCAGCGCCATCACCAGGTTATTGCTCCTTTGCAGAGCAATTTATTGGGTGTTTTTTGCTGCGGCACACTTGCTGGAGTCACTTTAGGTCTTCTGTAACTTTTAACCTTTGCATTGCAGCAATAATTGACCTGTTGTGGGTTTAACACTACTGTGGTTTTCATTGCTGCATTTAGATGAGATCTGCAGAAATGACTTCTGTAGATGGCAATGGGCTAGCTGCGAGTGAGTTGGCAGCACCTAACCCTCTGTGTCTACTGCCTGTGTGTGCTCCGCATCCTGTGCACTGCGCATATTATACATCATAGATTATAAACTATCCAAATTACTAATGCTCCAGCCACACGCAGCATAGTGTCTTGTATCATCTGCCCTTAGTGCCCCCATGCAGTATAATGACCCCTTATTATGCCTAACTCAGTATAATGGACCTCTTATGTACCCACACATAAGTTTGTTGGGGAACGTGCGGTGAGTACAGATTTCATAATTACTCACCGCTATTACCTTGCCAAACTCCCCTGCTCTGATAGCATTGTCTGCGCCCCTGCTGGAGAAAGGAAGGGACGGGGAGTTTGGGGAGCTAAGAGCGGCGAGTAACTATGAAATCCTTACTCCCTGGGCTGTCACCACATCAATAAGCACATCCATCTATATAGAGATGGAAGTGCTCATGGAGGGCTCAGTAGGCCCCAGCACTTGCCCCTGCCCTGTGTCAGATTCACAACCTTTCTGACAAACATATGTACATAAAACAAAGGGGTTTTCTCATCTCAGGATTTCAGCTGCCCTCCTGTATCCTCTCCCTTCCATTTCCTGGTTTTCAGCTCAGTCCAGGTTTTGTTTCTAGATTGTTATCTCCGTATGTAAATCCACAGATAAGAGGACTGGTCATTGTCTAGCCCCATATCAGGGCTCAGCAACTGAAAGCAATCTGAAGAGAGAGAGAAGACTATATAAATGGCCAGAAGTCATCATTCTAAAGCAATGCGTTTTCAGACAGCACATCCCAATATAACAGATGTAAAGAATGTGGCAGCCTCTGTATACAGCCCCAGGACATGTAAAGAACAGAGATCTATATATACAGTATATATATAAAATGATTCAGTGCTGCATCTTGCTTTTGCCCTGCAATCACAACCGGTTTTGCCTCTTTGTCCATTTCTTCCACTTTCTTAGATAAATTCATTTACTTTGCTTTTTATATGTGTAGATGTCATTTAATGAATTATTGTATTTATTTCATTACTGTATCACATTAGGTCAAGAATTCAGATGGATTAGTCATTCCAGTAATACATGAGAATGCATACAGGTAAGACCTATACATATTATATATAGTATAACTGGAGTGGTCAGTTTTCTCCCTTTTGGCAGTAGTGGCTGACAGCAGCAATAAGGTGGCCAGACCTTGTAGATCGCTGTTCGTCAAATATTTATTTCTCCTGATTGCTCCATACAATGATAGAGAGGAGTGAGGACACATCTGGTTGGACATGTTAAAAACCAACATCCTTACAACATATATACATACCTCCCAACCATCCCGGATTCAGCGGGAGGTATGTCCTGGTTTCAACTCATCTGTGTCCAGAGAGGAACATTAAACTGGGGGCAGATGAAGGGGGACATTAAACTGGGGCACATGAAGGGGGAACATCAAACTGGGGGCATATGGAGGGGGGCATTAAACTGGGGCAGATGGAGGGGGCATTAAACTGGGGGCAGGTGGGGGGGGGGCATTAAATTTATCAGACAGGTACCCTACAGGCCCCGTAGCTCTGCACCAACCCAGGGGTTGATCTGGAGGAGTCGGTCAAGTCTGAGGCCATCCATGACAATAACTTCTACTCTCTGCCTCCGATGGGTTGCTGAAAGGGCTGCTGGAGCTTTCACTTGTAAGTAAATGACGCACCAATACACTTCAGCTATATCTTATCACTGGCCGCATAGGAACAGCAAAATCACAGTTAGCATACAGCATATGTGATAGCATGATACTTCCAGCTGCCATGAACCTGTCCATGACTCCTCTGTACTCTTTTCTTTCAGACTGGTCCTGACCTCTCCAGGCCTCTATCATTGCCAGAAGACTGGACTCCGATTCCTGGTGAAGGGTCCTGTCACTATTCACTATAAAGTTGTTTCTTGGAGTGAACACTTAAAAGAAATTCCAAGCAATAGTTATGAGATTTTGGGTCCTCTGTTTGACATAAAAGCCCTTGATAACCCTAAGGCAGTCTCAGCCGTGCACCTACCTCATTACCTGTGTGTTAAGGGTAACTCAGCTTAAATTCATAGCTTCACTGACGGACTGGCAGTCTGGTTGCATCTGGACCTGCCTCCATAATAGAATCTATTTGCAGAGTCCCCCAAATGGGCCACTGCTAGTTGTGAACTGATGCATAGCATGTTTTATTATGTTTTGTACTGTTTAACACTGATTTCCAGATTTATGCTGGTCTCTAAAAGTTAACAGGCCATTCCTAGTCTTTAGCCAGTGTTTGGTCATGTTTCAGTTAGTTAGCAGCTGGATGTAGTTGAAGGCAGTAGTTTAGTGTTAGAACCTTCAGCTCTCTAGGTTAGTTAGTGGTAGTTAGGCCACAACAGGCAGTCTCATGCCAACAGACAGCAGTGCTCGAACAGAAAGACTTCTTTGTAACTGAACAGTAACTCCACTCAGTGAGGAAACCTTAGTATTTATGGCCAAAAGGTGCCCTGCATTTCCTTAATAGTGGCTGAGAGAGAGGACAAAGTCCCAGGGGTAGCCCCAGACCTCCACAGTGGAAAGGGAACAAGCGCCTTTTCCATCCATGTTTGTAGATAAATAAATCACTGAGGGGTACTTCCAAGTCCAAAACTGAGTGAAAAAAGGAAGCTAAAACTTAACTTTTATTGATCTAACATAAAGGAATTCCCAAATAATTAAAAGATAGGAAAGGTGAACATCCTATATCCTAACCAGGAATATACTGTACTCCTTAGTGGGTCTCAGCACCAGGTGTTATATAGGGTTCCCCTTCAATATTAGGGTAGCCCCAATGGTCTCCTGGAGAACTCAAATATGAAAACCCTTATGTCTGAGCAACCCTATGTTATACTGCATGACATTTTAACCCTTCAGCCTTTGCTGTGTTGATTATTTTCCGGTCCAAATTTTTGCTCTATTAAATTATATTTGGCGGAATCCCAGTAAATGGGGAGAGTTATCCAGGACTATCTATAGAGTACCAGGATATTTATGTACTTTCTAGAGTTTCCATTCTATTGTGAACTCAGACATTAAAGTGACCTATTGGTCAGAGAGATAGGAGTAAGGGTCTTCATATTTTAGATCTCCAGGAGACCATTGGGGCTACCCTAATATTGAAGGGGAATCCTATATAACACCTGGTGCTCTACATATTGGTGCTTAGACCCACTTACAGTGCTTTGCGAAAGTATTCGGCCCCCTTGAACTTTTCAACCTTTTGCCACATTTCAGGCTTCAAACATAAAGATATAAAATTTTAATTTTTTGGTGAAGAATCAACAAGTGGGACACAATCGTGAAGTGGAACGAAATTTATTGGATATTTTTAACTTTTGTAAAAAATAAAAAACTGAAAAGTGGGGCGTGCCAAATTATTCGGCCCCCTTAAGTTAATACTTTGTAGCACCACCTTTGGCTGCGATTACAGCTGCAAGTCGCTTGGGGTATGTCTCTATCAGTTTTGCACATCGAGAGACTGAAATTCTTCCTTGGAAAACAGCTGGAGCTCAGTGAAGTTGGATGGAGAGCGTTTGTGAACAGCAGTTTTCAGCTCTTTCCACAGATTCTTGATTGGATTCAGGTCTGGACTTTGACTTGGCCATTCTAACACCTGGATACGTTTATTTGTGAACCATTCCATTGTAGATTTTGCTTTATGTTTGGGATCATTGTCTTGTTGGAAGATAAATCTCCGTCCCAGTCTCAGGTCTTTTGCAGACTCCAACAGGTTTTCTTCCAGAATGGTCCTGTATTTGGCTCCATCCATCTTCCCATCAATTTTAACTATCTTCCCTGTCCCTGCTGAAGAAAAGCAGGCCCAAACCATGATGCTGCCACCACCATGTGTGACAGTGGGGATGGTGTGTTCAGGGTGATGAGCTGTGTTGCTTTTACACCAAACATATCGTTTTGCATTGTGGCCAAAAAGTTGGATTTTGGTTTCATCTGACCAGAACACCTTCTTCCACATGTTTGGTGTGTCTCCCAGGTGGCTTGTGGCAAACTTTAAACAAGACTTTTTATGGATATCTTTGAGACATGGCTTTCTTCTTGCCACTCTTCCATAAAGGCCAGATTTGTGCAGTGTACGACTGACTGTTGTCCTATGGACAGACTCTCCCACCTCAGCTGTAGATCTCTGCAGTTCATCCAGAGTGATCATGGGCCTCTTGGCTGCATCTCTGATCAGTCTTCTCCTTGTTTGAGATGAAAGTTTAGAGGGACGGCCGGGTCTTGGTAGATTTACAGTGGTCTGATACTCCTTCCATTTCAATATGATCGCTTGCACAGTGCTCCTTGGGATGTTTAAAGTTTGGGAAATATGTTTGTATCCAAATCCGGCTTTGAACTTCTCCACAACAGTATCACGGACCTGCCTGGTGTGTTCCTTGGTCTTCATGATGCTCTCTGCGCTTTAAACAGAGCCCTGAGACTATCACAGAGCAGGTGCATTTATACGGAGACTTGATTACACACAGGTGGATTATATTTGTCATCATCAGTCATTTAGGACAACATTGGCTCATTCAGAGATCCTCACTGAACTTCTGGAGTGAGTTTGCTGCACTGAAAGTAAAGGGGCCGAATAATATTGCACGGCCCATTTTTCAGTTTTTTATTTTTTACAAAAGTTTAAAATATCCAATAAATCTTGTTCCACTTCACGATTGTGTCCCACTTGTTGTTGATTCTTCACCAAAAAAATTAAAATTTTATATCTTTATGTTTGAAGCCTGAAATGTGGCAAAAGGTTGAAAAGTTCAAGGGGGCCGAATACTTTCGCAAGGCACTGTAGGAGTATATTTCTGGTTAGGATATAGCATGTTCATCTTTCCTATCTTTTAATTATTTGGGTGTTCCTTTATGTTCTATCAATAAAAGTTAAGGTTCCTTTTTGCACTCAGTGACTTCATGTTTGTAGAGAGCCCTAAAATGTGGATACTGCTTCGTGTAAATTATTGTGCATCCATGTTACCCTGTGAATGGAAGAATCCTACTAAGTAAACTGTGCCACAAGTATCGCCTATTCAACTGCCACTGTGTCTTATCCATATCCACCATCAAAGGCACCCCTAAACACCAACAAACAGGAGACCCACATAGGTGCCCTGAGGGCCCCACATCACCACCCAAGTGTGTCTCCCTCTTCACTGTGCTGCCCTAGGGTCTGGAGGAGGATTTGCCAATCTTAAGAAGCTGCAATCTTGACCCTCCACCTCTAGTGGCACTTCCACACTTCTGACCGCTGGGGCATTGCATATTTTTTAATTGTTTATTGTAGCAAAGGAGGACAATGTTATATAATTTGTCAAAATACTCAATAAAAAGTGGACCCTGTAATATGCCGATGATCCTCAACAACCCAGTAACTCCATCAAAGAATAGCTAAATGACAAGAAATTAAGGATTTCTGACTGGTGGAGTGGGGGATATAGAATATATGTAAAAAGCAGAAAAAAACTAATATCTGTATCCCACAGGGTTTGCTAAGGACCTGTCACTGGTAATATGTGCTCACTTCAAAGATGGAAACATGACCTTGGAAACACCGACAATGATAGAACCGTTTTATGTCACGTTGGAGAATCCCACTTTCTCTCTTTTGGGAGCTCTACTCTTGGGTTTGAGGAAAATCCCGATTCATGGAATGGTCCTGATTTACTTCCAGATACTATGTGAAGATGATCCAGATGAGGAATACAGAATTCATCTGTATCTACTTCCATATTCTGACCAAGCAGTGGAGGTAAGTGAGGGCTGAGCTATGAGATGTAGAAGGTATGCTGTGAGTCTGGGATGTAGCCTAGCTCAATGATAGTAGCAAAGATTATATTGACTAGGAAGTAGAGGTGGGTGATTAATAACAACAACTAGACCGGTATAGAGGGTTTACAACTAGCCCAGTATAGAGGGTTTACAACTAGCCCAGTATAGAGGGTTTACAACTAGCCCAGTACAGAGGGTTTACAACTAGCCCAGTATAGAGGATTTACAACTAGCCCGGTATAGAGGGTTTACAACTAGCCCAGTATAGAGGGTTTACAACTAGCCCAGTATAGAGGGTTTACAACTAGCCCAGTATAGAGGATTTACAACTACCCCCGTATAGAGGGATTACAACTAGTCCGGTATAGAGGGATTACAACTAGCCCAGTATACATGAATTACAACTAACCCGGTATAGAGGATTTACAACTAGCCCAGTATAGAGGGTTTACAACTAGTCCGGTATAGACGGTTTACAACTATCCCAGTATAGAGGGTTTACAACTAGCCCAGTATAGAGGGTTTACAACTAGCCCAGTATAGAGGATTTACAACTACCCCCGTATAGAGGGATTACAACTAGTCCGGTATAGAGGGATTACAACTAGCCCAGTATACATGAATTACAACTAACCCGGTATAGAGGGTTTACAACTACCCCAGTATAGAGGGTTTACAACTAGCCCAGTATAGCGGATTTACAACTAGCCCGGTATAGAGGGTTTACAACTAGCCCAGTATAGAGGGTTTACAACTAGCCCAGTATAGCGGATTTACAACTAGCCCGGTATAGAGGGTTTACAACTAGCCCAGTATAGAGGGTTTACAACTATCCCAGTATAGAGGGTTTGCAACTAGCCCAGTATAGAGGATTTACAACTACCCCCGTATAGAGGGATTACAACTAGCCCAGTATACATGAATTACAACTAACCCGGTATAGAGGGTTTACAACAAGCCCAGTATAGAGGGTTTACAACTAGCCCGGTATAGAGGGTTTACAACTAGCCCGGTATAGAGGGTTTACAACTAGCCCGGTATAGAGGGATTACAACTAGCCCAGTATAGATGAATTACAACTAACCCGGTATAGAGGGTTTACAACTAGCCCGGTATAGAGGATTTACAACTAGCCCAGTATAGAGGGTTTACAACTAGCCCAGTATAGAGGGATTACAACTAGCCCGGTATAGAGGGTTTACAACTAGCCGGGTATAGAGGGATTACAACTAGTCCAGTATAGAGGGTTTACAAATAGCCCAGTATAGAGGGTTTACAACTAGCCCGGTATAGAGGATTTACAACTAGCCCGGTATAGAGGGATTACAACTAGTCCAGTATAGAGGGATTACAACTAGTCCGGTATAGAGGGATTACAACTAGCCCAGTATAGAGGATTTACAACTAGCCCAGTATAGAGGATTTACAACTAGCCCGGTATAGAGGATTTACAACTAGCCCGGTATAGAGGGTTTACAACTAGCCCGGTATAGAGGGATTACAACTAGCCCAGTATAGATGAATTACAACTAACCCGGTATAGAGGGTTTACAACTAGCCCGGTATAGAGGATTTACAACTAGCCCAGTATAGAGGGTTTACAACTAGCCCAGTATAGAGGGATTACAACTAGCCCGGTATAACAATAATAATAGTCCTTTAATAGTCCCACAGTGGGGAAATTCAGTGTGTTACAGCAGCAAAGATAAGATAAGCAGATACAAATACAAATACATGTACAGGAATGTTCCAAGGTGAGAGGCATTACATTAATAGCAGACAGACAGATAGGACGTAGGGGGGGGGGGGGGGGGATATAACAGGCAGAGAGATATTTCAGTTCTCTGAATGTAATGATCTCCGCTTAGATCGGTGTTGGTTGTACAGCCTAACAGCGGTGGGGAGGAAAGACTTCCGATAGCGCTCCTTCTCACACCTAGGGTGGAGCAGTCGGTCACTGACAGTACTGCCCAGCGCTATCACAGTCTCATGCATGGGATGGGAGTTATTCTCCCGCATGGAGCTCACCATGGACAGTATCCTTCTGTCACCCACCACCTGCACTGGGTCCAGTGGGCTCCCCAGGACAGAGCTGGCCCTTCTAATCAGCTTGTCAAGTTTATTTCTGTCCCTAGTTGATATACTGCTCCCCCAGCAGGCCACTCCAAAGAAGATGGCTGATGCCACTACCGAGTTGAAGAAAGTCCTAAGAAGTGCCCCCCGGATTCCAAAGGCTCTCAGCTTCCTAAGCAGGTAGAGCCTGCTGTGGCCCTTCCTGTACAGGGCCTCCATATGATCTGCCCAGTCCAGCTTATTATTAAGGAGCAAACCGAGGTACTTATAGGTGTTCACAATCTCGATGCCCGTCCCCAGGATGTCCACTGGTTTTGGAGGGCATCTGCCTTTACGGAAGTCCACCACCATCTCCTTGGTCTTCCCCGCGTTAATCTTCAGGTGGTTCTGGTGGCACCAGTCCACAAAAAACCGGTTCAGTTCTCTGTACTCCCTGTCATCATCGTCTGTGATGAGACCTACTATTGCTGAGTCGTCAGAATACTTCTGTATAGAGGGTTTACAACTAGCCCGGTATAGAGGGATTACAACTAGTCCAGTATAGAGGGTTTACAAATAGCCCAGTATAGAGGGTTTACAACTAGCCCGGTATAGAGGATTTACAACTAGCCCGGTATAGAGGGATTACAACTAGTCCAGTATAGAGTGATTACAACAAGTCCGGTATAGAGGGATTACAACTAGTCCAGTATAGAGGATTTACAACTAGCCCGGTATAGAGGATTTACAACTAGCCCGGTATAGAGGATTTACAAACTAGCCCGGTATAGAGGGTTTACAACTAGTCCAGTATAGAGGGTTTACAAATAGCCCAGTATAGAGGGTTTACAACTAGCCCGGTATAGAGGATTTACAACTAGCCCGGTATAGAGGGATTACAACTAGTCCAGTATAGAGGGATTACAACTAGTCCGGTATAGAGGTATTACAACTAGCCCGGTATAGAGGATTTACAACTAGCCCAGTATAGAGGATTTACAACTAGCCCGGTATAGAGGATTTACAACTAGCCCGGTATAGAGGGTTTACAACTAGCCCGGTATAGAGGGTTTACAACTAGCCCAGTATAGAGGGTTTACAACTAGCCCAGTATAGAGGATTTACAACTACCCCCGTATAGAGGGATTACAACTAGTCCGGTATAGAGGGATTATAACTAGCCCAGTATACATGAATTACAACTAACCCGGTATAGAGGGTTTACAACTAGCCCGGTATAGAGGATTTACAACTAGCCCAGTATAGAGGGTTTACAACTAGCCCAGTATAGAGGGTTTACAACTAGCCCAGTATAGAGGGTTTACAACTAGCCCAGTATAGAGGGTTTACAACTAGCCCAGTATAGAGGATTTACAACTACCCCCGTATAGAGGGATTACAACTAGTCCGGTATAGAGGGATTACAACTAGCCCGGTATAGATGAATTACAACTAACCCGGTATAGAGGGTTTACAACTAGCCCAGTATAGAGGATTTACAACTAGCCCAGTATAGAGGGTTTACAACTAGCCCAGTATAGAGGGTTTACAACTAGTCCGGTATAGAGGGTTTACAACTAGCCCAGTATAGATGAATTACAACTAGCCCAGTATAGAGGGATTACAACTAGTCCAGTATAGAGGGTTTACAAATAGCCCAGTATAGAGGGTTTACAACTAGCCCGGTATAGAGGATTTACAACTAGCCCGGTATAGAGGGTTTACAACTAGTCCAGTACAGAGGGTTTACAACTAGCCCAGTATAGAGGATTTACAACTAGCCCAGTATAGAGGTTTTACAACTATCCCGGTATAGAGGGATTACAACTAGCCCGGTATAGAGGGATTACAACTAGTCCGGTATAGAGGGATTACAACTAGTCCGGTATAGAGGGATTACAACTAGTCCGGTATAGAGGGATTACAACTTGCCCGGTATAGAGGATTTACAACTAGCCCGGTATAGAGGGATTACAACTAGCCCGGTATAGATGAATTACAACTAACCCGGTATAGAGGGTTTACAACTAGCCCAGTATAGAGGATTTACAACTAGCCCAGTATAGAGGGTTTACAACTAGCCCAGTATAGAGGGTTTACAACTAGTCCGGTATAGAGGGTTTACAACTAGCCCAGTATAGATGAATTACAACTAGCCCAGTATAGAGGGATTACAACTAGTCCAGTATAGAGGGTTTACAAATAGCCCAGTATAGAGGGTTTACAACTAGCCCGGTATAGAGGATTTACAACTAGCCCGGTATAGAGGGTTTACAACTAGTCCAGTACAGAGGGTTTACAACTAGCCCAGTATAGAGGATTTACAACTAGCCCAGTATAGAGGTTTTACAACTATCCCGGTATAGAGGGATTACAACTAGCCCGGTATAGAGGGATTACAACTAGTCCGGTATAGAGGGATTACAACTAGTCCGGTATAGAGGGATTACAACTAGTCCGGTATAGAGGGATTACAACTTGCCCGGTATAGAGGATTTACAACTAGCCCGGTATAGAGGGATTACAACTAGCCCGGTATAGATGGATTACAACTAGTCCGGTATAGAGGGATTACAACTAGTCCGGTATAGAGGGATTACAACTAGCCCAGTATAGAGGATTTACAACTAGCCCAGTATAGAGGATTTACAACTAGCCCAGTATAGAGGGTTTACAACTAGCCCGGTATAGAGGGATTACAACTAGCCCAGTATAGAGGGTTTACAACTAGCCCAGTATAGAGGGTTTACAACTAGCCCGGTATAGAGGTTTTACAACTAGCCCGATATAGAGGGATTACAACTAGCCCGGTATAGAGGATTTACAACTAGCCCGGTATAGAGGTTTTACAACTAGCCCAGTATAGAGGATTTACAACTAGCCCGGTATAGAGGTTTTACAACCAGCCCGGTATAGAGGGATTACAACTAGCCCAGTATAGAGGATTTACAACTAGCCCGGTATAGAGGTTTTACAACTAGCCCGGGATAGAGGGTTTACAACTAGCCCAGTATAGATAAATTACAACTAGCCCAGTATAGAGAGATTACAACTAGCCCAGTATAGATAAATTACAACTAGCCCGGTATAGAGGGATTACAACTAGCTCGGTAGAGAGGATTTACAACTAGCCCGGGATAGAGGCTTTACAACTAGCCCAGTATAGAGGGTTTACAACTAGTGGAAATTAATTATAGTGCTGTTAACCTGTTTTTTGCTGTCATAAATTAACTCGTTCCCAACATCCACTGTTATAGTACGGTGGATGCTGGGTCTGTGAATATGGCACCCGCTCAGAAGCAGAACGCGTGCCATAACTGCTGGGAATACAGTGGAGATCATGGACATTAAATGGGTATTCCAGTTACATGTTACAATGGATAGGGGGTAATTTAGGGGATGAGACTTCCCCCAATCCTGAGAACAGGGGGGTGTTTTATCCCCATCATCAGTGTAGCTGTGCTGAACGTAGGTGCACACCTGCCCTATTCATTTTAATGGGAGCGTGGGGAATGGCTGAACCATTAAAGTGAATGACAACAACAAGGGGAAGGATCAGTGGCGGTCTAAGCGGTCGGACCCCACTAATCATTCATAACCCTCATGAAAAAAATATAAAAATACTAATTACCCCTTTCTGTGAAATGCATAAAAATAAACATATAAAAATGCCCAAACTATAAAAAAGAACAAATAGTGATCAAAACAATGGATATTCCCCAAAATGATAGAAATTAAAATTACATCTTGTGCCGCAAAAAAAAAAAAAAAAAAATAAAAACCCTCACACAGCTCTGCACATGGCCAGAAACACAAAAACGTCTTGGTATTTTCTCATTATATTGAACAAAAATAAAAAAAATTAAGATTCAAATAGAAATTTTCCATAGGGTTGAAAAAAATCGAGACTATTTTTTTGCAAAATCGCCCAGCTCTACTAGGAAGGGAGATAAAGATCTCAATAAAGGACTTTTCCGCACCTCCACCAACTCCAACTTCCTTCAATAGGCACGTTCCACTGATCTGGGAGTAGTTGGAATATTTTCTCTAGCCCCCACTGTTCCTGAGCAAATCAGTCATGGTATTTTCAGCACCCAATATGCTAATTAGGCTCTCTGCTGTCAGGTGGGCGGTCCTGGGCTGGAGCAGATAATCTGGGTCCGCCCACCTGACAGTACAGAGCCTTATTAGCATATTGGATTCCGAGACTAGCAGAAATGATTGCTCCGGAATGGTCGGGGATAATAATCCAACCATGCTGGACTCAGTGGTATTGACCCTATTGAAGGATGCAAAGGGCTGAAGTTGGCGGAGGTGGGGAAAGGTCCACTTTACGTGTCAACTCGTATTGTCCAATAAACTATGAAACTGTACTTATGGCAAGAGTATTGGCTATAAGATTGGCTAAAGTAGCCTCACGTCTATCTGGGAAGAATCAAACTGGGTTCATTTCAGTCAAGACTACAGGAGTGAATAGTAGGAGGAGTTTAAAATATGCAACTCTCTAACTGGGGTGCAGAACTGGATTTACGGGGAAAGGGCCATTAGGTCGGCCCATAGACGGAATAAGGAGACGGTGAACTTTTATTACGGTCAGAATTGGGGCTGGGCGATTATGACTTAAAATCACGACTAATTGAACAATTATTTTAGGACACTCCCCTTTTTACATGCCACACCATTGGATTTAGAATGAATTGGACACAATCCATCCTACTTCCACTGCAGGGTCTGAACGCAGCACCATCAACTAATACTACTAATACAACTAGTACTACCGGCAGGCGGCCATTTGACATACTGTATCTGGGCATAACAATTTCTAGGGACTTAAAGTGTGTCATTTCACTTTTTTTAGGGGAGAGTGTTTGGTGAACATATTTCTTATATACTTTATAAACCTTCTTTACATCCTTGTAACAACAGACTCTAAAGTTTTCCCTAGTAATGCTCGAAGTTTTGCCAGGGAGAATCTGTACACAAACTGTATTGCTGTTATGTATAGATGTAGCAGTTGCCAAAAGAGAGGCGGAGTCACTCCAAATAGCTGTACCTAGAAACATGATCATGGTGTCATATGAAAGCTGAGAGTCTTATATTTCAAAAAAACTGAGATATCACTCTTTAAACATGGAGCTGGGAATGTGAGCTTTATATGTGCAGTTCATGCTGGATATAAAAATCTCAGCTTTCATAAGACACCAGAACCACTGTTCTAGGTGCTAGAAAACCAGAGATACGGCTATTTAAAGTGCCCTCCAACCCCTTTTGCCAATTGCTACATCTGTACACTCTGGCAATGCACAGTTCAAGATGGTACCCACATATATCAAAGAGTTATAGCATATTTGTGGGCAAACCCCTTTACTGAGATTTCGTTTGTGAGCTCAGAGGTTTGACTTTATCACCTTTATTTCTTATTCATATTACTTTAGAACCTCGATCAAAAGAAGAAGAAATCTAAATACCAGAGAATCGAGAAACCGACTCAAACCATGGACAATGTATATACTAAAGTAAAATACTTTGTCTCCAGCCAGCCAGAAGCCTACGTATGTCCCAAGGTATCAACAAGACATATGCATACTGCAGATTTATTACTCAGCATTAGACACTTTACGAATGTCTAATCCAGGTGTCACCAAAACCCAGTACTTGTGCCGGGGTCAGCACCTCAGGCATATTCACCCGGCACAGGGCGCTCTCTGATGTTGTCTGTGGGCGGGATCAATGACGTATTCTGTTCTGTTCTATTCTATTCTTTATTTGAACAAGAGTTCTTGCGTTTATGCAAGAAAAAGAGCAGGCTGTGCGAGGGGCCTCCTCTGTCCCTACAAAGCTGTCTTACCGCATGTACAAAAAACAAAAATGTGTCCGGTCCTGAACCTGGATTCTAGGCCCAGTCCAATGAAAGACCCAACACTGGCAGTACTATGATGGCAGGAAGGAGTTATATCCTGAAAAACCTCCTTAATGTTTTCCTTGACATTTTTTTTTTCTAATAATATAAATCCAAACTAACCTTTAACTACAACCTTTCAGACCCTCACGTTCAGTTCAGAACCGAATCAGTCTACGGAGATCAACTTTAGGAAAAATGATGTTAATATTAATCTTCTTGTGGCAAAAGAAAGAACCAAAGAAATAGTCTGGCAGGCTACAGTGACGAAAGGTACCATTTGTTTCATTTCCTCTTTTTGCAGTTCTCTCCGAGCTGGTGGCTGGATACTGACTGCCATAAGCTGCACACAGTACGTAGAGAAGAATCTGCTCTATAAATCTGTCTCTTTCTTACTCAGAAATAGCCTCAAAACTATGCAGGACATATAGAGAGAGGTACTAACAGATCCTAACGTGCATAAACTACTTTGGTTGTGACAGAAAGCTCCTACTTAGCTCCAGCATCAGAGTACAACTGTGTTTCAGCTGCCACCCCCCTCCCTCTGCTCACTCCTCACCTCCACTCTCCATAGACTTCTATAGACATGTGTAATCTAAGTCATGTGACCTGCTGTACATCTCAAGAGAGAAATAGCAGAGATTTTCAGCGTGACCATCATTTTAGCAGAGAGAGGGGAAGTAGTGTAACAGCCTAGCAAAGGAAGAAAGAAAACATTTCTCTGATAAAATATATTACACAGTTCAATCCCTTGTACTTTTGATTGATGCAACGTTTGTGCAGACGTTACTGACCGCTTACAAAGTACATTATACAAAGTGATGATTTACCTCTTTTCGTTGCTGTAGGTGATATAAAACAGAACACACACTCGAGATTTCGGCCATCAACCCATGCAGGTGAATGTTTGTGAGATTTGTGCTATAAATGTCATAAAATGATCTAATGCAAATAAAGCTCAGTCCATGAATAATGAAAAGTTCAGAAGATTTCAAGTACTTGGAAATCTATCCTGACAGTATGTCTCACAGCTGAAAGTTTGTTACAATTATATCCAGTAGACAATTCACTTTGTACTAAATACATCACTAACCCACCCCACAAAATTAAAGCAGACCCTTCACCACCTCCACCTCATTGGATCTGTCAGTAAGTTCCGCTGATTCCGACATAGCTGGCAGTGTTTCTCTGTCACCTTTGCCAAGCACTTTCTGCTCCCAACACCTGACAGCAGAGACCATAAGGGTGCTGGGAAAGGTGGGGGCGACAGAAAAACTGTGACCGAATCAGTGGAGCGGAGCTTATTGACAGATCCAAGGAGTTGGTGGAGGCGGCGAAAGGTCATCCTTAAACCAATGAACAAAAGAGAAATGTAAACCCCACCAATATTTGGTGTGACCTTTGCCCTTTGGAGGAGGAGTCCTGGAAGTGATGATCCGGCCCCCACAGATATAGCCCTGATCTCATCATCATCCAGTCTGTCTTGGATGACATGGAGAGACAGACGGATTGGACAAGCCTACATCTTACTGAGGATCTGTGTTTAGTACTCCAAGATGGCGGCAGGAACAACCTCCCTGCCCAGTTCTTCCGAAAACTGTCCGCAAGAAGAATTGAAGGCAAAGGTCACAACAAATATTGATGGGATTTACAGCTCTCTTTTCTTCATTCACTTCATTTTGTTAATTGAGAAAAATAAACCATTAACCCTTCTATTTCCGTAAGCATTCTTACTGCACAGCATTTATTCCACGCCATGATGCGGCTCCCCTCTGACCTGGTGCTGACGTCATCCACCAGGAATCACAGACCGCTAGAGCTGCTGGGTCCTAGAGGAGCCAGATCAGCTCTGTAGTTATGATCAGGGGGTGGCATTCCTCCTGTAACTGAGGCCTGGTTCACATCTGCATTTGGGTTTCCGTTCGGGGAGTTCGCTTGGGGACCCCCTGAACAGAAACCTGTATGCATAAAAAAGCAGTTTACCTGGGAAACCCGCGGACCCCATAGACTATAATGGGGTCCTTGTGGTTTCCGCTCAGTTTCCGAACGAAACATGCGGAGAGAAAAGTACTGCCTGCATAACATAAAAATAAAGATCCATGTGTCACCGGAAAAAAAAAAGACGCAAAAATTTATTTGAATAACCTGGGCGAGAATATGTTTTAACCCTTAAAATGACATGTGAGAAAAAAACGTGAAAATGTGTCTGGTCCTGAACCAGGGAAAATAGCCCGGTACTGAATTGGTTAAAGGGGTGTTACCACGTTAATAATTTATCATCCATCCATAGGATGGGGGATAATTTTTAGATCTGTGGGGGTCGGACCTGAAAGACACCGCCTTATTAGGAGAACGAGGGACCACCTGAGATAGCGGAGCGCTGCACTGCGGCTAATGATGGTACTCCCATTCATTCATAGAGCGCTCGGCTGTCTCAGGTGTTCCCAGTGTAATTCATGGAGAAGTGTGCGAGACGTCAAAAGTATAGACAATGACACTTCTACAAGCCACAACAGAGGCAGAGGCAGTGTATAAACCGAAATATAGAGCCAATATATAAAAGCCTCCAGCGCCTCAGCACATTACATGCACTTGTGTTTGCTCCTGTACATGTGGGGTGATGTCTGCGCTTCAGGCACGGGGTAATACAGTATAGGGTGATAGTCTGACTACATGGATGACTTAAAGGGATTGAGACGATTTCTTATATGTAACACATTCTGCTATTTGTAGGAGATTCTCCCCAGCATTTTGTGGATAAACATCGATCAGACCTAATACAAGCCGTGAGAAACATCAAACCTGTCCTAGACGACCTCAAGCAGCTGAGACTTGTAACAGAGGAAGCGGAGAGTACCATCACAAGCCAGCAAAAGCCTCAGGATCAGATGAGAAAACTCCTCCAGAATGTGCAATACTGGTGCACGGAAGACAAGGATAAGTTCTATAAGGCTGTGAAGAGCCACAATAAGTCATGCATCACAAGGATAGAGACAAGAAACCAAGACCAGTCAGCAGAAGATTTACATCCTGATCCATGATATGTGTGACAGTGTACATGCATTACATTACTTATCCTGCATTATACTCCAGAGCTGTGCTCACTATTCTGCTGGTGCAGTCACTGTGTACATACATTACATTACTTATCCTGTACTGATCCTAAGTTATATCCTGTATTATACTCCAGAGCTGCGCTCACTATTCTGCTGGTGCAGTCACTGTGTACATACATTACATTACTTATCCTGTATTATACTCCAGAGCTGCACTCACTATTCTGCTGGTGCAGTCACTGTGTACATACATTACATTACTTATCCTGTACTGATCCTGAGTTACATCCTGTATTATACTCCAGAGCTGCACTCACTATTCTGCTGGTACAGTCACTGTGTACATACATTACATTACTTATCCTGTACTGATCCTGAGTTACATCCTGTATTATACTCCAGAGCTGCACTCACTATTCTGCTGGTGCAGTCACTGTGTACATACATTACATTACTTATCCTGTACTGATCCTGAGTTACATCCTGTATCATACTCCAGAGCTGCGCTCACTATTCTGCTGGTACAGTCACTGTGTACATACATTACATTACTTATCCTGTACTGATCCTGAGTTACATCCTGTATTATACTCCAGAGCTGCGCTCACTATTCTGCTGGTGCAGTCACTGTGTACATACATTACATTACTTATCCTGTATTATACTCCAGAGCTGCACTCACTATTCTGCTGGTACAGTCACTGTGTACATACATTACATTACTTATCCTGTATTATACTCCAGACCTGTGCTCAATATTCTGCTGGTGCAGTCACTGTATACATACGTTACTTATCCTGTATTATACTCCAGAGCTGCACTCACTATTCTGCTGGCGCAGTCACTGTGTACATACATTACATTACTTATCCTGTAATGACCCTGAGTTACATCCTGTATTATACTCCAGAGCTGCGCTCACTATTCTGCTGGTGCAGTCACTGTGTACATACATTACATTACTTATCCTGTACTGATCCTGAGTTATATCCTGTATTATACACCAGACCTGTGCTCAATATTCTGCTGGTGCAGTCACTGTATACATACGTTACTTATCCTGTATTATACTCCAGAGCTCCACTCACTATTCTGCTGGCGCAGTCACTGTGTACATACATTACATTACTTATCCTGTACTGATCCTGAGTTACATCCTGTATTATACTCCAGAGCTGCGCTCACTATTCTGCTGGTGCAGTCACTGTGTACATACATTACTTATCCTGTATTATACTCCAGAGCTGCACTCACTATTCTGCTGGTGCAGTCACTGTGTACATACATTACATTACTTATCCTGTATTATACTCCAGAGCTGTGCTCAATATTCTGCTGGTGCAGTCACTGTATACATACGTTACTTATCCTGTATTATACTCCAGAGCTGCACTCACTATTCTGCTGGCGCAGTCACTGTGTACATACATTACATTACTTATCCTGTACTGATCCTGAGATACATCCTGTATTATACTCCAGAGCTGCGCTCACTATTCTGCTGGCGCAGTCACTGTGTACATACATTACATTACTTATCCTGTATTATACTCCAGAGCTGTGCTCAATATTCTGCTGGTGCAGTCACTGTATACATACGTTACTTATCCTGTATTATACTCCAGAGCTGCACTCACTATTCTGCTGGCGCAGTCACTGTGTACATACATTACATTACTTATCCTGTACTGATCCTGAGTTATATCCTGTATTATACTCCAGAGCTGTGCTCAATATTCTGCTGGTGCAGTCACTGTATACATACGTTACTTATCCTGTATTATACTCCAGAGCTGCACTCACTATTCTGCTGGCGCAGTCACTGTGTACATACATTACATTACTTGTCCTGTACTGATCCTGAGTTACATCCTGTATTATACTCCAGAGCTGCACTCACTATTCTGCTGGTACAGTCACTGTGTACATACATTGTATAGGATGGATGGCTCTTGTAACTGTAGAGATTTCCTATGTCAGACATTTTGGTGTATCCATAGACGATGCCATAAATGTCTGATGGATTTGGGCCCCTCACCTATCTTTATATTTGGGGGCCACACACCCTCCTGGATACGGTGACCAGGGGACATAGAGCTACAGGTGCTACACTCTGTCCATACCTCCCATAGAAGTGAATGGCACAGTAGTCGCGCACATTAATACTCCATTCTGGTGGCTCCGGACTGTGAGGGTTGCAACGCTCTGACCCCGAAGGACCCTCCATCATGGAGCACCCCTCTAACCCCATCAGACCATGTCCCTTTCCCAGAATTCTATCCTTGAGGCCATCTTCACCCCCTAGTAACATCCCTCATAGCGCCCCCTGCGGCCACCATTCCCTCCACACCTCCCACTACATTTGTTTAGTGTACTCAGGTCAGTACACCACATCACTGCGGCAGCCATAATATTGTAGACCTGACGCTAACTACTCCTAGTGATATTTAAAGTCTTCTCCCTAGTGTCAGCTGTGTGCGCCGAGCTGGACCAGCCGATCTCCTCCTCTTGCACACTCTGATACCTGGGATACGGCTGAGCGGACCAGCGCGGCGGCCATTTTGTCGTAGTCCTTTGTGCTCTCCTGCAGTCACATGACCGCCGCTCATTCCAGGTTTCTGACTCCAGTTCCTCGTCAGAGAGCCGGGTGTCTGCAGCCAGAGGTAACAGTGACTGTTCTGACTAATGTTGTGTCTGCTGACTGCAGGGGAGGCGCCATGTTATACCCCCTGTATACTGACACCATGCACTGCAGTATATAGGAGACCTGCACTGTATACAAGGTACAGTCATCACCGGTGACTACCGCACACTGTTCTGTATACAGTAGTGTATCCTGTACTGTACAGTGTGAGGACAAGTATACAAGGTACAGCCATCACCGGTGACTACCGCACACTGCTCTGTATACAGTAGTGTATCCTGTACTGTACAGTGTGAGGACAAGTATACAAGGTACAGCCATCACCGGTGACTACCGCACACTGCTCTGTATACAGTAGTGTACCCTGTACCGTACAGGGTGAGGACAAGTATACAAGGTACAGCCATCACTGGTGACTACCGCACACTGCTCTGTATACAGTAGTATCCTGTACTGTACAGTGTGAGGACAAGTATACAAGGTACAGCCATCACTGGTGACTACCGCACACTGCTCTGTATACAGTAGTATCCTGTACTGTACAGTGTGAGGACAAGTATACAAGGTACGGCCATCACCGGTGACTACCGCACACTGCTCTGTATACAGTAGTGTATCCTGTACTGTACAGTGTGAGGACAAGCATACAAGGTACGGCCATCACCGGTGACTACCGCACACTGCTCTGTATACAGTAGTGTATCCTGTACTGTACAGTGTGAGGACAAGTACACAAGGTACAGCCATCACCGGTGACTACCGCACACTGCTCTGTATACAGTAGTGTATCCTGTACTGTACAGTGTGAGGACAAGTATACAAGGTACGGCCATCACCGGTGACTACCGCACACTGCTCTGTATACAGTAGTATCCTGTACTGTACAGTGTGAGGACAAGTATACAAGGTACGGCCATCACCGGTGACTACCGCACACTGCTCTGTATACAGTAGTGTATCCTGTACTGTACAGTGTGAGGACAAGTATACAAGGTACAGCCATCATCGGTGACTACCACACACTGCTCTGTATACAGTAGTATCCTGTACTGTACAGTGTGAGGACAAGTATACAGGGTACAGCCATCACCGGTGACTACCGCACACTGTTCTGTATACAGTAGTGTATCCTGTACTGTACAGTGTGAGGACAAGTATACAAGGTACGGCCATCACCGGTGACTACCGCACACTGCTCTGTATACAGTAGTATCCTGTACTGTACAGTGTGAGGACAAGTATACAAGGTACGGCCATCACTGGTGACTACCGCACACTGCTCTGTATACAGTAATGTATCCTGTACTGTACAGTGTGAGGACAAGTATACAAGGTACGGCCATCACTGGTGACTACCGCACACTGCTCTGTATACAGTAATGTATCCTGTACTGTACAGTGTGAGGACAAGTATACAAGGTACGGCCATCACCGGTGACTACCGCACACTGCTCTGTATACAGTAGTATCCTGTACTGTACAGTGTGAGGACAAGTATACAAGGTACAGCCATCACCGGTGACTACCGCACACTGCTCTGTATACAGTAGTATCCTGTACTGTACAGTGTGAGGACAAGTATACAAGGTACGGCCATAATCGGTGACTACTGCACTGTATACAGTAGTGTATCCTGTACTGTACAGTGTGAGGACAAGTATACAAGGTACGGCCATCACCGGTGACTACCGCACACTGCTCTGTATACAGTAGTATCCTGTACTGTACAGTGTGAGGACAAGTATACAAGGTACGGTCATCACTGGTGACTACCGCACACTGCTCTGTATACAGTAATGTATCCTGTACTGTACAGTGTGAGGACAAGTATACAAGGTACGGCCATCACTGGTGACTACCGCACACTGCTCTGTATACAGTAATGTATCCTGTACTGTACAGTGTGAGGACAAGTATACAAGGTACGGCCATCACTGGTGACTACCGCACACTGCTCTGTATACAGTAATGTATCCTGTACTGTACAGTGTGAGGACAAGTATACAAGGTACGGCCATCACCGGTGACTACCGCACACTGCTCTGTATACAGTAGTGTATCCTGTACTGTACAGTGTGAGGACAAGTATACAAGGTACAGCCATCACCGGTGACTACCGCACACTGCTCTGTATACAGTAATGTATCCTGTACTGTACAGTGTGAGGACAAGTATACAAGGTACGGCCATCACCGGTGACTACCGCACACTGCTCTGTATACAGTAGTATCCTGTACTGTACAGTGTGAGGACAAGTATACAAGGTACAGCCATCACCGGTGACTACCGCACACTGCTCTGTATACAGTAGTGTATCCTGTACTGTATAGTGTGAGGACAAGTATACAAGGTACGGCCATCACCGGTGACTACTGTGTATCCTGTACTGTACAGTGTGAGGATAAGTATACAAGGTACGGCCATCACCGGTGACTACTGTGTATCCTGTACTGTACAGTGTGAGGACAAGTATACAAGGTACAGCCATCACCGGTGACTACCGCACACTGCTCTGTATACAGTAGTATCCTGTACTGTACAGTGTGAGGACAAGTATACAAGGTACAGCCATCACTGGTGACTACCGCACACTGCTCTGTATACAGTAGTGTATCCTGTACTGTACAGTGTGAGGACAAGTATACAAGGTACGGCCATCACCGGTGACTACCGCACACTGCTCTGTATACAGTAGTATCCTGTACTGTACAGTGTGAGGACAAGTATACAAGGTACGGCCATCACTGGTGACTACCGCACACTGCTCTGTATACAGTAATGTATCCTGTACTGTACAGTGTGAGGACAAGTATACAAGGTACGGCCATCACTGGTGACTACCGCACACTGCTCTGTATACAGTAATGTATCCTGTACTGTACAGTGTGAGGACAAGTATACAAGGTACGGCCATCACTGGTGACTACCGCACACTGCTCTGTATACAGTAATGTATCCTGTACTGTACAGTGTGAGGACAAGTATACAAGGTACGACCATCACCGGTGACTACCGCACACTGCTCTGTATACAGTAGTGTATCCTGTACTGTACAGTGTGAGGACAAGTATACAAGGTACGGCCATCACCGGTGACTACCGCACACTGCTCTGTATACAGTAGTGTATCCTGTACTGTACAGTGTGAGGACAAGTATACAAGGTACAGCCATCACCGGTGACTACCGCACACTGCTCTGTATACAGTAGTATCCTGTACTGTACAGTGTGAGGACAAGTATACAAGGTACGGCCATCACCGGTGACTACTGCACTGTATACAGTAGTGTATCCTGTACTGTACAGTGTGAGGACAAGTATACAAGGTACGGCCATCACCGGTGACTACCGCACACTGCTCTGTATACAGTAGTATCCTGTACTGTACAGTGTGAGGACAAGTATACAAGGTACAGCCATCACAGGTGACTACCGCACACTGCTCTGTATACAGTAGTGTACCCTGTACTGTACAGTGTGAGGACAAGTATACAAGGTACAGCCATCACTGGTGACTACCGCACACTGCTCTGTATACAGTAATGTATCCTGTACTGTACAGTGTGAGGACAAGTATACAAGGTACAGCCATCACCGGTGACTACCGCACACTGCTCTGTATACAGTAGTATCCTGTACTGTACAGTGTGAGGACAAGTATACAAGGTACGGCCATCACCGGTGACTACCGCACACTGCTCTGTATACAGTAGTATCCTGTACTGTACAGTGTGAGGACAAGTATACAAGGTACGGCCATCACTGGTGACTACCGCACACTGCTCTGTATACAGTAATGTATCCTGTACTGTACAGTGTGAGGACAAGTATACAAGGTACGGCCATCACCGGTGACTACCGCACACTGCTCTGTATACAGTAGTGTATCCTGTACTGTACAGTGTGAGGACAAGTATACAAGGTACAGCCATCATCGGTGACTACCACACACTGCTCTGTATACAGTAGTATCCTGTACTGTACAGTGTGAGGACAAGTATACAGGGTACAGCCATCACCGGTGACTACCGCACACTGTTCTGTATACAGTAGTGTATCCTGTACTGTACAGTGTGAGGACAAGTATACAAGGTACGGCCATCACCGGTGACTACCGCACACTGCTCTGTATACAGTAGTATCCTGTACTGTACAGTGTGAGGACAAGTATACAAGGTACGGCCATCACTGGTGACTACCGCACACTGCTCTGTATACAGTAATGTATCCTGTACTGTACAGTGTGAGGACAAGTATACAAGGTACGGCCATCACTGGTGACTACCGCACACTGCTCTGTATACAGTAATGTATCCTGTACTGTACAGTGTGAGGACAAGTATACAAGGTACGGCCATCACCGGTGACTACCGCACACTGCTCTGTATACAGTAGTATCCTGTACTGTACAGTGTGAGGACAAGTATACAAGGTACAGCCATCACCGGTGACTACCGCACACTGCTCTGTATACAGTAGTATCCTGTACTGTACAGTGTGAGGACAAGTATACAAGGTACGGCCATAATCGGTGACTACTGCACTGTATACAGTAGTGTATCCTGTACTGTACAGTGTGAGGACAAGTATACAAGGTACGGCCATCACCGGTGACTACCGCACACTGCTCTGTATACAGTAGTATCCTGTACTGTACAGTGTGAGGACAAGTATACAAGGTACGGCCATCACTGGTGACTACCGCACACTGCTCTGTATACAGTAATGTATCCTGTACTGTACAGTGTGAGGACAAGTATACAAGGTACGGCCATCACTGGTGACTACCGCACACTGCTCTGTATACAGTAATGTATCCTGTACTGTACAGTGTGAGGACAAGTATACAAGGTACGGCCATCACTGGTGACTACCGCACACTGCTCTGTATACAGTAATGTATCCTGTACTGTACAGTGTGAGGACAAGTATACAAGGTACGGCCATCACCGGTGACTACCGCACACTGCTCTGTATACAGTAGTGTATCCTGTACTGTACAGTGTGAGGACAAGTATACAAGGTACAGCCATCACCGGTGACTACCGCACACTGCTCTGTATACAGTAATGTATCCTGTACTGTACAGTGTGAGGACAAGTATACAAGGTACGGCCATCACCGGTGACTACCGCACACTGCTCTGTATACAGTAGTGTATCCTGTACTGTACAGTGTGAGGACAAGTATACAAGGTACAGCCATCACCGGTGACTACCGCACACTGCTCTGTATACAGTAGTATCCTGTACTGTACAGTGTGAGGACAAGTATACAAGGTACGGCCATCACCGGTGACTACTGCACTGTATACAGTAGTGTATCCTGTACTGTACAGTGTGAGGACAAGTATACAAGGTACGGCCATCACCGGTGACTACCGCACACTGCTCTGTATACAGTAGTATCCTGTACTGTACAGTGTGAGGACAAGTATACAAGGTACAGCCATCACCGGTGACTACCGCACACTGCTCTGTATACAGTAGTGTATCCTGTACTGTATAGTGTGAGGACAAGTATACAAGGTACGGCCATCACCGGTGACTACTGTGTATCCTGTACTGTACAGTGTGAGGATAAGTATACAAGGTACGGCCATCACCGGTGACTACTGTGTATCCTGTACTGTACAGTGTGAGGACAAGTATACAAGGTACAGCCATCACCGGTGACTACCGCACACTGCTCTGTATACAGTAGTATCCTGTACTGTACAGTGTGAGGACAAGTATACAAGGTACAGCCATCACTGGTGACTACCGCACACTGCTCTGTATACAGTAGTGTATCCTGTACTGTACAGTGTGAGGACAAGTATACAAGGTACGGCCATCACCGGTGACTACCGCACACTGCTCTGTATACAGTAGTATCCTGTACTGTACAGTGTGAGGACAAGTATACAAGGTACGGCCATCACTGGTGACTACCGCACACTGCTCTGTATACAGTAATGTATCCTGTACTGTACAGTGTGAGGACAAGTATACAAGGTACGGCCATCACTGGTGACTACCGCACACTGCTCTGTATACAGTAATGTATCCTGTACTGTACAGTGTGAGGACAAGTATACAAGGTACGGCCATCACTGGTGACTACCGCACACTGCTCTGTATACAGTAATGTATCCTGTACTGTACAGTGTGAGGACAAGTATACAAGGTACGGCCATCACCGGTGACTACCGCACACTGCTCTGTATACAGTAGTGTATCCTGTACTGTACAGTGTGAGGACAAGTATACAAGGTACAGCCATCACCGGTGACTACCGCACACTGCTCTGTATACAGTAATGTATCCTGTACTGTACAGTGTGAGGACAAGTA
Organism: Leptodactylus fallax; assembly: GCA_947044405.1. NCBI lineage: Eukaryota > Metazoa > Chordata > Amphibia > Anura > Leptodactylidae > Leptodactylus > Leptodactylus fallax. Next base: position 610,772 of record CAMRHE010000366.1, read on the forward strand.
TACAAGGTACGGCCATCACCGGTGACTACCGCACACTGCTCTGTATACAGTAGTGTATCCTGTACTGTACAGTGTGAGGACAAGTATACAAGGTACAGCCATCACCGGTGACTACCGCACACTGCTCTGTATACAGTAGTATCCTGTACTGTACAGTGTGAGGACAAGTATACAAGGTACGGCCATCACCGGTGACTACTGCACTGTATACAGTAGTGTATCCTGTACTGTACAGTGTGAGGACAAGTATACAAGGTACGGCCATCACCGGTGACTACCGCACACTGCTCTGTATACAGTAGTATCCTGTACTGTACAGTGTGAGGACAAGTATACAAGGTACAGCCATCACCGGTGACTACCGCACACTGCTCTGTATACAGTAGTGTATCCTGTACTGTATAGTGTGAGGACAAGTATACAAGGTACGGCCATCACCGGTGACTACTGTGTATCCTGTACTGTACAGTGTGAGGACAAGTATACAAGGTACGGCCATCACCGGTGACTACTGTGTATCCTGTACTGTACAGTGTGAGGACAAGTATACAAGGTACAGCCATCACCGGTGACTACCGCACACTGCTCTGTATACAGTAGTGTCCTGTACTGTACAGTGTGAGGACAAGTATACAAGGTACAGCCATCACTGGTGACTACCGCACACTGCTCTGTATACAGTAGTGTATCCTGTACTGTACAGTGTGAGGACAAGTATACAAGGTACGGCCATCACCGGTGACTACCACACACTGCTCTGTATACAGTAGTATCCTGTACTGTACAGTGTGAGGACAAGTATACAAGGTACGGCCATCACTGGTGACTACCGCACACTGCTCTGTATACAGTAATGTATCCTGTACTGTACAGTGTGAGGACAAGTATACAAGGTACGGCCATCACTGGTGACTACCGCACACTGCTCTGTATACAGTAATGTATCCTGTACTGTACAGTGTGAGGACAAGTATACAAGGTACGGCCATCACCGGTGACTACCGCACACTGCTCTGTATACAGTAGTGTATCCTGTACTGTACAGTGTGAGGACAAGTATACAAGGTACAGCCATCACCGGTGACTACCGCACACTGCTCTGTATACAGTAATGTATCCTGTACTGTACAGTGTGAGGACAAGTATACAAGGTACGGCCATCACCGGTGACTACCGCACACTGCTCTGTATACAGTAGTGTATCCTGTACTGTACAGTGTGAGGACAAGTATACAAGGTACAGCCATCACCGGTGACTACCGCACACTGCTCTGTATACAGTAGTATCCTGTACTGTACAGTGTGAGGACAAGAATACAAGGTACGGCCATCACCGGTGACTACTGCGTATCCTGTACTGTACAGTGTGAGGACAAGTATACAGGGTACAGCCATCACCGGTGACTACCGCACACTACTCTGTATACAGTAGTATCCTGTACTGTACAGTGTGAGGACAAGTATACAGGGTACGGCCATCACCGGTGACTACCGCACACTGCTCTGTATACAGTAGTGTATCCTGTACTGTACAGTGTGAGGACAAGTATACAAGGTACAGCCATCACCGGTGACTACCGCACACTGCTCTGTATACAGTAGTGTATCCTGTACTGTACAGTGTGAGGACAAGTATACAAGGTACGGCCATCACCGGTGACTACCGCACACTGCTCTGTATACAGTAGTATCCTGTACTGTACAGTGTGAGGACAAGTATACAAGGTACAGCCATCACCGGTGACTACCGCACACCGCTCTGTATACAGTAGTATCCTGTACTGTACAGTGTGAGGACATGTATACAAGGTACGGCCATCACTGATGACTACCGCACACTGCTCTGTATACAGTAGTATCCTGTACTGTACAGTGTGAGGACAAGTATACAAGGTACAGCCATCACCGGTGACTACCGCACACTGCTCTGTATACAGTAGTGTATCCTGTACTGTATAGTGTGAGGACAAGTATACAAGGTACGGCCATCACCGGTGACTACTGTGTATCCTGTACTGTACAGTGTGAGGACAAGTATACAAGGTACGGCCATCACCGGTGACTACTGTGTATCCTGTGCTGTACAGTGTGAGGACAAGTATACAAGGTACAGCCATCACCGGTGACTACCGCACACTGCTCTGTATACAGTAGTATCCTGTACTGTACAGTGTGAGGACAAGTATACAAGGTACAGCCATCACTGGTGACTACCGCACACTGCTCTGTATACAGTAGTGTATCCTGTACTGTACAGTGTGAGGACAAGTATACAAGGTACAGCCATCACCGCTGACTACCGCACACTGCTCTGTATACAGTAGTGTACCCTGTACTGTACAGTGTGAGGACAAGTATACAAGGTACAGCCATCACTGGTGACTACCGCACACTGCTCTGTATACAGTAGTGTATCCTGTACTGTACAGTGTGAGGACAAGTATACAGGGTACAGCCATCACTGGTGACTACTGCACACTGCTCTGTATACAGTAGTATCCTGTACTGTACAGTGTGAGGACAAGTATACAAGGTACGGCCATCACCGGTGACTACCGCACACTGCTCTGTATACAGTAGTATCCTGTACTGTACAGTGTGAGGACAAGCATACAAGGTACAGCCATCACCGGTGACTACCGCACACTGCTCTGTATACAGTAGTGTATCCTGTACTGTACAGTGTGAGGACAGGTATACAAGGTACAGCCATCACCGGTGACTACCGCACACTGCTCTGTATGCTGTGGAGACTTCTGTGCTCCTGTAGTGATCTATTGATTTGTGAATGTATGCACTGGGGACCATGGGACATTCCTGATGCATCTGGACATGTAATGGGACTTATCTGCATCTTGAGCCCCCGCTCATTGTATTGTGGGTCGACGCAGATTTATCTACTATTTGTCCATCTGGTTATTGATGATCTCTCCATACACAGGATAAATCACACTAGTGAAGTGTGAACACAGACATCGACCCTTATGTGTCAGATCACAGGAGTCAGACTGATCGCCCCACCTCCGTCCATCCACCTCCATCCATGAGGCATGAAAGGCACAACGAGCAGAAGATCCTGGAGCTCACCAACAAGATGATTGAGCTGCTGACTGGAGAGGTGAGCGCTGCTGGGAATGCTGGGACATTAGACAGTAACACAAGAGATGATGTGTCTGGATGATGAGGACTGTATCATTGTGTTGTCAGGTTTCTATAAGGTGTCAGGATGTCACCGTCTATTCCTTTTTGCAGGATTAGGAATATTTAGAAGGCTCTGTACAAAGACATGATGGCAGACCACCAGCCCCTCACATCTTTGGGTGAGCAGAGGGCAATAAACCCATGGGTCAGTTTTATTGGTCACCAGTCCAACCAGTGACCACATCTGGTATAACCAATGTATTCAGACTCATTTTCTGTGTTTGGTACAGGTGGATCTATGAAGAGAAACCCATCAGAAAGATGTCCCAGTCCTCTGTATACCCATGAAGGTCCAGAGGAGGATCACAATGACCTACAGGATGATCAGGTAGGTGATAGTGAATTTTATGAAGGTGCGGGTGTTGTGGGAGTTCTCTGTAATGGCTTCTTGTGTCTATAGGACGAAGATCTGATTGATATTAAAGTAGAAGTTATGGAGGAGGAGGATGAAGAAGAAGAAGCAGAGATGTATATGATGGGTGACCAGCAGTGTAAGGAGGAGGAGAGTCCTGTAGAGATCTGCCCCGGTGAGTGACAACCACTACACACAGCGACATGTCCTCTGTAGTCTGGGATCTCATTAACCTCATACTCCGTGCGGAATCTGCTGAGCAGTGGATCCAGGAGCCGGTGCTCTCCTCACGTAACGTCAATGTATGCTTCCCGCTTCTCCTCCAGGACTGTGTACACATTACATGGTTGGCCTGTACTAAGCAGGTCCATAGAGTAATGTGACTGAGGCCAGAAGAGACGCTTTTGGTCTGGTATATGTCAGCATGTAGCAGAGAGGTGTAGAATAGCATACAATGTACTTGGAAAGTTCTCGGACCCTTTTGCTTTTTTCACCTTTGGTCATGTGGCGGCCTTGCCGTGTTCTTCTCCATCATTCTGCCCTCTATACCCCATATTGACAAAGTGAGAACAGAATGTTAGAAATCTTTGCTAATTTATTGAAAAGGAAAAACTAAAATCTTGCATTGTCTTAAGTGCACTGAGCCTTTACTCAGTACTTAGTTTATGCAGCTTTGGCAGTGAATACAGCCTCCACTCTTCGTGGATATGATGCCACAAGGTTTGCACCTGGATTCAGGGATTTTCTGATGTTCTTCTCTACAGGTCAGGCTGGATGGGAACCATTGGTGGACAGCCATTTTCTCTAGAGATGTTCGATGGGGTCAGGGCTCTGGCTGGGCCACTAAAGGACATTCACAGAGGTTTGTGTAGGTCACTCCTTGGCTGTGTGGTTGAAGTCATAGTCTTGTTGGAAGGTCCAGAGCAGTCTGAATCAGGTTTTCATTGAGAATATTTCTGTATTTTACCCCATTCAGCTATCCCTTAATCCTAACCAGTCTTCCTGTAGTAGCCACTGAAAAACACCCCCACAGCATGATGCTGCCTCCACTCTTCTACACTGTAGGGATGGTGATGGGCAGTGCTTGGTGTCCTCCAGACATGATGCTGCCTCCACCATTCTTCACTGTAGGGATGGTATTAGACATGTGATGGGCAGTGCCCGGTGTCCTTCAAACATGACACTGCCACCGCCATGCTTCACTGTAGACATGGCATTAGACATGTTATGGGCAGTGCCTGTTGTCCTCCAGACATGACAGCAACCTCAATTATTCACTGTAGACATGGTATTAGACATGTGATGCGCAGTGCCCGGTGTCCTCCAGACATGACACTTGTTGAAGCTAAAATGTTCCATCTTAGTTTTGTCAAACCAGACATTCTTGTTGAGAGACTGAGAGTCCTTTAGGTGCTTTTTTGCAAACTCTAGGTGTCTTTTACTAAGGAGAGGCTTCTTTCTGGCTACTTTGCCATAAAGCCCAGATTGGTGGATTGCTTCAGTGATGTTTGACCTTCTGGAAGTTTCATCCATCTGCACACAGGATCTTTGGAGCTCACCAGGAGTGACTATTGAGTGCTTGGTCATCTCTGCTACCAAGGCCCTTCTCCCCCGATTACTCGGCCAGCTCTGGGACAAGTCCTGTTTGTTCCAAGCTTCTTCCATTTAAGAATTATGAAGGCCGCTGTACTCTTGGAATCTTTTTGTCCCCTACTCCAGATCTGCCTCCACACAATCCTGTCTCTGAGCTCTACAGACTGTTCTTTCTTCCTCATGGCTTGGTGTTTGTTTTGATATACATTGTCAGCTAAACCTACTAAAAACATATATCCTCCATAAACTGCTGTATCTTCTCTGCACACTCCCAGTACATCTCCCTAGGTCCTTCTTTGATAAGTTCAGACGCATTACCACGGACTTTTTATGGCAGCAGAAGCAGCCAAGAATCAAGTACTCCCAGCTATTACAACCGATCACCCTTGGAGGTGCGGGTCTTCCTGACCTGCTTACCTACTATCAAGCTATTCAACTTGAGCGCTGCACGCTTCTTACCCAATCCAACATTTTTTTTTTTTTTTTTTTTTCTAAGATGGCGCCGCTGAAGTGGCTGCCTGTTAAGCAGCTCTGAGACTCTCTCTCTCTTATTTTTTCTTTCTCTGTCTGTTTTTTATCTCTCTACTTAATGGACTTTACACTATGAAGAAATGAAGAAACAAAGACTTGGAATTGGACCTTTGTGATACTTTTTTTTTTTGTTTTTATCTGTCTTTTTGTCCTGCTGAAATGGAGACTCTTGTGTCTGCAGGCATTTCTTTTGTCTACACAAGAGAGAAATTACTGCAGCTTAGAGTCACAACAACAGGGCTGCATACCATTTGCCCACCCATCCCCCAAGAACTCTGGAGAAAGAAAAAGCGGGGGAGGGGCTGCAGAGCAGGAACTCTTCAGAGGATTAAAAAGAGGCGTTACCGACCAACTGTTCCCTCCATCATTATGGGCAATGTGAGATCTCTTGCAAACAAGATGGATGAACTAACAGCGCTCACCAGGCATCATCAGGAGTTTCGGGTGTGCAGCATGATGATACTTACAGAGACTTGGCTCACTGAAGTTACTCCTGACTCTCTGGTCTCCTTGGATGGTTTTAAACTCCTTCGGGCAGACAGGACAAGGGAGAGCGGTAAGAGGAAAGGAGGGGGGCTGGCAATGTTTGTGAATAATAGATGGTGCAATCCTAGGCACATTGTGATTAAGGAGCAAACTTGCTGTAAGGACATTGAACTATTAGCTGTGAGCATGAGACCTTTCTATCTACCAAGGGAACTATCACATGTCATCGTGATAGCTGCATATGTCCCCCCCCTCTGCGAAAGCTGACGCTGCCTGCGAGGTCCTACAAGCCACGCTGAGCCAGTTACAGTCTCAGCACCCCCAGGCCCTCCTTCTTGTGTCTGGCGATTTCAACCACGCCTCTCCATCATCCACACTTCCCAGTTTCACACAGTATGTAACCTGCCACACAAGAGACAACAAAACACTGGACTTGTTCTTTGCCAACGTGAGGGAGGCATATAACTCATCAGCCCTACCACCCCTGGGAAGATCGTATCACAACCTAGTACATCTCCGACCTGTGTACAAGCCACTTGTACGTAGAGAACCAGCTGTCACCCGCACAGTGAGGATATGGTCCGAGGAGAGTGATGAGGCTCTGAGGGATTGTTTTGACACAACCGCATGGGAAGTTTTGCAGGATTCGTATGGAGAAGATATAGAAGGACTCACACACTGCATAACGGACTACATTAATTTTTGTGTGGACAACACAGTACCCACAAAAGTGGTGAGGTGCTTCTCCAACAACAAACCATGGATTAACTCTGATATAAAAACACTACTTAAGGAGAAAAAGATGGCATTCAGGACAAGAGATAAGGAGGGGTTGAGGGAAGTACAAAAGGAGCTGAGGCATCTAATCAGGCAAGGAAAATCCAGTTATAAGGAAAAAATGGAAAAGCAAATGGAAAGAAAAGACATAAGGGGAGTCTGGGAGGGGCTTAAGTCAATTTCGGGTCATAAACAGTCTGTCTGCCAGATTGAGGCAGACGTTAACTGGCTTAATGAACTAAACCTATTCTTCAACAGATTTGATCACACACCAGCTCCTCCCACCCCAGCATGTCCTTCAGCTCCCCTCACCACAATGACTTCACCCCATGTGGCTACTTCCCAACAGACCAGTAAATCCAGAAATCTGTCTTTATCTGACCACAGTCTGACCTTCACACGGGCCCAGGTGAGGAAGGAGATGAAAAAGATCAAGGCGAGGAAAGCCGCAGGGCCAGATGACATCAGTGCAAGGCTAATTAAGACTTGTGGGGACCAGCTGTGTGGTATAATTACATATATGTATAATATGAGCCTGAGGCAGGAAATAGTCCCTGAATTATGGAAATCTTCTTGTGTGGTACCAGTTCTAAAGAAACCTCACCCTATGGACCTCAACGACTACAGACCTGTAGCACTGACATCCCACTTGATGAAGATCTTAGAGAGATTGGTTCTCACACATCTTCGCCCTCTAGTGAGCCCCGCTTATCCAGTTTGCTTATCGACCGGGCATTGGGGTAGATGATGCCATCATCCACCTTCTGCACAGGGCTCTGTCTCACCTGGAAAAACCAGGCAACACGGTGAGAATAATGTTCTTTGATTTCTCCAGTGCTTTTAACACCATACAGCCCAGGTTACTGAGAGACAAGCTGGGCCTTGCTGGAGTGGACCACCACCTCTCCAACTGGATCCTAGACTACCTGACAAATCGACCTCAATACGTGAGAGCCTAAGACTGTGTGTCAGGTACCGTGATCTGTAATACGGGGGCACCTCAGGGTACGGTTCTCGCCCCTTTCCTCTTCACACTGTACACTGCTGATTTTAGGTACAACTCATCTAGCTGCTACCTACAGAAGTATTCTGACGACTCTGCAATAGTAGGCCTCATCACAGACGATGATGACAGGGAGTACAGAGAACTGAACCGGTTTTTTGTGGACTGGTGCCACCAGAACCACCTGAAGATTAACGTGGGGAAGACCAAGGAGATGGTGGTGGACTTCCGTAAAGGCAGATGCCCTCCAAAACCAGTGGACATCCTGGGGACGGGCATCGAGATTGTGAACACCTATAAGTACCTGGGTCTGCTCCTTAATAATAAGCTGGACTGGGCAGATCATATGGAGACCCTGTACAGGAAGGGCCACAGCAGGCTCTACCTGCTTAGGAAGCTGAGAGCCTTTGGAATCCGGGGGGCACTTCTTAGGACTTTCTTCAACTCGGTAGTGGCATCAGCCATCTTCTTTGGAGTGGCCTGCTGGGGGAGCAGTATATCAACCAGGGACAGAAATAAACGACAAGCTGATTAGAAGGGCCAGCTCTGTCCTGGGGAGCCCACTGGACCCAGTGCAGGTGGTGGGTGACAGAAGGATACTGTCCGTGGTGAGCTCCATGCGGGAGAATAACTCCCATCCCATGCATGAGACTGTGATTGCGCTGGGCAGTACTGTCAGTGACCGACTGCTCCACCCTAGGTGTGAGAAGGAGCACTATCGGAAGTCTTTCCTCCCCACCGCGGTTAGGCTGTACAACCAACACCGACCTAAGCGGAGATCATTACACACAGAGAACTGAAATATCTCTCTGCCTGTTAAACCCCCCCCCCCCCTGCTATGTCCTATCTGTCTGTCTGCTATTAATGTAATGCCTCTCACCTTGGAACATTCCTGTACATGTTGTATTTGTATCTGCTTATCTTTGCTGCTGTAACACACTGAATTTCCCCACTGTGGGACTATTAAAGGACTATTATTATTATTATTATAATTAATCAACAATCCAATTGGAGACCTCCCTGATGTCACTACATGACAGACTATTACTCTGGGCAATCCTACCCCCGAACAGGACTCTCCTACACAGCATCACCAAGACGTGGTATGCGCTACAGCGTAAATGCCCTCTCCTTTAGAGCCAAAGATCCACTCTCCCGCTGGACCTACTGCCTTACTTAATTAACCTCAAGAGATTTGTACAACCCGTGTTTTGGGATAGGCATCGCCACCACACCCTGTCCTCCTTTTTTTTTCAGGGACACGCCCCCGACTACCTCCTGGTTGTTAAACCAGACAGGGTTGTAACTGAGGGACTTTATCCAACAACAAGACTTTACTGTGACATGTGACTCATACATGTCGAAACATAGGGCGGACCAACCGCTGTCCTGGGTCAAATCTCTAACCACGAACCTCACCCAATGGAAAGGGGTCTGCTCTAAAATATACAAATTTCTCTTGTCTAAGTCTAGCGAGACCAAACCTGGGTATCTCAGACGTTGGGAGGAGGAGCTGGGGATCACCCTGCTGAGCAGGGATAGGAAGAGGGTTCTAGCTAATGCACATGGCTTCTCAAGGTGTGTGCGGATACAGGAAAATTCCTTCAAACTTCTCACCCACTGGTATAAAACACCGGTGTGGCTTCATAGCATAAGCCCCTCTATCCCGAACACCTGCTGGAGAAGAAGGAACCAGGGACCATATTATACATTTGGTGGCAATGCTCAATGATACGCCCCTTCTGGGAAGAAATTATTACGATTATTAAGAGAGTCTGTGATGTCCAACCCCCCCCCCCCCCATCTCCTGAACATGTTCTGTTGTGGCTACCCCATTCTGATTTCCACCCCAAATGGGAAGATTTAGCCACTTGTCTCGTAACTGCAGCAAAGCTCCTAATACTGGCCCACTGGAAAGCAACCTCGCCCCCTTCCCTGTCACAATGGGTCTCCAAAGTTAACGACATATGCCGAATGGAGGAGTTGGTACATTGAGCTAGATTAACCAGACACACCTTCCTAAACACCTGGACCCCCTGGCTGACCTCTAGACAGACAATCGCACAACTGCAGAGTGCGACTGACCTCACACTGCCATAACCTGACCATTTCTCCCCCTCATATTCCAGAATTATACTAACTGCCACACTCTTAGTAGTCCAGTATTGAAACCCTTTATCTTCTACCTTCATTACTTTGACATGTACCACCATGTTTGCCTTGTTACTTGTTGTAACCCGATTTGTTACTATCTGTTACTTTCTAGTACTCTGTACCCTTTACTTCCTATTGTTCAAGATATGTTTACGACTATATGCAGTAATGATTTATAGCCTGTGTGTGATATTTCACTCCAATAAAAACAAAATTTGAAACGTTGTCAGCTGTGAGACCTTCTATAGACAAGGGGCGTCTTTGCAAATCATGTCCAGTCACCTGTATTTACCACCGGTGGACTCCAACCAAGGGGTAGAAACATCTCAAAGATGTTCAAAGACATTTATCTCCCGGTTGAAATTATAGTTTTTCCTCTTCAATAAATTTGTAAAAATTTCTAAAACTTTGCGGATTGATGGGGAAAACCTTGAATGTTTCGATTTTCATAGAAGCCCTCAACATAATTAAATGTGATAGAAGTGAAAGGCTCTGTAGTAGACTCACCTTCACATTACCTAGTGTATATGATTCTAGTTTTGATGTCTCCACCTTGGACATGAGTCCATCAGTGGCCTGGAAGGTTTCTCTTCTGCCTTGTAGGTAAATACTTTCATCTTTAGATGTTGTTAGAATTTTTATACTTTGGTCAAATCTATGAGTGAACCTGCAATGTGTCTCTGTTCATACAGTAGCCTTGTATACAGGGTAGGTCGCGAAAAACAGAACGCAGTTCCCTTGTGTGGTTTGTACAGAATGATGGATAATAGAAGAAGGACGTACTTACCAGTTACAGGACATGTGGGACATGCGGGAAGTGGTCTCCCCCAGTGGCTATGCACGTGACTGCTGAGGCCGGTGACTGAATGTCATTACTGATTGTCACAAGCAGTGGATTGTGGAGCCGCTGTGCTGCACAACTGGTTTGACTTAGGGCCACCTCTAAGGGCGTTGTCTTAGCAGACTCCATGGTATTCACTCTTTAAAGGGGGTTTACCACAGGATAGGTGCCAGAAGCTGCTGGGGGACAGGCAGCAGGTGCAGTATGTGTCCTATCCAAGTAATGTGTGCGGTGCTGCAATTCCCCGGGGCCACCACCATGCAGTGGACAAGGCTACTGCGCTGTTCTCAGTACTTGAATAGGAGCGGTTCTGCACATGACACCCATCCACTAGCATCGTCTGGCACCTGTAGACTGCTAGAACAGCTGATCTGTGCGGGGTCTGAGTGTTGGTCCCCGATAGATCTGATGCATAGGTCATGAGAATAAAAAATCAATATGGAGCCAAAAAACCCCTTTAACACCTACACAGGGGTCTGGACTTAACTGCGGATGTCCACCAGGCTGTTCAATAGAGAAACAAGGCAAATAATACCAAGATGTAGGATTTCACAGAGACAAAATTAGTTAATAAAGTATTTTACAAAATTTATTAAAGGGATTGTCACGTTATGGACACTTATCCCCTATCCTCTATTGCTGGGGGCTGATCTCTGTCAGCGCTCAAAGCCCTATAGAAGTGAATGGAGCGCCGGTAACAGTGCTCAGGCTTTACAGGGACTTTCGGTCCCCTGTCCTCTTGATCAGTGAGGTGATTGGATCCTTATCCCCTATCCTGTGCATAAGGAATAAGTGTCCATAACGTGACCATCCCTTTAATGTCACAAATGCAGCCAGAAAATCAATCAGTGTCACTCTGCTTTAAGGCGATATGATCTCACCACACAAAGGATTCGGGGTTCAGGTTATCGTAGCTCACCTGTATCGGCTCAGTTCATTCCACTGTGAGACTTTCTTCGATGGTCAGATAAACGCCCTCACAGACGCCGGGGCAGATTTACTAATACCGTCTAAAAGTTAGACAATACACACATAAACTAGACAGTCTTATGCTACACCAGATTTATTACAGTGTCTAATGCTCTGTGATGAATCTGTCACATTATTCAACTGTCTTGTCTAACTTTGGCTTAGTTCACATCAGGACAATTTGGCACATTTTTGGTGCATGGTTGCAACATAGGCCACGCCCCTTTCCGTACAAGTCATAAAAGTGTCTAAAACATTTGATAATGTGACATAAGACATGCTAGACAGATTTCTGGCACATTTTGCATAGTAAATCTCCCTGTGCTTTCTGCAGATGGATCCACAAAGAGAAGAAAAGATCTCCAAGATATCTGTCCAAGCCCACTTTGCTCCCCAGATAATCGAGAGGAGGAGGAAGATCTTGACGCCCAACCAGATCATCGGGAACTATTAACTGAAGCCTTGGTAAAACACAAAACCGTCATTTAACCCCTTATTGACATCCATTGTAATAGTAGGGTGGATGTCAGGGGTGTCTGCCAGGTTTTACACAGTGGATACCTGGCAGCAATGAATCAGACACTACCTGATGGTGGGCCTTTAACCCTTTAGGTGCCTTGGGGACATTGATACACTACTTTGGCAGCCAGAAGCCTATTGAAGGCAACTAGGCCTATCTAGAGCAGGATAGAATAGCAGGAATTGTACAATATACACTAGTGTATGGTATGGGGGGTCAGACCCCGTAGAGTGCAAAAGATGAAAGTAAAGAAAATGTTTTAAAAATTAAACTTCAAATCACCCCTTTCCCTACATATAAAAATAAGTAACCAAAAATAAGCATAAACTCATTAAATATCTCCAGGTCCGAAAATGCCCAGATCATAACTATAGTTATCCCATATGGTGAATGCTGTCTAAATAATACTGTATAAAAAGCGAAAGGAATTTTTTTTTTTTTTTTGAAATTTTGGATTTTTGTTAAGGTGCTAAAACACACAAAACTATATAAATTTGGATATGTCAAGATGGACCTGACTCGGAGAGTGAAGGCAACGTCATTTTGACCACACCGTGAATAGTGTAAATGACAAGACCCATAACACAATGGTGCTGCTGCAGTTCTTTTCTAATTCCACCCCATTCTGAATTTTTTTAGCTTCCCAGTACATCATACAGAATATTACATGGTGACATTAGGAAGTGCAATTTGCTTTGCAAAAAAACATGCCCTCATACGGCTCTGTGGAGGGAAAAATTAATTTTGGTTCTGACCCCCAGGTTTCCCCACCCCATCCTTCCTTCACTGATCTCGCAGGTAATTGGCTGACTATAGTAATTTATGGTCGGGGGTTGGTTACGATCACGTGACCTAGTGGTTGGAACCAGATCAGAACCCCCAGGTCCATCATCAAAAATCTGCTGGATGAATTAAGGTAACTTTAACTCCCCAGACAACCCCTTTAATAAAACCAAAACTATTTTTAACTGATGTTTTTGTATGTCCAGGATGAAGATTTGCTTAATATAAAAGTTAAAGTTATTGAAGAAGAGGAGGAGGAGGATGATGATGATGAGGAGGAGGAGATAAGTATGGCGGGTGACAGACAGTTTAAGGAGGAGGAGGTTCCAGTGGAGATCAGCGCAGATATGCCCCGATCCCTTGACAGTAGAGATACACCGTGTGATCTCTCCAATGATGAGGATCACTCTATTGATACAAGCCCAGACCACTTTGGTGGAAACTTATATCCATGTTCTGAATGTGGGAAGTACTTCAAAAAGAAAGCAAATCTCATTCGGCATCAGAGAATTCACACAGGGGAGAAGCCATTTCCGTGTTCTGAGTGCGGGAAATGTTTCACTCAGAAATGTGACTTCATTCAACACCAGAGAATTCACACCGGTGAGAAACCCTTCTCATGTTCTGACTGCGGCAAATCCTTTACAAAAAAGTCCAACCTCGTTGAGCACCAGAGAATTCACACGGGGGAAAAGCCGTTCTCGTGTTTCGAGTGTGAAAGATGTTTTGCAAGGAAATCTGAACTTTTTAGGCACGAAAGGAGTCATCACACAGGCAAGAGGCTGTTCTCGTGCTCGGTATGCGGCAAGCGCTTCACTCAGAAATCCGATTTACTGCGGCATCAGAGCCTGCACACGGCACAGAAGTGGTACTCGTGTACCGAATGTGGCAAGTGCTTCACGTGGAAGTACAATCTGGTCAAACATCAGAGAGTTCACACGGGAGAGAAGCCCTTCCCATGTCCTGAGTGCGGCAAATGTTTTACCAAAAAGTGTAACCTGGATGAACATCAGAAAATCCATGCCGGGGAGAAGCCATTCTCCTGTTCAAATTGTGGGAAATGTTTTACGTCAAAATCTAACCTGGTCACACATCAGCGAATCCACACGGGGGGAAAAGCCATTTTCCTGTTCTCAGTGTGGGAAATGTTATACGAGGAAGGCTAACCTTGTGGAACATCAGAGAGTATGTGAGAAGCCGTCGTAGCTTTCTCCATGTGGCAGTCACTTCTCACAGATGGACTACTGCTCTAGTGCTCCTTATATCCGTCGTGTTCCTTGTAAGACTAAAGATGTAAGCCTAGTTGTACTGAAATCACACGGAGGAGAAGTCAATGGCCTGAGGTTCTCTCTGCAAACAATTGCAACAGAACTGCCATCAGGTGAAGGTTCGAACTGAACATGTCTAGTATGGACATATGTTAAGACACTCCTCTAACCCTGCCCAGTATAATGCCTCCTTTGTGGTCTGCACATGATATAATGCCTCATTGGTACCCCTACACAGTATAATGCCACATTTGTGCCCCCACACAGTATAACACTCCATTAGTGCTCATCCCTAAATAGAATAATGCCCCATTGTGCCCCCACACAGTACCATGCACCATAGTATCTACACACAGATTAATGACCCCTTTACCAACAGGGGAGGTGTAAGGGGCCTGAGAAAACGCCTTCTTCGCTCCTGCATAATGAGAAGAGAGAGATTGATCCCCCAACCGCTGGCCTTGTGCAGTGATGAATCGCAGTAGTGACAGGAGGGATCCTCAGCCGTCCTCCTGCCCAGACAGCAGCAGAGTCATGTTCGAGTTACCCCTGTGTAGTCAGCAGGAATGATTGCCACATACTGGAATCCATCACTGCAAAAGGGGCAGTGTGAAGAGATCAGTTCTTCTGACTGCTGTCATTGTGCCGGGGTCGGAAAGCTGGTGCCCGCGGTCTGCCATCTGAGTACCCCTTCTCTAGGTGAAATCTTTTATTTTTTCACAATGCATATCAGTTTTCAGAGGTTGAAAGATTTCCATTGCTTCATCAATTGTGAAGTGTACCTCTCATTCCAGGGGAATAATTCATTATGTGTGCACTGGATTATAACCAGATTTCTGACCACAATGGTTCCTTAATGATACAATGTATGGCATATCAGGTCTGCTCTGTCATTGTCTGTATTTCCTGTCCCAGCTGCCATGATATTTTCCCACACTCAAAGAATTAGCAGCGCCCCCTTGTTTTCTAACCCAAAATCCTGTCCTTTGTTATCTGCTACTTCATAAGACCTGAGCACTGTTAGCCTATCTATAGCATATCCATAGCCTGTCTATAGACTCTTCATAGCCTGTCCATAGACTCTCCATAGCCTGTCCATAAATTATCCATAGACTATCCATAGCCTGTCTATAGTCTAGCCATAGCCTGTCTATAGACTAGCCATAAACTCTCTATAGACTATCCATAACCTGTCTATAGACTCTCCATAGCCTGTCCATAGACTCTCCATAGCCTGTCCATAGACTCTCCATAGACTAGCCATAGCCTGTCTATAGATTATCCATAAACTCTCTATAGATTATCCATAAACTCTCTATAGACTATCCATAGACTCTCTATAGTTTGTGCATAGACTATACATTGACTGTAGACTATCCATAGACTGACTATAGACTATCCATAGCCTGTCTGTAGACTAGCCATAGACTGTCCGTAGACTATATCCATAGACACTCCATAGCCTGACCATAGACTATCCATAGACTCTTCATACCCTGTCCATAGACTAACTATAGACTCTCCATAGCCTGTTCATAGCCTATCCATAGACACTCCATAGCCTGACCATAGACTGTCCATAGACTCTTCATACCCTGTCCATAGACTAACTATAGACTCTCCATAGCCTGCTCATAGCCTATGCATAGACACTCCATAGCCTGACCATAGACTGTCCATAGACTCTTCATAGACTGTCCATAGCCTATCTATAGACTTTCCATAGCCTGTCCATAGACTCTCCTTGCTGTATCACAAAACTACGGCATCGCCTCCTAGTTGTCGTGCTTTTTCAGTGGATGCAGAGACTCTGAACAGTGAAGAAATACTGTCATGGCATAAGAGAGAGGCCGTGTCCATTCACAAGACATATTACGGAGTGTGTTATCTGAAACATGATGGGTACACCTCAAATAGAAGTATAAAAATCATGTATATATGGAACCTTTGTGTATATGTGTCCTGACTTATAACTAGTGGCTGAATGAAAGGGTTGTCTTTTATTTTAGCAAACAATATGGCGTCCAATCTACTACATAGAGTATAGGTGTATATGGAGCTGGTATTAGGTGACACCATTGTCCTATGGAATACAATAGGGAGACCATATTCTCCTGGTTCACGCTGGTGCCCTATTTGTTTTATACTGAAAGGCCAGTCCTGAAGTGTCCGGTTCCTGGTGGTTTAGCAACCTCTTAATGGAGTCGTCCTGGCCCCAAATCCATTACTCAGGAATCAGGATAGGTCATCATCAGTATGTGATCTGTGGGGGTCTGACACCTGGACCCTGCACCCTTCAGCTGTAACGGCAGCCTCTGGGCGCCAGAAGCTATAGCAGTGGGCAGGGAGCGTAATCCACTATCCATGTAATAGGAGTGGAACTGAACTTCTCCAGAACCAATGCTATACAGTGGACAGAGCTACTGCTTCTATTACTACAATAAGAGACCTTGCCACAACAGCTGATCTGTGCAGGGCTTGGGTGTCAGACCCATACTGAGGATAGAACATCAGAATGAAAAATCTAACTGGGGTTGGACAACATCTTTAAATGTATTCACACTTAAAGGGGTTCTCCAGGGACGGTTTAAATACTTCCCTACCGCAGGTTCTATTTGGACCGTCATGATCGAAAAGGTATAAAAAGTTCCAGCATCCATCGACCATTCAATTCACAAAAGGTATATTAGAAATTAACTTTTAATGTCCATTGAATAAAAAATAACAGTAAGTTACAAAACAATCCTGTGTCCATTTCCTTAAGCGTTTCAGAACGTATTGCCCCTTAGTCATAGCATAACACAGACAGGAAACAGACTGAATTTAAAACACCAGGAAGACAAATTTAACCCTTATTTTGTCATAGTATGTTTCAAATCCAATAAATCACAGATAAATTATATGATAAATATGAATTTGAATAAAACAGAAAAAATATATCAAATATACATATATGAAAATAACCATCAACAAAAAAAAATGTAGTTTAATATAATGTCATACTCACTATTGTATATCAAATCAGTGAGGTAAGGAAATGAAAAAGTATACATCCCGTGATCTTCCCAATAGATAGTATGTATATAAGTCAAGAAAACAAGAGTAACGCACTAGAATCACTTCCTGTGATACGCTGGAAGTCGAGCAAGGTCAAATGAGAACCGGGAAAGATGCAGAAAATATATGCAGTCACGTGTGTTCAAACAGAGACCGGGAAGAAACTAAGCAGACACCGGCACACAACAAGGGACATCCATACCGAAACATCGATGCCCCATCACTAAGTACAACACCATACATAGAGAAACGTTCACACCTCTTATGCGCAAAGAGGCCGTACACTGAAACTTGGATATTTAAATCTCTGTCCCCTACAGAAACACTACAAGAGAACATATACATCCCTATCAACCATGAAAAACCGCTCTTTGTGAACATGAACATATAATAACTTATTTTAAACAAATTAAATCAAAATGAAAAATCCAATAAACTTTAATAAATATAAGACAAATCCGACCTAATATTCATTCCACTAGGGTATCTGGTATCAAGTTGCAAGATCCAAAAGGCTTCTCTTTTAAGTAGCATTTCCCTCCAGTTACCCCCACGAAGAGGTTTGTGGACGTATTTAATAGCATAAAATGAAAAAGAAGAAATATCTGCACCATGTGTTTGTGAAAAATGTTGAGGGTGGGTTCACCCGCGAATCCGACTGAAAATCTCAGGAAACTGTATAAGGACTGGATCGCGAAAGGTTAGTGACGCATTGCTTAAAAACCCATCATTTGAATGGTTTTTTAAAGCAATGCGCGGGTGTGCGCAATGACAGGATAAAAGGGACCCCCCGTCGGGGCACCTCGTATCTGTAAATAAAAAGTATTGTCAAACATAAAAAAAAATTATGTTTTAAAAGAAAAAACTTAACTTTAATTAAATATTCTGACAAAACCTTAAAATATTTACTGTATTTGTGTAAATGAAAAGAAAGTGCCTGAACTGCAGCTTCATGTGGGACACTTGAATATTTCGAACTAACGTCGCAGGTAAGCCATGAAAAGTTATTATCCCATATAAATTTTTCAAATGTTTTAAGGACTTCTTTGCTGTCACAAATGTAACCTGGAATACGCGACACCAAAGGTTGGAGCAGTCCATCCAACCAGGCACATAACCTTTCATTTATAGAACATACAGTTGAGCTAAAAAGTTTACGTACCCCGGCAGATTTTTTTGGGTTTTTTTTGGCCTTTTTTCAGAGAATATAAATGATAACAAAAAAACTTTTTATCCACTCATGGTTAGAGGTTGGTTGAAACCATTTATTGTCAAACTTCTGTGTTTTCTCTTTTTAAATCATAATGACAACCAAAAACATCAAAATGACCCTGTTCAAAAGTTCACATCCCCCAGTTCTTAATACCGTGTATTGCCCCCTGTAACATCAGTGACAGCTTGAAGTCTTTTGTGGTAGTTGTGGATGAGGCTCTTTATTTTCTCAGATGGTAAAACTGCCCATTCTTCTTGGCAAAAAGTCTCCAGTTCCTGTAAATTTCTGGGCTGTTTCCATGTCCTGCGTGCTTGAGATTGCCACAGAGTGACTCAATGATATTGAGGTCAGGAGACTGAGATGGCCACTCCAGAACCTTCACTTTCTTCTGCTGTAGCCAATGACAGGTCGACTTGGCCTTGTTAGGAATGGTGTTCCTTTCGTCATAGGCCTTGTTGACACCTCTCCAAATATAACGTTTATGGTTGTGGCCAAAAAGTTCAATTTTTGTCTCATCACTCCAAATTACCTTGTTCCAGAAGTTTTGAGGCTTGTCTCTGTGCTGTTTGGCATATTGAAGGCGAGATTCTTTGTGGCATTTGCGCAGTAATGGCTTTCTTCTGGCAACTCCACCATGCAGCCCATTTTTTTTCAAGTGCCTCCTTATTGAGCATCTTGAAACAGCCGCACCGATAGTTTTCAGAGAGTCCTGTATTTCAGCTGGTGTTATGTGTGGGTTTTTCTTTGCATCCTGAACAATTTTCTGGGCAGTTGTGGCCGAAATTTTGGTTGGTCTACCTGACCGTGGTTTGGTTTCTGGGCTTGTTATCAGGCCAAAATCACCAGGGTATGTGAACTTTTGAGCAGGGTCATTTTGATGTTTTTAGTTGTCATTATGATTTACAAAGAGAAAACACAGAAGTTTGACAATAAATGGCTTCAACCAACCACTAACCATGAGTGGAGAAAAAGTTTTTGTGTTATCATTCATATTCTCTGAAAAAAGCCCAAAAAAACACGATACCTGGGGCCCCCACAGATCACCTGTACCCAGACAATGTGGCTCTCAGTAATGTATACATATCCATAGATGTCTATAGCAGGGGTCCCCAACCACTGGTCTGCGGACCGGGCCGTTGGGGGTCTGTTGCTGGTCCGTGGGGTGGCGGGCTGGCCGGGTAAACGCGGCATAATGTGATGGGAGCCATGGCTCCTAGCATAGCTAATGGCGGGGACCTGGTCTACAGCGCTGTACACTGAGGTCCCACCAGCATGGGCCCGGTCTACAGTGCTGTTTAGTGCATAACTCTGCCCCCATATGACCAAAGCCTCGCCCCTAAACCACCCGCCCCGCCACCCACTCCCTACCAGGTTTTGGGAACGCTGGTCTTTAGGGTATTGCTGCAGTACCTACACCCGCCACTAGAGTTTGAACAGTGAGTGAACATTACCCAGGGGGTTGTCCAGAATTCATAAATGACATGCAGCCAGGAGGGCAGGTTAGTTACCACTGCGGCCGCTCTGTATACACACAGTGGAGATGAGGGCCAGCCCAGCACAGGTAAGTATAGGTGCATCTTTATTTCATAACTGTCTCGTCCAGGCTCCATATACAGGTGCATCTCAATAATTAGAATATCTTTGAAACGTTTATTAATTTCAGTAATTAAATTAAAAAAGTGACCTCCTATATTTTCTAGATTCTTTACACACAGAGTGCTCTATTACAAGTGTTTTATTTCTGTAAATGTTGATTATGGATTACTGGTAATGAAAACCCAAATCTAAGAAAATTAGAATATTGTAAGTTCAGTTCAGTCTTGTAAATTCAGTGTCACCTGCCAAGGTTTCCTAAGCCTTTAAATGGTCTCTCAGTCTGGTTCAGTAGGACACACAATCATGGAGACGCTGATTATGGATTGTATTACTGAATCACTGAAATGAATTCTAATTCTAATAACTGAGATGCTCCTGTATGTTGTTAATCCCAGGCGACCCCTTTACATTTACCGTCCACCGATATCCCCAAGTTTTTTCCTTGTTAGTTTTACGCAGCGGTTGTAGTTCGGGTGTGAATAGCGGTTGTGGTCCGGCTCACTTCCAACACTTCAGCCCCTTTTGCTGGTCTTCCTGTCCAGTTATGTTGCCCCTGTAACCACAGATATTATACCAGTATGGTGTGCTGTGTCCCACATGGAAGCCCCATTCAACTCTGCACAGATGTAGCTGTAAGTCCTTGCAGAGTTAGCAGGTGCACGAGACTGTCCAGCTGCAGGATCGGGGAGCCGGCTGCTAATGGCAGCGTGACATCCCAAAGAGAAGGTCAGGGTGTGACTTCCTTCTGGACCGGTGTCCCTGTGTCCGGGCTGTGAACTGCAGGAGCTGCTGGGTCCTAGATGACTCTGATCAGCTGTGTGGTGTATACTAGGAGGC
The DNA here is from genome assembly GCA_947044405.1 of Leptodactylus fallax. Classification (NCBI taxonomy): domain Eukaryota; kingdom Metazoa; phylum Chordata; class Amphibia; order Anura; family Leptodactylidae; genus Leptodactylus; species Leptodactylus fallax. The sequence continues at coordinate 631,953 of CAMRHE010000366.1, forward strand.
CGTATTCCTCCTGTAACTGGGGCTAATGTATCAGCTACGGGGAAAATCTCAAAAAAGTCATGTTAAAATGTCCCCCAAAGGTCTATTATAACCTTACGTATAAAAAAGTGAACACCACTACCACGCCCACCTTACAGGTTCTAGCCCCGTTCCCAGCGATACATGATGACGTGTCACCTACATATATATTACTGAAATGGAGAAGGAAAACTACTTAAGAGAATTTTAGTAGTAATTTGTGCAAAAAACCGAAACATTTTCCTCACTTTTTTTCTACATTTATCCAGATATTTAAAATAAATAGAAAAAAATGCAAAAATAAAAATGAGATGACAGTAAAGTCCTCTCTATCACTGGCAAAAGACACAGAAGTAATGGAATAGCCGGAACCAAAAAAATGTTCTAACCTTCAAAGTCACATGTACCAAAAATGGCCAGGTGATGAAGTGGTTAAAGCCCCAGCCTACTGTCCTTGGGAGACAAAGCTGAAGATCTTCTGAGATCCAGTAAGCCCAGATTCACATGACCGTGATAGATCATTTTTCGCATCCGTTGTGCTCCTGCTTGGCGCCCATATTCACGCATGCACCATACATTTGAGAGTTGTGACGGATCCGTTAAAAAAAAAACATCAAAAAATCGGTCATGTGAATAGCCCCCATTCACATCCAGTGAAGATAATGCAGACATGTGACGGACAGTGGGGCCTTATTCACATATCAAAAGACTGAACAAAGCACTGCCGTGTGAATACTGCCTTACAGAAACCATTCGTTTACATAGTTATCATATCACTCTGTATACTAGGAATACTCGATAGAACAAGTTATATCTGCAAATGACGAAACTAGTGATAGGAATAGTTAAAGGGGTTTTCTGGGAGGTAAATACTCATAACCAGATTGGTGGGGGTCTGACACCTGGAACCTCCACCATCAGCTTCTCCAAGCATCCCACCCGCTTCACAGATCATGAGATGTCACATTCATAGGTTACATGGCCAGTTTGCAGCTCAGCCCCATTCAATTAAATGGGACTGAGCTGAAATACCAGACACAGCCACGATACAATGTATGGCACTGAGCTTGGTATTCAGTGAAGATACTCATCTGAATGCTGCGGCCTCTGTTGCTGATCTATGGGGTGTCAGACTTCCAGGGATCAATATTCCAAACTTAAGAAAGGATAGGGTCTAACTTGCACCAATCAGAAGAATGGAGGAATAATGTCCCCATTCTGAACTGAGAGGTGGTCAGGACAGATCCACAATGGGAGCGCTCCATCGAAATGAACAGGGGGGGGGGTACACGTCCATCTCGACCACCAATCCATTCAGAGTGGGGGACAATACTCCCCAGTTCTCCTGATCAGTAGGGGTCTCAGCGATTGCACCCCCAACAATCTGTGAAATATTGCCTATGATATGAAGTACCAGAAAACCCTTTTAAAGAGGTATAAAGCAGTCCAGAAGTTTTCTGCGATGTGTGGATGAACGTCTTAAAAATCTTCTCCGCTGCTACTTTAAAACAGAGTTTACACACACAAAGTTTGTGCAGATTATCTCCATCCTGTGTGAATATATCCTGCAGTCTCTTCACTTGCACCAGTGACCTGGGCCTCAACTAATCCCTCTTATACCATTTCCTGCCCCATAGTCCATCACACCACTCCCTACAGACATCCTGGAGCCACATCCTGGGTCTCTTTCTTCTAGGTGCAGTGAGCAGTGAGCTGAGGTGTTATCTGATACTTATAGGTTGCCTAAACAGGATGGAGGTCTGATGGGACGTCTTGTGGAGAATTGCACATGAAATCTTAAAGGGGTGTGCAGATATGCCTTAATCTTTAATGAGTACTTCTCACAGCTGTTCGGGACCTTCAGCATAACTTGTAGGAACCTCCATTACCTACAAGACGTTTCAATGTTCCATAGTCCTGGGACAATCCCATACCTACCAACCGTCCCGGAGAGGACGCAGATGAGTTGAATACAATTGTGAATCAGGAGCCATCCACGGACAGCTTCTGCTTCACCACTGTTCCCCTCCATATGTTCCAGCCCAGGAGCTATAGATAAGATATGATAACTCACTCACATCACGCCTGCAGCTCCCTGAATACTCCAGGAAAAGAGACAGCAGGGGAGCGAGGAGAGGTGTGTATCAGTCATTTATTATGTTACATTTTGGGGGGGACATTAGACTGGGGAGCGATAAAGGGGGAACATTAAACTGGGGACAGATGAAAGGGGGCAGTTTAAACTGGGGGCAGATGAAGGGGGAACATTAAACTGGGGCAGATGTAGGGAGACATTAAACTGGGGGCTGAAAAAGGGGGGGCAATTAAACTGTTGGCAGGTGAAGGGGGACATTAAACTGGGGGCAGGTGAAAAGGGCAATTTAAATTTGGGCAGATGAAGGAGCATATTAAACTGGTGGCAGATGTAGCAGGGCAATTAAACTGGAGGTAGATGGAGGGGGGACATTAAACTGGTGGCTGATGAAGGAGGGGCAATTAAACTGGGGACAGATGAAGGGTGGACATTAAATTGGTGGCAGGTGAAGGGGACATTAAACTGGTGGTAGATGAAGTAGGACATTAAACTGGGGACAGATGGATGAGTGGACATTAAACTGGGGGCAACTGGAGGAGGACATTAAGCCGTGGGGGTAGCTGGAGGGGGACATGTCTATCCTAGTTGCCCCCAGTTTAATGTCCCGATCCAGATGCCACAGTTTAATGTCCCCCTCTAGTTGCTCCCAGTTTAAACTGGGGCACAAGAAGAGGGACTTCATACTGAGGGGCAATTGGAGGGGAGCATTATAATGTAGGGGCATATAATATTTAAGATGGCTGTAGGAGCATTATACTGTGTGGGGGCACAAAGAAAAATGGGTGACAATGGACAGAGTCAACATATAAAGTGGGTGGAGCTAAATTTGTAACAGCACGCATAGCGCATCACACATTTTGTCCCTCTTTCTGTCCTTTGAAAGTTAGGAAGTACGCTATCCTAGAAAGATTCTTAGTGAAGATGTTTTTTTCAATAAAGCTAATGTATTCAAGACTTTTTTTAACAAATAATTTGACCAACTTGTCCTGGTCAGAGATAGAGATGAGGATAGTCAGAAAGCAAATCTTCCCCGTCCCACAATTACCAAAGCTAAGCCTTATACTGCCCAGATCTTCCCCTCTCCCAATTTTTCTTCCCTTTCAGCCCTATTACACAAGGTGATTTTAAAAGAACGGTGTAAAATGAATCCTCCGTATTCATAGTATCTGTCATGTATGAGTCATTCTAGCACGTGACGCGGTTGTGGCTGTCAGGGGTCGATTCAACTCCACTCATTCAATCTTGCACTCACCCTTCACTCAGGCAGCAAATTGAGCGTAAGTTGCTCCCCAACACAGTCCACGCACTCCAAATACACGCCGCTACCACTGCTGATTTACAGGCTCAGCCGAAACCGCGCTAACATATATAGGTGTCTCTCCAACAGTCTGAGACAAACACATCTCAAAAATGTAATGGCAGGGGCGTAAATACTGGGGTAGCCGCGGTAGCGGCTGCCACAGGGCTCGGGACATTAGGGGGCCTTTAGCCCTGTGGCAGCCGCTATCGCGAACCCCACAAACCAGGGGCGGGGCCCGCGGCCAGCTGGAAATGGCCGAGCCCCAGACCACTATGATAGCGGTCGGTGAAAGCCTGGTTCCCCGACCGCTATACATACTGTTATTGGAAAGGGACGCTGGCATATTGCAGGCCCCTTTCCAATAGATGGCAGGGCAGGGCACTCAGGGGAGGTGACTGAAAATAATAAACACATATATTCTCACCTCTCCTGGGCACAGCGTTCTCTCCGGCGCTCTTCCATCATGAGACTGAGGACTGTGATTAGGCCCCAGCAGTCACATGGGGCGCGGCCACGTAATGACGTCAGTGCGCCCCCATGTGACCGCTGAGGCCCAATCACAGGCCTCAGCAGCGACGTCGGAAGTGGGCCTGAAGACGCTGAAGACAGCAGGCTGAGCGAGGATACCAAGGAAAGGTAAGGCAAGGTGAGTATGAATGTTTGTTATTTTTAATCACCTTCCCTGGGCCTCCAATTATTATACTCTGGGGTCTGAGGAGATCCCAGAGTATAGTAATAGTACCGAAGCGGAGGGGGCCTGTTGGGAGCATATAATACTGTGTGGGGGCCACTGTGATCATATAATACTGGGTGGGCGCCACTGTAGAGCATATACTACTGGGTGGGAGCCACTGTAGAGCATATAATACTGAGTGGGGGCCACTGTGGGGAGCATATTATACTGTGTGTGGGGGGAGCAATCTAGAGCATATAATGCTGTATGGGGGCCACTGTGGAGCATATAGTGTTGTGTGGGGGGCAATGTCGAGCATATAATACTATCTGGGGATCACCCACAATGCCAAGCGTGCAGCTAATCAGCAGCCAGCCGGCCCTATAAAAACCCTCGGCCATTTTAGGTGCAGTCATTCCACATCGCTCTTACTGTAGGGACAGACATCGGCAGGAGCTAGGGAAAGACTTAGAAAACATATAGAAGTTCAGAGAAAGAGGCTGAGCCTTAGAACTGTAGGGAAAGGATAGGGAGGAATTGAGAGAAGAATTTGGTTGATGGTTGCAGGGTCATTTACAGCAAAAATTTGCAGCATAATTCACATTGCAGGACTCACTGCCGTTTTACTGCTGCTGCTCATTACTCATATCTGTGTCTTCAAGGTGGAACACAACAAGGCTTTTGCAGCGCAGTACAGCAAAAAAAAAAGTGAAATATCATACACGCATACACACACATACATAATATCTGCACGCATCTGTAAAAGAAGCCTTTTTAAAGGCATTTATTATAAGGGGCTTATTCACTGTTCTTGCAAAGCATAACATTATTCAGTACTATTGTGCCAAAGAAAACTGAATTATCATTCAATAATATCTGCACATACAGTGCCTTGCGAAAGTATTTGGCCTCCTTGAACTTTTCAATCTTTTGCCACATTTCAGGCTTCAAACATAAGGATATAAAATTTTTATTTTTTGGTGAAGAATCAACAACAAGTGGGACACAATTGTGAAGTGGAACGAAATTTATTGGATATTTTAAACTTTTGTAAAAAATAAAAAACTGAAAAGTGGGGCATGCAATATTATTCGGCCCCCTTAAGTTAATACTTTGTAGCGCCACCTTTTGCTGCGATTACAGCTGAAAGTCGCTTGTGGTGTGTCTCTATCAGTTTTGCACATAGAGACTGAAATTCTTGCCCATTCTTCCTTGGAAAACAGCTGGAGCTCAGTGAGGTTGGATGGAGAGCGTTTGTGATTCGGCCCCTTTACTTTCAGTGCAGCAAACTCACTCCAGAAGTTCAGTGAGGATCTCTGAATGATCCAATGTTGTCCTAAATGACTGATGATGATAAATATAATCCACCTGTGTGTAATCAAGTCTCCGTATAAATGCACCTGCTCTGTGATAGTCTAAGGGTTCTGTTTAAAGCGCAGAGAGCATCATGAAGACCAAGGAACACACCAGGCAGGTCCGTGATACTGTTGTGGAGAAGTTTAAAGCCGGATTTGGATACAAAAAGATTTCCCAAACTTTAAACATCCCAAGGAGCACTGTGTAAGCGATCATATTGAAATGGAAGGAGTATCAGACCACTACAAATCCACCAAGACCCGGCTGTCCCTCTAAACTTTCATCTCAAACAAGGAGAAGACTGATCAGAGATGCAGCCAAGAGGCCCATGATCACTCTGGATGAACTGCAGAGATCTACAGCTGAGGTGGGAGAGTCTGTCCATAGGACAACAATCAGTCATACACTGCACAAATCTGGCCTTTACAGAAGAGTGGCAAGAAGAAAGCCATTTCTCAAAGATATCCATAAAAAGTCTGGTTTAAAGTTTGCCACAAGCCACCTGGGAGACACCAAACATGTGGAAGAAGGTGCTCTGGTCAGATGAAACCAAAATCCAACTTTTTGGCCACAATGCAAAACGATATATTTGGCGTAAAAGCAACACAGCTCATCACCCTGAACACACCATTCCGAAAGTCACACATGGTGGGGGTGGCATCATGGTTTGGGCCTGCTTTTCCTCAGCAGGGACAGGGAAGATGGTTAAAATTGATGGGAAGATGGATGGAGCCAAATACAGGACCATTCTGGAAGAAAACCTGTTGGAGTCTGCAAAAGACCTGAGACTGGGACGGAGATTTATCTTCCAACAAGACAATGATCCCAAACATAAAGCAAAATCTACAATGGAATGGTTCACAAATAAACGTATCCAGGTGTTAGAATGGCCAAGTCAAAGTCCAGACCTGAATCCAATCGAGAATCTGTGGAAAGAGCTGAAAACTGCTGTTCACAAACGCTCTCCATCCAACCTCACTGAGCTCCAGCTGTTTTCCAAGGAAGAATGGGCAAGAATTTCAGTCTCTCGATGTGCAAAACTGATAGAGACACACCACAAGCGACTTTCAGCTGTAATCGCAGCAAAAGGTGGCGCTACAAAGTATTAACTTAAGGGGGCCGAATAATATTGCATGCCCCACTTTTCAGTTTTTTATTTTTTACAAAAGTTTAAAATATCCAATAAATTTTGTTCCACTTCACGATTGTGTCCCACTTGTTGCTGATTCTTCACCAAAAAAATTTAAATTTTATATCCTTATGTTTGAAGCCTGAAATGTGGCAAAAGGTTGAAAAATTCAAGGGGGCCGAATACTTTCGCAAGGCACTGTATCTGTAAAAAAAGCCTTTTTAAAGGCGTTTATTATAAGGGGCTTATTCACTGTTTTTCCAAGGCATAACATTAGTCAGTACTATTGTGTCAAAGAAAACTGAATTATCAACCAATAATATCTGCACATATCTGTAATAAACGCCTTTAACATGGGGAAAGACATAACGACCATATTCTCCATTTTGTTACCAATATAAAGTTGCAGGCCATTTTTAAAAACAGTATTGTCAATAATAATTCAATAATTCTTAGCGGTTATCATCACTTATTTAAAGGTGTTTATTAGTGTGTAAACCCATAAGGAACACCATATTCGCCATTTTGTTACCAGTATGAAGTTGCTGGCCATTTATCAATGGAATTGTCAGTTATCCAATAATTCTGAGCCACAAATCTCTGCCTTTATCATGCTTTTTTTATTGGTGTTCATTAGTGGGTGAAGAAATAAGGGGCATATTTGCTTTTCTCTTCAAAGTAAAAAATAACAGGTCTTTTGCTCTTTGCAATTAAGTTTTTTCATCGAACAGTATGTCAGACAGAGAAGCGACAGGCCCTGCACAGGGGAGGGCCGAAGGCCTAAATGTTTCTGGCGCAGGCACAGGTCGCAGCAGAGTAAGGGGGCGTGGCAGCAGGGGTCAGTTAGAGGCCTGAGCTCCCAGTGTCAAGTAGCGATCGTGTCTTGACCAGCAACCCAATGGTTGTAGACTGGTTGACTCGGTCATCCAATTCATCCCAAGTCACATCAGACACCCCCAGCCAAGAGTTGGTGGGTTCGTCAGACACAACTCTTAGTTGTCATGGCCCGGCAGCAGGCCCTGTGCCCTCACCTGTCCTCAACCTGCCTCTGTACTTTTCTGTTCCTTCAGCTAGAGAACTACTCTATGCTGTGCGCTCAGATCCACTGTACAGTGAGGAGGAGGTACTAGAGGACAGTCAGCAGCTATTGCTCAGCCAAGATGTGGAGGAGACAGCCACCGCTTCCTGCAAGTAGTGATGAGGAGAGAGGCATGGAAGCTGGTGTTGAGGAGGACATCAGTGACCTGTAGACAGTAGTGGATGACGACATAGCTGATCGTAATTGGGAGCCGGGTGATGAAGGGGCCTCATCATCATCAGGAGAAGAGGGTTGCAGCTTGTGCATGAGGCATCAGGGGAGTCAGCAGGGTGGCAGCAATCGGAAGTCGGGAGATAGACGTGGCCAGCCTGCTATGTAGCAAGTTGGCCGCTACCTATATGTGCCATCATCAATCCTCTCGCATGTCCGACCGGGGGGGGGGGCCCTGAGCGCTCAACTTGCACTGGCATGGCTGCTGTGGGAGGGGGTAGGGGTATCAGGAGCAGTATCAGCTCCATCAGCAGCAACCTGAGCCTAGAGTCGCTGATGAGCAACTTTCTTCACCCGCATAGTGAAGAAGCTGCTCATCAGCAGCTAGACACAGAGCAGAAGTTGAACCAACAGGTGGTGGCATACTTAGACTGGACCCTGCCATCCATCATCGAAGATCCGCTGGACTACTGGGCAGCCAAACTGCATTTGTGGCCGCAACTGGCCGAGTTTGCCCTGGAAAGGCTGTCCTGCCCAGCCAGTAGTGTGGCATCAGAGCGGGTGTTTAGTGCAGTGGGAGCCATAGTTACCCCAAAGAGAACTCGCCTGTCCACCCAAAATTTGGAGAGACTGACCTTTGTGAAGATGAATCAGGCGTGGATCAGCCAGGATTTCCACCCACCAATGCCTGATGCAGCAGATTAAATGATCCATGCTGACTCAACACACTCTGCCTCTGGGTGACTGTATGACCTCCTAAGGCTGTTGCTACCTACACATTATATCACCTTGCCACTCTGTGGCCTACTAACACTGCTGCTACCTCTGCACTCTGCCACTGGGTGACTGTATGGCCTCCTCACACTGCTGCCACATCCTCACTCTGCCACTGGTTCACTGTATGGCCTCCTAAGGTTGTTGCTATCTACACATTATATCACCTTGCCACTCTGTGGCCTACTCACGCAGCTGCCACCTCTTCACTCTGCCACTGGATCACTGTATGGCCTCCTCACACTGCTGTCACCTCCTCACTCTGCCACTGGGTCACTGTATGGCCTTCTAAGGCTATTGCTACCTACACATTATATCACCTTGCCACTCTGTTGCCTCCTTACACTGCTGCCATCTCCTTACTCTGCCACTGAGTGACTGTATGGCCTCCTAAGGCTGTTGCTACCTACACATTATATCACCTTGCCACTCTGTGGCCTACTAATGTTGCTGCCACCTCCGAACTCTACCACTGGGTGACTGTATGGCCTCCTCATGCTGCAGTGCCTTTATCACTGTATGCCCTTCTCATGCCGCTGCCACTGGGTCACTGTATGGCCTGCTCATGCTGCTGCCACATCCACATTATGTCGCCTTGCCACTCTGTGGTTTCCTCATGCTGCTGCCAACTCCACATTTTGTCACCTTGCCACTCTGTAGACATCTATGTGGAATCGACAGATGGTGTAAAAGTAGTGCGCTCTTTCACGCTACAATAGGATGTTGGGCCTCTGCACAGTTCTTTCTACCTGGCACTAACATGGACCTGTAAGGCTGGGTTCAGACTTTAGTTAGTTTGTTAGTTTTGGCCCAGTAACTGTCTAAATACGTGAAAGTGCAGTGGTTTTAAGAGTGACGCCTGTCATGTGCATGTCATACTGACTCACAGTATTGTTTCACTACCACAGTAGGCTCCCTATGTGTGTTACTGCAAGGCACAGTGTTATACACCACTATACAGGCTCTCTGTGGCTAGGAAATAGGTATTTTTTAGTGATATTTGCCGCAAATTAATTCGGATCGAAGCTAATTTTTTTGGAACTTCGAATCGAACTGCAGAATCGAACCTTTGAGAAATTCGCTCAGTAATACATACACAAATGGGCTTCTTTCATCACAGTATGGCACTATCTATCCAGGTTTTATCTATACACTACAATGTTATTTCCATTGGTGCTGGCAGATATCTAGGCGCTGGTCCAGTTCTGTCCAGATGTGAGCCAGCATATCCTCGGATATGGACTCCACTCTTTCAGTGATGCGTTGTCTCAGATCTTATTGTAGGGAGGGGCAGATACACTGAGTCCTTGAAGAAGTTGCAGGGGGTTAGGTCTAGTTATTGTGGAGGCCAGCGCACCACTGGTGGATCCAGTGTTTAAATTTGTTTCACCCAACTCAAAATGCAGCTTCTATATGAAGTACAGTTACCAAATTTATTCTGAAGGTTCCGCTGTACCATCACAACAGACCCTGCTCTTGCTTCCATTCCACCATCTTATATCACACTATGTAAGCTGTAATGAAAGTTGTGGTGTGATGGGTTGGTATGGACTGTGATGGGTTGCTGTGGGCTTGATGGGTTGCTATGGGCTGTGATGGGTTGCTATGGGCTGTGTTGGGTTACAATGGACTGTGATGGGATGCAATGGGCTGTAATGGGTTGCAATGGGCTGTAATGGGTTGCAATGGGCTGTAATGGGTTGCAATGGGCTGTGATGGGTTGCAGTGGGCTGTAATGGGTTGCAATGGGCTGTGATTAGTAGAGGAGGGTGAACCTCATGAGATACGTTTTGACGAATATTTGTGAGGTTCAAAGGCCTATTATAATATTCTGGGGTCTCCTCAGAAGTACCATTTCCTGCCAGAAAACCCCCCTATAGTCCATCACACCACACCCCCTAGTTGGGACAATGAGCAGTGAGCTTCTGTGTTATCTGATATAATCTGTTACACTCTCCTGGGCATCCGTGTGTCCTACGGTGGTCTCCTGATGTCCTCTGCAGGACTCTTTTGTTGACATCACTGAGACCTGTGATTGGGTCTCAATCACTGAGATGACAGTGTACTGTAATAACTGGCTCTAGATCATAGACAAGATTTGACAAAGACCCTTTGTACAATCTGCTCTATAACCTGTAGATAGGACACTATGTACAATCTGCTCCTCCTGCTCTATAACCTGTAGATAGGACACTATGTACAATCTGCTCCTCCTGCTCTATAACCTGTAGATAGGACACTATGTACAACCTGCTCCTCCTGCTCTATAACCTGTAGATAGGACACTATGTACAATCTGCTCCACTCCTCCTGCTCTATAACCGGCAGATAGGACACTTTATACAATCTGCTCAGCTCCTCCTGCTCTATAACCTATAGCTAGGACACTATGTACAATCTGCTCAGCTCCTCCTGCATTATAACCTGTAGATAGGACACTATGTACAGTGCTGGCCAAAAGTATTGGCACCCCTGCAATTCTGTCTGATAATACTCAATTTCTTCCAGAAAATGATTGCAATCACAAATGCTTTGGTAATAATATCTTCATTTAATTTGTCTTCAATGGAAAACCACAAAAAGAATTGTCAAAAAGCCAAATTGGATATAATTCCACACCAAACATAAAAAAGGGAGTGGACAAAAGTATTGGCACCCTTTGAAAAATCATGTGATGCTTCTCTAATTTGTGTAATTAACAGCACCTCTTACTTACCTGTGGCACATAGCAGGTGGTGGCAATAACTAAATCACACTTGCAGCCAGTTGAAATGGATTAAAGTTGACTCAACCTCTGTCCTGTGTCCTTGTGTGTACCACATTAAGCATGGAGAAAGAAAGAAGACCAAAGTACTGTCTGAGGACTTCAGAAGAAAAATTGTGAGGAAGCATGAGCAATCTCAAGGCTACAAGTCCATCTCCAAAGACCTGAATGTTCCTGTGTCTACCGTGCACAGTGTCATCAAGAAGTTTAAAGCCCATGGCACTGTGGCTAACCTCCCTAGATGTGGACGGAAAAGAAAAATTGACGAGAGATTTCAACGAAAGATTGTGCGATAGTGGCTAAAGAACCTCGACTAACATCCAAACAAGTTCTAGCTGCCCTGCAGTCCGAGGGTACAACAGTGTCAACCCGTACTATCCGTCGGCGTCTGAATGAAAAGGGACTCTATGGTAGGATACCCAGGAAGACCCCACTTCTGACCCAGAGACAGAAAAAAGCCAGGCTGGAGTTTTCCAAAACTTACCTGAGAAAGCCAAAAACTTTTTGGAAGAATGTTCTCTGGTCAGATGAGACAAAAGTAGAGCTTTTTGGGAAAAGGCATCAACATAAGAGTTTACAGGAAAAAAAAAGAGGCCTTCAAAGAAAAGAACACGGTCCCTACAGTCAAACATGGCGGAGGTTCCCTGATGTTTTGTGGTTGCTTTGCTGCCTCTGGCACTGGACTGCTTGACCGTGTGCATGGCATTATGAAGTCTGAAGACTACCAACAAATTTTGCAGCATAATGTAGGGCCCAGTGTGAGAAAGCTGGGTCTCCCTCAGAGGTCATGGGTCTTCCAGCAGGACAATGACCCAAAACACACTTCAAAAAGCACTAGAAAATGGTTTGAGAGAAAGCACTGGAGACTTCTAAAGTGGCCAGCAATGAGTCCAGACCTGAATCCCATAGAACACCTGTGGAGAGATCTCAAAATGGCAGTTTGGAGAAGGCACCCTTCAAATCTCAGGGACCTGGAGAAATTTGCCAAAGAAGAATGGTCTAAAATTCCAGCAGAGCATTGTAAGAAACTCATTGATGGTTACCGGAAGCGGTTGTTCGCAGTTATTTTGTCTAAAGGTTGTGCTACCAAGTACAGTCATATGAAAAAGTTTGGGCACCCCTATTAATCTTAATCATTTTTAGTTCTAAATATTTGGGTGTTTGCAACAGCCATTTCAATTTGATATATCTAATAACTGATGGACACAGTAATATTTCAGGATTGAAATGAGGTTTATTGTACTAACAGAAAATGTGCAATATGCATTAAACCAAAATTTGACCAGTGCAAAAGTATGGGCACCTCAACAGAAAAGTGACATTAATATTTAGTAGATCCTCCTTTTGCAAAAATAACAGCCTCTAGTCGCTTCCTGTAGCTTTTAATCAGTTCCTGGATCCTGGATGAAGGTATTTTTGACCATTCCTCTTTACAAAACAATTCCAGTTCAGTTAAGTTTGATGGTCGCCGAGCATGAACAGCCCGCTTCAAATTATCCCACAGATGTTCAATGATATTCAGGTCTGGGGACTGGGATGGCCATTCCAGAACATTGTAATTGTTCCTCTGCATGAATGTCTGAGTAGATTTGGAGCTGTGTTTTGGATCATTGTCTTGCTGAAATATCCATCCCCGGCGTAACTTCAAATTCGTCACTGATTCTTGTACATTATTCTCAAGAATCTGCTGATACTGAGTTGAATCCATGCGACCCTCAACTTTAACAAGATTCCCGGTGCCGGCATTGGCCACACAGCCCCAAAGCATGATGGAACCTCCACCAAATTTTACAGTGGGTAGCAAGGGTTTTTCTTGGAATGCTGTGTTTTTTTGACGCCATGCATAACGCCTTTTTGTATGACCAAACAACTCAATCTTTGTTTCATCAGTCCACAGGACCTTCTTCCAAAATGAAGCTGGCTTGTCCAAATGTGCTTTTGCATACCTCAGGCGACTCTGTTTGTGGCATGCTTTCAGAAACGGCTTCTTTCGCATCACTCTCCCATACAGCTTCTCCTTGTGCAAAGTGTGCTGTATTGTTGACCGAAGCACAGTGACACCATCTGCAGCAAGATGATGCTGCAGCTCTTTGGAGATGGTCTGTGGATTGTCCTTGACTGTTCTCACCATTCTTCTTCTCTGCCTTTCTGATATTTTTCTTGGCCTGCCACTTCTGGGCTTAACAAGAACTGTCCCTGTGGTCTTCCATTTCCTTACTATGTTCCTCACAGTGGAAACTGACAGGTTAAATCTCTGAGACAACTTTTTGTATCCTTCCCCTGAACAACTATGTTGAACAATCTTTGTTTTCAGATCATTTGAGAGTTGTTTTGAGGAGCCCATGATGCCACTCTTCAGAGGAGATTCAAATAGGAGAACAACTTGCAATTGGCCAACTTAAATACCTTTTCTCATGATTGGATACACCTGGCTATGAAGTTCAAAGCTCAGTGAGGTTACAAAACCAATTTTGTGCTTCAGTAAGTCAGTAAAAAGTAGTTAGGAGTATTCAAATCAATAAAATGATAAGGGTACCCAAATTTTTGCATCGGTCAAATTTTGGTTTAATGCATATTGCACATTTTCTGTTAGTACAATAAACCTAATTTCAATCCTGAAATATTACTGTGTCCATCAGTTATTAGATATATCAAATTGAAATGGCTGTTGCAAACACCCAAATATTTAGAACTAAAAATGATTAAGATTAATAGGGGTGCCCAAACTTTTTCATATGACTGTATTAGGCTGAGGGTGCCAATACTTTTGTTCGGCCCATTTTTGGAGTTTTGTGTAAAATGATCAATGATTTGACTTTGTTTTCATTCTCTTTTGTGTTTTATCATTGCAAGCAAAATAAAATGAAGATATTATTATCAAAGCATTTGTGATTGCAATAATTTTCTGGAAGAAATTGAGTATTATCTGACAGAATTGCAGGGGTTCCAATACTTTTGGCCAGCACCGTACAATCTGCTCTGCTCTAAATAGGACACCATGTACAATCTGCTCTATAACCGACAGATAGGACACTATGTAAAATCTGTTCTATAACCTGTAGATAGGACACTATGTACAATCTGCTTCTCTATAACCTGTAGATTGTACATAGTGTACCATCTGCTCCTCCTGCTCTATAACCAGTAGAAAGGACACTATGTACAATCTGCTCCTCCTGCTCTATAACCTGTAAATAGGGCACTATGTACAATCTGTTTCCCCTGCTCTATAACCTGTAGATAGTGTCCTATGTACAATCTGTTCCGCCTGCTCTATAACCTTTAGATAGGACACTATGAACAATCTGCTCCTCCTGCTCTATAACCTGTAGATAGGACACTATGTACAATCTGCTCTGCTCTAGGTAGGACACCATGTACAATCTGCTCTATAACCGGCAGATAGGACACTATGTACATGTTGCAGATTTTTTTGTAGATACATTTTTTTGTACATTTTTGTAGATAGAGCAGGAGGAGCAGATTGTACATAGTGTGCTATTTACAGGTTATAGAGCAGGAGGAGCAGATTGTACATAGTGTCCTATCTACAGGTTATAGAGAAGAAGGAGCAGATTGTACATAGTGTCCTATCTACAGGTTATAGAGCAGATTGTACATAGTGTATGATCTGCAGGTTATAGAGCAGATTGTACAACGTGTCCTATCTACAGGTTATAGAGCAGGAGGAGCAGATTGTACATAGTGCCTATCTACAGTTTATAGAGAAGAAGGAGCAGATTGTACATAGTGTCCTATCTACAGGTTATAGAGCAGTTTGTACATAGTGTCCTATCTACAGGTTATAGAGAAGAAGGAGCAGATTGTACATAGTGTCCTATCTACAGGTTATAGAGCAGATTGTACATAGTGTATGATCTGCAGGTTATAGAGCAGATTGTACAACGTGTCCTATCTACAGGTAATAGAGCAGGTTGTACATAGTGTCCTATCTACAGATTATAGAGCAGGAGTAGCATATTGTACATAGTGCCCTATCTACAGTTTATAGAGCAGGAGGAGCAGATTGTACATAGTATCCTATCTACAGGTTATAGAACATGAGGAGCAGATTGTACAGTGTCCTATCTACAGGTTATAGAGCAGATTGTACAGTGTCCTATCTACAGGTTATAGAGGAGGAGAAGCAGATTGTACATAGTGTCCTATCTACAGGTTATAGAGCAGGAGGAGCAGATTGTACATAGTGCCCTATTTACAGGTTATAGAGCAGGAGGAGCAGATTGTACATAGTGTCCTATCTATAGGTTATAGAGCAGATTGTACACAGTGTCCTATCTACATGTCATAGAGCAGGAGGAGCAGATTGTACATAGTGTTCTATCAACAGGTTATAGAGCAGGAGGAGCAGATTGTACATATTGTCCTATCTACATGTTATAGAGCAGGAGGAGCAGATTGTACATAGTGTCCTATTTACAGGTTATAGAACAGGTTGTACATAGTGTCCTATCTACAGGTTATAGAGCAGGTTGTACATAGTGTCCTATATACAGGTTATAGAGCAGGAGGAATAGATTGTACATAGTGTCCTCTCTACAGTTTATAGAGCAGATTGTACATAGTGTCCTATCTACAGGTTATAGAGCAGGAGGAGCAGATTGTACATAGTGTCCTATCTACATGTTATAGAGCAGGAGGAGCAGATTGTACATAGTGTCCTATTTACAGGTTATAGAGCAGGTTGTACATAGTGTCCTACCTACAGGTTATAGAGCAGGTTGTACACAGTGTCCTATATACAGGTTATAGAGCAGGAGGAATAGATTGTACATAGTGTCCTATCTAAAGGATATAGAGCAGATTGTACATAGTGCCTGATCTGCAGGTTATAGAGCAGGAGGAGCAGATTGTACATAGTGTCCTATCTACAGGTTATAGAGCAGATTGTACATAGTGTCCTATTTACAGGTTATAGAGCAGGTTGTACATAGTGTCCTATCTACAGGTTATAGAGCAGGTTGTACATAGTGTCCTATATACAGGTTATAAAGCAGAAGGAATAGATTGTACATAGTGTCCTATCTACAGGATATAGAGCAGATTGTTCATAGTGTCTGATCTGCAGGTTATAGAGCAAGTTGTACATATTGTCCTATCTACAGGTTATAGAGCAGGAGGAATAGATTGTACATAGTGCCCTATTTACAGGTTATAGAGCAGGGAGAACAGATTTTACATAGTGCCCTATCTACAGGTTATAGAGCAGGAGGAGCAGATTGTACATAGTGTCCTATCTACAGGTTATAGAGCAGGAGGAGCAGATTGTACATAGTGTCCTATCTACAGGTTATAGAGCAGATTGTACATAGTGTCCTATCTACAGGTTATAGAGCAGGAGGAGCAGATTGTACATAGTGTCCTATCTACAGGTTATAGAGCAGGTAGTACATAGTTTCCTATCTACAGATTATAGAGCAGGAGGAGCAGATTGTACATAGTGTCCTATCTACAGGTTATAGAGCAGGAGTAGCAGATTGTACATAGTGTCCTATCTACAGGTTATAGAACATGAGGAGCGATTGTACAGTGTCCTATCTACAGGTTATAGAGCAGATTTTACAGTGTCCAATCTACAGGGTATAGAGCAGGAGGAGCAGATTGTACATAGTGTCCTATCTACAGGTTATAGAGCAGGAGGAGCAGATTGTACATAGTGCCCTATTTACAGGTTATAGAGCAGGAGGAGCAGATTGTACATAGTGTCCTATCTACAGGTTATAGAGCAGATTGTACATAGTGTCCTATCTACAGATTATAGAGCAGGAGGAGCAGATTGTACATATTGTCCTATCTACAGGTTATAGAGCAGGTTGTACATAGTATCCTATCTACAGGTTATAGAGCAGGGAGAGCAGATTGTACGAAGTGCCCTATCTACAGGTTATAGAGCAGGAGGAGCAGATTGTATATAGTGTCCTATCTAAAGGTTATAGAGCAGATTGTACATAGTGTCCTATCTACAGGTTATAGAGCAGGAGGAGCAGATTGTACATAGTGTCCTATCTACAGGTTATAGATCAGGTTGTACATAGTGTCCTATCTACAGATTATAGAGCAGGAGGAACAGATTGCACATAGTGTCCTATCTACAGGTTATAGAGCAGGAGGAGCAGATTGTACATAGTGTCCTATCTACAGGTTATAGAACATGAGGAGCAGATTGTACAGTGTCCTATCTACAGGTTATTGAGCAGATTATACATAGTGTCCTATCTACAGGTTATAGAGCAGGAGGAGCAGATTGTACATAGTGTCCTATCTACAGGTTATAGAGCAGGAGGAGCAGATTGTTCATAGTGTCCTATCTACAGGTTATAGATCAGCTTGTACATAGTGTCCTATCTACAGATTATAGAGCAGGAGGAGTAGATTGTACATACTGTCCTATCTACAGGTTATAGAGCAGGAGGAGCAGATTGTACTGTGTCCTATCTACAGGTTATAGAACAGATTGTACATAGTGTCCTATCTAAAGGTTATAGAGCAGATTGTACATAGTGTCCCATCTACAGGTTATAGAACATGAGGAGCAGATTGTACAGTGTCCTATCTACAGGTTATAGAGCAGATTGTACAGTGTCCTATCTACACGTTATAGAGCAGATTGTACAGTGTCCTATCTACAGGGTATAGAGCAGGAGGAGCAGATTGTACATACTGTCCTATCTACAGGTTATAGAGCAGGTTGTACTGTACATAGTGTCCTATCTACAGGTTATAGAGCAGATTGTACATAGTGTCCTATCTACAGGTTATAGAGCAGGTTGTACATAGTGTCCTATCTACAGGTTATAGAACATGAGGAGCGATTTTACAGTGTCCTATCTACAGGTTATAGAGCAGATTGTACAGTGTCCAATCTACAGGGTATAGAGCAGGAGGAGCAGATTATACATAGTGTCCTATCTACAGGTTATAGAGCAGGAAGAGCAGATTGTACATAGTGCCTATCTACATGTTATAGAGCAGGAGGAGCAGATTGTACATAGTGTCCTATCTACAGGTTATAGAGCAGATTGTACATAGTGTCCTATCTACAGATTATAGAGCAGGAGGAGCAGATTGTACATATTGTCCTATCTACAGGTTATAGAGCAGGTTGTACATAGTATCCTATCTACAGGTTATAGAGCAGGGAGAGCAGATTGTACGAAGTGCCCTATCTACAGGTTATAGAGCAGGAGGAGCAGATTGTATATAGTGTCCTATCTAAAGGTTATAGAGCAGGTTGTACATAGTGTCCTATCTACAGGTTATAGAGCAGATTGTACATAGTGTCCTATCTACAGGTTATAGAGCAGGAGGAGCAGATTGTACATAGTGTCCTATCTACAGGTTATAGATCAGGTTGTACATAGTGTCCTATCTACAGATTATAGAGCAGGAGGAACAGATTGCACATAGTGTCCTATCTACAGGTTATAGAGCAGGAGGAGCAGATTGTACATAGTGTCCTATCTACAGGTTATAGAACATGAGGAGCAGATTGTACAGTGTCCTATCTACAGGTTATTGAGCAGATTATACATAGTGTCCTATCTACAGGTTATAGAGCAGGAGGAGCAGATTGTACATAGTGTCCTATCTACAGGTTATAGAGCAGGAGAAGCAGATTGTTCATAGTGTCCTACCTACAGGTTATAGATCAGCTTGTACATAGTGTCCTATCTACAGATTATAGAGCAGGAGGAGTAGATTCTACATACTGTCCTATCTACAGGTTATAGAGCAGGAGGAGCAGATTGTACTGTGTCCTATCTACAGGTTATAGAACAGATTGTACATAGTGTCCTATCTACAGGTTATAGAGCAGATTGTACATAGTGTCCCATCTACAGGTTATAGAACATGAGGAGCAGATTGTACAGTGTCCTATCTACAGGTTATAGAGCAGATTGTACATAGTGTCCTATCTACAGGGTATAGAGCAGGAGGAGCAGATTATACATACTGTCCTATCTACAGGTTATAGAGCAGGAGGAGCAGATTGTACATAGCGCCTATCTACATGTTATAGAGCAGGAGGAGCAGATTGTACATAGTGTCCTATCTACAGGTTATAGAGCAGGTTGTACTGTACATAGTGTCCTATCTACAGGTTATAGAGCAGATTGTACATAGTGTCCTATCTACAGGTTATAGAGCAGGTGGTACATAGTGTCCTATCTACAGGTTATAGAGCAGATTGTACATAGTGTCCTATCTACAGATTATAGAGCAGGAGGAGCAGATTGTATATAGTGTCCTATCTACAGGTTATAGAGCAGGAGGAGCAGATTGTACAGTGTCCTATCTACAGGTTATAGAGCAGATTGTACATAGTGTCCTATCTACAGGATATAGAGCAGATTGTACATAGTGTCCCATCTACAGGTTATAGAACATGAGGAGCAGAATGTACAGTGTCCTATCTACAGGTTATAGAGCAGATTGTACAGTGTCCTATCTACAGGGTATAGAGCAGGAGGAGCAGATTGTACATAGTGTCCTATCTACAGGTTACAGAGCAGGAGGAGCAGATTGTACATCGTGTCCTATTTACAGGTTAGAGAGCAGGTTGTACATAGTGCCTATCTACATGTTATAGAGCAGGAGGAGCAGATTGTACATAGTGTCCTATCTACAGGTTATAGAGCAGGTTGTACAGTCATGGCCAAAAGTTTTGAGAATGATACAAATATTAATTTTTACAAAGTCTACTGCTTCAGTTTTTCTAATGGCAATTTGTATATACTCCAGAATGTTATAAAGAGTGATCAGCTTAACAGCAATTACTTGCAAAGTCAATATTTGCCTAGAAAATGAACTTTATCCCCCAAAACACATTTCAACATCACTGCAGCCCTGCCTTAAAAGGACCACCTAACATCGTTTCAGTGATTGCTGCATTAACACAGGTGTGGGTGTTGATGAGGACAGGGCTGGAGATCAATCTGTCATGATTAAGTAAGAATGACACCACTGGACACTTTCAAAGGAGGCTGGTGCTTGCCATCATTGTTTCTCTTCTGTTAACCATGGTTATCTCTAAAGAAACACGTGCAGTCATCATTGCACTGCACAAAAATGTCCTAACTGGGAAGAGTATTGCAGCTAGAAAGATTGCACCTCAGTCAACAATCTATCGCATCATCAAGAACTTCAAGGAGAGAGGTTCCATTGGTGCCAAAAAGGCTCCAGGGTGCCCAAGAAAGACCAGCAAGCGGCAGGACCGTCTCTTAAAAGTGTTTCAGCTGCGGGATCAGGCTACCAGCAGTGCAGAGCTTGCTGAGGAATGGCAGCAGGCAGGTGTGAGTGCATCTGCACGCACTGTGAGGCGGAGACTCTTGGAGCAAGGCCTGGTCTCAAGGAGGGCAGCAAAGAAGCCACTTCTCTCCAGAAAAAACATCAGGGACAGACTGATATTCTGCAAAAGGTACAGGGAGTGGACTGCTGAGGACTGGGGGAAAGTCATTTTCTCTGATGAATCCCCTTTTCAATTGTTTGGAACATCTGGAAAACAGCTTATTCGGAGAAGAAGAGGTGAGCGCTACCACCAGTCTTGTCTCATGCCAACTGTAAAGCATCCTGAAACCATTCATGTGTGGGGTTGCTTCTCAGCCAAGGGAATCGGCTCTCTCACAGTCTTGCCTAAAAACACAGCCATGAATAAAGAATGGTACCAGAATGTCCTCCAAGAGCAACTTCTCCCAACCGTCCAAGAGCAGTTTGGCGCTCAACAATGCCTTTTTCAGCATGATGGAGCACCTTGCCATAAAGCAAAGGTGATAACTAAATGGCTAAGGGAACAAAACATAGAGATTTTGGTTCCATGGCCTGGAAACTCCCCAGATCTTAATCCCATTGAGAACTTGTGGTCAATCATCAAGAGACGGGTGGACAAACAAAAACCAACAAATTCAGACAAAATTAAAGCATTGATTCTGCAAGAATGGACTGCTATCAGTCAGGATTTGGTCCAGAAGTTGATTGAGAGCATGCCAGGGAGAATTGCAGAGGTCCTGAAGAAGAAGGGTCAACACTGCAAATATTGACTTGCTGCATTAACTCATTCTAACTGTCAAAATAAGCTTCTGTTACTCATAATATGAATGCAATTATATTTCTGTATGTGATAAAAACATCTGACAAACACACATAAAAACCAGGGGGCAGCAGATCATGTGAAAATATAATATTTGTGTCATTCTCAAAACTTTTGGCCATGACTGTACATAGTGTCGTATCTACAGGTTATAGAGCAGATTGTACATAGTGCCTGATCTGCAGGTTATAGAGCAGGAGGAGCAGATTGTACATAGTGTCCTATCTACAGGTTATAGAGCAGGTTGTACATAGTGTCCTATCTACAGGTTATAGAGCAGATTGTACATAGTGTCCTATCTACAGATTATAGAGCAGGAGGAGCAGATTGTACATATTGTCCTATCTACAGGTTATAGAGCAGATTGTACATAGTGTCCTATCTACAGGTTATAGAGCAGATTGTACATAGTGTCCTATCTACAGGTTATAGAGCAGGAGGAGCAGATTGTACATAGTGTCCTATCTACATGTTATAGAGCAGGAGGAGCAGATTGTACATAGTGTCCTATTTACAGGTTATAGAGCAGGTTGTACATAGTGTCCTATCTACAGGTTATAGAGCAGGTTGTACATAGTGTCCTATATACAGGTTATAAAGCAGGAGGAATAGATTGTACATAGTGTCCTATCTACAGGATATAGAGCAGATTGTACATAGTGCCTGATCTGCAGGTTATAGAGCAAGTTGCACATATTGTCCTATCTACAGATTATAGAGCAGGAGGAATACATTGTACATAGTGCCCTATTTACAGGTTATAGAGCAGGGAGAACAGATTTTACATAGTGTCCTATCTACAGGTTATAGAGCAGGAGGAGCAGATTGTACATAGTGCCCTATTTACAGGTTATAGAGCAGGAGTAGCAGATTGTACATAGAGTCCTATCTATAGGTTATAGAGCAGATTGTACATAGTGTCCTATCTACATGTCATAGAGAAGGAGGAGCAGATTGTACATAGTGTTCTATCTACAGGTTATAGAGCAGGAGGAGCAGATTGTACATAGTGTCCTATCTACATGTTATAGAGCAGGAGGAGCAGATTGTACATAGTGTCCTATTTACAGGTTATAGAGCAGGTTGTACATAGTGTCCTATGTACAGGTTATAGAGCAGGTTGTACATAGTGTCCTATATACAGGTTATAGAGCAGGAGGAATAGATTGTACATAGTGTCCTATCTAAAGGATATAGAGCAGATTGTACATAGTGCCTGATCTGCAGGTTATAGAGCAGGAGGAGCCGATTGTACATAGTGTCCTATCTACAGGTTATAGAGCAGATTGTACATAGTGTCCTATCTACAGGTTATAGAGCAGGAGGAGCAGATTGTACATAGTGTCCTATCTACATGTTATAGAGCATCAGGAGCAGATTGTACATAGTGTCCTATTTACAGGTTATAGAGCAGGTTGTACATAGTGTCCTATCTACAGGTTATAGAGCAGGTTGTACATAGTGTCCTATATACAGGTTATAGAGCAGGAGGAATAGATTGTACATAGTGTACTATCTAAAGGATATAGAGCAGATTGTACATAGTGCCTGATCTGCAGGTTATAGAGCAGGAGGAGCTGATTGTACATAGTGTCCTATCTACAGGTTATAGAGCAGGAGGAGCAGATTGTACATAGTGTCCTATCTACATGTTATAGAGCAGGAGGAGCAGATTGTACATAGTGTCCTATTTACAGGTTATAGAGCAGGTTGTACATAGTGTCCTATGTACAGGTTATAGAGCAGGTTGTACATAGTGTCCTATATACAGGTTATAGAGCAGGAGGAATAGATTGTACATAGTGTCCTATCTAAAGGATATAGAGCAGATTGTACATAGTGCCTGATCTGCAGGTTATAGAGCAGGAGGAGCCGATTGTACATAGTGTCCTATCTACAGGTTATAGAGCAGATTGTACATAGTGTCCTATCTACAGGTTATAGAGCAGGAGGAGCAGATTGTACATAGTGTCCTATCTACATGTTATAGAGCATCAGGAGCAGATTGTACATAGTGTCCTATTTACAGGTTATAGAGCAGGTTGTACATAGTGTCCTATCTACAGGTTATAGAGCAGGTTGTACATAGTGTCCTATATACAGGTTATAGAGCAGGAGGAATAGATTGTACATAGTGTACTATCTAAAGGATATAGAGCAGATTGTACATAGTGCCTGATCTGCAGGTTATAGAGCAGGAGGAGCTGATTGTACATAGTGTCCTATCTACAGGTTATAGAGCAGGAGGAGCAGATTGTACATAGTGTCCTATCTACATGTTATAGAGCAGGAGGAGCAGATTGTACATAGTGTCCTATTTACAGGTTATAGAGCAGGTTGTACATAGTGTCCTATCTACAGGTTATAGAGCAGGTTGTACATAGTGTCCTATATACAGGTTATAAAGCAGGAGGAATAGCTTGTGCATAGTGTCCTATCTACAGGATATAGAGCAGATTGTACATAGTGCCTGATCTGCAGGTTATAGAGCAAGTTGTACATATTGTCCTATCTACAGGTTATAGAGCAGGAGGAATAGATTGTACATAGTGCCCTATTTACAGGTTATAGAGCAGGGAGAACAGATTTTACATAGTGTCCTATCTACAGGATATAGAGCAGGAGGAGCGGATTGTACAAAGTGTCCTATCTTCAGGTTATAGAGCAGGAAGAGCAGATTGTACATAGTGCCCTATCTACAGGTTATAGAGCAGGAGGAGCAGATTGTACATAGTGTCCTATCTACAGGTTATAGAGCAGGAGGAGCAGATTGTACATATTGTCCTATCTACAGATTATAGAGCAGATTGTACATAGTGTCCTATCTACAGGTTATAGAGCAGGAGGAGCAGATTGTACATAGTGTCCTATCTACAGGTTATAGAGCAGATTGTACATAGTGTCCTATCTACAGGTTATAGAGCAGGAGGAGCAGATTGTACATAGTGTCCTATCTACAGGTTATAGAGCAGGTAGTACATAGTGTCCTATCTACAGATTATAGAGCAGGAGAAGCAGATTGTACATAGTGTCCTATCTACAGGTTATAGAGCAGGAGTAGCAGATTGTACATAGTGTCCTATCTACAGGTTATAGAACATGAGGAGCAGATTGTACAGTGTCCTATCTACAGGTTATAGAGCAGATTGTACAGTGTCCTATCTACAGGGTATAGAGCAGGAGGAGCAGATTATACATAGTGCCCTATTTACAGGTTATAGAGCAGGAGGAGCAGATTGTACATAGTGTCCTATCTACTGGTTATAGAGCAGGAAGAGCAGATTGTACATAGTGCCTATCTACATGTTATAGAGCAGGAGGAGCAGATTGTACATAGTGTCCTATCTACAGGTTATAGAGCAGGTTGTACATAGTGTCCTATCTACAGGTTATAGAGTAGGAGGAGCAGATTGTACATAGTGTCCTATCTACAGATTATAGAGCAGGAGGAGCAGATTGTACATATTGTCCTATCTACAGGTTATAGAGCAGGTTGTACATAGTGTCCTATCTACATGTTATAGAGCAGGAGGAGCAGATTGTACATAGTGTCCTATCTACAGGTTATAGAGCAGGTTGTACATAGTGTCCTATATACAGGTTATAGAACATGAGGAGCAGATTGTACATAGTGTCCTCTATATAGGTTATAAAGCAGGAGGAATAGATTGTACATAGTGTCTTATATACAGGTTATAGAGCAGGAGGAATAGATTGTACATAGTGTCCTATCTACAGGTTATAGAGCAGATTGTACATAGTGTCCTATCTACAGATTATAGAGCAGGAGGAGCGGAGCAGATTGTACATAGTGTTTGATCTGCAGATTATAGAGCAGGAGGAGCAGATTGTACATAGTGCCTTAGCTACAGGTAATGGAGCAGGAGGATCAGATTGTACATAGTGTCCTATCTACAGGTTATAGAGCAGGAGGAGCAGATTGTACATACTGTCCTATCTACAGGTTATAGAGCAGGAGGAGCAGATTGTACATAGTGTCCTATCTATAGGTTATAGTGCAGGAGGAGCAGATTGTACATAGTGTCCTATCTACAGGTTATAGAGCAGGAGGAGCAGATTGTTCATAGTGTCCTATCTACAGGTTATAGAGCAGGAGGAGCAGTTTGTACATAGTGTCCTATCTACAGGTTATAGAGCAGACTGTACATAGTGTCCTATCTACAGATTATAGAGCAGGAGGAGCGGAGCAGATTGTACATAGTGCTTGATCTCCAGGTTATAGAGCAGCAGGAGCAGATTGTACATAGTGCCCTATTTACAGGTTATATAGCAGATTGTACATAGTGCCTGATCTGCAGGTTATAGAGCAGGAGGAGCAGATTGTACATAGTGTCCTATCAACAGGTTATAGAGCAGATTGTAAATAGTGTCCTATCTACAGATTATAGAGCAGGAGGAGCGGAGCAGATTGTACGTAGTGCTTGATCTTCCGGTTATAGAGCAGCAGGAGCAGATTGTACATAGTGCCCTATTTACAGGTTACAGAGCAGGAGGATCAAATTGTACCTAGTGTCCTATCTACAGGATATAGAGCAGGAAGAGCAGATGGTACATAGTGCCTATCTACATGTTATAGAGCAGGAGGAGCAGATTGTACATAGTGTCCTATCTACAGGTTATAGAGCAGATTGTACATAGAGCCTGATCTGCAGGTTATAGAGCAGGAGGAGCAGATTGTACATAGTGTCCTATCTACAGGTTATAGAGGAGGAGCAGATTGTACATATTGCCCTATTTACAGGTTATTGAGCAGGAGGAGCAGATTGTACATAGTGTCCTATCTCCAGGTTATAGAGCAGGAGGAGCAGATTGTACATAGTGCCCTATTTACAGGTTATAGAGCAGGGGGAACAGATTGTACATAGTGTCCTAGCTACAGGTTATAGAGCAGGAAGAGCAGATTGTACATAGTGTCCTATCTACAGGTTATGGAGCAGGAAGAGCAGATTGTACATAGTGTCCTATCTACAGGTTATAGAGCAGGAGGAGCAGCTTGCATATAGTGTCCTATTTACAGGTTATAGAGCAGGTTGTACATAGTGTCCTATCTACAGGTTATAGAGCAGATTGTACATAGTGCGTGATCTGCAGGTTATAAAGCAGGAGGAGCAGATTGTACATAGTGTCCTATCTACAGGTTATAGAGCAGGAGGAGCAGATTGTACATAGTGTCCTATCTACAGGTTTTAGAGCAGGTTGTACATAGTGTCCTATCTACAGATTATAGAGCAGGAGGAACAGATTGCACATAGTGTCCTATCTACAGGTTATAGAGCAAGAGGAGCAGATTGTACAGTGTCCTATCTACAGGATATAGAGCAGATTGTACAGTGTCCTATCTACAGGGTATAGAGCAGCAGGAGCAGATTGTACATAGTGTCCTATCTACATGTAATAGAGCAGGAGGAGCAGATTGTACATAGTGTCCTATCTACAGGTTATAGAGCAGTTTGTACATAGTGTCCTATCTACAGGTTATAGAGCAGGAGGAGCAGATTGTTCATAGTGTCCTATCTACAGGTTATAGAGCAGGTTGTACATAGTGTCCTATCTACAGGTTATAGAGCAGGAGGAGCAGATTGTTCATAGTGTCCTATCTACAGGTTATAGAGCAGGTTGTACATACTGTCCTATCTACAGGTTATAGAGCAGGAGGAGCAGATTGTACATAGTGTCCTATCTACAGGTTATAGAGCAGGAGGAGCAGATTGTACATAGTGTCCTATCTACAGGTTATAGAACATGAGGAGCAGATTGTAGAGTGTCCTATCTACAGGTTATAGAGCAGATTGTACATAGTGTCCTATCTACAGATTATAGAGCAGGAGGAGCAGATTGTACATATTGTCCTATCTACAGGTTATAGAGCAAGTTGTACATAGTGTCCTATCTACAGATTATAGAACAGGAGGAGCAGATTGTACTTATTGTCCTATCTACATGTTATAGAGCAGGAGGAGCAGATTGTACATAGTGTCCTATCTATAGGTTATAGAGCAGGAGGAGCAGATTGTACATAGTGTCCTATCTACAGGTTATAGAGCAGGTTCTACATAGTGTCCTATCTATAGGTTATAGAGCAGATTGTACATAGTGTCCTATCTACAGATTATAGAGCAGGAGGAGCAGATTGTACATATTGTCCTATCTACAGGTTATAGAGCAGGTTGTACATAGTGTCCTATCTACAGGTTATAGAGCAGGAGGAGCGGAGCACATTGTACATAGTGCTTGATCTGCAGGTTATGGAGCAGGAGGAGCAGATTGTACATAGTGCCCTATTTATCGGTTATAGAGCAGGAGCAGCAGATTGTACATAGTGTCCTATCTACAGGTTATAGAGCAGGAGGAGCAGATTGTACATAGTGTCCTATCTACAGGTTATAGAGGAGTTTGCACATATTGTCCTATCTACAGGTTATAGAGCAGGAGGAGTAGATTGTACATAGTGTCCTATCTACAGATTATAGAGCAGAAGGAGCAGATTGTACATATTGTCCTATCTACAGGTTATAGAGCAGGATGTACATAGTGTCCTATCTACATGTTATAGAGCAGGAGGAGCAGATTGTACATAGTGTCCTATCTACAGGTTATAGAGCAGGTTGTACATCGTGTCCTATATACAGGTTATAGAACATGAGGAGCAGATTGTACATAGTGTCCTCTATATAGGTTATAAAGCAGGAGGAGTAGATTGTACATAGTGTCTTATATACAGGTTATAGAGCAGAAGGAATACATTGTACATAGTGTCCTATCTACAGGTTATAGAGCAGATTGTACATAGAGTCCTATCTACAGATTATAGAGCAGGAGGAGCAGATTGTACATAGTGTCCTATATACAGGTTATAGAGCAGGTTCTACATAGTGTCCTATCTACAGGTTATAGAGCAGATTGTACATAGTGTCCTATATACAGGTTATAGAGCAGGTTCTACATAGTGTCCTATCTACAGGTTATAGAGCAGATTGTACATATTGTCCTATCTACAGGTTATAGAGCAGGATGTACATAGTGTCCTATCTACATGTTATAGAGCAGGAGGAGCAGATTGTACATAGTGTCCTATCTACAGGTTATAGAGCAGGTTGTACATCGTGTCCTAAATACAGGTTATAGAACATGAGGAGCAGATTGTACATAGTGTCCTCTATATAGGTTATAAAGCAGGAGGAGTAGATTGTACATAGTGTCTTATATACAGGTTATAGAGCAGAAGGAATACATTGTACATAGTGTCCTATCTACAGGTTATAGAGCAGATTGTACATAGTGTCCTATCTACAGATTATAGAGCAGGAGGAGCAGATTGTACATAGTGTCCTATATACAGGTTATAGAGCAGGTTCTACATAGTGTCCTATCTACAGGTTATAGAGCAGATTGTACATAGTGTCCTATCTACAGGTTATAGAGCAGGAGGAGCAGATTGTACCTAGTGTCCTATTTACAGGTTATAGAGCAGGAGGAGCAGATTGTACATAGTGTACTATCTACAGGTTATAGAGCAGATTGTACATAGTGTCCTATCTACAGATTATAGAGCAGGAGGAGCAGATTGTACATATTGTCCTATCTACAGTTTATAGAGCAGGTTGTACATAGTGTCCTATCTACATGTTATAGAGCAGAAGGAGCAGATTGTACATAGTGTCCTATCTACAGGTTATAGAGCAGGTTGTACATCGTGTCCTAAATACAGGTTATAGAACATGAGGAGCAGATTGTACATAGTGTCCTCTATATAGGTTATAAAGCAGGAGGAGTAGATTGTACATAGTGTCTTATATACAGGTTATAGAGCAGAAGGAATACATTGTACATAGTGTCCTATCTACAGGTTATAGAGCAGATTGTACATAGTGTCCTATCTACAGATTATAGAGCAGGAGGAGCAGATTGTACATAGTGTCCTATATACAGGTTATAGAGCAGGTTCTACATAGTGTCCTATCTACAGGTTATAGAGCAGATTGTACATAGTGTCCTATCTACAGGTTATAGAGCAGATTGTACATAGTGTCCTATATACAGGTTATAGAGCAGGTTCTACATAGTGTCCTATCTACAGGTTATAGAGCAGATTGTACATATTGTCCTATCTACAGGTTATAGAGCAGGATGTACATAGTGTCCTATCTACATGTTATAGAGCAGGAGGAGCAGATTGTACATAGTGTCCTATCTACAGGTTATAGAGCAGGTTGTACATCGTGTCCTAAATACAGGTTATAGAACATGAGGAGCAGATTGTACATAGTGTCCTCTATATAGGTTATAAAGCAGGAGGAGTAGATTGTACATAGTGTCTTATATACAGGTTATAGAGCAGAAGGAATACATTGTACATAGTGTCCTATCTACAGGTTATAGAGCAGATTGTACATAGTGTCCTATCTACAGATTATAGAGCAGGAGGAGCAGATTGTACATAGTGTCCTATATACAGGTTATAGAGCAGGTTCTACATAGTGTCCTATCTACAGGTTATAGAGCAGATTGTACATAGTGTCCTATCTACAGGTTATAGAGCAGGAGGAGCAGATTGTACCTAGTGTCCTATTTACAGGTTATAGAGCAGGAGGAGCAGATTGTACATAGTGTACTATCTACAGGTTATAGAGCAGATTGTACATAGTGTCCTATCTACAGATTATAGAGCAGGAGGAGCAGATTGTACATATTGTCCTATCTACAGTTTATAGAGCAGGTTGTACATAGTGTCCTATCTACATGTTATAGAGCAGAAGGAGCAGATTGTACATAGTGTCCTATCTACAGGTTATAGAGCAGGTTGTACATCGTG
The DNA here is from genome assembly GCA_947044405.1 of Leptodactylus fallax. NCBI lineage: Eukaryota > Metazoa > Chordata > Amphibia > Anura > Leptodactylidae > Leptodactylus > Leptodactylus fallax. The sequence goes on from CAMRHE010000366.1 coordinate 662,252, forward strand.
TCCTATATACAGGTTATAGAACATGAGGAGCAGATTGTACATAGTGTCCTCTATATAGGTTATAAAGCAGGAGGAATAGATTGTACATAGTGTCTTATGTACACGTTATAGAGCAGAAGGAATAGATTGTACATAGTGTCCTATCTACAGGTTATAGAGCAGATTGTACATAGTATCCTATCTACAGATTATAGAGCAGGAGGAGCAGATTGTACATAGTGTCCTATCTACAGGTTATAGAGCAGGTTCTACATAGTGTCCTATCTACTGGTTATAGAGCAGATTGTACATAGTGTCCTATCTACAGGTTATAGAGCAGGAGGAGCAGATTGTACATAGTTTCCTATTTACAGGTTATAGAGCAGGAGGAGTAGATTGTACATAGTGTCCTATCTACAGTTTATAGAGCAGGAGGAGCAGACTGTACATAGTGTCCTATCTACAGGTTATAGAGCAGGAGGAGCAGATTGTACATAGTGTCCTATCTACAGGTTATACAGCAGGTTGTACATAGTGTCCTATGTACAGGTTATAGAGCAGATTGTACATAGTGTCCTATCTACAGATTATAGAGCAGGAGGAGCAGATTGTACATATTGTCCTATCTACAGGTTTTAGAGCACGTTGTACATAGTGTCCTATCTACATGTTATAGAACATGAGGAGCAGATTGTACATAGTGTCCTCTATATAGGTTATAAAGCAGGAGGAGCAGATTGTACATAGTGTCTTATATACAGGTTATAGAGCAGGAGGAATAGATTGTACATAGTGTCCTATCTACAGGTTATAGAGCAGATTGTACATAGTGTCCTATCTACAGATTATAGAGCAGGAGGAGCGGAGCAGATTGTACATAGTGCTTGATCTTCAGGTTTTAGAGCAGCAGGAGCAGATTGTACATAGTGCCCTATTTACAGGTTATAGAGCAGATTGTACATAGTGCCTGATCTGCAGGTTATAGAGCAGGAGGAGCAGATTGTACATAGTTTCCTATCAACAGGTTATAGAGCAGATTATACATAGTGTCCTATCTACAGATTATAGAGCAGGAGGAGCGGAGCAGATTGTACATAGTGTTTGATCTTCCGGTTATAGAGCAGCAGGAGCAGATTGTACATAGTGCCCTATTTACAGGTTACAGAGCAGGAGGAGCAGATTGTACCTAGTGTCCTATCTACAGGTAATAGAGCAGGAAGAGCAGATTGTACATAGTGCCTATCTACATGTTATAGAGCAGGAGGAGCAGATTGTACATACTGTCCTATCTACAGGTTATAGAGTAGGTTGTACATAGTGTCCTATCTACAGGTTATAGAGCAGATTGTACATAGTGCCTGATCTGCAGGTTATAGAGCAGGAGGAGCAGATTGTACATAGTGTCCTATCTACAGGTTATAGAGGAGGAGCAGATTGTACATAGTGCCCTATTTACAGGTTATAGAGCAGATTGTACATAGTGCCTGATCTGCAGGTTATAGAGCAGGAGGAGCAGATTGTACATAGTGTCCTATCTACAGGTTATAGAACATGAGGAGCAGATTGTACATAGTGTCCTATCTACAGGTTATAGAGGAGGAGCAGATTGTACATAGTGCCCTATTTACAGGTTATTGAACAGGAGGAGCAGATTGTACATAGTGTCCTATCTACAGGTTACGGAGCAGGAAGAGCAGATTGTACATAGTGCCCTATCTACAGGTTATAGAGCAGGAGGAGCAGATTGTATATAGTGTCCTATTTACAGGTTATAGAGCAGGTTGTACATAGTGTCCTATCTACAGGTTATAGAGCAGATTGTACATAGTGCGTGATCTGCAGTTTATAGAGCAGGAGGAGCAGATTGTACATAGTGTCCTATCTACAGGTTATAGAGCAGGAGGAGCAGATTGTACAGTCATGGCCAAAAGTTTAGAGAATGACACAAATATTCTATTTTCACATGATCTGCTGCCCTCTGGTTTTTATGTGTGTTTGTCAGATGTTTTTATCACATACAGAAATATAATTGCATTCATATTATGAGTAACAGAAGCTTATATTGACAGTTAGAATGAGTTAATGCAGCAAGTCAATATTTGCAGTGTTGACCCTTCTTCTTCAGGACCTCTGCAATTCTCCCTGGCATGCTCTCAATCAACTTCTGGACCAAATCCTGACTGATAGCAGTCCATTCTTGCAGAATCAATGCTTTAATTTTGTCTGAATTTGTTGGTTTTTGTTTGTCCACCCGTCTCTTGATGATTGACCACAAGTTCTCAATGGGATTAAGATCTGGGGAGTTTCCAGGCCATGGACCCAAAATCTCTATGTTTTGTTCCCTGAGCCATTTAGTTATCACCTTTGCTTTATGGCAAGGTGCTCCATCATGCTGGAAAAGGCATTGTTGAGTGCCAAACTACTCTTGGACGGTTGGGAGAAGTTGCTCTTGGAGGACATTCTGGTACCATTCTTTATTCATGGCTGTGTTTTTAGGCAAGACTGTGAGAGAGCCGATTCCCTTGGCTGAGAAGCAACCCCACACATGAATGGTTTCAGGATGCTTTACAGTTGGCATGAGACAAGACTGGTGGTAGCGCTCACCTCTTCTTCTCCGAATAAGCTGTTTTCCAGATGTTCCAAACAATCGAAAAGGGGATTCATCAGAGAAAATGACTTTCCCCCAGTCCTCAGCAGTCCACTCCCTGTACCTTTTGCAGAATATCAGTCTGTCCCTGATGTTTTTTCTGGAGAGAAGTGGCTTCTTTGCTGCCCTCCTTGAGACCAGGCCTTGCTCCAAGAGTCTCCGCCTCACAGTGCGTGCAGATGCACTCACACCTGCCTGCTGCCATTCCTCAGCAAGCTCTGCACTGCTGGTAGCCCGATCCCGCAGCTGAAACACTTTTAAGAGACGGTCCTGCCGCTTGCTGGTCTTTCTTGGGCACCCTGGAGCCTTTTTGGCACCAATGGAACCTCTCTCCTTGAAGTTCTTGATGATGCGATAGATTGTTGACTGAGGTGCAATCTTTCTAGCTGCAATACTCTTCCCAGTTAGGCCATTTTTGTGCAGTGCAATGATGACTGCACGTGTTTCTTTAGAGATAACCATGGTTAACAGAAGAGAAACAATGATGGCAAGCACCAGCCTCATTTTAAAGTGTCCAGTGGTGTCATTCTTACTTAATCATGACAGATTGATCTCCAGCCCTGTCCTCATCAACACCCACACCTGTGTTAATGGAGCAATCACTGAAACGATGTTAGGTAGTCCTTTTAAGGCAGGGCTGCAATGATGTTGAAATGAGTTTTGGGGGATAAAGTTCATTTTCTAGGCAAATATTGACTTTGCAAGTAATTGCTGTTAAGCTGATCACTCTTTATAACATTCTGGAGTATATGCAAATTGCCATTAGAAAAACTGAAGCAGTAGACTTTGTAAAAATTAATATTTGTATAATTCTCAAAACTTTTGGCCATGACTGTACATAGTGTCCTATCTACAGGTTATAGAGCAGGTTGTACATAGTGTCCTATCTACAGATTATAGAGCAGGAGGAACAGATTGCACATAGTGTCCTATCTACAGATTATAGAGCAGGAGGAGCAGATTGTACAGTGTCCTATCTACAGGATATAGAGCAGATTGTACAGTGTCCTATCTACAGGGTATAGAGCAGCAGGAGCAGATTGTACATAGTGTCCTATCTACATGTAATAGAGCAGGAGGAGCAGATTGTACATAGTGTCCTATCTACAGGTTATAGAGCAGTTTGTACATAGTGTCCTATCTACAGGTTATAGAGCAGGAGGAGCAGATTGTACATAGTGTCCTATCTAAAGGTTATAGAGCAGGAGGAGCAGATTGTTCATAGTGTCCTATCTACAGGTTACAGAGCAGGTTGTACATAGTGTCCTATCTACAGGTTATAGAGCAGGAGGAGCAGATTGTACATAGTGTCCTATCTACAGGTTATAGAGCAGGAGGAGCAGTTTGTACATAGTGTCCTATCTACAGGTTATAGAACATGAGGAGCAGATTGTACAGTGTCCTATCTACAGGTTATAGAGCAGATTGTACATAGTGTCCTATCTAGAGGTTATAGAGCAGATTGTACATAGTGTCCCATCTACAGGTTATAGAACATGAGTAGCAGATTGTACAGTGTCCTATCTACAGGTTATAGAGCAGATTGTACAGTGTCCTATCTACAGGGTATAGAGCAGGAGGAGCAGATTGTACATAGTGTCCTATCTACAGGTTATAGAGCAGGAGGAGCAGATTGTACATAGTGTCCTATCTACAGGTTATAGAGCAGGTTCTACATAGTGTCCTATCTATAGGTTATAGAGCAGATTGTACATAGTGTCCTATCTACAGATTATAGAGCAGGAGGAGCAGATTGTACATATTGTCCTATCTACAGGTTGTAGACCAGGTTGTACATAGTGTCCTATCTACAGAATATAGAACAGGAGGAGCAGATTGTACTTATTGTCCTATCTACAGGTTATAGAGCAGGAGGAGCAGATTGTACATAGTGTCCTATCTACAGGTTATAGAGCAGGTTGTACATAGTGTCCTATCTACAGGTTATAGAGCAGGAGGAGCGGAGCACATTGTACATAGTGCTTGATCTGCAGGTTATAGAGCAGGAGGAGCAGATTGTACATAGTGCCCTATCTACAGGTTATGGAGCAGGATGAGCAGATTGTACATAGTGCCCTATTTACACGTTATAGAGCAGGAGGAGCAGATTGTACATAGTGTCCTATCTACAGATTATAGAGCAGGAGGAGCAGATTGTACATATTGTCCTATCTACAGGTTATAGAGCAGGTTGTACATAGTGTACTAACTACATGTTATAGAGCAGGAGGAGCAGATTGTACATAGTGTCCTATCTACAGGTTATAGAGCACGTTGTACATCGTGTCCTATATACAGGTTATAGAACATGAGGAGCAGATTGTACATAGTGTACTCTATATAGGTTATAAAGCAGGAGGAATAGATTGTACATAGTGTCTTATATACAGGTTATAGAGCAGAAGGAATAGATTGTACATAGTGTCCTATCTACAGGTTATAGATCAGATTGTACATAGTGTCCTATCTACAGGTTATAGAGCAGGTTGTACATAGTGTCCTATCTACAGGTTATATAGCAGGAGGAGCAGATTGTACATAGTGTCCTATCTACAGGTTATAGAGCAGGAGGAGCAGATTGTACATAGTGTCCTATCTACAGGTTATAGAACATGAGGAGCAAATTGTACAGTGTCCTATCTACAGGTTATAGAGCAGATTGTACATAGTGTCCTATCTACAGGTTATAGAGCAGATTGTACATAGTGTCCCATCTACAGGTCATAGAACATGAGTAGCAGATTGTACAGTGTCCTATCTACAGGTTATAGAGCAGATTGCACAGTGTCCTATCTACAGGGTATAGAGCAGGAGGAGCAGATTGTACATAGTGTCCTATCTACAGGTTATAGAGCAGGAGGAGCAGATTGTACATAGTGTCCTATTTACAGGTTATAGAGCAGGAGGTGCAGATTGTACATAGTGTCCTATCTACAGGTTATAGAGCAGGAGGAGCAGATTGTACATAGTGTCCTATCTACAGGTTATAGAGCAGGTTCTACATAGTGTCCTATCTATAGGTTATAGAGCAGATTGTACATAGTGTCCTATCTACAGATTATAGAGCAGGAGGAGCATATTGTACATATTGTCCTATCTACAGGTTATAGAGCAGGTTGTACATAGTGTCCTATCTACAGATTATAGAACAGGAGGAGCAGATTGTACTTATTGTCCTATCTACAGGTTATAGAGCAGGAGCAGCAGATTGTACATAGTGTCCTATCTACAGGTTATAGAGCAGTTTGTACATAGTGTCCTATCTACAGGTTATAGAGCAGGAGGAGCGGAGCACATTGTACATAGTGCTTGATCTGCAGGTTATAGAGCAGGAGGAGCAGATTGTACATAGTTCCCTATCTACAGGTTATGGAGCAGGAGGAGCAGATTGTACATAGTGCCCTATTTACAGGTTATAGAGCAGGAGGAGCAGATTGTACATAGTGTCCTATCTACAGGTTATAGAGCAGGAGGAGCAGTTTGTACATAGTGTCCTATCTACAGGTTATAGAGCAGTTTGTACATATTGTCCTATCTACAGGTTATAGAGCAGGAGGAGCAGATTGTACATAGTGTCCTATCTACAGATTATAGAGCAGGAGGAGCAGATTGTACATATTGTCCTATCTACAGGTTATAGAGCAGGTTGTACATAGTGTGCTAACTACATTTTATAGAGCAGGAGGAGCAGATTGTACATAGTGTCCTATCTACAGGTTATAGAGCAGGTTGTACATCGTGTCCTATATACAGGTTATAGAACATGAGGAGCAGATTGTACATAGTGTCCTCTATATAGGTTATAAAGCAGGAGGAATAGATTGTACATAGTGTCCTATCTACAGGTTATAGAGCAGATTGTACATAGTGTCCTATCTACAGATTATAGAGCAGGAGGAGCAGATTGTACATAGTGTCCTATCTATAGGTTATAGAGCAGGTTCTACATAGTGTCCTATCTACAGGTTATAGAGCAGATTGTACATCGTGTCCTATCTACAGGTTATAGAGCAGGAGCGGAGCAGATTGTACATAGTGTCCTATTTACAGGTTATAGAGCAGGAGGAGCAGATTGTACATAGTGTCCTATCTACAGGTTATAGAGCAGGAGGAGCAGATTGTACATAGTGTCCTATCTACAGGTTATAGAGCAGGAGGAGCAGATTGTACATAGTGTCCTATCTACAGGTTATAGAGCAGGTTGTACATAGTGTCCTATGTACAGGTTATAGAGCAGATTGTACATAGTGTCCTATCTACAGATTATAGAGCAGGAGGAGCAGATTGTACATATTGTCCTATCTACAGGTTATAGAGCAGGTTGTACATAGTGTCCTATCTACATGTTATAGAACATGAGGAGCAGATTGTACATAGTGTCCTCTATATAGGTTATAAAGCAGGAGGAGCAGATGGTACATAGTGTCCTATTTACAGATTATAGAGCTTGAGGGAGCGGAGCAGATTGTACCATATTGCTTGATCTGCAGGTTATAGAGCAGGAGGAGCAGATTGTACATAGTGCCCTATTTATAGGTTATGGAGCAGGAGGTGAAGATTGTACATAGTGCCCTATTTACAGGTTATACAGCAGGAGGAGCAGATTGTACATAGTGTCCTATCTACAGGTTATAGAGCAGGAGGAGCAGATTGTACATAGTGTCCTATCTACAGGTTATAGAGCAGGTTGTACATATTGTTCTATCTACAGGTTATAGAGCAGGAGGAGCAGATTGTACATATTGTCCTATCTACAGGTTATAGAGCAGGTTGTACATAGTGTCCTATCTACATGTTATAGAGCAGGAGGAGCAGATTGTACATAGTGTCCTATCTACAGGTTATAGAGCAGGTTGTACATAGTGTCCTATATACAGGTTATAGAACATGAGGAGCAGATTGTACATAGTGTCCTCTATATAGGTTATAAAGCAGGAGGAATAGATTGTACATAGTGTCTTATATACAGGTTATAGAGCAGTAGGAATAGATTGTACATAGTGTCCTATCTACAGGTTATACAGAAGGTTGTACATAGTGTCCTATCTACAGGTTATAGAACAGGGGGGAGCAGGGGCGGAGCACAGGTTGTACATAGTGCTGATCTGCAGGTAAGAGCAGGAGAAGCAGATTGTACATAGTGCCCTATCTATAGGTTATGGAGCAGGAGGAGCAGATTGTACATAGTGCCCTATTTACAGGTTATAGAGCAGGAGGAGCAGATTGTACATAGTGTCCTATCTACAGGTTATAGAGCAGGAGGAGCAGATTGTACATAGTGTCCTATCTACAGGTTATACAGAAGGTTGTACATAGTGTCCTATCTACAGGTTATAGAACAGGAGGAGCGGAGCACATTGTACATAGTGCTTGATCTGCAGGTTATAGAGCAGGAGAAGCAGATTGTACATAGTGCCCTATCTACAGGTTATGGAGCAGGAGGAGCAGATTGTACATAGTGCCCTATCTACAGGTTATAGAGCAGGAGGAGCAGATTGTACATAGTGTCCTATCTACAGGTTATAGAGCAGGAGGAGCAGATGTACAAGTGTCCATCTACAGGTTATAGAGCAGGTTCTACATAGTGTCCTATGTATAGGTTATAGAGCAGATTGTACATAGTGTCCTATCTACAGATTATAGAGCAGGAGGAGCATATTGTACATATTGTCCTATCTACAGGTTATAGAGCAGGTTGACATAGTGTCCTACACAGATTATAGAACAGGAGGAGCAGATTGTACTTAGTGTCCTATCTACAGGTTATAGAGCAGGAGGAGCAGATTGTACATAGCGTCCTATCTACAGGTTATAGAGCAGTTTGTACATAGTGTCCTATCTACAGGTTATAGAACAGAGGAGCGGAGCACATTGTACATAGTGCTTGATCTGCAGGTTATAGAGCAGGAGGAGCAGATTGTACATAGTGCCCTATCTACAGGTTATGGAGCAGGAGGAGCAGATTGTACAAGTGCCCATTTACAGGTTATAGAGCAGGAGGAGCAGATTGTACATAGTGTCCTATCTACAGGTTATAGAGCAGGAGGAGCAGTTTGTACATAGTGTCCTACCTACAGGTTATAGAGCAGTTTGTACATATTGTCCTATCTACAGGTTATAGAGCAGGAGGAGCAGATTGTACATAGTGTCCTATCTACAGATTATAGAGCAGGAGGAGCAGATTGTACATATTGTCCTATCTACAGGTTATAGAGCAGGTTGTACATAGTGTGCTAACTACATTTTATAGAGCAGGAGGAGCAGATTGTACATAGTGTCCTATCTACAGGTTATAGAGCAGGTTGTACATCGTGTCCTATATACAGGTTATAGAACATGAGGAGCAGATTGTACATAGTGTCCTCCATACAGGTTATAAAGCAGGAGGAATAGATTGTACATAGTGTCCTATCTACAGGTTATAGAGCAGATTGTACATAGTGTCCTATCTACAGAGTATAGAGCAGGAGGAGCAGATTGTACATAGTGTCCTATCTACAGGTTATAGAGCAGGTTCTACATAGTGTCCTATCTACAGGTTATAGAGCAGATTGTACATCGTGTCCTATCTACAGGTTATAGAGCAGGAGGAGCAGATTGTACATAGTGTCCTATCTACAGGTTATAGAGCAGGAGGAGCAGATTGTACATAGTGTCCTATCTACAGGTTATAGAGCAGGAGGAGCAGATTGTACATAGTGTCCTATCTACAGGTTATAGAGCAGGAGGAGCAGATTGTACATAGTGTCCTATCTACAGGTTATAGAGCAGATTGTACATAGTGTCCTATCTACAGATTATAGAGCAGGAGGAGCAGATTGTAAATATTGTCCTATCTACAGGTTATAGAGCAGGTTGTACATAGTGTCCTATCTACAGGTTATAGAACATGAGGAGCAGATTGCACATAGTGTCCTCGTATATAGGTTATAAAGCAGGAGGAGCAGATGGTACATAGTGTCCTATATACAGGTTATAGAGCAGGAGGAAAAGATTGTACATAGTGTCCTATCTACAGGTTATAGAGAAGATTGTACATAGTGTCCTATCTACAGATTATAGAGCAGGAGGAGCGGAGCAGATTGTACATATTGCTTGATCTGCAGGTTATAGAGCAGGAGGAGCAGATTGTACATAGAGCCCTATTTATAGGTTATGGAGCAGGAGGTGAAGATTGTACATAGTGCCCTATTTACAGGTTATAGAGCAGGAGGAGCAGATTGTACATAGTGGCCTATCTACAGGTTATAGAGCAGGAGGAGCAGATTGTACATAGTGTCCTATCTACAGGTTATAGAGCAGGTTGTACATATTGTTCTATCTACAGGTTATAGAGCAGGAGGAGCAGATTGTACATATTGTCCTATCTACAGGTTATAGAGCAGGTTGTACATAGTGTCCTATCTACATGTTATAGAGCAGGAGGAGCAGATTGTACATAGTGTCCTATCTACAGGTTATAGAGCAGGTTGTACATAGTGTCCCATATACAGGTTATAGAACATGAGGAGCAGATTGTACATAGTGTCCTCTATATAGGTTATAAAGCAGGAGGAATAGATTGTACATAGTGTCTTATATACAGGTTATAGAGCAGTAGGAATAGATTGTACATAGTGTCCTATCTACAGGTTATAAGGAAGGTTGTACATAGTGTCCTATCTACAGGTTATAGAACAGGGGGAGGGAGCACGCTGTACATAGTGCCTGATCTGCAGGTTATAGAGCAGGGGAGGCGAGATTGTACATAGTGTCCATCTAAAGGATATAGAGCAGGAGGAGCAGATTGTACATAGTGTCCCATCCAAAGGTTAAGAGAGGAGGGAGAGCAGGCCAGCACAGGAGGCCGCACAGGAAGGGGGGAGCAGATGTACATAGTGTCCATCTCAGGTATAGAGCAGGAGGAGCAGATTGTACATAGTGTCCTATCTACAGGTTATAGAACAGGGAGGAGCAGATTGTACAGTGTCCTATCTACAGGTTATGAGCAGGTTGTCATAGTGTCCATCTACAGGTTATAGAGCAGATTGTACATAGTGTCCCATCTACAGGTTATAGAGCAGGAGAGCAGATTGTACAGTGTCCTATCTACAGGTTATAGAGCAGATTGTACAGTGTCCTATCTACAGGGTATAGAGCAGGAGGAGCAGATTGTACATAGTGTCCTAAAGGAAGAGCAGGAGGAGCAGAGGACAAGGCCAACAGAAGAGGGGGAGGAGCGGGGGGAGCAGAGACAAGGCCCAGGAAGAGCAGGCCCCAGAGCCAGATTGACATAGTGCCCTACCTACAGGTTATAGAGCAGGAGGAGCAGATTGTACATAGCGTGCCCTATCTACCCAGGTTATAGAGGTACCAGGAGGAGCAGATGTACATAGTGTCCTATCTACAGGTAAGGGGAGCAGGGACAGGCCCACCACAGGAAGACCCCCCGAGCAGGGAGCGGGCTGACAAGGCCACAGGGAAGGGGGGAGGGCAGATGTACGTAGTGCCTATCACAGGTTATAGAGCAGGAGGAGCAGATTGACATAGTGTCCTATCTACAGGTTATAGAGCAGGGGACAAGGCCAACCGCAAGAGAGGCCCCCGGCAGGGGAGCAGAGACAAGGCCACAAGGAAGGCGGGAGCAGGGGACAGGCCAACAGGAAGCAGACAGGGACAAGGCCAAGGAAGCGGAGCAGGGGAGGACAAGGCCAACAGGAAGGGGGAGCAGAGAGACAAGGCCACACAGGAAAGAGGGACAGGCACACAGGAAGAACAGGAGAGGGAGACAAGGCCCCAGGAAGACAGGAGCAGAGACAGGCCACAAGGAGAGCAGGACGGGAGGAGGAGCAGATTGTACATAGTGCCCTATCTACAGGTTATGGAGCAGGAGGAGCAGATTGTACATAGTGTCCTATCTACAGGTTATAGAGCAGATTGTACATAGTGTCCTATGTACAGGTTATAGGGGAGCAGATTGTACATAGTGTCCTATCTAGGAAAAGAGGACGGAGCAAGACAAGGCCCAGAAAAGCCAGAGCAGGACAAGGCACACAGAAAGGAGGACAGAGACAGCAACAGGAAGGAGCCAGCCCCGAGGAGCAGATTGTACAAGTGTCCTATCTACAGGTTATACAGGGGAGGCAGGGGGTTGTACATAGTGCCCATCTACAGGTTATAGAGCAGGGATGTACATAGTGCCAAAGGAGAGAGCAGAGACAGCCGAAGGCACACAGGAAGAGCAGAGGCGACAAGGCCACACAGGAAGCAGAGGGAAAGCACCAGGAGGGAGCTGCTATCTACAGATTATAGAGCAGGAGGAGCATATTGTACATATTGTCCTATCACAGGTTATAGAGGCAGGTTGTACATAGTGCCTACTACAGGTTATAGAGCAGGAGGAGCAGATTGTACGTGGATGATCTCCAAAATGGCCAAACTCAGCTATATTTTGGTCTCTGGGTATAGGATACCCTCTCCTTCTCATACTGTGCGCAGCTACAAGCCCTAGGTGCATATTGGCAGTAGCGTCTAGGCTGGAACAATAGGGCCCATTGTATCCTATACAGCCCCTGCTATCAAACAATAGTGCATTGTCCGTCTGGGCTGTTGATCAGATATGACTGATAACAGGGTACATTCACTTTGTCTCATCTCATACAAAGGGTCTGAACGTGATTGAATTAACTCATCAGACGTAGTGTTACCGGTGACCCATTCTGGGAGGGGGCATAAAAGGGTATAAAAGATGAGGTAAGAGGTCTGTGGGGAGAGATTTATCAGGAGACCATCACAGACTATCACTAAGAGATCATGCTATGAAGACTTTGACTGAGATCTACGGCAGGCAAGTTGGAATGCTGCTCTAGCACGATGATGAGCCTACAAGGCTGACGAGACTGTTATGAGACTGCAGGCGGGATTATCGTTTTAATCCACATGCTGAAAAGCCTCCACTGGTGACTCACACATGCCATGTGTGGTGTTGGACTATAGAACCACATCAAGGACATGTGTGTAAAGTAATCATTTCACCTTTAATCCCTTTATTTTATTTGTACTGTATCTTCAACTAGTAACTGTTAATCTTGCATATGTCTCATATCTGTTCTGATCTGTATATGTTATATTTTAATACCGACCCATTTAGGGGTTAATAAATATATAAAATTTAGAGGGCTTGTCTTGTATTTACTGGTGAACCTGGCACTCACTGGCGGTGAGTGTGGTTTTATATGAAAGAGGACTCAGGGTGTGGCCAAAGCGGTTTGGAGCACTGAGGATCTTTCCATTAGTGGCACGTGGTGGGATCTTAGGATAAACGGTGTGTGTTGGTGACCTATATCACTCCATGCTGGGGATTATGGTAATCCTATGAGACAAGCTCGGTATTAAAGCAAGCATTAAGATACAGTGAAAGTTTGATACGGTGCTGTTCCCCTCCCTGTACCACTACTTTATTCAAAACCAGTGGAGGCTAGTGGGCCAGAAGCAGACTCCAGAACTGCTAACCAGGCTTTGAGATCCTGAGCGTAGGCTGAAATGGAGGCAGCCACAGCCAGCAGAGAATCGAGCAGAGCCGATTTTGGGGCTAGGCCAGGAAGTGCGAGCAAGCAGCCCGGTCCCAAGTTACTCACAAGTAGGAACCAGTACCCAGCCTTGCTGGGGAATGGCTCAGTCTGGCAAATCGGCTCTGCACACTTAACACCAGGACCCTAACATATACCAGCAGGCGTTGCACTGGTTTCAGGAAGCCAAAAGCAAGAACGGCAGGCCGCAGAACGAGAAGGCAGGCTGACGTGGGCTGCTGAGCGACAGGCAGAGAGAGAGAAGAGCAGAACGAGAACGGCAGGCTACGTGAGGCTCTACGACAGGCAGAGAGAGAGAGGCCAAAGCAAGAAGCAGCTCGTAGGCTCTACAACAGCAGGGAGAGAGGAAGGATGCTAACGACAGGCTCTACAACAGGCCGAGAGGGAGTTCACTTAGCTCAAAGGATGGAGCTCTCCCACAACGCAAACTCCACAACCCTCAGAGACCCTTAAGTTGAAGGAGAAACCAGGCCGGAGTCACCACAGCCACTGTCGTCAGGTCGGAGTGAGACAAGCTATGCCCTGGGTGGTCCCTTCCTGTCCCAAACTCTGGGCACCCTAGTGACCTTCCCCAAACCCCAAGGGGAGGTGCGGCGGGGCCATGCCTCCCCGACCAGGACATTTCAGAAGGAGTGCCCCCAACCGCCCTGAGAACTTCCCTCTCCCAACCACAGCAGGTGGCCCACTGTGTACTGGATGTGGGTGCAGGAAAAGGAATGCGAACTGTGGGACTATTGCTGATTTCCTGCTAAGGTACTGTTGGGAACTGATTTCTGGACCTATGATGTCCCAATATGGGTGGGAGCAACCCAATTTACTGTGATAAACTGTCCTATGATTAATGCTGATAATGTGTCTGTCATATCTGCAGAGAGGGCCCGTAACCCCCTCTCTGAGATACTTCCCCTCAGTCAATGTATATGCTAATGAGTTGCCCCTCCGTGAGAGCAGGGAAGATGCAACTGAACTCCTCACCCACTCCAAAATGTTATTAATCTTTGTCACCCCCGTGCTAGGAGCCAATAGACTAAGTCTGTAACACACCCACATCTGCGGGGGCGCGCCCTCCCAGCTGTTAATCTGTCTACCACAAATCTCATTAGGCCCGGTGTGAATTAACAATTGCTAATGAAGGTACTGTCAATGTAGTTGCCAAGCTGTTGTGAAAATGTACAGGGTAGCTCTCTAGTCACTGGAAGCGACTCTACTATTCCCCAGTGTACGATAACACCCAACTACTGACCAGTAGGTGGTCAGGTAGGCTAGGGGACTCATGCCGACCAGGTGAGACGGACTGCTGGTAGTGCGGTGCCCACACCAGAGTGCTACAGGGGTGGAGGCGTCGACCCCGACCGTTCCACACCACCTGGGTGGTGCTGAGACCGCCAGCTACCCACTCCCTAACCGGAGGAGCCGGCCGTGACATACACATCTCTCTGTCCAGTCTACCAATCCCACCCAATCAACAAGTCTAGATATCAAAAGGGGTGTCCAATATACCATCAATATTAGGATGGTGGAACATATCTCATCATTTCCCAAGTACACCACACCCACCCAATACAAAACAGGGTGTAACCCAAAACAAAGAGGAGACAGGGTCCAAACATACCTTCCAACCAGAGGTCCCCTATTAACAAAGGGAGAGTGCAGAACCCCTAAACTCTCCCAACTACGGCTATGTAGAGAGACCCAACACCAAGTACCAAACAAGACCAATGACTCTAATGTACCCAACCAGGTCATAGTGTAAACTACAGGGTCCACACTCAAAACACAAACACAGGAGGTACCAATGTACGTGCCAGACCCTACCAAGTGCCCACCAACTAAAACCAGAAGGGGCAGCTAAGCAAATCACCCTCTTTCCACCCATCAAAGTCAAGACTGTCCAACTACCCACTACAATAACGCGGGCGCCCACCCAACTACACCCGACCCCCGGGGAGTGAAACCCCAACCCAGCGGAGGTGCCAAAAGGCGAGGCCCCACTCCCAACCCCACTAAAAGGTGTGATATCTCAAAATCAAACCACTAATTCTCTGGTAAGATACCCCTCCCTCCTTCCACTACAACCATGACATACGCTACTAACAAAGCCCATACCAACACCCTACAAACAAATCACACCCCTACAATAACATAACAGGTCAACACTTCTCACACAACAAAAGCCAAACGTAAACCGTCCCCCAATAATACAGAAAACCACACAACTACACTAAAATACTAAACCACCCACAGTCCCACGATTACCACAAAACTGTAAACACCGGGAACGAACCACACTAAACCCCACTTCCACACACCATATACAAACCACACAAACATGGTAAACACACCAACCCAATCTTACCAACTATACTAACCAACTCAACTTCTACTTAATAAAAACCACCCATGTATAAATATATAAAATTAAACCCCCCCCCCCCCCCGAGGTTATAGAGCAGGTTCTACATAGTGTCCTATCTACAGGTTATAGAGCAGGAGCCCGAGCATAGTGTAGCATATTTGTCCTATCTACAGGTTATAGAGCAGGTTGTACATAGTGTCCTATCTACAGATTATAGAACAGGAGGAGCAGATTGTACTTATTGTCCTATCTACAGGTTATAGAGCAGGAGGAGCAGATTGTACATAGCATCCTATCTACAGGTTATAGAGCAGTTTGTACATAGTGTCCTATCTACAGGTTATAGAGCAGGAGGAGCGGAGCACATTGTACATAGTGCTTGATCTGCAGGTTATAGAGCAGGAGGAGCAGATTGTACATAGTTCCCTATCTACAGGTTATGGAGCAGGAGGAGCAGATTGTACATAGTGCCCTATTTACAGGTTATAGAGCAGGAGGAGCAGATTGTACATAGTGTCCTATCTACAGGTTATAGAGCAGGAGGAGCAGTTTGTACATAGTGTCCTATCTACAGGTTATAGAGCAGTTTGTACATATTGTCCTATCTACAGGTTATAGAGCAGGAGGAGCAGATTGTACATAGTGTCCTATCTACAGATTATAGAGCAGGAGGAGCAGATTGTACATATTGTCCTATCTACAGGTTATAGAGCAGGTTGTACATAGTGTGCTAACTACATTTTATAGAGCAGGAGGAGCAGATTGTACATAGTGTCCTATCTACAGGTTATAGAGCAGGTTGTACATCGTGTCCTATATACAGGTTATAGAACATGAGGAGCAGATTGTACATAGTGTCCTCTATATAGGTTATAAAGCAGGAGGAATAGATTGTACATAGTGTCCTATCTACAGGTTATAGAGCAGATTGTACATAGTGTCCTATCTACAGGGTATAGAGCAGGAGGAGCAGATTGTACATAGTGTCCTATCTATAGGTTATAGAGCAGGTTCTACATAGTGTCCTATCTACAGGTTATAGAGCAGATTGTACATCGTGTCCTATCTACAGGTTATAGAGCAGGAGGAGCAGATTGTACATAGTGTCCTATTTACAGGTTATAGAGCAGGAGGAGCAGATTGTACATAGTGTCCTATCTACAGGTTATAGAGCAGGAGGAGCAGATTGTACATAGTGTCCTATCTACAGGTTATAGAGCAGGAGGAGCAGATTGTACATAGTGTCCTATCTACAGGTTATAGAGCAGATTGTACATAGTGTCCTATCTACAGATTATAGAGCAGGAGGAGCAGATTGTAAATATTGTCCTATCTACAGGTTATAGAGCAGGTTGTACATAGTGTCCTATCTACATGTTATAGAACATGAGGAGCAGATTGTACATAGTGTCCTCTATATAGGTTATAAAGCAGGAGGAGCAGATGGTACATAGTGTCTTATATACAGGTTATAGAGCAGGAGGAATAGATTGTACATAGTGTCCTATCTACAGGTTATAGAGAAGATTGTACATAGTGTCCTATTTACAGATTATAGAGCAGGAGGAGGGGAGCAGATTGTACATATTGCTTGATCTGCAGGTTATAGAGCAGGAGGAGCAGATTGTACATTGAGCCCTATTTATAGGTTATGGAGCAGGAGGTGAAGATTGTACATAGTGCCCTATTTACAGGTTATAGAGCAGGAGGAGCAGATTGTACATAGTGGCCTATCTACAGGTTATAGAGCAGGAGGAGCAGATTGTACATAGTGTCCTATCTACAGGTTATAGAGCAGGTTGTACATATTGTTCTATCTACAGGTTATAGAGCAGGAGGAGCAGATTGTACATATTGTCCTATCTACAGGTTATAGAGCAGGTTGTACATAGTGTCCTATCTACATGTTATAGAGCAGGAGGAGCAGATTGTACATTTTGTCCTATCTACAGGTTATAGAGCAGGTTGTACATAGTGTCCTATATACAGGTTATAGAACATGAGGAGCAGATTGTACATAGTGTCCTCTATATAGGTTATAAAGCAGGAGGAATAGATTGTACATAGTGTCTTATATACAAGTTATAGAGCAGTAGGAATAGATTGTACATAGTGTCCTATCTACAGGTTATACAGAAGGTTGTACATAGTGTCCTATCTACAGGTTATAGAACAAACAGGAGGAGCGGAGCACATTGTGCATAGTTTTGATCTGCAGGTTATAGAGCAGGAGAAGCAGATTGTACATAGTGTCCTATCTAAAGGATATAGAGCAGGAGGAGCAGATTGTACATAGTGTCCTATCTAAAGGTTATAGAGCAGGAGGAGCAGATTGTTCATAGTGTCCTAGCTACAGGTTATAGAGCAGGTTGTACATAGTGTCCTATCTACAGGTTATATAGCAGGAGGAGCAGATTGTACATAGTGTCCTATCTACAGGTTATAGAGCAGGAGGAGCAGATTGTACATAGTGTCCTATCTACAGGTTATAGAACATGAGGAGCAGATTGTACAGTGTCCTATCTACAGGTTATAGAGCAGATTGTACATAGTGTCCTATCTACAGGTTATAGAGCAGATTGTACATAGTGTCCCATCTACAGGTTATAGAACATGAGTAGCAGATTGTACAGTGTCCTATCTACAGGTTATAGAGCAGATTGTACAGTGTCCTATCTACAGGGTATAGAGCAGGAGGAGCAGATTGTACATAGTGTCCTATCTAAAGGTTATAGAGCAAGAGGAGCAGATTGTACATAGTGTCCTATTTACAGGTTATAGAGCAGGAGGTGCACATTGTACATAGTGTCCTATCTACAGGTTATAGAGCAGGAGGAGCAGATTGTACATAGTGTCCTATCTACAGGTTATAGAGCAGGTTCTACATAGTGTCCTATCTATAGGTTATAGAGCAGATTGTACATAGTGTCCTATCTACAGATTATAGAGGAGGAGGAGCAGATTGTAGATATTGTCCTATCTACAGGTTATAGAGCAGGTTCTACATAGTGTCCTATCTACAGATTATAGAACAGGAGGAGCAGATTGTACTTATTGTCCTATCTACAGGTTATAGAGCAGGAGGAGCAGATTGTACATAGTGTCCTATCTACAGGTTATAGAGCAGGTTGTACATAGTGTCCTATCTACAGGTTATAGAGCAGGAGGAGCGGAGCACATAGTACATAGTGCTTGATCTGCAGGTTATAGAGCAGGAGGAGCAGATTGTACATAGTTCCCTATCTACAGGTTATAGAGCAGGAGGAGCAGATTGTACATAGTGTCCTATCTACAGGTTATAGAGCAGGTTGTACATAGTGTCCTATGTACAGGCTATAGAGCAGATTGTACATAGTGTCCTATCTACAGGTTATAGAGCAGGAGGAGCAGATTGTACATAGTGTCCTATCTAAAGGTTATAGAGCAGGAGGAGCAGATTGTTCATAGTGTCCTATCTACAGGTTATAGAGCAGGTTGTACATAGTGTCCTATCTACAGGTTATATAGCAGGAGGAGCAGATTGTACATAGTGTCCTATCTACAGGTTATAGAGCAGGAGGAGCAGATTGTACATAGTGTCCTATCTACAGGTTATAGAACATGAGGAGCAAATTGTACAGTGTCCTATCTACAGGTTATAGAGCAGATTGTACATAGTGTCCTATCTACAGGTTATAGAGCAGATTGTACATAGTGTCCCATCTACAGGTTATAGAACATGAGTAGCAGATTGTACAGTGTCCTATCTACAGGTTATAGAGCAGATTGTACAGTGTCCTATCTACAGGGTATAGAGCAGGAGGAGCAGATTGTACATAGTGTCCTATCTACAGGTTATAGAGCAGGAGGAGCAGATTGTACATAGTGTCCTATTTACAGGTTATAGAGCAGGAGGTGCAGATTGTACATAGTGTCCTATCTACAGGTTATAGAGCAGGAGGAGCAGATTGTACATAGTGTCCTATCTACAGGTTATAGAGCAGGTTCTACATAGTGTCCTATCTATAGGTTATAGAGCAGATTGTACATAGTGTCCTATCTACAGATTATAGAGCAGGAGGAGCATATTGTACATATTGTCCTATCTACAGGTTATAGAGCAGGTTGTACATAGTGTCCTATCTACAGATTATAGAACAGGAGGAGCAGATTGTACTTATTGTCCTATCTACAGGATATAGAGCAGGAGGAGCAGATTGTACATAGTGTCCTACCTACAGGTTATAGAGCAGTTTGTACATAGTGTCCTATCTACAGGTTATAGAGCAGGAGGGGAGCGGAGCACATTGTACATAGTGCTTGATCTGCAGGTTATAGAGCAGGAGGAGCAGATTGTACATAGTTCCCTATCTACAGGTTATGGAGCAGGAGGAGCAGATTGTACATAGTGCCCTATTTACAGGTTATAGAGCAGGAGGAGCAGATTGTACATAGTGTCCTATCTACAGGTTATAGAGCAGGAGGAGCAGTTTGTACATAGTGTCCTATCTACAGGTTATAGAGCAGTTTGTACATATTGTCCTATCTACAGGTTATAGAGCAGGAGGAGCAGATTGTACATAGTGTCCTATCTACAGATTATAGAGCAGGAGGAGCAGATTGTACATATTGTCCTATCTACAGGTTATAGAGCAGGTTGTACATAGTGTGCTAACTACATTTTATAGAGCGGGAGGAGCAGATTGTACATAGAGTCCTATCTACAGGTTATAGAGCAGGTTGTACATAGTGTCCTATGTACAGGCTATAGAGCAGATTGTACATAGTGTCCTATCTACAGGTTATAGAGCAGGAGGAGCAGATTGTACATAGTGTCCTATCTAAAGGTTATAGAGCAGGGGGAGCAGATTGTTCATAGTGTCCTATCTACAGGTTATAGAGCAGGTTGTACATAGTGTCCTATCTACAGGTTATATAGCAGGAGGAGCAGATTGTACATAGTGTCCTATCTACAGGTTATAGAGCAGGAGGAGCAGATTGTACATAGTGTCCTATCTACAGGTTATAGAACATGAGGAGCAAATTGTACAGTGTCCTATCTACAGGTTATAGAGCAGATTGTACATAGTGTCCTATCTACAGGTTATAGAGCAGATTGTACATAGTGTCCCATCTACAGGTTATAGAACATGAGTAGCAGATTGTACAGTGTCCTATCTACAGGTTAGAGAGCAGATTGTACAGTGTCCTATCTACAGGGTATAGAGCAGGAGGAGCAGATTGTACATAGTGTCCTATCTACAGGTTATAGAGCAGGAGGAGCAGATTGTACATAGTGTCCTATTTACAGGTTATAGAGCAGGAGGTGCAGATTGTACATAGTGTCCTATCTACAGGTTATAGAGCAGGAGGAGCAGATTGTACATAGTGTCCTATCTACAGGTTATAGAGCAGGTTCTACATAGTGTCCTATCTATAGGTTATAGAGCAGATTGTACATAGTGTCCTATCTACAGATTATAGAGCAGGAGGAGCATATTGTACATATTGTCCTATCTACAGGTTATAGAGCAGGTTGTACATAGTGTCCTATCTACAGATTATAGAACAGGAGGAGCAGATTGTACTTATTGTCCTATCTACAGGTTATAGAGCAGGAGGAGCAGATTGTACATAGTGTCCTACCTACAGGTTATAGAGCAGTTTGTACATAGTGTCCTATCTACAGGTTATAGAGCAGGAGGAGCGGAGCCCATTGTACATAGTGCTTGATCTGCAGGTTATAGAGCAGGAGGAGCAGATTGTACATAGTTCCCTATCTACAGGTTATGGAGCAGGAGGAGCAGATTGTACATAGTGCCCTATTTACAGGTTATAGAGCAGGAGGAGCAGATTGTACATAGTGTCCTATCTACAGGTTATAGAGCAGGAGGAGCAGTTTGTACATAGTGTCCTATCTACAGGTTATAGAGCAGTTTGTACATATTGTCCTATCTACAGGGTATAGAGCAGGAGGAGCAGATTGTACATAGTGTCCTATCTACAGGTTATAGAGCAGGAGGAGCAGATTGTACATAGTGTCCTATTTACAGGTTATAGAGCAGGAGGTGCAGATTGTACATAGTGTCCTATCTACAGGTTATAGAGCAGGAGGAGCAGATTGTACATAGTGTCCTATCTACAGGTTATAGAGCAGGTTCTACATAGTGTCCTATCTATAGGTTAT
This sequence comes from Leptodactylus fallax, assembly GCA_947044405.1. Classification (NCBI taxonomy): domain Eukaryota; kingdom Metazoa; phylum Chordata; class Amphibia; order Anura; family Leptodactylidae; genus Leptodactylus; species Leptodactylus fallax. The sequence continues at coordinate 683,968 of CAMRHE010000366.1, forward strand.
AGAGCAGATTGTACATAGTGTCCTATCTACAGATTATAGAGCAGGAGGAGCATATTGTACATATTGTCCTATCTACAGGTTATAGAGCAGGTTGTACATAGTGTCCTATCTACAGATTATAGAACAGGAGGAGCAGATTGTACTTATTGTCCTATCTACAGGTTATAGAGCAGGAGGAGCAGATTGTACATAGTGTCCTACCTACAGGTTATAGAGCAGTTTGTACATAGTGTCCTATCTACAGGTTATAGAGCAGGAGGAGCGGAGCCCATTGTACATAGTGCTTGATCTGCAGGTTATAGAGCAGGAGGAGCAGATTGTACATAGTTCCCTATCTACAGGTTATGGAGCAGGAGGAGCAGATTGTACATAGTGCCCTATTTACAGGTTATAGAGCAGGAGGAGCAGATTGTACATAGTGTCCTATCTACAGGTTATAGAGCAGGAGGAGCAGTTTGTACATAGTGTCCTATCTACAGGTTATAGAGCAGTTTGTACATATTGTCCTATCTACAGGTTATAGAGCAGGAGGAGCAGATTGTACATAGTGTCCTATCTACAGATTATAGAGCAGGAGGAGCAGATTGTACATATTGTCCTATCTACAGGTTATAGAGCAGGTTGTACATAGTGTGCTAACTACATTTTATAGAGCAGGAGGAGCAGATTGTACATAGTGTCCTATCTACAGGTTATAGAGCAGGTTGTACATCGTGTCCTATATACAGGTTATAGAACATGAGGAGCAGATTGTACATAGTGTCCTCTATATAGGTTATAAAGCAGGAGGAATAGATTGTACATAGTGTCCTATCTACAGGTTATAGAGCAGATTGTACATAGTGTCCTATCTACAGATTATAGAGCAGGAGGAGCAGATTGTACATAGTGTCCTATCTATAGGTTATAGAGCAGGTTCTACATAGTGTCCTGTCTACAGGTTATAGAGCAGATTGTACATAGTGTCCTATTTACAGGTTATAGAGCAGGAGGTGCAGATTGTACATAGTGTCCTATCTACAGGTTATAGAGCAGGAGGAGCAGATTGTACATAGTGTCCTATTTACAGGTTATAGAGCAGGAGGAGCAGATTGTACATAGTGTCCTATCTACAGGTTATAGAGCAGGAGGAGCAGTTTGTACATAGTGTCCTATCTACAGGTTATAGAGCAGGAGGAGCAGATTGTACATAGTGTCCTATCTACAGGTTATAGAGCAGGTTGTACATAGTGTCCTATGTACAGGTGATAGAGCAGATTGTACATAGTGTCCTATCTACAGATTATAGAGCAGGAGGAGCAGATTGTACATATTGTCCTATCTACAGGTTATAGAGCAGGTTGTACATAGTGTCCTATCTACATGTTATAGAACATGAGGAGCAGATTGTACATAGTGTCCTCTATATAGGTTATAAAGCAGGAGGAGCAGATGGTACATAGTGTCTTATATACAGGTTATAGAGCAGGAGGAATAGATTGTACATAGTGTCCTATCTACAGGTTATAGAGAAGATTGTACATAGTGTCCTATTTACAGATTATAGAGCAGGAGGAGCGGAGCAGATTGTACATATTGCTTGATCTGCAGGTTATAGAGCAGGAGGAGCAGATTGTACATAGTGCCCTATTTATAGGTTATGGAGCAGGAGGTGAAGATTGTACATAATGCCCTATTTACAGGTTATAGAGCAGGAGGAGCAGATTGTACATAGTGTCCTATCTACAGGTTATAGAGCAGGAGGAGCAGATTGTACATAGTGTCCTATCTACAGGTTATAGAGCAGGTTGTACATATTGTTCTATCTACAGGTTATAGAGCAGGAGGAGCAGATTCTACATATTGTCCTATCTACAGGTTATAGAGCAGGTTGTACATAGTGTCCTATCTACATGTTATAGAGCAGGAGGAGCAGATTGTACATAGTGTCCTATCTACAGGTTATAGAGCAGGTTGCACATAGTGTCCTATATACAGGTTATAGAACATGAGGAGCAGATTGTACATAGTGTCCTCTATATAGGTTATAAAGCAGGAGGAATAGATTGTACATAGTGTCTTATATACAGGTTATAGAGCAGTAGGAATAGATTGTACATAGTGTCCTATCTACAGGTTATACAGAAGGTTGTACATAGTGTCCTATCTACAGGTTATAGAACAGGAGGAGCGGAGCACATTGTACATAGTGCTTGATCTGCAGGTTATAGAGCAGGAGAAGCAGATTGTACATAGTGCCCTATCTACAGGTTATGGAGCAGGAGGAGCAGATTGTACATAGTGCCCTATTTACAGGTTATAGAGCAGGAGGAGCAGATTGTACATAGTGTCCTATCTACAGGTTATAGAGCAGGAGGAGCAGATTGTACATAGTGTCCTATCTACAGGTTATACAGAAGGTTGTACATAGTGTCCTATCTACAGGTTATAGAACAGGAGGAGCGGAGCACATTGTACATAGTGCTTGATCTGCAGGTTATAGAGCAGGAGAAGCAGATTGTACATAGTGCCCTATCTACAGGTTATGGAGCAGGAGGAGCAGATTGTACATAGTGCCCTATTTACAGGTTATAGAGCAGGAGGAGCAGATTGTACATAGTGTCCTATCTACAGGTTATAGAGCAGGAGGAGCAGATTGTACATAGTGTCCTATCTACAGGTTATAGAGCAGGTTCTACATAGTGTCCTATCTATAGGTTATAGAGCAGATTGTACATAGTGTCCTATCTACAGATTATAGAGCAGGAGGAGCATATTGTACATACTGTCCTATCTACAGGTTATAGAGCAGGTTGTACATAGTGTCGTATCTACAGATTATAGAACAGGAGGAGCAGATTGTACTTATTGTCCTATCTACAGGTTATAGAGCAGGAGGAGCAGATTGTACATAGTGTCCTATCTACAGGTTATAGAGCAGGAGGAGCGGAGCACATTGTACATAGTGCTTGATCTGCAGGTTATAGAGCAGGAGGAGCAGATTGTACATAGTTCCCTATCTACAGGTTATGGAGCAGGAGGAGCAGATTGTACATAGTGCCCTATTTACAGGTTATAGAGCAGGAGGAGCAGATTGTACATAGTGTCCTATCTACAGGTTATAGAGCAGGAGGAGCAGTTTGTACATAGTGTCCTATCTACAGGTTATAGAGCAGTTTGTACATATTGTCCTATCTACAGGTTATAGAGCAGGAGGAGCAGATTGTACATAGTGTCCTATCTACAGATTATAGAGCAGGAGGAGCAGATTGTACATATTGTCCTATCTACAGGTTATAGAGCAGGTTGTACATAGTGTGCTAACTACATTTTATAGAGCAGGAGGAGCAGATTGTACATAGTGTCCTATCTACAGGTTATAGAGCAGGTTGTACATCGTGTGCTATATACAGGTTATAGAACATGAGGAGCAGATTGTACATAGTGTCCTCTATATAGGTTATAAAGCAGGAGGAATAGATTGTACATAGTGTCCTATCTACAGGTTATAGAGCAGATTGTACATAGTGTCCTATCTACAGATTATAGAGCAGGAGGAGCAGATTGTACATAGTGTCCTATCTATAGGTTATAGAGCAGGTTCTACATAGTGTCCTATCTACAGGTTATAGAGCAGATTGTACATCGTGTCCTATCTACAGGTTATAGAGCAGGAGGAGCAGATTGTACATAGTGTCCTATTTACAGGTTATAGAGCAGGAGGAGCAGATTGTACATAGTGTCCTATCTACAGGTTATAGAGCAGGAGGAGCAGATTGTACATAGTGTCCTATCTACAGGTTATAGAGCAGGAGGAGCAGATTGTACATAGTGTCCTATCTACAGGTTATAGAGCAGGTTGTACATAGTGTCCTATGTACAGGTTATAGAGCAGATTGTACATAGTGTCCTATCTACAGATTATAGAGCAGGAGGAGCAGATTGTACATATTGTCCTATCTACAGGTTATAGAGCAGGTTGTACATAGTGTCCTATCTACATGTTATAGAACATGAGGAGCAGATTGTACATAGTGTCCTCTATATAGGTTATAAAGCAGGAGGAGCAGATGGTACATAGTGTCTTATATACAGGTTATAGAGCAGGAGGAATAGATTGTACATAGTGTCCTATCTACAGGTTATAGAGCAGATTGTACATAGTGTCCTATTTACAGATTATAGAGCAGGAGGAGCAGAGCAGATTGTACATATTGCTTGATCTGCAGGTTATAGAGCAGGAGGAGCAGATTGTACATAGTGCCCTATTTATAGGTTATGGAGCAGGAGGTGAAGATTGTACATAGTGCCCTATTTACAGGTTATAGAGCAGGAGGAGCAGATTGTACATAGTGTCCTATCTACAGGTTATAGAGCAGGAGGAGCAGATTGTACATAGTGTCCTATCTACAGGTTATAGAGCAGGTTGTACATATTGTTCTATCTACAGGTTATAGAGCAGGAGGAGCAGATTGTACATATTGTCCTATCTACAGGTTATAGAGCAGGTTGTACATAGTGTCCTATCTACATGTTATAGAGCAGGAGGAGCAGATTGTACATAGTGTCCTATCTACAGGTTATAGAGCAGGTTGTACATAGTGTCCTATATACAGGTTATAGAACATGAGGAGCAGATTGTACATAGTGTCCTCTATATAGGTTATAAAGCAGGAGGAATAGATTGTACATAGTGTCTTATATACAGGTTATAGAGCAGTAGGAATAGATTGTACATAGTGTCCTATCTACAGGTTATACAGAAGGTTGTACATAGTGTCCTATCTACAGGTTATAGAACAGGAGGAGCGGAGCACATTGTACATAGTGCTTGATCTGCAGGTTATAGAGCAGGAGAAGCAGATTGTACATAGTGTCCTATCTACAGGTTATAGAGCAGATTGTACATAGTGTCCTATCTACAGGTTATAGAGCAGGAGGAGCAGATTGTACATAGTGCCCTATTTACAGGTTATAGAGCAGGAGGAGCAGATTGTACATAGTGTCCTATCTACAGGTTATAGAGCAGGAGGAGCAGATTGTACATAGTGTCCTATCTACAGATTATAGAGCAGGAGGAGCAGATTGTACATATTGTCCTATCTACAGGTTATAGAGCAGGTTGTACATAGTGTCCTATCTACATGTTATAGAGCAGAAGGAGCAGATTGTACATAGTGTCCTATCTACAGGTTATAGAGCAGGTTGTACATCGTGTGCTATATACAGGTTATAGAACATGAGGAGCAGATTGTACATAGTGTCCTCTATATAGGTTATAAAGCAGGAGGAATAGATTGTACATAGTGTCTTATATACAGGTTATAGAGCAGAAGGAATAGATTGTACATAGTGTCCTATCTACAGGTTATAGAGCAGATTGTACATAGTGTCCTATCTACAGATTATAGAGCAGGAGGAGCAGATTGTACATAGTGTCCTATCTACAGGTTATAGAGCAGGTTCTACATAGTGTCCTATCTACAGGTTATAGAGCAGATTGTACATAGTGTCCTATCTACAGGTTATAGAGCAGGAGGAGCAGATTGTACATAGTGTCCTATTTACAGGTTATAGAGCAGGAGGAGTAGATTGTACATAGTGTCCTATCTACAGGTTATAGAGCAGGAGGAGCAGACTGTACATATTGTCCTATCTACAGGTTATAGAGCAGGAGGAGCGGATTGTACATAGTGTCCTATCTACAGGTTATAGAGCAGGTTGTACATAGTGTCCTATGTACAGGTTATAGAGCAGATTGTACATAGTGTCCTATCTACAGATTATAGAGCAGGAGGAGCAGATTGTACATATTGTCCTATCTACAGGTTATAGAGCACGTTGTACATAGTGTCCTATCTACATGTTATAGAACATGAGGAACAGATTGTACATCGTGTCCTCTATATAGGTTATAAAGCAGGAGGAGCAGATTGTACATAGTGTCTTATATACAGGTCATAGAGCAGGAGGAATAGATTGTACATAGTGTCCTATCTACAGGTTATAGAGCAGATTGTACATAGTGTCCTATTTACAGATTATAGAGCAGGAAGAGCGGAGCAGATTGTACATATTGCTTGATCTGCAGGTTATAGAGCAGGAGGAGCAGATTGTACATAGTGCCCTATTTATAGGTTATAGAGCAGGGGGAACAGATTGTACATAGTGCCCTATCTACAGGTTATGGAGCAGGAGGTGAAGATTGTACATAGTGCCGTATTTACAGGTTATAGAGCAGGAGGAGCAGATTGTCCATAGTGTCCTATCTACAGGTTATAGAGCAGGAGGAGCAGATTGTACATAGTGTCCTATCTACAGGTTATAGAGTAGGTTGTACATTTTTTTCTATCTACAGGTTATAGAGCAGGAGGAGCAGATTGTACATAGTGTCCTATCTACAGATTATAGAGCAGGAGGAGCAGATTGTACATATTGTCCTATCTACAGGTTATAGAGCAGGTTGTACATAGTGTCCTATCTACATGTTATAGAGCAGGAGGAGCAGATTGTACATAGTGTCCTATCTACAGGTTATAGAGCAGGTTGTACATAGTGTCCTATATACAGGTTATAGAACATGAGGAGCAGATTGTACATAGTGTCCTCTATATAGGTTATAAAGCAGGAGGAATTGATTGTACATAGTGTCTTATATACAGGTTATAGAGCAGGAGGAATAGATTGTACATAGTGTCATATCTACAGGTTATAGAGCAGATTGTACATAGAGTCCTATCTACAGATTATAGAGCAGGAGTGTGATGATTCTGAATAAATATGGCCATAACTCAGCTATATTTTGGTCTCTGCTAGTGGCTAGTGTGGGGAAGACCCCGAGAGAGCAGGCCAAGGGTAGCCGGGAGAGCAGAGATTGCCAGGATGGGATCTCTGGAATGGTACCCCAAGGGCCTGAGGACATGAGTCTGGCTCCACGGGGTGCCAGTACTCAGAAAGCGGACCCAGAACAGGCAGGAGGTAGCCAAGTGTACGTGGCTCAGAGCCTGGGCCTTAGAAGTGTCCCTAGTCAGACTAGAGAGACAGAAGGGGCCGGCAGCTATGTAACATGCACCTCTCTTGTGTCTCACTCCAGCCAAGAGTTCAGAGAGCCTGTCCAAGCTGACCCTAGTCTGGACATGTTGAAGGCGCATGGCACTCAACCACCCTTAGAGTCTGACAAGGCCCGAGTCTGCTGGGACCCCGGGGGGAAGGTGAGAAAGCCTTGGGGCCAGAGCCTGAGGAGCTGGAGGCGGAGGTGCTTTCAGAAGAGGGGCGTAGGCCCCTACTTCCTGCAAGCCCCATCTAAAGGGGGAGGTGTGATGATTCTGCCTAAATATGGCCATAACTCAGCTATATTTTGGTCTCTGGGTATAGGATATCCCCTCTTCCTTGCTTGCATACTGTGTGCGGCTACAAGCCTAGGTGCATATTGGCAGTGGCGTCTGGGCTGGAACAATAGGGCTCCATTGTATTCCTATACAGCCCTGGCTGATCAAACAATAGTGCATTGTTCAAGCCTGGGCTGTTGACCAGATATGACTGATAACAGGGTATCAATTCACTTTGTCTCATCTACATACAAAGGGTCTGAACGTGATTGAATTAACTCATCAGACGTACTGTCGCCGGTGACCTCATTCTGGGAGGGGGCATAAAGGGTATAAAAGATGAGGTAAGAGGTCTGTGGGAGAGATTGCAGGAGATTACCCTATAGAGATTTATGCAGGAGACCATCACAGACTTCCACTGAGAGAGACTTTGACTGAGATGCTACTATGAGTAGGCAGGTTGGAATGCTGCTGCTGACGATGATGAGCCTACAAGAGACTGTGAGAGACTGTTTTGAGAGCATGCAGGCGGGATTATCGTTTTAATGCCACATGCTGAAAAGCCTCCACTGGTGACTCACACATGCCATGTGTGAGTGTTGGACTATAGAACCACATCAAGGACATGTGTGATAAAGTAATCATTTCACCTTTAATCCCTTTTATTTTATTTGTACTGTATCTTGTAACTAGTAACTGTTAATGCTTGCATATATCTGCATATCTGTTCTGATCTGTATATGTTAGATTTTAATACCGACCCATTTAGGGGTTAATAAATATATAAAATTTAGAAGGCTTGTCTTGTATTTATCTGGTGAACCCGGCACTCACTGGCGGTGAGTGTGGTTTTTATATGAAAGAGGACTCAGGGTGTGGCCAAAACGGTTTGGCGCACGGAGGATCTTTCACATTGGTGGCAGCGTGGTGGGATCTTAGGATAAACGGTGTGTGTTGGTGACCTATATCACTCACATGCTGGGGATTATGGTAATCCTATGAGACAAGCTCGGTATTAAAGCAAGCATTAAGATACAGTGAAAGTTTGATACAGTGCTGTTCCCCTCCCTTATTCTTTGTATTCTATTCTATCTTTTATTTGGCAAATATCAGTGGATGGCTAGTGGGCTCAGAAGCAGATCTCCAGAACTGCTGAACCAGGCTTTTGGAGATCCTGAGTGTATGGCTGAAATGGAGGCAGCCACAGCCATGCAGAGAATCGAGCAGAGTCCTGATTTTGGGGCTAGGCCAGGAAGTGCGGCAAGCAGCCCGGTCCCAAGGATTACTTCACCAGGAGGAACCAGTAGCCTCAGCCTTGCTGGGGGAATGGCTTCAGTCTGGCAAATGGCTCTGCAGCACTTAAGCACCAGGGACCCTAACATATACCAGCAGGCGTTGTACTGGTTTCTGGAAGATGTAGAACGAGAACGGCAGGCCGCAGAACAAGAACGGCAGGCTGATCGTGAGGCTGCTGAGCGACAAGCAGAGAGAGAAAAAAGCCGCAGAACGAGAACAGCAGGCTGATCGTGAGGCTGCTGAGCAACAGGCAGAGAGAGAGAGAGGAAGGCTGCTGAACGACAGGCTGCTGAGCAACAGGCCGAGAGGGAGTTTCAGCTTGAGCTCAAAAGGATGGAGCTCTCCCAGCAAGCGCAAACTCCAACAACCCTGCAGAGACCCTTAAGTTGGAAGGAGAAGCCAGGCCGGAGTTCACCACAGCCATCTGTCGTCAGGTCGGGTGAGACAAGCTATGCCCCGGGTGGTCCCTTCCCTGTCCCAAGAACTCTGGGCACCCTAGTGACCTTCCCCAAACCCCAAGGGGAGGTGCGGCGGGGCCATGCCTGTAACCCGACAGGACATTTCAAGAAGGAGTGCCCCAACCGCCCTGAGAACTTCCCTGCTTCCCAAGCCACAACAGGTGGCCCATCTGTGTATCTGGATGTGGGTGCAGGAAAAGGAATGCGGACTGTGGGACTATTGACTGATTTGCCTGCTAAGGTACTGTTGGGAACTGATTTAGGACCTATGATGTCCCAATATGGGGTGGGGAGCAACCCAATTTACTGTGATGGACTGTCTATGATTAATGCTGATAATGTGTCTGTCATATCTGCAGAGAGGGCCCGTAACCCCCTCTCTGAGATACTTCCCCTGACAGTCAATGTATATGCTAATGAGTTGCCTTCAGCTGAGAGCAGGGAAGATGCAACTGAACTTCCTGCAACCCAGCTCAGCAAAAATGTTATTAATGCTTTGTGCACCCCCGTGCTAGGAGCCAATGAGACTAAGTCTGTAGACACACCCACATCTGCGGGGGCGTCGCCCTCCCAGCTTGTTAATCTGTCTACCACAAATCTCATTGAGGCCCGGTGTGAATTAACAATTGCTAATGAAGGTACTGTCAATGTAATTGCCAATGCTTGTTGTGAAAATGTACAGGGTAGCTCTTCTGAGTCACTGGAAGCGACTTCTACTATTTCGCCCAGTGTATCCGATAAGCACCCAACTACTGACCATGTGCCAGGTGGTCAGGTAGGCTATGGGGATCTCATGGCCGATCCAGGTGAGGGACGGACTGCTGGTAGTGCGGTGTTAGCCCGCAGCCAGAGTGCTACAAGGGTGGAGGGCGTTCCGACCCTTGAACCGTTGCCTACACCACCTGGAGTCGGTGCTGAGACCGCCATGACTAGCCTCACTCCCTTGAAGCCGGAGGAGTCCGGCCTGTATGAGACATACACATCTCTTCTGTCCAGTTCTATTCCAGGAGTGCCCATGGCCCAAGTGCAGATGGCATGGGGTACTGGAGATGTGATCCAAGAAGAGGGTATGTCCAATGTATTACCTGTCAATGTATTGTGGGGGGATGGTTTGGGGAAGCATGATCTCAGTCATTTGCCCAAGGTATCACCATCACCCACCCAAGTACAGGAGCAACAGGACGTAGGCCCAAAGGGGCAAGGCGTCTGGGAAGGAGGACAGGGTCCAAACATGCCTGTGCCAGAACCCGAGGTGCCCCTAGGTTTGGAAGCAGAGGGGGAGGTGCAGAATCCCCTAGAACTCTCCCAACTAGCGGCTAGTGTGGGGAAGACCCCGAGAGAGCAGGCCAAGGGTAGCCGGGAGAGCAGAGATTGCCAGGATGGGATCTCTGGAATGGTACCCCAAGGGCCTGAGGACATGAGTCTGGCTCCACGGGGTGCCAGTACTCAGAAAGCGGACCCAGAACAGGCAGGAGGTAGCCAAGTGTACGTGGCTCAGAGCCTGGGCCTTAGAAGTCTCCCTAGTCAGACTAGAGAGACAGAAGGGGCCGGCAGCTATGTAACATGCACCTCTCTTGTGTCTCACTCCAGCCAAGAGTTCAGAGAGCCTGTCCAAGCTGACCCTAGTCTGGACATGTTGAAGGCGCATGGCGCTCAACCACCCTTAGAGTCTGACAAGGCCCGAGTCTGCTGGGACCCCGGGGGGAAGGTGAGAAAGCCTTGGGGCCAGAGCCTGAGGAGCTGGAGGCGGAGGTGCTTTCAGAAGAGGGGCGTAGGCCCCTACTTCCTGCAAGCCCCATCTAAAGGGGGAGGTGTGATGATTCTGCCTAAATATGGCCATAACTCAGCTATATTTTGGTCTCTGGGTATAGGATATCCCCTCTTCCTTGCTTGCATACTGTGTGCGGCTACAAGCCTAGGTGCATATTGGCAGTGGCGTCTGGGCTGGAACAATAGGGCTCCATTGTATTCCTATACAGCCCTGGCTGATCAAACAATAGTGCATTCTTCAAGCCTGGGCTGTTGACCAGATATGACTGATAACAGGGTATCAATTCACTTTGTCTCATCTACATACAAAGGGTCTGAACGTGATTGAATTAACTCATCAGACGTACTGTCGCCGGTGACCTCATTCTGGGAGGGGGCATAAAGGGTATAAAAGATGAGGTAAGAGGTCTGTGGGAGAGATTGCAGGAGATTACCCTATAGAGATTTATGCAGGAGACCATCACAGACTTCCACTGAGAGAGACTTTGACTGAGATGCTACTATGAGTAGGCAGGTTGGAATGCTGCTGCTGACGATGATGAGCCTACAAGAGACTGTGAGAGACTGTTTTGAGAGCATGCAGGCGGGATTATCGTTTTAATGCCACATGCTGAAAAGCCTCCACTGGTGACTCACACATGCCATGTGTGAGTGTTGGACTATAGAACCACATCAAGGACATGTGTGGTAAAGTAATCATTTCACCTTTAATCCCTTTTATTTTATTTGTACTGTATCTTGTAACTAGTAACTGTTAATGCTTGCATATATCTGCATATCTGTTCTGATCTGTATATGTTAGATTTTAATACCGACCCATTTAGGGGTTAATAAATATATAAAATTTAGAAGGCTTCTCTTGTATTTATCTGGGGAACCCGGCACTCACTGGCGGTGAGTGTGGTTTTTTTATATGAAAGAAGACTCAGGGTGTGGCCAAAACGGTTTGGCGCACGGAGGATCTTTCACAAGGAGGAGCGGAGCAGATTGTACATAGTGTTTGATCTGCAGATTATAGAGCAGGAGGAGCAGATTGTACATAGTGCCTTATCTACAGGTAATGGAGCAGGAGGAGCAGATTGTACATAGTGTCCTATCTACAGGTTATAGAGCAGGAGGAGCAGATTGTACATAGTGTCCTATCTGCAGGTTATAGAGCAGGAGGAGCAGATTGTACATAGTGTCCTATCTACAGGTTATAGAGAAGGAGGAGCAGATTGTACATAGTGTCCTATCTATAGGTTATAGAGCAGGAGGAGCAGATTGTACATAGTGTCCTATCTACAGGTTATAGAGCAGGAGGAGCAGATTGTTCATAGTGTCCTATCTACAGGTTATAGAGCAGGAGGAGCAGATTGTACATAGTGTCCTATCTACAGGTTATAGAGCAGATTGTACATAGTGTCCTATCTACAGATTATAGAGCAGGAGGAGCGGAGCAGATTGTACATAGTGCTTGATCTTCAGGTTATAGAGCAGCAGGAGCAGATTGTACATAGTGCCCTATTTACAGGTTATAGAGCAGGAGGAGCAGATTGTACCTAGTGTCCTATCTACAGGTTATAGAGCAGGAAGAGCAGATTGTACATAGTGCCTATCTACATGTTATAGAGCAGGAGGAGCAGATTGTACATAGTGTCCTATCTACAGGTTATAGAGCAGGTTGTACATAGTGTCCTATCTACAGGTTATAGAGCAGATTGTACATAGTGCCTGATCTGCAGGTTATAGAGCAGGAGGAGCAGATTGTACATAGTGTCCTATCTACAGGTTATAGAGGAGGAGCAGATTGTACATAATGCCCTATTTACAGGTTATAGAGAAGATTGTACATAGTGCCTGATCTGCAGGTTATAGAGCAGGAGGAGCAGATTGTACATAGTGTCCTATCAACAGGTTATAGAGCAGACTGTACATAGTGTCCTATCTACAGATTATAGAGCAGGAGGAGCGGAGCAGATTGTACATAGTGCTTGATCTTCCGGTTATAGAGCAGCAGGAGCAGATTGTACATAGTGCCCTATTTACAGGTTACAGAGCAGGAGGAGCAGATTGTACCTAGTGTCCTATCTACAGGTTATAGAGCAGGAAGAGCAGATTGTACATAGTGCCTATCTACATGTTATAGAGCAGGAGGAGCAGATTGTACATAGTGTCCTATCTACAGGTTATAGAGTAGGTTGTACATAGTGTCCTATCTACAGGTTATAGAGGAGGAGCAGATTGTACATAGTGCCCTATTTACAGGTTATTGAGCAGGAGGAGCAGATTGTACATAGTGTCCTATCTCCAGGTTATAGAGCAGGAGGAGCAGATTGTACATAGTGCCCTATTTACAGGTTATAGAGCAGGGGGAACAGATTGTACATAGTGTCCTAGCTACAGGTTATAGAGCAGGAGGAGCAGATTGTACATAGTGTCCTATCTACAGGTTATAGAGCAGGTTGTAAATCGTGTCCTATATACAGGTTATAGAACATGAGGAGCAGATTGTACATAGTGTCCTCTATATAGGTTATAAAGCAGGAGGAATAGATTGTACATAGTGTCTTATATACAGGTTATAGAGCAGACGGAATAGATTGTACATAGTGTCCTATCTACAGGTTATAGAGCAGGAGGAGCAGATTGTACATAGTGCCCTATTTACAGGTTATAGAGCAGGGGGAACAGATTGTACATAGTGTCCTAGCTACAGGTTATAGAGCAGGAAGAGCAGATTGTACATAGTGTCCTATCTACAGGTTATGGAGCAGGAAGAGCAGATTGTACATAGTGCCCTATGTACAGGTTATAGAGCAGGAGGAGCAGATTGTATATAGTGTCCTATTTACAGGTTATAGAGCAGGTTGTACATAGTGTCCTATCTACAGGTTATAGAGCTGATTGTACATAGTGCGTGATCTGCAGGTTATAGAGCAGGAGGAGCAGATTGTACATAGTGTCCTATCTACAGGTTATAGAGCAGGAGGAGCAGATTGTACATAGTGTCCTATCTACAGGTTATAGAGCAGGTTGTACATAGTGTCCTATCTACAGATTATAGAGCAGGAGGAACAGATTGCACATAGTGTCCTATCTACAGGTTATAGAGCAGGAGGAGCAGATTGTACATAGTGTCCTATCTACAGGTTATAGAACATGAGGAGCAGATTGTACAGTGTCCTATATACAGGATATAGAGCAGATTGTACAGTGTCCTATCTACAGGGTATAGAGCAGGAGGAGCAGATTGTACATAGTGTCCTATCTACATGTAATAGAGCAGGAGGAGCAGATTGTACATAGTGTCCTATCTACAGGTTATAGAGCAGTTTGTACATAGTGTCCTATCTACAGGTTATAGAGCAGGAGGAGCAGATTGTACATAGTGTCCTGTCTACAGGTTATAGAGCAGGAGGAGCAGATTGTTCATAGTGTCCTATCTACAGGTTATAGAGCAGGTTGTACATAGTGTCCTATCTACAGGTTATAGAGCAGGAGGAGCAGATTGTACATAGTGTCCTATCTACAGGTTATAGAGCAGGAGGAGCAGATTGTACATAGTGTCCTATCTACAGGTTATAGAACATGAGGAGCAGATTGTACAGTGTCCTGTCTACAGGTTATAGAGCAGATTGTACATAGTGTCCTATATACAGGTTATAGAGCAGATTGTACATAGTGTCCCATCTACAGGTTATAGAACATGAGTAGCAGATTGTACAGTGTCCTATCTACAGGTTATAGAGCAGATTGTACAGTGTCCTATCTACAGGGAATAAAGCAGGAGGAGCAGATTGTACATAGTGTCCTATCTACAGGTTATAGAGCAGGAGGAGCAGATTGTACATAGTGTCCTATTTACAGGTTATAGAGCAGGAGGTGCAGATTGTACATAGTGTCCTATCTACAGGTTATAGAGCAAGAGGAGCAGATTGTACATAGTGTCCTATCTACATGTTATAGAGCAGGTTCTACATAGTGTCCTATCTATAGGTTATAGAGCAGATTGTACATAGTGTTCTATCTACAGATTATAGAGCAGGAGGAGCAGATTGTCCATATTGTCCTATCTACAGGTTATAGAGCAGGTTGTACATAGTGTCCTATCTACAGATTATAGAACAGGAGGAGCAGATTGTACTTATTGTCCTATCTACAGGTTATAGAGCAGGAGGAGCAGATTGTACATAGTGTCCTATCTACAGGTTATAGAGCAGGTTGTACATAGTGTCCTATCTACAGGTTATAGAGCAGGAGGAGCGGAGCAGATTGTACATAGTGCTTGATCTGCAGGTTATAGAGCAGGAGGAGCAGATTGTACATAGTGCCCTATCTACAGGTTATGGAGCAGGAGGAGTAGATTGTACATAGTGCCCTATTTACAGGTTATAGAGCAGGAGGAGCAGATTGTACATAGTGTCCTATCTACAGGTTATAGAGCAGGAGGAGCAGATTGTACATAGTGTCCTATCTACAGGTTATAGAGCAGGTTGTACATATTGTCCTATCTACAGGTTATAGAACATGAGGAGCAGATTGTACATAGTGTCCTCTATATAGGTTATAAAGCAGGAGGAATACATTGTACATAGTGTCTTATATACAGGTTATAGAGCAGAAGGAATAGATTGTACATAGTGTCCTATCTACAGGTTATAGAGCAGATTGTACATAGTGTCCTATCTACAGATTATAGAGCAGGAGGAGCAGATTGTACATAGTGTCCTATCTACAGGTTATAGAGCAGGTTCTACATAGTGTCCTATCTACAGGTTATAGAGCAGATTGTACATAGTGTCCTATCTACAGATTATAGAGCAGGAGGAGCAGATTGTACATATTGTCCTATCTACAGGTTATAGAGCAGTTTGTACATAGTGTCCTATCTACAGGTTATAGAGCAGATTGTACATAGTGTCCTATCTACAGATTATAGAGCAGGAGGAGCAGATTGTACATATTGTCCTATCTACAGGTAATAGAGCAGGTTGTACATAGTGTCCTATCTACAGGTTATAGAGCAGATTGTACATAGTGTCCTATCTACAGGTTATAGAGCAGGAGGAGCAGATTGTACATAGTGTCCTATCTACAGATTATAGAACAGGAGGAGCAGATTGTACATAGTGTCCCATCTACAGGTTATAGAGCAGGATGTACATAGTGTCCTATCTACAGGTTATAGAGGAGGAGGAGCGGAGCACATTGTACATAGTGCTTGATCTGCAGGTTTTAGAGCAGGAGGAGCAGATTGTACATAGTGCCCTATTTATAGGTTATAGAGCAGGGGGAACAGATTGTACATAGTGCCCTATGTACAGGTTATGGAGCAGGAGGAGCAGATTGTACATAGTGCCCTATTTATAGGTTATAGAGCAGTAGGAGCAGATTGTGTATAGTGTCCTATCTACAGGTTATAGAGCAGGAGGAGCAGATTGTACATAGTGTCCTATCTACAGGTTATAGAGCAGGTTGTACATATTGTCCTGTCTACAGGTTATAGAGCAGGAGGAGCAGATTGTACATATTGTCCTATCTACAGGTTATAGAGCAGGTTGTACATAGTGTCCTACCTACATGTTATAGAGCAGGAGGAGCAGATTGTACATAGTGTCCTATCTACAGTTTATAGAGCAGGTTGTACATAGTGTCCTATATACAGGTTATAGAACATGAGGAGCAGATTGTACATAGTGTCCTCTATATAGGTTATTAAGGAGGAGGAATAGATTGTACATAGTGTCTTATATACAGGTTATAGAGCAGGAGGAATAGATTGTACATAGTGTCCTATCTACAGGTTATAGAGCAGATTGTACATAGTGTCCTATCTGCAGATTATAGAGCAGGAGGAGCGGAGCAGATTGTACATAGTGTTTGATCTGCAGATTATAGAGCAGGAGGAGCAGATTGTACATAGTGCCTTATCTACAGGTTATGGAGCAGGAGGAGCAGTTTGTACATAGTGTCCTATCTACAGGTTATAGAGCAGGAGGAGCAGATTGTACATAGTGCCCTATTTACAGGTTATAGAGCAGGAGGAGCAGATTGTACATAGTGTCCTATCTACAGGTTATAGAGCAGGAGGAGCAGATTGTACATAGTGTCCTATCTATAGGTTATAGAGCAGGAGGAGCAGATTGTACATAGTGTCCTATCTACAGGTTATAGAGCAGATTGTACATAGTGTCCCATGTACAGATTATAGAACATGAGTAGCAGATTGTACAGTGTCCTATCTACAGGTTATAGAGCAGATTGTACAGTGTCCTATCTACAGGGTATAGAGCAGGAGGAGCAGATTGTACATAGTGTCCTATCTACAGGTTATAGAGCAGGAGGAGCAGATTGTACGTAGTGTCCTATTTACAAGTTATAGAGCAGGAGGTGCAGATTGTACATAGTGTCCTACCTACAGGTTATAGAGCAGGAGGAGCAGATTGTACATAGTGTCCTATCTACAGGTTATAGAGCAGGTTCTACATAGTGTCCTATCTATAGGTTATAGAGCAGATTGTACATAGTGTCCTATCTACAGATTATAGAGCAGGAGGAGCAGATTGTCCATATTGTCCTATCTACAGGTTATAGAGCAGGTTGTACATAGTGTCCTATCTACAGATTATAGAACAGGAGGAGCAGATTGTACTTATTGTCCTATCTACAGGTTATAGAGCAGGAGGAGCAGATTGTACATAGTGTCCTATCTACAGGTTATAGAGCAGGTTGTACATAGTGTCCTATCTACAGGTTATAGAGCAGGAGGAGCGGAGCAGATTGTACATAGTGCTTGATCTGCAGGTTATAGAGCAGGAGGAGCAGATTGTACATAGTGCCCTATCTACAGGTTATGGAGCAGGAGGACTAGATTGTACATAGTGCCCTATTTACAGGTTATAGAGCAGGAGGAGCAGATTGTACATAGTGTCCTATCTACAGGTTATAGAGCAGGAGGAGCAGATTGTACATAGTGTCCTATCTACAGGTTATAGAGCAGGTTGTACATATTGTCCTATCTACAGATTATAGAGCAGGAGGAGCAGATTGTACATAGTGTCCTCTATATAGGTTATAAAGCAGGAGGAATACATTGTACATAGTGTCTTATATACAGGTTATAGAGCAGAAGGAATAGATTGTACATAGTGTCCTATCTACAGGTTATAGAGCAGGAGGAGCAGATTGTACATAGTGTCCTATCTACAGGTTATAGAGCAGGAGGAGCAGATTGTACATAGTGTCCTATCTACAGGTTATAGAGCAGGTTGTACATATTGTCCTATCTACAGGTTATAGAACATGAGGAGCAGATTGTACATAGTGTCCTCTATATAGGTTATAAAGCAGGAGGAATACATTGTACATAGTGTCTTATATACAGGTTATAGAGCAGAAGGAATAGATTGTACATAGTGTCCTATCTACAGGTTATAGAGCAGATTGTACATAGTGTCCTATCTACAGATTATAGAGCAGGAGGAGCAGATTGTACATAGTGTCCTATCTACAGGTTATAGAGCAGGTTCTACATAGTGTCCTATCTACAGGTTATAGAGCAGATTGTACATAGTGTCCTATCTACAGATTATAGAGCAGGAGGAGCAGATTGTACATATTGTCCTATCTACAGGTTATAGAGCAGTTTGTACATAGTGTCCTATCTACAGGTTATAGAGCAGATTGTACATAGTGTCCTATCTACAGATTATAGAGCAGGAGGAGCAGATTGTACATATTGTCCTATCTACAGGTAATAGAGCAGGTTGTACATAGTGTCCTATCTACAGGTTATAGAGCAGGTTGTACATAGTGTCCTATCTACAGGTTATAGAGCAGATTGTACATAGTGTCCTATCTACAGGTTATAGAGCAGGAGGAGCAGATTGTACATAGTGTCCTATCTACAGATTATAGAACAGGAGGAGCAGATTGTACATAGTGTCCCATCTACAGGTTATAGAGCAGGTTGTACATAGTGTCCTATCTACAGGTTATAGAGGAGGAGGAGCGGAGCACATTGTACATAGTGCTTGATCTGCAGGTTTTAGAGCAGGAGGAGCAGATTGTACATAGTGCCCTATTTATAGGTTATAGAGCAGGGGGAACAGATTGTACATAGTGCCCTATGTACAGGTTATGGAGCAGGAGGAGCAGATTGTACATAGTGCCCTATTTACAGGTTATAGAGCAGTAGGAGCAGATTGTGTATAGTGTCCTATCTACAGGTTATAGAGCAGGAGGAGCAGATTGTACATAGTGTCCTATCTACAGGTTATAGAGCAGGTTGTACATATTGTCCTGTCTACAGGTTATAGAGCAGGAGGAGCAGATTGTACATAGTGTCCTATCTACAGATTATAGAGCAGGAGGAGCAGATTGTACATATTGTCCTATCTACAGGTTATAGAGCAGGTTGTACATAGTGTCCTACCTACATGTTATAGAGCAGGAGGAGCAGATTGTACATAGTGTCCTATCTACAGTTTATAGAGCAGGTTGTACATAGTGTCCTATATACAGGTTATAGAACATGAGGAGCAGATTGTACATAGTGTCCTCTATATAGGTTATTAAGGAGGAGGAATAGATTGTACATAGTGTCTTATATACAGGTTATAGAGCAGGAGGAATAGATTGTACATAGTGTCCTATCTACAGGTTATAGAGCAGATTGTACATAGTGTCCTATCTGCAGATTATAGAGCAGGAGGAGCGGAGCAGATTGTACATAGTGTTTGATCTGCAGATTATAGAGCAGGAGGAGCAGATTGTACATAGTGCCTTATCTACAGGTTATGGAGCAGGAGGAGCAGTTTGTACATAGTGTCCTATCTACAGGTTATAGAGCAGGAGGAGCAGATTGTACATAGTGCCCTATTTACAGGTTATAGAGCAGGAGGAGCAGATTGTACATAGTGTCCTATCTACAGGTTATAGAGCAGGAGGAGCAGATTGTACATAGTGTCCTATCTATAGGTTATAGAGCAGGAGGAGCAGATTGTACATAGTGTCCTATCTACAGGTTATAGAGCAGATTGTACATAGTGTCCCATGTACAGATTATAGAACATGAGTAGCAGATTGTACAGTGTCCTATCTACAGGTTATAGAGCAGATTGTACAGTGTGCTATCTACAGGGTATAGAGCAGGAGGAGCAGATTGTACATAGTGTCCTATCTACAGGTTATAGAGCAGGAGGAGCAGATTGTACATAGTGTCCTATTTACAAGTTATAGAGCAGGAGGTGCAGATTGTACATAGTGTCCTACCTACAGGTTATAGAGCAGGAGGAGCAGATTGTACATAGTGTCCTATCTACAGGTTATAGAGCAGGTTCTACATAGTGTCCTATCTATAGGTTATAGAGCAGGAGGAGCAGATTGTCCATATTGTCCTATCTACAGGTTATAGAGCAGGTTGTACATAGTGTCCTATCTACAGATTATAGAACAGGAGGAGCAGATTGTACTTATTGTCCTATCTACAGGTTATAGAGCAGGAGGAGCAGATTGTACATAGTGTCCTATCTACAGGTTATAGAGCAGGTTGTACATAGTGTCCTATCTACAGGTTATAGAGCAGGAGGAGCGTAGCAGATTGTACATAGTGCTTGATCTGCAGGTTATAGAGCAGGAGGAGCAGATTGTACATAGTGCCCTATCTACAGGTTATGGAGCAGGAGGAGTAGATTGTACATAGTGCCCTATTTACAGGTTATAGAGCAGGAGGAGCAGATTGTACATAGTGTCCTATCTACAGGTTATAGAGCAGGAGGAGCAGATTGTACATAGTGTCCTATCTACAGGTTATAGAGCAGGTTGTACATATTGTCCTATCTACAGATTATAGAGCAGGAGGAGCAGATTGTACATAGTGTCCTATCTACAGGTTATAGAGCAGGAGGAGCAGATTGTACATAGTGTCCTATCTACAGGTTATAGAGCAGATTGTACATAGTGTCCCATGTACAGATTATAGAACATGAGTAGCAGATTGTACAGTGTCCTATCTACAGGTTATAGAGCAGATTGTACAGTGTGCTATCTACAGGGTATAGAGCAGGAGGAGCAGATTGTACATAGTGTCCTATCTACAGGTTATAGAGCAGGAGGAGCAGATTGTACATAGTGTCCTATTTACAAGTTATAGAGCAGGAGGTGCAGATTGTACATAGTGTCCTACCTACAGGTTATAGAGCAGGAGGAGCAGATTGTACATAGTGTCCTATCTACAGGTTATAGAGCAGGTTCTACATAGTGTCCTATCTATAGGTTATAGAGCAGGAGGAGCAGATTGTCCATATTGTCCTATCTACAGGTTATAGAGCAGGTTGTACATAGTGTCCTATCTACAGATTATAGAACAGGAGGAGCAGATTGTACTTATTGTCCTATCTACAGGTTATAGAGCAGGAGGAGCAGATTGTACATAGTGTCCTATCTACAGGTTATAGAGCAGGTTGTACATAGTGTCCTATCTACAGGTTATAGAGCAGGAGGAGCGTAGCAGATTGTACATAGTGCTTGATCTGCAGGTTATAGAGCAGGAGGAGCAGATTGTACATAGTGCCCTATCTACAGGTTATGGAGCAGGAGGAGTAGATTGTACATAGTGCCCTATTTACAGGTTATAGAGCAGGAGGAGCAGATTGTACATAGTGTCCTATCTACAGGTTATAGAGCAGGAGGAGCAGATTGTACATAGTGTCCTATCTACAGGTTATAGAGCAGGTTGTACATATTGTCCTATCTACAGATTATAGAGCAGGAGGAGCAGATTGTACATAGTGTCCTATCTACAGGTTATAGAGCAGGTTGTACATCGTGTCCTATATACAGGTTATAGAACATGAGGAGCAGATTGTACATAGTGTCCTCTATATAGGTTATAAAGCAGGAGGAATAGATTGTACATAGTGTCTTATATACAGGTTATAGAGCAGAAGGAATAGATTGTACATAGTGTCCTATCTACAGGTTATAGAGCAGATTGTACATAGTGTCCTATCTACAGATTATAGAGCAGGAGGAGCAGATTGTACATAGTGTCCTATCTACAGGTTATAGAGCAGGTTCTACATAGTGTCCTATCTACAGCTTATAGAGCAGATTGTACATAGTGTCCTATCTACAGATTATAGAGCAGGAGGAGCAGATTGTACATATTGTCCTATCTACAGGTTATAGAGCAGTTTGTACATAGTGTCCTATCTACAGGTTATAGAGCAGATTGTACATAGTGTCCTATCTACAGATTATAGAGCAGGAGGAGCAGATTGTACATATTGTCCTATCTACAGGTAATAGAGCAGGTTGTACATAGTGTCCTATCTACAGATTATAGAACAGGAGGAGCAGATTGTACATAGTGTCCCATCTACAGGTTATAGAGCAGGTTGTACATAGTGTCCTATCTACAGGTTATAGAGCAGGAGGAGCGGAGCACATTGTACATAGTGCTTGATCTGCAGGTTTTAGAGCAGGAGGAGCAGATTGTACATAGTGCCCTATTTATAGGTTATAGAGCAGGGGGAACAGATTGTACATAGTGCCCTATCTACAGGTTATGGAGCAGGAGGAGCAGATTGTACATAGTGCCCTATTTACAGGTTATAGAGCAGGAGGAGCAGATTGTATATAGTGTCCTATCTACAGGTTATAGAGCAGGTGGAGCAGATTGTACATAGTGTCCTATCTACAGGTTATAGAGCAGGTTGTACATATTGTTCTATCTACAGGTTATAGAGCAGGAGGAGCAGATTGTACATAGTGTCCTATCTACAGATTATAGAGCAGGAGGAGCAGATTGTACATATTGTCCTATCTACAGGTTATAGAGCAGGTTGTACATAGTGTCCTATCTACATGTTATAGAGCAGGAGGAGCAGATTGTACATAGTGTCCTATCTACAGTTTATAGAGCAGGCTGTACATAGTGTCCTATATACAGGTTATAGAACATGAGGAGCAGATTGTACATAGTGTCCTCTATATAGGTTATTAAGCAGGAGGAATAGATTGTACATAGTGTCTTATATACAGGTTATAGAGCAGGAGGAATAGATTGTACATAGTGTCCTATCTACAGGTTATAGAGCAGATTGTACATGGTGTCCTATCTACAGATTATAGAGCAGGAGGAGCGGAGCAGATTGTACATAGTGTTTGATTTGCAGATTATAGAGCAGGAGGAGCAGATTGTACATAGTGCCTTATCTACAGGTTATGGAGCAGGAGGAGCAGATTGTACATAGTGTCCTATCTACAGGTTATAGAGCAGGAGGAGCAGATTGTACATAGTGTCCTATCTATAGGTTATAGAGCAGGAGGAGCAGATTGTACATAGTGTCCTATCTACAGGTTATAGAGCAGGAGGAGCAGATTGTACATAGTGTCCTCTCTACAGGTTATAGAGCAGGTTGTACATAGTGTCCTATCTACAGGTTATAGAGCAGGTTGTACATAGTGTCCTATCTACAGATTATAGAGCAGGAGGAGCAGATTCTACATATTGTCCTATCTACAGGTTATAGAGCAGGAGGAGCAGATTGTACATAGTGTCCTATCTACAGGTTATAGAGCAGGAGGAGCGGAGCAGATTGTACATAGTGCTTGATCTTCAGGTTATAGAGCAGCAGGAGCAGATTGTACATAGTGCCCTATTTACAGGTTATAGAGCAGGAGGAACAGATTGTACATAGTGCCCTATCTACAGGTTATAGAGCAGGTTGTACATAGTGTCCTATCTACAGGTTATAGAGCATGAGGAACAGATTGTACATAGTGTCCTTTCTACAGGTTATAGAGCAGGTTGTACATAGTGTCCTATCTACAGGTTATAGAGCAGATTGTACATATTATCCTATAACCTGTAGATATGACACTATGTACAATCTGCTCCTCCTGCTCTATAACCTGTAGATAGGACACTATGTACAATCTGCTCCTCCTGCTCTATAACCTGTAGATAGGACACTATTATTATTATTTATTTATATAGCACCATTAATTCCATGGTGCTTTACATTTGAGGGTTTACATACTGTACACAAAATATACAAAACAAATGTAATACTAACAGTGACCAACTGGCACAGTGGGATAGAGGGCCCTGCTCACAAGGGCTTACAATCTATGAGGGAAGAGAAATAGAGACAGAAGGTGGGGGTAGAGGCTGTACAGATGGTGGTGCGGTGACAGTAGTGTTATTGGAGGTTGTAGGCCTTCCTGAATAGGTGAATCTTCAGGGCCTTATGTGTATTGGTAATGAGTTCCAGAGTATGGGGGATGCACGGGAGAAGTCTTGGAGACGGTTGTGTGAAGAGTGGATAAGAGCAGAGCGGAGTAGGATGTCTTTGGAGGATCGGAGGTTACGTGTGGGCAGGTAGCAGAAGATTAGGTCAGAGATATATGGAGGGGACAAGTTGTGGATGGCTTTTTATGTCAGCATTAAATTTTGAACTCTATTCACTGGGTGACCCCTAGCCAGTGAAGGGATTGGCAGAGGGGCATGGCTGATGAAGAACAGGGGGGAGAGGTGTGTGATAACGAGAGACCCCCAGCTATGTATTTTCCAGATATGAATTTTGCTTTAATGTTCTATCACCGGCTCAAATTACTCCTATATACTATGGCTACTATCAAAACCAGTTTGGGTACAGGAATGTGGTCTGTCTGCTTGGTACCAAGACCCTTTGTTGTTCTGTCCCTGGCTCAATTAACATACCCTTGTTACGCTCAGTATCTCCACAGAGGTTTCCTGCAGAGATGTGGTTGGGGGAGTCCTGAGCAAATAATCCTCAGACACGTTGGAACCAACCATAGAACAAAGGGAATATGGTTTTATGGCAATATTTCCCCAGCAGAACCGCCTATTGTCACACTGATAAATTCCTCGGGTGCGCCACGCAGAGACGAGCGGCCTAATTCTAAACTCGGTATGGTTGAGAGCAGGGAAAAGGTCCAGACACTGAACTCATTACCCAAAGGGAATTGGGGTGTCATTCTTGATGCCTACATGATGGGGATCTCGCCATGAACCCCATTACACCCCTTGCCTGACACTGCGGTCCTCAGTCAAGGAGATATGGCAAATTATAACTATTGGGATTTTAAGAGGGAAGATGGGACTTCCTCTCCTAGTGGCATCACTCAGGGAGGAGACTGGTATAGTTATATGGTCTCCCCTAATGGAGAGAGCGTTTTGTTAACTTGGAAAAGATGTGAGGACATGTCATACTGTGGACTTAAGCCAGGGCCTGAGACTTCTCTTTGTTCTGGACAGCATGTAAGAGACACATAATCTGTAACTTGTTTAAGGAAGAGTCCTGAGGCCTACCACATGGGGGCCCAGAGAAACTGACTACAAACTTATGCTGGTATTTTTCTTTTATTTCCATTTTATGTTCTGTACTGTATTTTTCTTTTACCTGTACCTGCTTGATAATCGATTGATGTGTATTTTCATATTGTTTTATGAACCCGGTCCACTCACGGCGTGTGAGTGGGAAGTAAGAAGGTTGATCGCAGGTGTGCCAGTGTATTAAGTGAGCAGCACAGTTTAAGGTGGATTGGAGGGGGGCAAGAGTATTTACTTGGAGGCCACGAAGAAAGGTGTTACAGTAATCTAAGCGGGAGATTATGAGGGCATGGACTAGCATTTTTGTAGTTTCAGGTGTGAGGAAGGAGTGAATTCGATGGATGTTTTTGAGATGGAGGCGGCAGGAGGTGTTGAGGGTTTGGATGTGTGACTTGAAGGATAGGTCAGAGTCCAAAGTTATCTCAGGGCAATGGACTCGTGGGACTGGGGTAAGTATGGTTCCATTAACTTTGATAGATGGGTCAGGTAGAGGGGCCAGGCGAGGTGGGGCGAAGATGATGAACACTGTTTTCTCCCTGTTGAGTTTGAGAAAGCGGGAGGAGAGAAAGGCAGCTACGGCTGCTAGACACTCTGGACAACAGGGAGGTAATGTCTGGTCCAGAGAGATATATTTCAGTGTCGTCAGCATAGCAATGGTATTGAAAACCATGAGATTCTATGAGATGGCCAAGGGTGTAGATGGAGAACAGAAGAGGCCCTAGGACAGAGCCTTGGTGGACACCTACAGAAAGAGGGCATGGTGAGGAAGTGGTGTGTGAATGGGAGACGCTGAATGTGTGGTTGGTGAGGTATGAGGAGATCCAGGAAAGGGCCACGTCTGTGATGCCAAGGGATGAGAGCATTTCTAACAAGAGGGAATGATCGACTGTGTCACAGGCAGAGCAGAGATCAAGGAGGAGGATAGAGTAGTGATGCTTAGCTTTTGCAGTTAGAAGGTCGTTAGTGACTTTGGTTAGGGCAGTTTCTGTGTAGTGATGGGGTCTGAAGCCTGACCGTAGTCTGTCAAAGAGCACATTGGATGAGAGATAGGATAGTTCGGAGTGGACGTGTTGTTCAAGCAATTTAGAGGCGTATGGGAGCAGTGAGATGGGGCGATAGTTGGCAGGAGAGGATGGGTCGAGGGATGGTTTCTTAAGTATAGGTGTAATGGTAGCATGTTTGAAGGCAGAAGGAAAGGATCATCTAATTAGGGATAAGTTGAAGAGATGGGTTAGGGCAGGAGTAAAGACTTCCATGAGGTTGGGGATGAGATGTGACTGGATCAGGTCAAGCACGCAGGAGGTGAGATTTAGATATTAGAGTGGAGAGCTTTTCATCAGTGATGGTGGAGAAACAGGTTAATGATGAAAAGCACGGAACAGTTGGGTAGAATGGTTGTTGGGGGTGTAGGGTGAGACCATCTCAGATGGTGTCAATTTTGCATTTGAAATAAGAGGGAAAGTCATCAGCTGAGATAAGTAATGTTGGAGGGGGCACAGGACGACGGAGAAGGGAGTTGAAGGTAGTGAACAGCTGTTTGGGGTTGCGGGATTGAGAAGATATGTGTGTGGTGAAGTAGACCAGCTTTGCAGAGGTGAGTGCATTCTTGAATGTGAGAACTTCCTCTTTATACCTGATGAAGTCCTCCTGGGAGTGGCTTTTCTTCCAGAGGCGTTCTGCAACCTGTGAGGCACGTCTCAGTTTTTTAGTCAGGTCAGTGTACCAGGGTTGCCTATTGATCGTTCGGGCTCTGGTGTTTGTGAAGGGGGCCACAGAGTGAAGGGCTGAAGTAATGGTGGTATTATAGAAGGCAGCAGCGGCATCTGTGTTCTGGAGTGAGGATATGTCAGTGAGTGGTAGGAGAGAGTCTGAGAGCATGCGTATGTCAAGGCGATTAAGATTCCTGCGGGGTTGTATTGGTTTAGAGGTTGGGTCTATTACAGAGGAGAGGGCATAGAATGTCAGCAGGTTGTGGTCAGAGAGGCTGCACAGAGAGCAGAGGCGGGTGAATATGAGGTCCAGTGTGTGCCCATTTGTGTGAGTGGCAGAGGAGGGCCATAGCGAGGGACCAAAGGAGGCGGTGAGGGATAGAAGACTGGAAGGAGAGGGGTGGTTTGAGTTAATGGGGACGTACAATCTGCTCTCCTCTAGATAAGACACTATGTACAATCTGCTCTATATCCTTTAGATAGCAGATTATATTGTTCTATCTGCAGGGCTGGGTTGATTTGCTAGGTGCTGGTGACAAACTCCCTTTAAAGAGGATGTCGAGGATTAAGGTTTTTATGGCCACAAATACCTGATCAGTGGGATGCTGACAGCCACCCTCTACACTGATCATCTGTATGGAGCCTCTCATTGAAGTCAATGGAAGCTTAGCTGCAGTGATGGAGCCTGGACGATATACTGGAGACAGAGCCTTGTGGTGATCATTCTATACACAATATAGAGCTGGAAGCAGAAGCACAGTTGATCAGTGCAGGGGCTACCACCAATCAGGTACGTATGCCCTTAAAGACATCTTGCGACTGAAGTAGCAGTTCACTTGTGTGACCAGTGCTCCATTCACGGCTCCGGGCTGCTGGAACTGTGATCTCCAACAGCACCCTCAGTCCCATAGCCCTGTATGGAGAACCGATCATGCAAGTACATTTGTGATTCATTCACAATGAAACTTTAGGGGGAACCATCATTCTGGTATCATGTTAGGAGACAATTACTCCACCGCGGCATGCCTACTCCCGTGACTGCCAGTGAGCAGTTTTGACCTGGACCATGACAATATGAAAGCATTTAATGTAGTAAAAAAAGAAAACAAAAACCAATTTCATGAATTTAAAATATATTAAATTACTTTCCAACATCTGATAAATCACAATCATAGAAGTGAAATAATGTAGTATGGGAGGAGACGAAATGGGGAGAGAAATCAGTAGGCGGCTGGTATGGGCCAATACATTCCATTTATTTACACACATATGTGATAACCAAGCTCCATGGCTAGACGTAACATATATATCTGCAGGTATTCTCGAGCTCCCACCCATTCAGAGGAAATCTCCAATTTTCTGCTTTTTAACTTTAGTGTTTAAAATCAAACTTTAAAAAGAGTCAAGTGTAGAACCCAGGTCGCAAAAACTTCAGGATGCACGCCACAACCTTCATGTTCACAGCAGCCTTGAAGGAGGCCGGGAGAGAAGTAAATCCTGCCAACAAAATGATAGGGTTAGCTAGGTCCAAGGATCTCCTCAGACCCACAGAATGTCTTTAACTGTTCCACAACACTCGACCATGGACTTTTCGATCAATCATGGTTCCATCTCTCTGTGGACTTTAGGTAACTATCATCTGGGAATGTGGGACGTCAATAGTGATCCCATCCAGAAGAGACATTTTGGTGGCTTTCGAGAGGTAGTGAGTTCCTTGATGTCTAACAAGATTGGATTTCTGGTTAAAACATTTTCCGCATTCTGGACAAGTAAATGGCCGCTCTCCAGTGTGGCTTCTCTGATGAATCTCAAACTGACTTCTACGTGTAAAACCTCTCCCACATTCTGCGCAAGAATACAGCTTCTCTCCTGTGTGAATCCTCTGATGGACGACAAGGTCTGACCTGTGGATAAAACGCTTTCCACACTCTGTACATGAATATGGCTTCTCCCCTGAATGAATTCTCTGGTGTCTTACGAGATCTGACTTCTGGATAAAACACTTCCCACACTCCAAGCACGGAAATGGCCTCTCACCCGTGTGAGTTCTCTGATGGTCAGCAAGACTAGACTTATGAGTAAAACTCTTCTCACACACATTGCAAGAAAATGGTTTCTCCCCTGAGTGACTTCTCTGATGTCTCTCAAGACGATCCTTAAGGGTAAAACATTTCCCGCATTCGGAACATGAAAACGGCCGGTCTCCTGTGTGAATTCTCTGATGCTTTACAAGGCCTGCTTTCTGGGTAAAGCATTTACCACACTGTAGACATAAAAAAGGTTTCTCTTCTTTCTCTTCGGCTTGCTGTGACATGCTAACATAATCGATACAGATACATTTACATTCACCACATTCCAGGCACGAAAACCTTTTTCTCTTTCCTTCGTGAACTTTCTGATGTGCAATAAGACCAGACTTCTGGGTAAAACATTTCTCACATTCCAAACATGAAAAAGGCTTCTCCCCTGTGTGAATTCTCTGATGTGCGACAAGGACAGATTTCTTTGTAAAACTTTTCCCACATTCCATACATGGAAAAGGCCTCTCCCCCGTGTGAGTTCTCTGATGGTCAACCAGTACAGACTTCTTCTTAAAACACTTTCCACATTCTGTACATATATAAGAGCTACGTCCCATGTGCGATCTCTGATGTTTCGCCAACATGGCCTTTTTGGTAAAACATTTCCCACATTCAAAACATATCAGCGGCTTCTGCTCGGTGTGGATTCTCAGATGTTTGACCAGAACAGATTTTTTGCTAAAAGGCTTCCCGCATTCGGAACATGAATATGGCTTCTCCCCCATGTGAAACTTCAGATGTTCTACGAGATAGGATTTCTGAGAAAACGATTTGCCACATTCGTCGCATATAAAGGGTCGATCTCCATTGTGCGTTTTTTGATGTTTAAACAGATTCTCTCTGTGCATGAAACATTTCCCACATTCCGGACAGGCGAAGGGTTTCTCTCCAGTGTGAAATCTCTGATGTTCTATAAGACGGAATTTGAACGTAAACGATTTTCCACAGTCGGCACAGAAAAACGGCCTTGTGTGGCTTCTCTTATGTCTGAAAAGATTTGCCTTCCGGGCAAAACGTCTTCCACATTCAGAACAAGGAAATATCTTAAACACTCTGTGATTTGGGTCAGGTGTAAAACTGTGTGTCTTCTCAGAATGGCCCTCAGGATACAAGGGATCGGAGAATGGAACTGAACTATGATGCATGTTCAGCATCAATGGGTCTTCGAAAGAAAAATCTGGAGTGATGTTATCTTCTGTTTCAGAATCTGGATGTAGAAGATTTTCTCCACCCGAGCTATGGCAACCTGATGAAAATGAAAGCCATGTTATCTATTGCTTTCCAGGCATCAAGTTAACAAATAAGGATATTTGGATTTTAAAGCCCCATGCACATGGGCAAATACAATCTGGGAAATCCACACCAGATATTGCCCATATGTACAGGTTGAATTGGGTCCACACACACAGACTCCTTGAGGCATGGTGATCCATGCCTCCCCTTGGCCGGTCACTTACCTTAGATAGTATGGGAAACTAGTCCAGCATCATGCATCACTATGATGCAGGGAGTCTGGGTCTCTTGACTGGGTTCGGGTCAGAAAATCCAGGTGATTTCTGGCCCCTATTCCCCCATGTGAAGGAAACCTAAATGGAACATGTCACCAGGTTTATGACAGGAAGTAGTGACTGACAACACTTCAGTAGCCATTGTGGAGAACTCACAGATGAATTGTTGCAATGTGAGGCCATTAATGTGAATGAAGAGTGTAAAAGTATTCATGATATGCAGGCTCCCCCAGGCTACCAGAGCTGATTGACAGCCTTCTCTCTATGCACAATAATAGGGGGAAAGCTGTCAGTGGTGGTGGTCAGAGGGAGCCTGCATATCATAAAGTCTGTCATTACTTTATATAGACCTGGGGACAGGGTCACTTTAATGCAACCCATATCATTATACAGTATTCTATACAACAAGACAAACACAGAACTCAAAGGGGATTTCCAGGTTTAATTATCTATACTTAGACTATGTCATCAATTGACTATTGGATGGGGACCCGGATGTCCCCCAGTTGTTTGGAGAGGGAATCACAGAATACCAAGCACAGAACCATATATTTCTATAGGAGTTGTGCTTGGTATCGCAGCTCAGCCCACGTGACTGATGAACATGCCATGTGAGCAGAAGTGGCACTCAGGAGGTGCCACTGTCACTTTAAACAGCTAAACTTCAGGGATCCCGGTGTCAGACCCCATAGATCATCATAAGGATAGGTCGTCAATTAATATATAGACTGATTTTCAAGAAATTACTTTCTTAATCCATGGTGGACTCATAGGCCATCCCATGACTTTTATTACTGAGCAGTGGTGGACTTAGCCTTGCAGACGACCTCTTCCTGTAATCCCGACTGCCATTCTTTTACGTGGAGTATTTGCACTACGAGGCATGGGGCTGGATAGGATGCAGTTGAGACAAGTGTGGTCCTCAAATAGTGCCAAGACCCTAAACCGAGTTGTCCACCCCTGACCTCTATACGGTGAGGTGTTACCATGTAGTCACTGTACAAGGACATGTGTATGCAGTGGTCATTCCTCACCTGGGCTGATATCTACAGTTATCTCCTCCTCCTTATACGGACGGTGGTCCATCACATACATCTCACCTTCATCCACAACCTCAACTTTAATATCAATCAAATCTTCACCCTGCAGCAACATGTGGAACACATAAGGGAAGGTTTAACCGAGGAGACATGTAGGAAAAAGGAACCTAACTGATCATCTACAGAACATGTGGGGTACACCTCAGCCTCACATACCTGAGCATCCTGTGGGACATCGAGATTTCCTTCTAGACAATCCTGGGAATACAATGGACATCTGTCTGGTGAATTTCTCTCACTGGATCCATCTGTAAGACACACATCGTGAGTGAATACAGTGTGTATATGTGATGGTCAGATGATGGGGTGGGATTTTGGGGATCTAGAGCACACCAAAAACTGATCTAATTTACAACCAGTAACTTACACTGCTGGTCAGGCCTCATATATATCTCCTCTTCTTCATCAATAACTTCAACTTTAATATCAAGCAGATCTTCATCCTAGACAGACACAACAATATAAATCATTAAGAAATAACTTGGTCTAATGACTCAACATTAATAATAATCAAGTAGTTGGTGAGAGCTCCGCTCCATCTACCTGATCATCCTGTAGGACATGATCTTCCTCTGGACAATCCCGGGAATACAGAGAACTGGGACATCTCTCCGGTGATTTTTTCTCACTGGATCCATCTGTAGGACACACACAGTGACTGAATACATTGTGTATATGTGATGGTCAGATGATGAGGGGATCTAGGGGCCCCTCCATACTGCTCTCTACCATCACTCCTCTTACCTGGTGATGTGAGGGTCTGGTGGTCGTCCATCATGACGTCCTTGTACAGGTCCTTGTGTCCTTCTAAATACTCCCACTCCTCCATGGAGAAATAGACTGTGACATCCTGACACCTTATAGGAACCTGACAACACAATGATACAGTCCTCATCATCCAGACACATCATCCCTTGTGTTACTGTCTAATGTCCCAGCATTCCCAGCAGCGCTCACCTCTCCAGTCAGCAGCTCAATCATCTTGTTGGTGAGCTCCAGGATCTTCTGCTCGTTGTTGCTCTCTGGTATCAGTGAGTGAGGTGGAGACTCCATGATGGGGCTCCGGCTCCTGCTCCATCCTCCTGACACACAGGGACAGCTTCTGGGGGCCACACACTTATCAGATGTCTTCTTCACTACTGTGTAGTCCTGAGTATGGAGAGACCCTGATAAATATCACTATATACATTCCCAGAATCCCTCACCTCTACAGACATGTCCTGTGTTATTACTAGACGTAAGAGTGAGGTCATGTGATATAATTCCCAGAATCCCTCACCTCTCCGGTAAGGAGGTATATGATTTCCAAGGTGAGGTTTAATATCTTCTCATGTGACATGTTCCTGTGCTTGTCCATCTTTAAGGGGTCTTTTCGCTTCCTCCACAAGACAGTAGCGCTCTTTATATGTGGAGACTCCAGCTGGGGGGATCCTGTATTGTGGGAACCTAAATGTAAAGAAAGCAGAGCCAAGTCACACGGTGAAGGACAACCCCATGAGCGAGAGTAGCCTGGATTAGAAATACTTGATGAAATAGTGACATAAAATATTGGAAGTTGTTTGTCTTCAAGCAGATGTGGTTATTAACCCCACAACATCTGCTGGATGTGCGATAGTCCAATATATAATATTATATATATATATATATATATACACACACATACATACACACACACGTCAGGTGACAGCTGTATTATAAACCTGCACCTCATCTGGCATTACCCAAAGGGTCAGTCACTACTTGGAGTTTATATGGCCTTCCTGCTACCATCTATAACCCTTATTACCCCACGCCTTAGGACCCCCATGTATTTAACCTGTATCTCTGATGTAATAAAAACCATAACAGTTTAGCAGCTATATTTCTGGGCTGTACACGCCCCAGTCTGCTCTTCCCACAGGGGTTATAGAGCACGTTTAGCGCAAGAAAGGGCCTTGTGCCAAATGTACACCACAATATCACCTCTCTATGCCAGAAAACTTGCGTGGAGGGATTGATAAGCACCCCCCAATTCCTTTGTATTCTTCATACGCGTACACACATTGTATATACAAATACTGGTTTAATTCTCCTTCTGTATGGTATGTGCAGGACCTTAGTCATGTGTTTGAAGGTCCTGCAGCATTCTAGTTGCTGGTTATTTCTAGCTTCTAAGGTTTTTGGCAGTGGAGGACAAGAGATTATCTTGTCAGGGAAAAACCAGTAGTCAGAAAGACCAGAATGGAGGCAGCCTTTTTTTTTTTTTTTTTTTTTTATCAGCAAGGGCATCCCTTTCATTGGGGAGGGGTGTGATGATTCCACTTAAATATGGCTATAACTCAGAGATGTATTTTGATCTCTGGGTATAGTATCTCCCTTCTTACCTGCATTTATTCATAATGTGCGCAGCTATAAGCCTAGGTGTATATTGGCAGTAATAGCAACACTGGAACAATAGGGCTTTGTATCCATCACAGCAGGGCTCCATTGTATTCCTACACAGCCCTGAGTGATCAAAGAAACATGCATGGTGCAGCCAGCAATGGTAGATCAGATATGGCTGATAACATTGTATCATTCCATTTGGTCTCAACTCAATACAAAAAAATCTGGACTTGAGTGCATTATTCAATCAGACTTGCTGCCGCCGGTGACCTCATTCTGGGAGGTGGCATAAAGGGTATAAAAGATGAGGTAAGAGGCAATGGGAGGAGATTGTGCTGAGACTACAAGAGTTTACTGAGAGACTATCACTGAGATGCTACTATGAGCAGGCAGGCCGGAATGCTGCTGCTTACTTTGATGAGACTACTGGACTAATGCTGAGAGACTGTGATGAGAGCATGCAGGCTGGAATACTGTGTTTATGCCACATGCTAAGAAGCCTCCACTGGTTATTCACACATGACAGAGCATGTGTGAGTGTTGGATTATAGAGCCACATCAAGGAGATGCGTGGTAAAGTAATTATTTCACTTTTATTCCCTTTTATTTTATGGTACTGTATATTGTAACTAGTAACTGTTAATGCTTGTATATATCTACATATCTGTTCTGAACTGCATGTGTTAGATGTTAATACCGACCCATTTAGGGGTTAATAAATATATAAAATTTAGAAAGCTTGTCTTGTATTTATCTTGTGAACCCGGCACTCACTGGCGGTGAGTGTGGTTTTATATGAAAGAAGACTCAGGTGTGGCCAAAGCGGTGTTGGCGCACTGAGGATCTTTCACAAGGGGTAATGTGCAACCTGTGAGGAGGAATAGAGAACAAGTCTTAGGCTGACTCTGCATCCATTAGTTCTAGAAAACTCTTCTTGTAGGTAACAGAACCCTGGAGGTGGCCATAATAAACTAGTAAGTCGAGTCTCCGAAAAAAACAAGAACCAATCCTATCCATATATGAATTCCCAAGACAGCCGTCTATTGTGCATGTGCCATGTTCTGTGGAAAATACTTGCTGTGTGTCAGATGATACCCTTATAAACTGTCGTAAGAGGAGGAACTTCTAAGCTCTTTAGATACCACAGTTGATCTTGAACATAGCATCTAAAAGGTTAACTAGCCCTCCGGTTTCACTGATGTCGCCGGGTGTGAGCCAGGCCCCAGATTCTACGCCTGCGCAACCATCAGGATGTACAGGGATGACATGTTGCCGTAAAGGGTTAATATGTTTCTCTGATAGCAAGCCACAAGAATCGAGAAGGAGAACATAAGTGTGGCAGGGGTGAAGGCACCTGTCGCCCTGAATTGGGCAGACTGTATTAAGTGGTTACTGTTCACCTGGGATGATGTCTTCGGCTTCCTCTTCCTCACAATGGAGATCAGCAGTAACACAGGTCTCATCTTTTCCAGTTAGAGCTTCAGACTTCTTATTGAAAAAGTTATCTCCTGCAATCTTCTATGGATGGACATCAGGACAGGCAGCAGAAAGATTTAAGAGAGCAGAAGATCTTTTCAGTAATTTGTAGGTGGATGGGGCAATGCCCTCCAACACAAGAAACTGCTGATAACATGTCATGTACGAAGACCACCAACCAAAACTGCAGTGGTAAACAGTCATATACAGGGCGGCCCTCTCACAGAAGATACCAGGGGATAAGGAGGATAGAAATGAGAAATGGGCAGGGTCTCCTCAAAGAAGTTTTACTGTATGTGGGAATTGATTTAATGATGTTTTTGTTCATTTCTCTTTACCTGTTCAACCTGTAGGACATTGTGATCTTCCTCTGGACAATCCTTGGAATACAGAGGACTGGGACATCTCTCTGGTGGGTTTCTCTCACTGGATCCATCTGTAGGACACACACAGTGACTGAATACATTGTGTATATGTGATGGTCAGATGATGAGGGTATCTAGGGGCCCCTCCATACTGCTCTCTACCATCACTCTTACCCGATGATGTGAGGGTCTGGTGGTCGTCCATCATGACGTCCTTGTACAGATCCTTGTGTCCTTCTAAATACTCCCACTCCTCCATGGAGAAATAGACGGTGACATCCTGACACCTTATAGGAACCTGACAACACAATGATACAGTCCTCATCATCCAGACACATCATCCCTTGTGTTACTGTCTAATGTCCCAGCATTTCCAGCAGCGCTCACCTCTCCAGTCAGCAGCTCAATCATCTTGTTGGTGAGCTCCAGGATCTTCTGCTCGTTGTTGCTCTCAGGTATCAGTGAGTGAGGTGGAGGCTCCATGATGGGGCTCCGGCTCCATCCTCCTGACACACAGGGACGACTGCTGGGGGCCACACACTTATCAGATGTCTTCTTCTCTACTGTGTAGTCCTGAGTATGGAGAGATCCTGATAAATATCACTATATACATCCCCAGAATCCCTCACCTCTCTGCTCATGTCCTGTGTTATTACTAGAGATAAGAGTGAGGTCATGTGATATCATTCCCAGAATCCCTCACCTCTCCGGTCAGCAGGTAGATGATCTCCAGGGTAAGCTTAAGTATTGAATCGGTCGTCTTAGTTCTGGACTTATCCATCCAGAGATGATCAGTCAGGGAGTTGTCCATGGTCTTTTGAAGGGGATTATCAGGATTCTTCACCACACAAGCTTTTGTACTGGAGGAACAAGAATGAAAATCCATATCTTCAAAACCGTAAAGAAATCTGGTCAGTTTAGAGACAGCCTTGGCCTGACGTCAGACATAACTGGTAACCTACCAAATGTCTGCTAGAAAGAAGAGACAGATGGAAGTGAAAAAGGACTATAGGATCAGACCACACAAGGCTTGTAGTCTGTTATCATGGCTCTGCACTTGAGCTGAAGGCATCTACATCCCAAAGGTATTCTTGAAATATATATTCTAGGTCTTAAGATGGACCACTCAACAAGTTCTTGTATGGGTTTGGGAGAAGGTGTGTAATGTTAGACTTCAAAAGAGCCTTTCTAGATTACTTGAATGCAAGGAGTCAGATGTCAAGTTTTGGAAGCCCTCCTCCACGTAAAGACTTACTCAGACAACATGGCCACTAGGGTGTAACGTGGTCTCCTTTAATCTTGAAGTAAAGAGTAAAAATAATGTTCTGGGTTCCTTGTGGATCAGCCCAGCAAGCAGGAAAAAAAAAAAAAAATCATGAAGAGAAGTCTCTCAAGCGAGAATATCTTCACCTACTGGTGGCACTGACAGAAGCCATTATAGCCTCATGTCACAATATCAACTTAAAAAAATTTTGCTCCTTCACAAGGAAGATTGCGGATGAGGATCTGTAGGATTTACATGGAATGGAACCTCTTCACAATTTTTGTCCAATGACCAATGGTCAAATTAAGATGGACAGTGCGCCGAACAAAGCCTCTGACTCGGATGTGAACTTAGCCCAAGACTTCCATTAGGGTTACCTGAACAAAGAGTTAAGTCCTGTCATCTAAAAAAAAACAAAAAAACGATTTGGGGCCAGTAGGAGACAGAACAGAAAGCTGGATGTAGCTGAACCCCTGAATCTATCGTGCCAGGCTGGTGGGTGCAGCAATTGGTGCCACTGTCAAATGGAGACACGGACTGATTGGAGTGACCGCAGACTCTATACAGCACTACACAAAAAGGAAATTAAGGCTTTCAGTGGAGTGATCCATGGAAGGAGGATTGGACAATGACTGGGTGAGGAACAAAAGTACACAACAAACAAACAAGTTAACACCAGGAGTCAGCCATGTCCCCCGAGCTCTCCCTCCTCTGTAGTCAGCCATATCCCCCGAGCTCTCCCTCCTCTGTAGTCAGCCATATCCCCCGAGCTCTCCCTCCTCTGTAGTCAGCCATATCCCCCGAGCTCTCCCTCCTCTGTAGTCAGCCATATCCCCCGAGCTCTCCCTCCTCTGTAGTCAGCCATATCCCCCGAGCTCTCCCTCCTCCGTAGTCAGCCATATCCCCCGAGCTCTCCCTCCTCCGTAGTCAGCCATATCCTCGAGCTCTCCCTCCTCCGTAGTCAGCCATATCCCCCGAGCTCTCCCTCCTCTGTAGTCAGCCATATCCCCCGAGCTCTCCCTCCTCTGTAGTCAGCCATATCCCCCGAGCTCTCCCTCCTCTGTAGTCAGCCATATCCCCCGAGCTCTCCCTCCTCTGTAGTCAGCCATATCCCCCGAGCTCTCCCTCCTCTGTAGTCAGCCATATCCCCCGAGCTCTCCCTCCTCTGTAGTCAGCCATATCCCCCGAGCTCTCCCTCCTCTGTAGTCAGCCATATCCCCCGAGCTCTCCCTCCTCTGTAGTCAGCCATATCCCCCGAGCTCTCCCTCCTCTGTAGTCAGCCATATCCCCCGAGCTCTCCCTCCTCTGTAGTCAGCCATATCCCCCGAGCTCTCCCTCCTCTGTAGTCAGCCATATCCCCCGAGCTCTCCCTCCTCCGTAGTCAGCCATATCCCCCGAGCTCTCCCTCCTCCGTAGTCAGCCATATCCCCCGAGCTCTCCCTCCTCCGTAGTCAGCCATATCCCCCGAGCTCTCCCTCCTCTGTAGTCAGCCATATCCTCGAGCTCTCCCTCCTCTGTAGTCAGCCATATCCCCTGAGCTCTCCCTCCACTGTAGTCAGATATATCCCCTGTGAAAGACTAGAAAACCGATAGGTCTTCTCTGCCGGTTTCTGGCCTCTAGACTAGGCTTAGCCTTGCAGCAGGACTCTTAGCACTTCTCACCACTTTGTGGATGATAACCCCTGAGTTTTTTTGAATATCGCTCTTTTTAAAGCGCATCCATATACATGGGTGAAGTATTCACGTTCTAGCTCAGGTGCTTTACTCTCCCTAAGAGGGTCATCTCTAGGGGTGCTCTTATCAGGTAACACTTCCTCTCTATTTGTGATGCTTTTCCTCTTTATGCAATGGTCATCCTGAACTCTTTTTGTGCTTTTTAGTGCCTGCTGGCTTATTTGCTCCCCTTGTTTGTCGCTATGTCTCTCTTGTGAGGACAATACGCATTTCATAAAATCAGGGGAGCATTTCAATATATTTTGTCATGAGAGCGGAATAGATATATTGCCTAATAATTATTCACATAAGGACGGTATTATCTAGAAGTCCAAACAAAAACGACAACAGCCAAGGTATGGGTGCCAGTCCAAGGATACCTGCAGGCCCAGTATAAGAATACAAACATAGGCGGCGCTCCAAAGAAGTAGTGAAAAGAAGGGGGTTTTATTTCCCCAAATACACAAGTAACATTTCGGCTCATTCCTGAGCCCTCTTCAAACCTTATTATCTAGCGATTTAACACTTTAACACATGTTGATATCTATCAGCTCGATATTAACAGTCCCCCCCAGCTCTCTCCCCCTCTGCGGTCGGCCGCGTCCCCCCCAGCTCTCTCCCCCCTCTGCGGTGGGCCGCGTCCCCCCCAGCTCTCTCCCCCCTCTGCGGTGGGCCGCGTCCCCCCCAGCTCTCTCCCCCCTCTGCGGTCGGCCGCGTCCCCCCCAGCTCTCTCCCCCCTCTGCGGTGGGCCGCGTCCCCCCAGCTCTCTCCCCCCTCTGCGGTGGGCCGCGTCCCCCCAGCTCTCTCCCCCCTCTGCGGTCGGCCGCGTCCCCCCAGCTCTCTCCCCCTCTGCGGTCGGCCGCGTCCCCCCAGCTCTCTCCCCCCTCTGCGGTGGGCCGCGTCCCCCCAGCTCTCTCCCCCCTCTGCGGTCGGCCGCGTCCCCCCAGCTCTCTCCCCCCCTCTGCGGTCGGCCGCGTCCCCCCAGCTCTCTCTCCTCTGCGGTCGGTCACATCCCCCCAGCTCTCTCTCCTCTGCGGTCGGTCACATCCCCCCAGCTCTCTCTCCAATGTAGTCGGTCACATACCCCCAGCTCTCTCTCCTCTGCGGTCGGTCACATCCCCCCAGCTCTCTCTCCAATGTAGTCGGTCACATACCCCCAGCTCTCTCTCCTCTGCGGTCGGTCACATCCCCCCAGCTCTCTCTCCTCTGCGGTCGGTCACATCCCCCCAGCTCTCTCTCCAATGTAGTCGGTCACATACCCCCAGCTCTCTCTCCAATGTAGTCGGTCACATACCCCCAGCTCTCTCTCCTCTGCGGTCGGTCACATCCCCCAGCTCTCTCTCCAATGTAGTCGGTCACATACCCCCAGCTCTCTCTCCTCTGGAATCAGTCTCGTTCATCTCTTCTCAGACTCCCTGGAAGCCAACCCGGAAATCTGGGGAACGTCTACAGGATCTTGATGATGTCACGAGCATGTGACCGGCCAGTGGGCGGGGCTGAGCAGAGGGCCCGGTAATAAGATTTAGCTCTCTCTCCCTTGGGCTGGCCAGGACTCCAGGATGCCAGCCCAGTAGATAGCCTGCCGGTAAATACTCTCAGGACGATGATCTCCTCACAAGTCCCAGCCTTGCGTTCCAAGCCTCTACATGAGTCATGTCCGTGACGTGCCTCTTCCTGGGGTTTATGGGAATTGTAGTTCAAAGCG
The DNA here is from genome assembly GCA_947044405.1 of Leptodactylus fallax. Classification (NCBI taxonomy): domain Eukaryota; kingdom Metazoa; phylum Chordata; class Amphibia; order Anura; family Leptodactylidae; genus Leptodactylus; species Leptodactylus fallax. The sequence continues at coordinate 724,428 of CAMRHE010000366.1, forward strand.
GCCTCTCACTGCTGCCCTAGACGTACACATGGACTACATCTCCCGGCATGCACAGCGACATCACCATTATACCTATGATTAATGCGAATCTCCCGACTCTTGTGCTGCTGCAATGCTTGCTGGGAGTTGTAGTCCATGTGACAATTTGAGGTAATACTGTAAGAGAAGCGGATTGTATTGTATGGGATGTCTGCTGGGCGGTGACAGGAAGGTACCAGATGGGGCTGACGGCTGCTGTGTGGTCCTCATCCTCCGTGAGGTAAATGCGGTGTGCCGGAGGATAAGACAACCGTTATATAGCGGGCCTGAAGTGTAGAACACGGCCGCCATTTTGTTGTGGTCCATAGCTGTAATGTATTATATACTGGAGCAGTCCAGGATGGTGTATACAGGTCCATCAGGCAGGACTGCACTACGGGTGTACTCGGGTCCAATAGCCAGAACTGCGGGCGTACGCGGGTCCAGTAGCCAGAACTGCGGGCGTACGCGGGTCCAGTAGCCAGAACTGCGGGCGTACGCGGGTCCAGTAGCCAGAACTGCGGGCGTACGCGGGTCCAGTAGCCAGAACTGCGGGCGTACGCGGGTCCAGTAGCCAGAACTGCGGGCGTACGCGGGTCCAGTAGCCAGAACTGCGGGCGTACGCGGGTCCAGTAGCCAGAACTGCGGGCGTACGCGGGTCCAGTAGCCAGAACTGAGGGCGTACGCGGGTCCAGTAGCCAGAACTGCGGGCGTACGCGGGTCCAGTAGCCAGAACTGCGGGCGTACGCGGGTCCAGTAGCCAGAACTGCGGGCGTATGCGGGTCCAGTAGCCAGAACTGTGAGTGTACGTGGGTCCAGTAGCCAGAACTGCAGGCGTACGCGGGTCCAGTAGCTGGAACTGCAGGTATACCTGGGTCCAGTAGCCAGAACTGTGGGCATAGGAGGGTCCAGTAGCCAGAACTGTGGGCGTACGTGGGTCCAGTAGCCAGAACTGTGGGCATACGAGGGTCCAATTGCCAGAACTGCGGGCGTACGTGGCTCCAGGAGCCAAGAACTGCAAGTGTACCTGGGTCCAGTAGCCAGAACTGCGGGCGTATGCGGGTCCAGTAGCCAGAACTGCAGGCGTACACGGGTCCAGTAGCCAGAACTGCAGGCGTACGCGGGTCCAGTAGCCAGAACTGCAGGCGTACGCGGGTCCAGTAGCCAGAATTGCGGGCGTACGCGGCTCCAGTAGCCAGAACTGCGGGCGTACGCGGCTCCAGTAGCCAGAACTGCGGGCGTACGCGGGTCCAGTAGCCAGAACTGCGGGCGTACGCGGGTCCAGTAGCCAAAACTGCGGGCATACGCGGGTCCAGTAGCCAGAACTGCGGGCGTACGTGGGTCCAGTAGCCAGAACTGTGGGCGTACGTGGGTCCAGTAGGCAGAACTGTGGGCATACGAGGGTCCAGTTGCCAGAACTGCGGGCGTACGTGGCTCCAGGAGCCAAGAACTGCAAGTGTACCTGGGTCCAGGAGCCAGAACTGCAGGCGTACGAGGGTCCAGGAGCCAGAACTGTGGCTGTACGAGGGTCCAGGAGCCAGAACTGCGGACGTATGCGGGTTCAGTAGCCAGAACTGTGGCGGTACGCGGGTCCAGTAGCCTGAACTGCGGGCGTACGCGGGTCCAGTAGCCAGAACTGCGGGCATACGCGGGTCCAGTAGCCAGAACTGCGGGTGTACGTGGGTCCAGTAGCCAGAACTGCGGGCGTACGCGGGTCCAGTAGCCAGAACTGCGGGCGTATGCGGGTCCAGTAGCCAGAACTGTGAGTGTACGTGGGTCCAGTAGCCAGAACTGCAGGCGTACGCGGGTCCAGTAGCTGGAACTGCAGGTATACCTGGGTCCAGTAGCCAGAACTGTGGGCATAGGAGGGTCCAGTAGCCAGAACTGTGGGCGTACGTGGGTCCAGTAGCCAGAACTGTGGGCATACGAGGGTCCAATTGCCAGAACTGCGGGCGTACGTGGCTCCAGGAGCCAAGAACTGCAAGTGTACCTGGGTCCAGTAGCCAGAACTGCGGGCGTATGCGGGTCCAGTAGCCAGAACTGCAGGCGTACACGGGTCCAGTAGCCAGAACTGCAGGCGTACGCGGGTCCAGTAGCCAGAACTGCAGGCGTACGCGGGTCCAGTAGCCAGAATTGCGGGCGTACGCGGCTCCAGTAGCCAGAACTGCGGGCGTACGCGGCTCCAGTAGCCAGAACTGCGGGCGTACGCGGGTCCAGTAGCCAGAACTGCGGGCGTACGCGGGTCCAGTAGCCAAAACTGCGGGCATACGCGGGTCCAGTAGCCAGAACTGCGGGCGTACGTGGGTCCAGTAGCCAGAACTGTGGGCGTACGTGGGTCCAGTAGGCAGAACTGTGGGCATACGCGGGTCCAGTAGCCAGAACTGCGGGTGTACGTGGGTCCAGTAGCCAGAACTGCGGGCATACGCGGGTCCAGTAGCCAGAACTGCGGGCGTACGCGGGTCCAGTAGCCAGAACTGTGGGTGTACGTGGGTCCAGTAGCCAGAACTGCAGGCGTACGCGGGTCCAGTAGCTGGAACTGCAGGTATACCTGGGTCCAGTAGCCAGAACTGTGGGCATAGGAGAGTCCAGTAGCCAGAACTGTGGGCGTACGTGGGTCCAGTAGCCAGAACTGTGGGCATACGAGGGTCCAGTTGCCAGAACTGCGGGCGTACGTGGCTCCAGGAGCCAAGAACTGCAAGTGTACCTGGGTCCAGGAGCCAGAACTGCAGGCGTACGAGGGTCCAGGAGCCAGAACTGTGGCTGTACGAGGGTCCAGGAGCCAGAACTGCGGACGTATGCGGGTTCAGTAGCCAGAACTGTGGCGGTACGCGGGTCCAGTAGCCAGAAGTTCAGAACAAGTAAGGGTTCAACATTAAATATAAACTTGCCCTAGAAATCTCTAACCCCAGATGGATAGCAGTGACCCCCAATTATCCCGCAGGCGAAATCCACACCTGTCTCATGCCATATAATAATGATAATAAAGTCATAGAAATGTCCCATTAAAAGGTCCCGATGTGTTTCATCAGAGGACTAAAGTAAAGAATGCCCCATCACCAAGGGGCTAAGACATAGAGCAGCCCTGGAAATGCAGGGCCAGAATTTCACCCTGATAGTGCCGCGTGCCACTACATGGCTCCAGTGCTCTGCAGGGGTGCATGGTAAGCTTACCTGTAGTGGCCAGTGCCAGGCAGCTGCTGCCAAGACAGATAAAATCATGGATATTGTTTACTGGTCAGACCACATGTAGGGTACTGGGCGCAGTGTTGGGCACCTGTATATAGGAAGGATATAGGTGAACTGGGGCAGCTGCAGAGGAGGCAATCAAGGTGATTGAGGAGATGGGGGGATTGGAGGATAAAGGTTATCAAACGTGAGGTTGTTCAGGCGGAAAAAGACATGGCTTATGCTAGGTTCACACTAGCATCACCTAACCATTGTTCTGATCCATCGGAGGACCAGAACAAAAGATAAGTGCGGCGTTAAATTAACCAGTTATATACCCAGTCCAATAGACCCCATTATAGTTAAGGTGTCTGATGTATGATTGGACCAGACAGAGATCTTCCAATGGTCCCTTTACACCTAGGCCGATAACCATGACAAGGGGAGCCCTCTATGTCTAGAGGAGGAAAGGTTTTACCCCAGTCATAGGCGGGATTCTTTACAGTAAGAGCGGTCAGACTATGGAGCATTACAACAGGATGTGGTGAGAACGTACAATGCAGGCTGGGAGGACTTTCTTGAAAGTAAGAATATTATAGGTTATGGGAAAGTCTATAAAAGGGACATACATAAGAAAGGTATGTTATATGTCATTGTAAACTGCTCTGTATCGGCAGGATGGAACTTTATATACTCTGTAATATCCTCTTGTTCATGTTCTACCAGAACAAGATCATCTGTGCTGGACTGTCTGTCTGTACGTCCACCTACCGAGCATGGACACAAACCAGATGACCAAGAAGGTATTAACCGTCATCCAGGAGATCATCTACCTGCTGACCAGAGAGGTGAGGGATTCTGGGAATGATATCACATGACCTCACTCTTATTATTATTTATTATTATTATTGTTTATTTATATAGCACCATTAATTCAATGGTGCTGTACATTATTATATTAATTCCATGGTGCTTTACATTTGAGGGTTTACATACGGTACACAAAATATACAAACAAATACAATACTAACAGAGACCAACTGGCACAGTGGGATAGAGGGCCCTGCTCGCAAGGGCTTACAGGGAAGATGGATAGAGACAGAAGGTGGGGGTAGAGGCTGCTCAGGTGGTGGTGTGGTGACAGTAGTGTTATTGGAGGTTGTAGGCCTTCCTGAATAGGTGAGTCTTCAGGGCCTTCTTGAAGCTTGTGACTGTGGGGGTCAGTTTTATGTGTCTTTGTAATGAGTTCCAGAGTATGGGGGATGCACGGGAGAAGTCTTGGAGATGGTTTTGTGAAGAGCGGATAAGAGCAGAGCGGAGTAGGAGGTTTTTGGAGGATCGGAGGTTACATATGGAGGGGACAGGTTGTGGATGGCTTTGTATGTCAGTGTTAGTATTTTGAACTCTATTCGCTGGGCAGCTGGTAGCCAGTGAAGGGATTGGCAGAGGGGAGCGGCCGATGAAGAACGGGGGGAGAGGTGTATTAGGCGAGCAGCACAGTTTAAGGTGGACTGGAGGGGGGCCAGAGTGTTTGCTGGGAGGGCATAGAAAATGGTGTTACAGTAATCTAAGTGGGAGATTGAGGGCGTGGACTAGCATCTTTGAAGTTTCAGGGGTGAGGAAGGAGCGGATTCGATGGATGGTCTTGAGTTGGAGGCGGCAGGAGGTGTTGAGGGTTTGCATGTGTGACTTGAAGGATAGGTCAGAGTCCAAGGTTATCCCAAGGCAGCGGACCCGTGGGACTGGGGTGAGAGTGATTCCATTAACTTTGATAAATGGGTCAGGTAGAGGGGCCATGAGCGGTGGGGCGAAGATGATGAACTCCGTTTTCTCCATGTTGAGTTTGAGAAAGTGAGAGGAGAGAAAGGAGTCTACGTCTGTTAGACATTCTGGGACTCTGTACAACAGAGAGGTAATGTCTGGTCCAGAGAGATATATTTGAGTGTCGTCAGCATAGCAATGGTAATGGAAACCATGAGATTCTATGAGTTGGCCAAGGCTGAGGGTGTAGATGGAGAACACGTTGGGGCCTAGGACAGAGCCTTGGGGAACACCTACAAAAAGTGGGCGTGGCGAGTGTGAAAGATCCTCCGTGCGCCAAATCGCTTTGGCCACACCCTGAGTCTTCTTTCATATAAAAACCACACTCACCGCCAGTGAGTGCCGGGTTCACCAGATAAATACAAGACAAGCTTTCTAAATTTTATATATTTATTAACCCCTAAATGGGTCGGTATTAACATCTAACATATACAGATCAGAACAGATATGCAGATGTATACAAGCATTAACAGTTACTAGTTACAAGATACAGTACAACTAAAATAAAAGGGATAAAAGGTGAAATGATTACTTTACCACACATGTCCTTGATGTGGTTCTGTAGTCCAACACTCACACATGCTCTGGTATGTGTGAGATCACCAGTGGAGGCTTCTTGGCATGTGGCATTAACTCCTAGCATGTGGCATCCCAGTCTCTCAGCATTAGTCCAATAGTCTCATTACAAAAATCTCCTCATGGTCTGTCTGTAACAACTCTGTAGTCTGCGATGGTCTGTCTCAACTTCATAGCATAATCTCCGTAGCATAATCTCCATAGCATAATCTCTATAGCAAAATCTCCATAGCATCATCTCCTCCCACTGACTCTTACCTCATCTTTTATACCCTTTATGCCACCTCCCAGAATGAGGTCACCGGCGGCAGCACGTCTGATGAGTTAATGCAATCAAGTCCAGACCCTTTGTATGTAGATGAGACCAAATGGAATGATACAATATTATCAGGCATATCTGATCTAACAGCCCAGGCTGGAACAATGCCCTATTGTTTGATCACTCAGGGCTGTGTAGGAGTACAATGGAGCCCTATTGTTCCAGTGTTGCCACTACTGCCAATATACACCTATGCTTATAGCTGCGCACAGTATGAATAAATGGAACTAGAGAGAAATACGCTACCCAGAGACCAAAATATAGCTTTGAGTTTTAGCCATATTTAAGCAGAATCATCACAGCGAGGAGGTGGTGTGCGAGTGGGAGACGCTGAATGTGTGATTGGTGAGGTATGAAGAGATCCAGGAAAGGGCCAGGTCTGAGATGCCAAGGGATGAGAGAGTTTCTAACAAGAGGGAATGGTCAACTGTGTCAAAGGCAGAGGAGAGGAGGAGGAGGAGGACAGAGGAGTGACGCTTGGTTTTGGCAGTTAGAAGGTCGTTTGTGACTTTGGTTAGGGCCGTTTCTGTGATGGGGTCTGAAGCCTGACTGTAGTCTGTCAAAGAGTAAGGGCCAGTTCACATCTGCGTTCGGGTTTCCGTTTGGGGAGTCCGCTTGGAGACCCCCCCGAACAGAAACCTATACGCATAAAAAGCGGTTTTCCTGGGAAACCACACGGACCCCATAGACTATAATGGGTCCGTGTGGTTTCCGCTTGATTTCCGCACGAAGCAAGCGGAGAGAAAAGCGCTGCATGTTTCCGCATTTTTATAGTCTGTGGGGTTCGTGTGGATTCCCAGGTAAACCACTTTTTATGCGTTTAGGTTCCTGTTTGGGGGTCCCCAAGCAGACTCCCCAAACGGAAACCCAAATGCAGATGTGAACTGGCCCTAAGTTGGACAAGAAATAGGAGGATAGTTCGGAGTGGACATGTTGTTCAAGCAGTTTAGAGGCGTATGGGAGCAGTGAGATGGGGCGATAGTTGGCTGGAGAGGATGGGTCGAGGGAGGGTTTCTTAAGTTGAAAGGTAGTGAATAGCTGTTTTGGGTTGCGGGATAGAAAAGATATGTGTGTGGTGAAGTAGACCTGCTTTGCAGAAGTGACTGCGTTTTTGAATGTGAGAACTGCCTCTTTATACCTGATAGGTAGAAAAGTCCTCCTGGGAGTGGCTTTTCTTGCAGAGGCGTTTTGCAACCCATGAGGTACATCTCAGTTTTTTAATCAGGTTAGTGTGCCAGGGTTGCCTGTTGATCGACCGGGCTCTGGTGTTTCTGAAGGGGGCCACAGTGGCAAGGGCTGAAGTAATGGTGGCATTATAGAAGTCAGCAGCGGCATCTGCATCCTGGAGTGAGGATATGTTAGCGAGCAGTAGGAGAGAGTGTGAGAGCATGCGGATGTTGAGGCGATTAAGGTTCCTGCAGGGGCGTGTTGGTTTAGGGGTCGGGGGGTCTATTACAGAGGAGAGGGCAGAGAATGTCAGCAGGTTGTGGTCAGAGAGCATGGTCGGAGAGTTAGAGAGGTTGGATAGAGAGCAGAGGCGAGTGAAAATGAGGTCCAATGTGTGCCCCTTTGTGTGGGTGGCAGAGAAAGACCATTGAGAGAGACCAAAGGAGGCGGTGAGGGATAGAAGATTGGAAGCAGTGGGGTGGTTTGAGTTAATGGGGATGTTGAAATCACCCATGATGATGATGGGGGTATTTGTGGATAGGAAGTGCGTTAGCAGGTGGTGAAATGGTCAAGGCAGCGGTAGGTCCTGGCGGTCGATATATGACAGACAATTGGAGGGTGAGTAAATGCGAAAGAGTGCGCTTCAAAGGAGGGGAGGGTGAGAGCAGGTAGCGGTTGGATTGGGGCGAAGGAGCAATTGTCAGACACTATTATCTATATTAATAACACAGGACATGCCGCAGAGGTGAGGGATTCTGGGGATGATATCATATGACCACACTCTTATCTCTAGTAATGTAAATGCAAGGAAAGGAGGAGTTGATGTCAACTCCAAAAAAGGAGAGACGTCCGCACTTACCAGTAGTTGAACTTTATTTAGGCTTAAACACACAACGCGTTTCGGGGAAAGAAAGGACCCCTTTATCAAGTGTAGAAATAAGCACAACATTATCTCTAGTAATAACACAGGACATGACCAGAGAGGTGAGGGATTCTGGGAATGTATATAGTGATATTTATCAGGGTCTCTCCATACTCAGGACTACACAGTAGTGAAGGAGACATCTGATAAGTGTGTGGCCCCCAGCAGCCATTCCTGTGTGTCAGGAGGATGGAGGAGGAGCCGGAGCCCCATCATGGAGCCTCCACCTCACTCACCGATACCTGAGAGGAACAACGAGCAGAAGATCCTGGAGCTCACCAACAAGATGATTGAGCTGCTGACTGGAGAGGTGAGCGCTGCTGGGAATGCTGGGACATTAGACAGTAACACAAGGGATGATGTGTCTGGATGATGAGGACTGTATCATTGTGTTGTCAGGTTCCTATAAGGTGTCAGGATGTCACCGTCTATTTCTCCATGGAGGAGTGGGAGTATTTAGAAGGACACAAGGACCTGTACAAGGAGGTCATGATGGACGACCACCAGACCCGCACATCACCAGGTAAGAGGAGTGATGGTAGAGAGCAGTATGGAGGGGCCCCTAGATACCCTCATCATCTGACCATCACATATACACAATGTATTCAGTCACTGTGTGTGTCCTACAGATGGATCCAGTGAGAGAAACCCACCGGAGAGATGTCCCAGTCCTCTGTATGCCCGGGATTATACTGAGAAGGATTGTGATGTCCTAGATGATGATCAGGTAGACGGAGCAGAGGTTTCACTAAACACCATAAATCAGACTTAATTTTTTCTGTATATTTAAAGGGAGTCTATCTCTGCTCCCAGTTATTTTTACCACGCCCACAGTGTTGTAGATGCTAGAAGATATAATTTTTGTTCTGCTAACAGCATCTACAGCACTATGGGAGTGGTATAAAGTAACCGGGGGCAGTGATAGACTCCCTTTAAATATGAAGTTATTGAAGAGACTTGTTTGATGGATGAGTCACAGCAGAAGGATGAGAGGATGTCCACAGGTGCCAGCAGATTTAAAGCTTCCTGAAGTTTCTTAGGATAGATCGTCAATATGAGATTGGTGGTTGTGTAGCACGTGGCACCCTCAGAGTTCATTTTTTTTTCTCATTGCTGGGGTGCCATGTAGGCCAGTATGTAAAGGATCTTCGTGATCTAGTGTATAGATCATAGGGATTTAGTGATCATTGTTATAATAGCCACTGTACTTTCAACAAACTTTGCATAAGGCAACTGTATATACGAATCTAAGAAACTTTGTAACATAGTTATTTATTTATTATGCTTACTTATATAGCGTGAACATATTCTGCAGCGCTTTTACAGGCATTGTCAGTCACTGTCCCATATAGGGCTCACAATCTATATTACCTATCAGGATGTCTTTGAAGTGTGGGAGGAAACCCACACAAACACGGGGAGAATATACAAACTCCTTGCAGATGTTGTACTTGGTTGGATTCAAACCTAGGACTCAAGTGCTGCAAGACTGCAGTGCTAACAACTGAGCCACCATGCTGCCCCATATATTTTATCAGAGAACAATGACTCTCCACTTATCAGGCTCCATTTCCCCCACCACATTTTAAACTGCTCACTTGCTGTTAATTTACTGCTAAATCCGTCTTGAGAGACAGGACAGACTTTGAGCTCTCTGAAGGATCAGGTTACTGCAGATTCTAGTGATTGTTTTACCTCACCTTAGTGCTGTAATTTACACTTGAACTGCTCAGTAGAGCTGTATAATATCCTCCATGAGAGATAGGGGAGCAGGATTCCCTGAACTGTGTAATTGCAGTCAGAGACTAATGGATCTAGATTGATAATGGGCTCTGTCTTTATTTCAGATGCCATTTTTGAGTCATCCTTCACTTCTTATGGAAAGACATATCGATCACATGACTGAGAAGATATTAAACCTTACTCTGGACATCGTCCACTGGCTGTCTGGAGAGGCAAGTTGCACATCATGATGTATTCCTTATGTTTAGTGACCCCATAGTTTCATGCCCTGTACCTTTATGACACTATGTAGTTAGTGCTAAGCACTGTAACTGGTGTGGGGGTTGTGCGGTCTCAGGAGCTGCGTGCACATCATCTGCAGTAGATGTCACTTTGCTATGATAGCCAGGATCAGAGATTCAGCCAATCCCCCTCCAGATGCTGCAGTCTAGGAATGAGACAGACGGCAAGGGCTCTTCTTCTTACCCCATTGATGCCCACACAATGTAACCACGGGAATACAATACATTGCCAGGGCAGCCAGGTACCTAAAGAGGAATGCGACCTCTGTGTATACCTATTAGTTCATGCTAGAGGCACAAAGCACATCAGGACAGAAGTATTGCAGTATATTACTGCAGTGATCGCATGGTTCTGGAGTGGGACTAAAAAAAAAACATAATGTTGAAAGATATTAAAAAACAAAAACAAATATAAACACAATAAACCCTTAAATGATCACTAACTCTTCATAGCCGCTGACACATATAAAAATAAATAAAATAAAACACATATTAGGTATCCTGTGTCCAAATACACCTGTGTCTACAAATATCAAAATATTTTTCTTGCTTATTTCATTGGGGGACACTGCACCTGGTGACTAGGAAGCTGACACTAGGAATTAGGAAAAGTAGTCAGCTCTGTCTCTGGACTATACCATCTCCACAGACACTGTACTAGTCAGTTTTAATCTAGTGTCTGTAGGAGGCAGACATGACCTGACTCAGGTCTTTCTGTCTTGCATCATTTTTATTGTTTCTTTCTTTTTCAGGTGTAGTCGCACCCACCCCTACATGCACCCGCTGTAATAAAAAGTTGCCATGCGGTTAGCCTGAGCCTTTGTGCTCTCTCTACTTTCCGCCTACACCAGCTCAGGACCCTACCGGTCTCTCTCTAGTGGACCCTCCCCGGTCTGGGCGGCTTCCCTTACTTGGACCATAGGCGGCCTTGCCATATTTAACCAGTCCGTGGTGGAAACTCTGTAACGGCTGCCTTCCCACATCTTCAGCTCCAGGAGCCATCCTCGCATGAGGACCAGGATATCATCCTATAAGTCACTGTCCTCCTCCCCTTCCTTTGGCCATTCCCCGGATAGGGCCACAGCTCACAGCACCACTCTGACAGGCGGAATCTTGTCTCTGTTTCTCCTGGGGACGCCTGTGACTCCGACTCGTAGCATCAGCTAGGCACATCTGTATCCACTGCTATGCAGGAGCTCGGTCAGAGATGCTCCGCATATCTCAGAGGACCCGAATTCTACATCTCAAGAGGCCATCTCCTTCCGCTACAGTCGCCGCCCTCCTTTGGTCTTCCCCAACCATAGAGTGTTTGACCATATCTTAAAGAAACAATGGCTTCACCCGGATCATCCCCTGCTTTCCACTGGAAGTCGGATGTCCTCTTTCCTTTCCAGACCAGTGTGTGTACAAGTGGTCAGAGCCTCCAGCAGTGGACCCCACGAAAGCTAGGCTTTCCCAGGCTACTTTTCTGCATTTTGCGGACTCCGTCTCCCTCAGCTATCCATCGGTCAGAAGAGTGGTCTCGCTCGTCAAGTCTTTGTAGTGGCTGACTCCTCCATGCGGTCTTCCTTTGCTGCCTCTTGGGTCAACAAGGCTTGCATTTCCTGGGCCAAACAGCTCCAGAAGGGTCTCTCCAATGAGGCACCCCTCCAGGACAACCAGCTTCTCGTCTCTCAAATCCTGAATGCTTCCAAGTACCTGTGTGATGCTTCCCTGGAAACAGCTTGTTGTTCTGCCAAGGCAGCTGCCAATGCAGTGACAATCAGCCATACTGTTTGGATCCGTTCGTGGAACGCTGAATCCACCTCCAAGAAGACGGTTGTGGCTTTTCACTTCTCTCTGGTCGAACAGGACTGGCTTTTTTGCAAAGGCATAGAAAAGCTCATCTGTAGCTACAGGGAAAAAAGCTCTCTCCTCCCCCAGAGGCATCCTATGCGCTAGCCACCTTTCTCAGCATTTTCACTCCTTTTGTGGCTCGGCCCACCTCGCTCTGGAGGACAGTCTTACCGGGACTCACGCTCCAAGAAGCTCTCTTTCAGTCCAGACCTGCCTGGCAGTCTGCACCAAGTCCTCCAGACCTTCCTCTTCAAGCCCTCCTCTGCATGAAGGTCTTCCTCCATTTTAGGCTCCTCGGGTGGGGGGCTAATCCATCGAGTTCTCCTTCCTTTCAAATGGAAGGTTTTTTTTTCCGTTCACTTTGCCTATTTCCACTCGAGCGGCTGCCTTTCCTCAGGCCATCTCCATGCTTCAGCGGCAGGGCGTCATTCTCCTCGTCCCCGCTTCAGAGTGTTTCTGAGGTTTTTATTCCAACCTGTTCACTATTCCCAGAAGGACAGCTCTCCGCCCCATCCTGAACCTAAAGGGGTTCAACAGGTTCGTCCGTGTCCGCAAGTTCCAAATGGAGTCCCTGCGATCGGTGGTGGCTTCTCTGAAGACTGGCAAATTCAGAGTATTTGCCTTCCTCGTGACCATCCTCCATTCCGGAGGAGTTACTGTGATTCCATTTTTGGACGACCTCCTGGTGAAAGCCCCCTAAAAGATGGACAGTCTGACCAGTCTGCAGATCACCATTGACCTCCTTCGCCGGTTCAGCTGGCTCATCGAGGAAAAGTCCTGTCAGGTGCCTTCTTAGTGAATGGAATTCCTGAGCTTGATCCTGGACTCTCACCAGGGCAAGTTTTTCCTCCAAGATCCTGGCTCTCTGAGCTGGTGTGTCCCGCCTACGGAGGAACTTTCCGTGCTCTCTTCAGTTCTGCATGCGGATCCTGGGCACAATGGTCTTGACCTTCAAGGCCATCCCTTTTGCTCAATTCCACTTACATCATCTACAGTTGGTGATTCTGGCCCGCTGGGAAAAGTATCCGTCCAACTTCGACCGCCTGATTCTCCTGCCTTCCCGGGTTTGCCAAGAACTTCTTTGGTGGCTATCCTTCCCAGGAATCTCACAGGGGAAATCCTTCTTCCGCTCTGTTGGCAGGTGATGTCCACCAACACCACCTGGGTCGCGGTGGCTGGGGAGCGGTTTTCGGTGCCTTGACAACCCAGGGCCTATGGTCTAAAGCTGAGTCCTGCCTCCAGATCTAACAACTGGAATTGTGGGCCATCTTCTTAGCCCTGTCTCATTAGACCTCTGTCCTCCAAGGGCGTCCGGTCAGAGCCCAGACCGACATTTGCTCCGCAGTCGCCTACTTGAACCTTCAGGGGGCACTAGGAGCTGTGTGGCCTGGCAAGAAGCCTCACACTCTCTTTTTTGGGAGGAGTGTCTCATTCCTGCTTTGTCGGCAGTCCACATTCCAAGCATGGACAATTGGACAGAAGTCTACCTAAGCTGAAGAAAGCTCGACATGGGCTAGTGGTCACTTCATCAGAAGCTCTTTATCTAGTTGTGAAGGCACCGATCGCTGCTGTTAGTGGCGGGTCCTGGCTGTATTATACAGCCGGCATCCGCCCTGTATGGAGGTACGTCATTGGTCGTTAAGGGGTTAATGTGGTGTAATGGTACCTTTACAAAGTACATTTTGTCCTACAAAAATTAAGCCTTAATATGTTTCTCTGAATGTTCAAATAAAGATGTTATAGTTTTGGAAGGTGGGAGTAAAAACGAAAATCGAAAAAATTGCTGCAGTGGGAAGGGGTTAATAACACAGGACATGACCAGAGAGGTGAGGGATTCTGGGGATGATATCACATGACCTCACTCTTATTTCTATTAATAACACAGGACATGACCGGAGAGGTGAGGGATTCTGGGAATGTATATAGTGATATTTATCAGGATCTCTCCATACTCAGGACTACACAGTAATGAAGAAGACATCTGATAAGTGTGTGGCCCCCAGCAGCCGTCCCTGTGTGTCAGGAGGATGGAGCAGGAGCCGGAGCCCCATCATGGAGCCTCCACCTCACTCACTGATACCTGAGAACAACAACGAGCAGAAGATCCTGGAGCTCACCAACAAGATGATTGAGCTGCTCACTGGAGAGGTGAGCGCTGCTGGGACATTAGACAGTAACACAAGGGATGATGTGTCTGGATGATGAGGACTGTATCATTGTGTTGTCAGGTTCCTATAAGGTGTCAGGATTTCACACTCTATTTCTCCATGGAGGAGTGGGAGTATTTAGAAGGACACAAGGATCTGTACAAGGAGATCATGATGGACGACCACCAGACCCTCACATCATTGGGTAAGAGGAGTGATGGTAGAGAGCAGTATGGAGGGGCCCCTAGATCCCCCTCATCATCTGACCATCACATATACACAATGTATTCAGTCACTGTGTGTGTCCTACAGATGGATCCAGTGAGAGAAACCCATCGGACAAATGTCCTAATCCTCTGTATGCCCGGGATCATGCAGAAGGAGATTTCAGTTCCTCACAGAGCCAGGTAGATGAAACTAAACATCTCCCCCAAGCCAGTGCCCATCTACATCTAATCTCACCATTATGTACTGTATTTTCTGGTTTTAGTATGAAGATCTAATTATTGTTAAAGTTGAAGATACAAAAGATGAAGAATTGAAGTGTGCGGGGGTTAGTCAGCCATATGAGGGGGAGGCATGTTCTCACAGGCTAGGTGAGTATACAGATAGGCTAGTTAGACTATTCTGAGAGGGAACAGACTAAAAGAAAGACAATATCAGCCCATTTTCTAAGAGTATCACCGGTGTGAAGGAAACTGATGCTATATTATTAGGTAGCTGGCCAGGTCAAGGGATTGATGAGTAATTCCCACCAATACACATTTGACATCAGTTCTGTTAAATTAATGTTGTTGTCTAGATCATGACCAAAGTGACTAGGAATGGCCATCAAGCTGTGGGGTTACTGAGACTTCCAAGTACAGCACTTGTCAGTCCCATAGACTTTGAGTGAAGTGGTAATCTGCATGCTTGACTGCCCTCCATTCTATTGATCAGTGGGTGGGCAGGTTATAAATATGTCAGTTCTGAACAATTCCTTTAATTGTATGTGACATCCATTATGACTTTCATTTCTTGTGTATTTAATAGGTCTGTCCAGCGTCACCACCATTTCAGTGGATGCAAACGGTTCCGAACATCATAAAATACAGACTGTGGAGCTATCCCAGTGTTTGGATTGTGGAGTCTTTTTGGCGGATAAGGCCAGTCTTACTGAACATGGGAAAATGCATGCAAGCAAAAAGAGATTTTCTTGCTCGGAGTGTGGCAAATGGTTTCCTTACAGATCGAATCTTGTTGAACACGAGAGAATTCACACAGGAGAGAAACCATTTCCTTGCTCGGTATGTGGGAAATGTTTTGCCCACAAACGTCATCTAGTGACACACCTTAGGCTGCACACGGGTGAGAAGCCATTTTCTTGTTCTGCGTGTGGGAGATCCTTCACTAACAAACACCACCTTGTAAGACATGAGCGGAATCACACGGGGGAGAAGCCGTTCTCTTGCTCAGAGTGCGGAAAATGTTATGCAGAGAAGTCAAGTCTAGTTATACATCAGAGAATTCACACAGGGTTTAATCTGTATTCTTGCTCTGAATGCGGGAAACAGTTTGTGATGCGGACCAGCCTGCTCGATCATATGAGAAGTCACACGAAGGAGAAGCCATTTACTTGCTTGGAGTGCGGAAAAGTGTTTTCACACAAGTCTAAACTGGTTCAGCACGAGAGGGTTCACACAGGAGAAAGACCATATGCTTGCTCCGAGTGTGGGAAATGCTTTGCACGTAAAACTCACCTTGTTCTTCATCAACGAATTCACACTGGGGAAAAGCCATTTTCTTGTTCTGAGTGTGGAAGAAGTTTTACCAACTCGTCAGCTCTCATACAGCACCAGAGAACTCACACGGGGGAGAAGCCGTTTTCGTGTTTTTTCTGTGGAAAGCCATTTGCAACCAAATCTGAAGTTGTACGGCATGAAAGGACTCACACGGGGGAGAAACCTTTCTTGTGTACTGAGTGCAGCAAATGTTTCTCCAGCCGGTCTCTTCTTGCAATACATCAGAGAATTCACACTGGGGAGAAGCCATATTCTTGTTCTGAGTGCGGGAAGCTGTTTAGGGAGAATTCTGGTCTTATCAAACATCGCAAAATTCACAATGGGGGGAGGCCGTTTTCCTGCTCCGAGTGCGGGAAATGTTTTGCTGTCAAATCTGATTTTAGAACACATGTGAGAGTCCACCTGACCGAGAAGCCATTCTTATGTCTCATTTGTGGGAAAAGTTTTATGTGGAAACCGGAGCTTATTGCACACCAGAAATTTCACACAGGTGAAAATCAGTTTTCATGTTCCAAATGTGGAAAATCGTATGCGCAGAAACGGAATCTTCGACGGCACGAGAAGACTCATAAAATTCTGTTGCCGCATTAATACCCTAGGTTAAAAAATTCATTTCTTACCTCCCTGAAATCCGCACATGTCCAATTCTTACCAGTTCCCCACTCGTCTCTACTTCCTGGTCCCAGCTCAAGAAACTGGAAATGCCCATTCAGGGAGTTACTGGCCGCAGCAGTGATCTATCTGAGCCAGTGATTGGCTGAGGGGGCACTTCCTGTGTGTCGAGGTGGGACCAGGAAGAAGACACCAGCGCTCCCACCTATAGCTACTGCTGCTAGACCCTGGTAGTGGCAGTTATCATGGCTCAAGGCCCTGTTAGTAGCACTTGTGTGGAATTTTCAGTAATAGGGAAAATATGCAGTGAAAAATATCAATAAACTAATCAAGTCGTCAAAAAGTCTTATTTTTTTCTTAAAAAAAAAAATAATAATAATAATTAAATAAATCCTAATAAAAATTCTAAAAAAATAAAATCTCAGGCAGCTATATCTGAAGCCTGGTCAAGGTTTCAGTGACCCGGGCTACAGCTTATACATATACAGCATGAAAATAAATGTCAGGACGAGAAGTATAGTGTCTATAGGATTTCAACATGGATTACACCATGGGTATAGAGCTGGCCACTAGGAAGCTGACACTAGGAGTATCAAAAGATGTCAGCTCTGTTTCCAGGCTACACCCTCTTCACAGACACTGTGCTAGTCAGTTTTAAACTAGTGCACGTAGGAGGCAGACACGACCTGACTCAGGTCTTTCTGTCTTACATCGTTTTTATTTTTCCTTCAGGTTCAGAGGAGTCTTCAGCATGTACATCACACTAGTCATGCCCCCAGGCTGGCGCAGTGCTCTGCTAAGTACACCTTTGTGACTCATCGAGCTGCTATAATTTTTTGGGGGGGGGCTCTTATTTTTTCTTGGGGACCCCTGTCCTGGCCCGATACCTTTATTAGGCCTCCACCGGCCTTCCGGAGTCCTCGGACAGCCTCCGCGCCGGGGGTGCGCCACGCTACAACTTCTACTTCTACCACAACTAGGCCCGCCCCTTTCCTGGACCTCCAAAATCCTCCTAGGCCTTCTAATTGGTCAGGGGGCAGTCATGGGAAAGTCTCCTTTCCTGAACACGGCAAACTCCGGGTGAGAGCCTTTTGCTGTCCTCAGAAAATACTTTTTCAGCTGCTGGAAAGACTCAACACCCGGGGATCCATCTCTGTGCAGCCTCCCTGCAGCAGTCGGTGATCGGACATTCTTCTAGTGGTCTGGTAGGTTAACCTCCTGGGTTGCCCCAATTTTCCTTGGGCCCCCTCTGCCATGTCCTCCTGTGACCATGTGGCCAGCCATTTATTCTTTCTGCCTTCCGCCTAAGCCAGTTCTAGACCCTTCTAGTCCCTCTCCGCCAGACCCCCCCCCCGCTTCTTATCCAGGTCATAGGCTATCTTGTCAAACTTAACCAGTCTGTGGTGGAAACTTTGGAACAGCTACCTTCCCAGATCGCCACTCAGTCTGCAATTTCTAGGCCTCTCCCTGGGTGTTTAGAAATCATCCTACAGGTCCACAGTCCTCCTCCCCTTCCTCTGGCCACTCCCCGGATAGGGTCATGGCTCCACTCCAACAACCTAGTCTCCCCCTGCACGGTCTGTTTCTACTGGGGACGCCTTTGACTCCGACCTGGAGCATCAGCTAGGCACATCTATATCCACTGATATGCAGACGCTCATCCATGTGGTCAGAGATACTTTGCAAATCTCAAAGGACTTGGATCCCACTTCTCAATCTCCTTCTGTCACAGTCGCCGCCCTCCTCTGGTTATCCCCAACCTTGGAGCATTTGACCATATCTTGAAAGAACAATGGCTTCACCCGAACCATCCCTTTCTTTCCTCTGGAAGTCGGATGTCCTTTTCCAGACCAGTGTGTCTCCAAGTGGTCAGAGTCACCCGCAGCGGACCCCGCGATAACTAGGGTCTCCCAGGCTACAATCCTGCCTTTAGTGGACTCAGCCTCCCTCAGAAATCCCTTGGACTGAGGGTGGTCTCTCACTTTGCTTGAGTCGCTAAGACAGCCTTCGTATTGGTTGGCTCCTCCCTGCAGCCTTCCTTTGTTGCTTCTTGGGTTGCAAGGCCTGTATTCTCTGGGCCAAACAGCTACATAAGGGTCTCTTCAGTAATACCCCCTCCAGGACTATCAGCTGCTCGTCCCTCAAATCCTAAACGCTTCCAGTACCTGTGTGATGCTTCCCTAGAGGAGGCTTGACATTCTGCCTGGCGGCTGCCAATGCCATAGCAATTCGACGTTCTGTTTAGATCCTTTCATGGCATACTGGATCCACCTCTAAGAAGGCGGTCATGGCCTTTCCATTCCCTCAGTACTGGGCCAGATTTTGGTAGGCCTAGACTATCTCATCTCTCAGACTACTGGAGGAAGAAGCTCTTTCCTCCCCCAGCAGCATCCTAACGCCTTCCATCTTCCTCCAGCCACTCTCTGTGTTTTCGCTCCTTTTGTGGCGAGTCTTTCTGGGCCTCACGCTCCAAGAAGCCCCCTCTTCTAGCCCAGGTCTGCCTGGCAGTCCTGAACCAATCCTTCCAGGCTTTTCCTCTTTCTAGTCCTCCTCTGCATGAGGTCTTCCCTCACTTGGGACCCCTCGGGTGGGAGGACGACTTCTCTCCTTCCTGGAGATCTGGCTTGCCAGCATCATCATCTCCTGGGTCCGAGAGGTGGTGTCAACCGGCTACTCCATCAAGTACTTCCAGACTGAAGTTTTTTCTCGTCCACTTTGTCTTCTTACCTCACTTGAGCGGCCTCCTTTCTTCAGGCCAACCTTCATTCTACGGCAGCAGGGCATCATTGTCCCCGCTTCAGAACGTCTCTGGGGTTCTTTATTACTGTGTTCTCTGTTCCCAAGAAGGACAGCTCTCTTTGCCCCATCCTGGACTTGAGGGCTCAATAGGTTTGTCCATATCCGCAGGTCCCACTTGAGCTCCTGCGGTCAGTGCTGGCATTGCCGCCATTGCCCTTTTGAATTCCTGGTCGGACATTCACCTTCTGTACCTGATCCTCCTATTCCTCTTCTCTCTTGGATTCTAATGTCACTCAAGACTGAGGGGTTTCCAGGCATCCTGGTAGGCCCAGTTTTGCCCCGCCAGGCCTGGTATGTGGATCTCATGGTACAGCTGACGGGCGCTCCTTTGCAAGCCGCCCTTCTGTCTCAAGGACTGCTTTTCCACCTTATCTCAGCTGCGTTCTCTGGCGTGGCCACTGAAGCTGAAAAACCCCAGTTTGTACAGATCTTTCATCGTTGTGAAGGCCTACACATAGTGTGTGAGGGTGTTGACTTCCATCTGCTCTCTTTTTCTCCTCTCTGGATCCCAGCTTTTCTCCAGTCTGGTCTGGACCAAGATCTTGGTCTTTCTTCTCTTAAGGGGCAGGGTTCCTGCCCTTTCTTTTCTTTTTCAGAAGTCCCTGGCCTTCCGGCCTCAGGTGAAGTTCTTTCTGCTGGAAGTGGCACTCCCTATCGTCCTCCTGTGGAACTGTGGGACCTTAATATCATCCATGAGGTGTTTCAAGCTCCCCCTTTTAAGCCTTTGGTGAGATCTCTCTTTGCCTTCTGTCCTGAACTGTTTCCTTCCTGGTGGGCATCTCTTCCATTTGCTCGGTCTCCGGTCTGGCTTCCCTGTTCCGGAAACCCCCTTTCTAGTTCTCCACGAGGACAAGGTTGTCCTTCGTCCACCACTTTCTTTTCTCCTCAGGTGGTTTCTTCCTTCCACATCTTCAAGGATATAGTCTTACTGTTTTTTTTTATTGCCCGGACCCCAACCTCCGCATGAGTGATCTCTTCCTTGCCTGGATCAGGCAATCCAGGTCTATTTCTCTCTTTTTCTCCCCTCCGTTGTTCTCCCTGAGGGACCTCGCTTGGGCCCGGCTGTTTCCAAAATTTCCATCTCCTGATGGATTCGGTCTGTTTCACGGAGGCCTATCAGCTCAAGGATCGGCCGCCGCCGCTCTGTGTGCCGACTCTTCCTTTGAGAGCTGTAGGCACCTCCTGAGCTTTCACCACCCAGGTCTGCAAGGCTGCCACCTGGTCCTATGTCCAAGCCTTCTCCAGGTTCTACCAGATCCATTCTGTGGCCTCTGCCATCTTGGGATATGAGGTATGGGATATGCTAGCGGCTGTGCGCTAGGATTATCGTATGTCTGTGTAATTCCCACACTCTGAGACTGCTTTAGGACATCCCATAGTGCTGTGTCCCCCCCCCCCCACCCTTCCCCAATGAAATAAGCAAGAAAATTGGATTTTTGTACTCACCATAAAATCCTTTTCTCGTTGTATTCATTGGGGGACACAGATTCCACCCTTGTTTTCTAGTTGTTCCTGCCCTGGCCTTTTTTGGTTTGTTTTCGGGTTCAGGACATGTTGGTGGTTGTTGGTTTGGTGTACCTTTTTGGTTATTTGTGTGTCTCTCCTACTGCTGTGGCACAAAGTGACTAGCACAGTGTCTGTAAAGCAGGTATAGCCTGGAGGCGTAACCGAAATCTTTTGCTATTCCTTGTGTCAGCCTCCTAGTGGCCAGGTCTCTACCCATGGTGCTGTGCCCCCCACTGAATACAACGAGAAAAGGATTTTACAGTGAGTACAAAAATCCAATTTTTTACTTTTTATTTCCAAAGGATATTTATATACTGCATAGAAGACTCTAAGGAAAAAAAAAGGTCAGAATTGCTGTTTTATGAATTCAGCGCACAGTCAACTTCGATGGTACACGCCCGGGTGTCGGAGATGTCAGTGCCATTAGTTTTGGCATCAATATTGCTTCACCATCAGAAGGGTGGGCCTTAATGCTCAGCGTCATCGTTTGACGTTAAAGAACGCCCACTCTAACAGTACTCTTCAATAGCATTGTACTGTCAGAGGGGGCGTTCCTTACCGCCTAGTGATTACTATAGGATGTAAGGCCAGCCCTTCTGACAGTGGAGAGTTATCTGTGCTGAAAATATCTGGTATCTCCGGCACCCAGGCGGAGATTCAATTCAGCGCATTGTCAGTTTTCCCTCGGTATATAAAACCGCCAGTGCGTGAAAGGTGCTCTTTAAACCATATCTCCCAACCTTCCCTGATTCAGCACTTTAGTCCCGGATTCTGGGTGCTGTTCTAATGTCCTGGTCAGCGGGAGGTATGTCCTAGGTGAATACAGTGGTGAAGCAAGTAGTCGTCCACTCCCTGCGTCACTATCTGGCCCCTGTCTCTGCTCCTGGTGTGTTGGGACCAGTAGGCACAATGTGATGACATCACTACACCACACCTTCTGCTCCCTGAAGCCTCCGGCAGCAGAGACAGGAGAGGCCTGCAGGGGAACAGGGAGGTATTAGTATTATAATTTAATGCATTATACTGTGGGGGCATATTCAGGGGAACATTATAATGTGGGGAGACATTATACAGAGGCAGCATATTCAGAGGGATATTATACAGTGGTGGCATATTCAGGGAGATATTATAATCTGGGAGCATTATACCATGTGGGGAACACAAGGGGCATGATAGTGTCAGGGCTACAATAGGAGCATTATACTGTTTGGGGGAACAAAGAGACATGGATGAAAATGGGTAGAGCCTAGTGGAAGTGAGCGGAACTGGAGGTGGGGCTTAGTATATGTAAATTTGTCAGAACCGGAGGAGGAAACCATCTGAGCGCTAGGTCATTTACTAGGCCGACAACTCAGAGTGGGGCAAGGAGTCAGACTTGGAGGAACAGACGGATTCATGGCAGCTAACACTTCAGTTAAGGACTATAGTTCTTCTTAGGTTAATGGGTTATATCCAGACTCCAGTTTCTTTTGTTGAAACATCTGCCGTAAAGCAAGCCTCTGAAATGCTGTACACAGCAGAGACCATTACACATGTAGGTATGGAAAGATGAGGCTTCTGAGTAATGCAGTGTAGACAGGGGTAGGCAATAGCACACGGGGGGGTACATGGGGGAAAAGCAAGAGATATTGGGCTAGATTTACTAATGTGTTTGTGCCCAGAAAGTGGCATAACATGCTTCTAGCCAGACAGGGATACATGGCTTAGATATCAATGGGGTGTCACAGCAAGAAGAGCATTGTGCAAATCTAAACAGTGCCTGGACATTTTACTTACAATGTATTATGGTGGGTGGTTCCAGTCATGTTGTAGTTCTGTATCTTCTACTTGACCTGTCGGTTAGGGCCACATGACGACTTCCATCGGTGTTGAGTTGGCCGGCAACTCCTTCACTAATCTAAATGAATGGTTGCAAAAAAATCAAGCACTGTTGGATGAGAAGTCGCTGCACCCTCAGGATCACAGTATGACTCCATTCACTTAGATTAGGGTGACACAGCAATCTTTGGTCACACAATGTATGTCGTTGTATAGCCCTAGCCTTACTTATCTATCTGCAGCCATTGATTAACCCCTTCTTTTGAGCTGTGACTGACATGAGCCATGTTAGTTTTGATGCCAGTACATATGTGCGTAGCATCCATTACTAAATCCCATGCCGTGAGTTTTACTTTGCCTAGAACCATGTACCATGGATCAGGTCACTTTAGTTATTCTTCTGTTAATTCCACCGCAATAACCTTGTACACCAAGCCCGGTGGTCAAGCTGCTTTTATTTCAACATCTCAGTTTGCATACATATGGATATGGTCACATACAAGTGCATCTCAATAAATTAGAATATTTTTGAAACATTCATTTCAGTGATTCAGTAATACAATCCATAATCAGCGTCTTCCATGATTGTGTGCCCAACTGAACCAGACTGAGGGACCATATAAAGGCTTAGGAAACCTTGGCAGGTGACACTGAATTTACAATACTGAACTTTTTTTACATCATTCTAATTTTCTTAGGTTTGGGTTTTCATTACCTGTAATCCATAATCAACATTTACAGAAATAAAACACTTGAAATAAAATACTCTGTGTGTAAAGAATCTAGAAAATATAGGAGGTCACTTTATTAATTTAATTACTGAAAGATATAAACGTTTCGCAGATATTCTAATTTACTGAGATGCTTCTGTACATGGATCCTGTTCATTGACAACTCAAGCCGTAGCCAGGCCCGATCCACTCCTGTGCCAGAAACCCTGGTAATGGGGGTACCTGCTTATTTCCTCAGGATTTTTTGTAACTGGCATTTTATTTTCCAGCAATAAGTGATAACATATATAGATATACAGTGCTGGCCAACAGTCAGATAATACTCAATTTCTTCCAGAAAATGATTGCAATCACAAATGCTTTGGTAATAATATCTTCATTTAATTTGTCTTCAATGGAAAACCACAAAAAGAATTGTCAAAAAGCCAAATTGGATATAATTCCACACCAAACATAAAAAAGGGGGTGGACAAAAGTATTGGCACCCTTTGAAAAATCATGTGATGCTTCTCTAATTTGTGTAATTAATAGCACCTGTTACTTACCTGTGGCACATAACAGGTGGTGGCAGTAACTAAATCACACTTGCAGCCAGTTGAAATGGATTAAAGTTGACTCAACCTCTGTCCTGTGTCCTTGTGTGTACCACATTGAGCATGGAGAAAAGAAAGAAGACCAAAGAACTGTCTGAGGACTTGAGAAGCAAAATTGTGAGGAAGCATGAGCAATCTCAAGGCTACAAGTCCATCTCCAAAGACCTGAATGTTCCAGTGTCTACCGTGCGCAGTGTCATCAAGAAGTGTAAAGCCCATGGCACTGTGGCTAACCTCCCTAGATGTGGACGGAAAAGAAAAATTGACGAGAGATTTCAACGAAAGATTGTGCGGATGGTGGCTAAAGAACCTCGACTAACATCCAAACAAGTTCTAGCTGCCCTGCAGTCCGAGGGTACAACAGTGTCAACCCGTACTATCCGTCGGCGTCTGAATGAAAAGGGACTCTATGGTAGGATACCCAGGAAGACCCCACTTCTGACCCAGAGACATAAAAAAGCCAGGCTTTTTGGAAGAATGTTCTCTGGTCAGATGAGACAAAAGTAGAGCTTTTTGGGAAAAGGCATCAACATAGAGTTTACAGGAAAAAAAAAAAGAGGCCTTCAAAGAAAAGAACACGGTCCCTACAGTCAAACATGGCGGAGGTTCCCTGATGTTTTGGGGTTGCTTTGCTGCCTCTGGCACTGGACTGCTTGACCGTGTGCATGGCATTATGAAGTCTGAAGACTACCAACAAATTTTGCAGCATAATGTAGGGCCCAGTGTGAGAAAGCTGGGTCTCCCTCAGAGGTCATGGGTCTTCCAGCAGGACAATGACCCAAAACACACTTCAAAAAGCACTAGAAAATGGTTTGAGAGAAAGCACTGGAGACTTCTAAAGTGGCCAGCAATGAGTCCAGACCTGAATCCCATAGAACACCTGTGGAGAGATCTCAAAATGGCAGTTTGGAGAAGGCACCCTTCAAATCTCAGGGACCTGGAGAAATTTGCCAAAGAAGAATGGTCTAAAATTCCAGCAGAGCATTGTAAGAAACTCATTGATGGTTACCGGAAGCGGTTGTTCGCAGTTATTTTGTCTAAAGGTTGTGCTACCAAGTATTAGGCTGAGGGTGCCAATACTTTTGTCCGGCCCATTTTTGGAGTTTTGTGTAAAATGATCAATGATTTGACTTTTTTTTTCATTCTCTTTTGTGTTTTTTCATTGCAAGCAAAATAAATGAAAATATTATTACCAAAGCATTTGTGATTGCAATCATTTTCTGGAAGAAATTGAGTATTATCTGACAGAATTGCAGGGGTGCCAATACTTTTGGCCAGCACTGTAGAATAGCTCCCACCGGCAGCGTGAATTAAAGGGGGTCTCTGGGCCAAATCATCTGGCAGTGACTCCTTGCAGCCACTACATAGAGAATGGGCTCATCTGCTTCCAGCTCCAATCTATTCTCTGTGGATCGGCCACTTGGGAACAGATGATCAGCAAAGGGGTCCCTAAATGTCCTGAAAAGGTTCTGAATTAAAAATGCCCTGACCAAGCTGTTTACTGGACTTTTTGGACACATGGCATTACACCACTAGAGATGAGCGAATTTCTCAAAAGTTTGATTCGGCAGTTCGATTCGAAGTTCCAAAAACATTTGCTTCAATCCGAATTACTTCACGGTGAATAAACAGCTATTTCTGGGCTACAGAGAGCCAGGGTGGGCAGCAAAATCCCGGAAGCCCTTGGATGCTGTGGTCATGTGTCTGTCTCTCTCTCTTCAGCACGGACAACTTTTATTCATGTGGAAGGATCTGCTAACAAGCAAAGACACGCCTACCCAATCACATCACTAGAGAACATCATGTGACCATCTGATGTCACAAAGGTCCTTACTAAATATTTGAAACATCAGGAAATCCGTAATCGTGGAGAATCAAATTCCACTTCGCTCATCTCTATACACCTGTGAGGATTCCACTTAAATATGGCTATGACTCAAAGATGTATTTTGATCTCTGCGTATCGTATCTCCCTCTTAGTTCCATTTACTCATAATGTGCGCAGCCCTAATCCTAGTTGTATGTTATCAATAGTGGCAACACTGTAACAATAGGGCTTTGTATCCATCCCAGAATGGCTCCATTGAATTCATACACAGCCCTGGGTGATCAAATAAACATGCATTGTTCAGCCTGGGCTGTTGATCAGATGTGGTTGATAACATATAGAAGGCAATATGTCATTCCACTTGGTCACATCTCCTTACAAAGAATCTTGACTTGAGTGCGTTAATCAATCAGACTTGCCGTCGCTGGTGACCTCATTCTGGGTGGTGTAATCAAGGGTATAAAAGATGAGGTAAGAGGTCAGTGAGACAGACTGTGCTGAGACTACCACTGAGAGGAGACTATGATGAGACCACTGTGAGACTACTACTGGAATACTGTGATGAACATGCAGGCTGGAATGTTGTGTTGATGTTGCTGCCTCCATTGGTTATCCCCACATGCCATGGGTGAGGGTTGGATTATAGAGCCACATCCAGGATGTGTGTGGTAAAGTAATTATTTCACTTTTATTCCCTTTTATTTTATTGTACTGTATCTTGTAACTAGTAACTGTTAATGCTTGTATATATCTACATATCTGTTCTGAACTGCATGTGTTAGATGTTAATACCAACCCATTTAGGGATTAATAAATATATAAAATTTAGAAAGCTTGTCTTGTATTTATCTTGTGAACCCAGCACTCACTGGCGGGGAGTGTGGTTTTTTATGAAAGAAGTCTCAGGTGTGGGCCAACGCGGTGTTGGCGCGCTGAGGATCTTTCACAACACCACATTTCCATAAAAGCCCAACTATTAACCTTCAGTCATTACAGCTAGCCGATGACTGCCAAATGATCTTAACCAGCCAATGTACCTATAAGTTGATGTAACCAGTTATTATTGACTGGTTTAGATGTAACAGGTTACACTCGGTCACTGAAACCAGGTCAATGACCTACTTTCAATCCTTGAGGGTAATGCCACCATTTGGAGCAATTCATTCGAAAACCCTATCTTCTGGATTCACCAGAATCCTAAATTTTTGTGAAATTTGGACTAAATTTGATGTGCGCCAAATTAGTTTGCTCTTCTCTAGTCCCAGGTGTTGGACCCCCTTTTGAACTGATACTGATGACATAAAGAGAGGTCATCAATCTATTTGTCCTGGAAACCCCTTTATTGACAGGTGTAAAATGTATATGTGTAACATAAGCAAAGCTAAAAATTATGGAGAAAGAACAGGAGAACCCGCCAGACATACTGAATAAGGAGGAAACATAAAACCTGGACTTTGATGCTACTTTCAAGACAAAAGCAGACAACTTAAAAGCTTTGGACACCTGAACACTGCAGAGCTGAAGAAGTGAATGGTGGAGAATGTTTTTTTTACATAAAACTATTAGGAAAAATATATTTATCCCATAACAAATAAATGTAATAGTAATAAAAAGAACATGCCCAGCTAGCCAATGCCCAGTCAGGTGTCCATAGGTTTTCTGCTGGCAATGCTGAGAGAGTACACTGGTCTCATAGGTTCAGTCTGTGGGCTGAGGGTTGGGTGAGGCGAGGTTAGTGCTTGCCTCATTAGTCTACTGCATTCTTATAGCATTTCTAGTTCTGACTACTACCCTATTTCCCCGAAAATAAGCCCTAGCATGATTTTTCAGGATTTTTGGGGCAAGCCCTAGTTGCAGTTCATTAAAAAAATCGTGTCCAGACAGCTCTACATGTAAAAAAAAGAAACTAGAATACAGCAGAGCAGATAAATCAGACATCCTAAAAGAATCTGACATTGACCTTAAGGGAGCTAGCAGCATAAGATGGCACTAGTGAGATAGTTCTCCACAACAATAAGGGTTGACTACTGGTAGTGCCGGGCTCTCACACAGATTGTCCTGTCCCACTGGCATCACTCCACTCCTGAGCCCGAGTGTTGTGACTGCTTCTGGTTACCAGAGGGAGCCAACCGCTACATTCGCTGCAGTGGAGGCTGCTGCAGCTTGATAGTGACTCGCCTGTGACAGAAGTGAGACAGATCTGTGTGTGAGAGTCCATCTACCAATGACACTTGTCAACTCTAATTGTTTGGGGTGTAAGGGGGTCTGGTGAGTGGAGACATCCCCTGAAAATAAGCCCTAACCCATCAGAGCAAAAAAATAATATAAGACCCTGTCTTATTTTCGGAGAAACACTGTCTTATTTATCCTCTATCGACAGGGATCTGCCTTCCGAGACCCTCACTAATCCTGAAAACTGAGGGTGTGTTACCCCCCGTTGCAAATGTAACTGCACTGAAGGCAGCCGAACCCCCACTCACTTTAATGGGTGCGCCAAAGATGGCTAAAGTACTGCACTCGGCTATCTCCAGCATTATCACTAAAATAAATGGGAGTCGAGGTGCGCCTGTGTCATTGGCAGGTCCAATGACTGCAATGGGGGTAAAACACCCACTGTTCTCGGGATCGGAGAGGGTCTGAGTGGTCAGACCCATCGATCAACAAGTTATCCTCTATGCTATGGCATAAACCCTTTAAGCTAACAGATCCACTCAAAGGGGGTGTTCACACGTATGAATTTGACGACAGATTCTGCCTTCCACTGTTTTCAACGGGAGGCAGAGATCACAGCCAGACGCTGAAAAAATAAGCATCATACTCGATCTTGCCACAGATTCGGCAGCTTGAGACTCCCCGCTTATTAGGCTCATTTATCGTTGGAAAGCCAATGCTCTGCAAGTGGTGGACGGAAAGTGAGGAGGAATTTGTCTCCGTTATCCGCCGTGTGAACAGCCCCTAAAAGGACTCTATTTTAATTATTTTTATAAACAATTTTTGCTAACAATTTAAGTTAATTGTTTTCGATATTCTTTGTATTTATAAATTGTAAAATATTCTAATATTCTGGTCACTTGAGACTCCTCCTGTTATCGTCTTATTTTTTAGCTTTGCTGTGCAAACTGATTATCTGCATGACTGCCCCAAGCTTACAGTGAGGCTAGCTCCACTAGTATTACAAGAAAAAGTAAGTGAACCCTTTAGAATTACCTGGCTTTCTGCATTTATTACTAAATAACCATGGTCCGAGTAATGTGACCTAACTAAACTAATAACACACATCAGTTGTATAGTCCATGTCTTACTGAGCAAATTCGGACTCCACCCTGGTGGAAAATGCAACAAAAAATTGCACTTTTTGGCACATCTAGCTGAAGATCTAAACTTTCTGACTTGACAAATGCACATAGCTTTATTGGAACCAATAGGTGGTATGAACTTAGAGTAGACAGTCTAAAAGTGGACTACATGTATCATCCAGCCAATATGATAAATGGGACACATTTTCAACCCACCTAAATTTACACAATCTGTTAGTAAATGTGGACCATTGAGAAACGTCCACAGTGCACGGAGAAAAAGTAAGTGAACCTCACCTAATGACTTCTCCAAGAGTCAGGTGGTAAGATAATGAAATTGTGGGCTTCAGTTTTCATAGCTGCTTTGCACATTAAATAAAGGCACACAAAGCCTGGTTACTGACAAACCTGATTAATGTGAACCATGCCTTAAGGCAAACAACTTTTAGAAAATGTGTTGTAGTGACAAGTGAAGCTAAGAGCACTGCACAAGAACAACAAAACCAAACCAACAAAAATAGATTTAATAAAAAAGAAGAACAAAACCACATCCCCAATATGGTGGAAGCCATGGTGAAGGGAGGCATAATAGATTGGGACCCTGGATAGAGGGAGAAGCATGGTTTTGCAGTCAGTGAGAGAACAGTGAAGTGTAAGGAACATCCTGTATATTTTACAGGAGAATTTAAGGGAAGCCATCCATAATCTCAAGACGAAGAGACAATGAGATAACGACCCAAAGCCCACAAGTCATCTAAAGTATGGATGGAAATGAAGATTTGTGTTGTGTAATGCCCAAGTCAGTGTCATGAGCCAAACACTATTGAGATGTTATGGCAAGACCTGAAGAGGGCTGTGCACACAAGGCACTCCAGAAATATTGATGAATTGAAATACACTGACTAAATTGACTCCTTAGCATTATGCAAATCTTATTGTAGCTACAGGAAATGTTTGTTGACGGCAATTGCGACCAATGTATACCACAGCCTCCTGCTTTTTCTATGCTTTGATGCTTCAACACCACAACACATTGGCAGCTAGAGCCAGTACCATGTCTGCCTGCTGGAACTAGACTGTAATTACCCTTCCCTCTATATTTTCCTAAATTAGCTATATGTACACAGTCAGGGGGTCTGCACTATTGTCTTCTCCATTATAACTATGTGGTAGGAGCCAGTCTAATCATCAGCAGTTGCTAGTGATAAAAATGTGTGCAACTCCCTGTAGTGGGCTGTTTGATAAGAGTCCATGCAATTTCATTATCTAGAATGTTCTGGTACCCAATGGGTAACACATAGATACCCACTGGATCAAAGTTTCTCCAAATGTTCCTTCATTTTAGATGAATCTTCTGGTGTTGGACAAGGCCCGGCTTCTGTGTGAAACATTTCCCGCACTCAGAGCATGAATAGGGCTTCTCCCCGGTGTGAATTCGCTCATGTTGAAGCAATTTCGAACGTCGTATAAACCCTTTCCCACACTTGGCACACGAAAATGGCTTCTCCCCAGTGTGAATTTTCTGATGCTCGACCACATCATATTTCTGTGTGAAGCACTTCCCACACTCCGAACACGGGAAGGGCTTCTCCCCAGTGTGAACTCGCTGGTGTTTGCCGAGTGTCGTTTTCAGAGCAAAACATTTCCCACACTCCGTACATGAAAATGGCTTCTCGCCTGTGTGAACTCTCTCGTGGCGAACAAGTTTTGATTTGCGTGTAAACCGCAGTCCACACTTGGAGCATGGAAACGGCTTCTCCCCCGTATGAATTTTCTGATGTTCAAGAAAACTATATTTCTGAGTAAAGCTTTTCCCACACTCAGGGCATGAAAATGGCTTCTCCCCTGTGTGGGTTCTCTCGTGACGATCAAGGGTCCATCTGTCTTTAAATCTCTTTCCACACACGGAGCACGAAAACCGCTTCTTTATTCCTGTGTGGCTTCTCCGATGCTTGAAATAATGAGATTTCTGCTTGAAGCATTTCCCACAATCGGAACATGAAAATGGTTTCTCCCCGGCGTGCAGTCTCTCGTGTTCTACTAGATTGGCCTTGTACACAAAGCCTCGTCCACACTGACTACAAGTATACAGCCTCTCCCCCGTGTGAATTCGCTGATGTATCAGAAGGCTTCTTTTCTTAGTGTAACATTTTCCACAGTCTAAACACGGATATACTTTTCTCTCGATGATATCCGGACTCCCTGTATCGGTACATAAGTTATCTAGACGATGATCCCAAGCATTTGTAGAAACAGGATATACAGGGAACATATCTGGGGTCCTGGGATTCTCTTCTGCCGAGTCTTGAGTGAAGTCATTGACTTCTATTTTACAGTCTGGTGATAAAATAACATGTCTGCTCATGCTGCTCAGTAGATCTGCTGGACAGAAAAAAATAAGAAATATTGAAACATAGTCATGAAAGAAATATCTAGATTTTCAGTTTTATGGCTTGTGACTATAAAACTGGTTTTCCCACTGGACATATGGTGAATATGTAAGGCAGATGTCAGGATTTTAAAGGGGTTGTCCAGTTTTTAAAAAATATGGACCATATCTGATTTAACTTCAGGTCATTGACCTCAGCTGTGACGTTTCATGTGCAAGCAAACAACCCCTCCCTGTGAGCAGTTCAGCCACCAAACCAAATGTCACAAAAGCATATGATCTTGGGTCTGGGAGGGATTTATTACCAATGATTGTATTGTACGGGAGAGTGGAGAAGGGAGGGGTACACAAAGAGTGAGAGCAGGCATATGAATCATGGGAAATGTAGTTTGTCCACAGATTTAGTACATGTAAATAACAGGGATTAAGCATTGTGGTGGATGTATTTGCAGATCATTTTTGGAAGCTGGGTAACCCCTTTAAACATGGCGACTGCATAGCATAGCCCTGGCGGCAATGCCTGAAATCAAAGACTGTTGGCATTTAACACTTAGCAGATGTGACCAAGTCATGTAAGGGTAAGTTCACACAAAGTTTTTTTTACAGGCGGATGTTTTTAGGCTGAATCCACCTTTAAAAAAAAAAAAAAAAAAAAAAAAAAAAACACCTCCCAACTCAGTAGATTTTTTTCCACTAGCTGATTTTTTTTTTAGCTAGAGGGGGAATTCAGCCTTGCAAAGCACAGTAAAATGAATGGGAGGCAGAAAAAAAAAAATAGTAATGTTTTCAATGGGCTTTGCAAGGTGGAATCAAGTATAAAAAAAAAATATACAAAAATAAACACATTAGACATGGCCGCGGGCAAAGATATACGAGCTATAAAAATATTAACATCATTTATCTCATACAGGAAATATAATGGTGAAAAAAATTAAAATGACCAAAACGCAGTTTTTTTGCCTCCCTAAAGAACCTGAATAAAAATCAGTCAGGCATTCCCTAAAATAGTAGAAATAAAAGCTACAAAACAAACCCCCCCCAAAAAAAAAAAAAAAAAAAAAAAACGACTAATACACCTCCATCTTTGGAAATATAAGAAAATGAGGAGTCAATGTCTCTGAGTGTCTGAATGTGGAGACTCAAGACATTTTTTTCTTTTTCATAGTGTAGAATTTTTGTAAAGGTTTTACAAGGTAACAGGAACTTTATAGATTTGGTATCACCGTGATCGTACTGACCCCCAGAATATGGCTAATGTGCCATTTTTACAGCATAGTAAATGAATGTAGAGCTGAGCATTCAGGTGTACTAAAGAGACGCAGGACGAGTAAGTGCTGAGCTGACACCTGCGAATAGTCTATGGCCACCTTACAGGGGTATTCCCATCATGGCACAGGAGATGCTATAGGTGACTGTTACATGCAGGTGTGAACTCTGGGATAGATCGCTGGTCACACTGAGCTTGGAGGTTTCCTGCATCTCCTGTGTTATTTCTATAACTCACCTGCATCGATATCTACAGGAATTTCCTCTTCTTTTATTTCTCCGCAGGTCATATACATCTCCTCCGGCTCGTCCTCGACAACCTCAACTTTAATGTGAACCAGATTCTCAATCTGAATATGTGAGAAGACAAAGAAAACATTCACTTCAATACTTATATGCAAAAAAGGATAAGAAAGTATACAGAAGAGCTACAAAACTATAAAATTGCCCATATTATGGAAAGTGACCACCATGATGGGATCTGACCATACCTCAGCCCGATCTACCTCATCTTCGTGGAGCTCACAGTGATCTTCATCTGAACCATCCTGGGAATACAGAGGACTGGGGCATGGCTCTGGTGAATCACTCCTACTGGATCCATCTGTAGGACACACACAGTGACTGAATACATTGTGTATATGTGATGGTCAGATGATGGGGAGGATCTAGGGGCCCCTCCATACTGCTATCTACCATCACTCCTCTTACCCGATGATGTGAGGGTCTGGTGGTCGTCCATCATGACCTCCTTGTACAGATCCTTGTGTCCTTCTAAATACTCCCACTCCTCCATGGAGAAATAGACGGTGACATCCTGACACCTTATAGGAACCTGACAACACAATGATACAGTCCTCATCATCCAGACACATCATCCCTTGTGTTACTGTCTAATGTCCCAGCATTCCCAGCAGCGCTCACCTCTCCAGTCAGCAGCTCAATCATCTTGTTGGTGAGCTCCAGGATCTTCTGCTCGTTGTTGTTCTCAGGTATCAGTGAGTGAGGTGGAGGCTCCATGATGGGGCTCCGGCTCCTGCTCCATCCTCCTGGCACACGGGGACGGCTGATGGGGGCCACATATTTATCAAAAATCTTCTTCACTACTGTGTAGTCCTGAGTATGGAGAGATCCTGATAAATATCACTATATACATTCCCAGAATCCCTCACCTCTCCGGTCATGTCCTGTATTATTACTAGAGATAAGAGTGAGGTCATGTGATATCATTCCCAGAATCCCTCACCTCTCCGGTCAGCAGGCAGATGATCTCCAGGGTGAGGTTTAGTATCCTCTCAGTTACCCTATCCGGGTCCATCCTCATTGGGTCGGCCGGGAGATTTCTTCTCTAGAGGTAGAGCCAGAAGACCAGGGTAGGTTCTGTAGAATAGATAAGATTTGTTATCTGGTTTATCAGTTAATGTAAACAATGACATAAGATGGATAACATGGCAGGCTCCTGATCACGCTCACAAGGACAATGTATAGGAGTGGTGCAGTGGGTAAGTATACCTTCTATATATAACGTCTAGCACAGGGGTAGACAACCTTTTTTCTTCGGCGTGCCGATTTTAATTAAAAAAATCAAAGATGAGGTACTCGGAGTGCCGGTCAATAATTGTAAGTCTGACGACCCCTAAACTAAAGTCATATACCACAAACCATATCACAGAAGTGCTGCCACCAGATGCTTCAGGACACATGCGTTTATTGCTATTTCCTGGGACGCTCCTGTACTTTCTGATTAGAAGCAATGAAAGTCCATGTACAGCCTCCAATTAGTGGTAAATGTGTCCAGGAACACCGTATGGCGACATCCTTATGGTGAATACACACTATGTATCTGGATGCAGATATAGTCTTAGGCCACTGGAACTTTTACTTCAATGTAAAACTGCGTTCACATGGTGCATTTTTGCACAATAAAAAAATGACTGTGTATTCTGTGCAAAAACACATCCTTAATGCAGAAAACACACCGTTATACAGAATAATGTCCCATAGCGGCCCCAGCACACAGTATTATGTCCCATAGCGGTCCCCACACACGGTATTAGGTCCCATAGCGTTCCCTGCACACGGTATTAGGTCCCATAGCGGTCCCCGCACACGGTATTAGGTCCCATAGCGGTCCCCACACACGGTATTAGGTCCCATAGCGTTCCCTGCACACGGTATTAGGTCCCATAGCGGTCCCCACACACGGTATTAGGTCCCATAGCGGTCCCCACACACGGTATTAGGTCCCATAGCGGTCCCCGCACGGTATTAGGTCCCATAGCGGTCCCCGCACACGGTATTAGGTCCCATAGCTCTCTTCAGACTCCCAAAAATAATAAGTGCAGGACCAAGAGAAGTGACAAACATAAAAAAAACAATGTACTCACCTTTTTCTGCGCTCCGCAGCCGCTCTATTCTCTTTGGCGCTTCTGCCTGTAGTCAGTGACCGCTGATTGGGTCTCTGGGGTCACGTCGCGTCATTATGCGTAATGACGCCAGACGTGACCCCTGAGGCCCTGTCAGCTGTCAGAAGCGCCTGCAGATCGCACAGCCACCTCGTAGCGCAGGGAGCAAGGTGAGTATCATTGTTTTTTATGTTTCATCACTTCTCCTAAGTCTCCGCTTATTATACTCGGGGTCTGAAGAGACCCCACAGTATAATAATAGCAGTTTCGTTTTGGCCATGTTTGGTCCGATCGAAGCTGCTGGGCGAGGACTCCGCTGCCTGTGCCAGAGAAATAAGCCTCGCGTGCCACTCTTGGCACACGTGCCGGGGGTTGCCGACCCCTGGTCTAAGACATGGTTCTTTCCACCACTGCACTGATAACTTTATAGAGCGCTGCTCAGTATATGGTCAGTTTCTTCATTGGGATGGTCATATACACACTATCATTATATAAATTGTTCTCTGGGGGGCGCTATTTGTGGAATACAGTTATCCATTATGCTAGCTTTCCTGCTCCTTTCCAAAAATCCTATAATTCAGAGCTATCTCTATGTTCTATGAAGTTTAAGATGGCGGCAGAGCCAGTGCTAGAGGATCACTACCATATAGAGTCACCATTACTATGGTGCCTGGTATGACATACAGAACAACTGCAAGAAGTTAGATATCTGAAGTCATGTACACTGAAAGGCCATAATATTAGAGACACCACATCTAGCTCAGTGCTCTGCCTGTACAGCATAAATATTCCGGACATCCTTATAGGAATACTCTCTACAGCTCTGCACCAGAAAACCCCACGAGATGGTATACAAGTCACCGGTGATGGCTGTAGCTTGTATACTTGTCCTCACACTGTACAGTACAGGATACACTACTGTATACAGAGCAGTGTGCGGTAGTCACCGGTGATGGCCGTACCTTGTATACTTGTCCTCACACTGTACAGTACAGGATACTACTGTATACAGAGCAGTGTGCGGTAGTCACCGGTGATGGCCGTACCTTGTATA
Source organism: Leptodactylus fallax (assembly GCA_947044405.1). NCBI lineage: Eukaryota > Metazoa > Chordata > Amphibia > Anura > Leptodactylidae > Leptodactylus > Leptodactylus fallax. The sequence goes on from CAMRHE010000366.1 coordinate 760,501, forward strand.
CTTGTCCTCACACTGTACAGTACAGGATACTACTGTATACAGAGCAGTGTGCGGTAGTCACCGGTGATGGCCGTACCCTGTATACTTGTCCTCACACTGTACAGTACAGGATACTACTGTATACAGAGCAGTGTGCGGTAGTCACTGGTGATGGCCGTACCTTGTATACTTGTCCTCACACTGTACAGTACAGGATACATTACTGTATACAGAGCAGTGTGCGGTAGTCACCAGTGATGGCCGTACCTTGTATACTTGTCCTCACACTGTACAGTACAGGATACACTACAGTATACAGCGCAGTGTGCGGTAGTCACCGGTGATGGCCGTACCTTGTATACTTGTCCTCACACTGTACAGTACAGGATACACTACTGTATACAGAGCAGTGTGCGGTAGTCACCGGTGATGGCCGTACCTTGTATACTTGTCCTCACACTGTACAGTACAGGATACTACTGTATACAGAGCAGTGTGCAGTAGTCACCGGTGATGGCTGTACCCTGTATACTTGTCCTCACACTGTACAGTACAGGATACTACTATATACAGAGCAGTGTGCGGTAGTCACCGGTGATGGCTGTACCTTGTATACTTGTCCTCACACTGTACAGTACAGGATACACTACTGTATACAGAGCAGTGTACGGTAGTCACCGGTGATGGCTGTACCTTGTATACTTGTCCTCACACTGTACAGTACAGGATACATTACTGTATACAGAGCAGTGTGCGGTAGTCACCAATTATGGCCGTACCTTGTATACTTGTCCTCACACTGTACAGTACAGGATACACTACTGTATACAGAGCAGTGTGCGGTAGTCACCGGTGATGGCCGTACCTTGTATACTTGTCCTCACACTGTACAGTACAGGATACTACTGTATACAGAGCAGTGTGCGGTAGTCACCGGTGATGGCCGTACCTTGTATACTTGTCCTCACACTGTACAGTACAGGATACTACTGTATACAGAGCAGTGTGCGGTAGTCACCGGTGATGGCAGTACTTTGTATTCTTGTCCTCACACTGTACAGTACAGGATACACTACTGTATACAGTGCAGTGTGCGGTAGTCACCGATTATGGCCGTACCTTGTATACTTGTCCTCACACTGTACAGTACAGGATACACTACTGTATACAGAGCAGTGTGCGGTAGTCACCGGTGATGGCCGTACCTTGTATACATGTCCTCACACTGTACAGTACACACTACTGTATACAGTGCAGTGTGCGGTAGTCAGCGGTGATGACCGTACCTTGTATACTTGTCCTCACACTGTACAGTACAGGATACTACTGTATACAGAGCAGTGTACGGTAGTCACCGGTGATGGCCGTACCTTGTATACTTGTCCTCACACTGTACAGTACAGGATACACTACTGTATACAGAGCAGTGTGCGGTAGTCACCGGTGATGGCCGTACCTTGTATACTTGTCCTCACACTGTACAGTACAGGATACACTACTGTATACAGAGCAGTGTGCGGTAGTCATCGGTGATGGCCGTACCTTGTATACTTGTCCTCTCACTGTACAGTACAGGATACTACTGTATACAGAGCAGTGTGCGGTAGTCACCGGTGATGGCCGTACCTTGTATGCTTGTCCTCACACTGTACAGTACAGGATACTACTGTATACAGAGCAGTGTGCGGTAGTCACCGGTGATGGCCGTACCTTGTATACTTGTCCTCACACTGTACAGTACAGGATACTACTGTATACAGAGCAGTGTGCGGTAGTCACTGGTGATGGCCGTACCTTGTATACTTGTCCTCACACTGTACAGTACAGGATACACTACTGTATACAGAGCAGTGTGCGGTAGTCACCGATTATGGCCGTACCTTGTATACTTGTCCTCACACTGTACAGTACAGGATACACTACTGTATACAGAGCAGTGTGCGGTAGTCACCGGTGATGGCCGTACCTTGTATACTTGTCCTCACACTGTACAGTACAGGATACACTACTGTATACAGAGCAGTGTGCGGTAGTCACCGGTGATGGCCGTACCTTGTATACTTGTCCTCACACTGTACAGTACAGGATACACTACTGTATACAGAGCAGTGTGCGGTAGTCACCGGTGATGGCCGTACCTTGTATACTTGTCCTCACACTGTACAGTACAGGATACACTACTGTATACAGAGCAGTGTGCGGTAGTCACCGGTGATGGCCGTACCTTGTATACTTGTCCTCACACTGTACAGTACAGGATACTACTGTATATAGAGCAGTGTGCGGTAGTCACCGGTGATGGCCGTACCTTGTATACTTGTCCTCACACTGTAAAGTACAGGATACTACTGTATACAGAGCAGTGTGCGGTAGTCACCGGTGATGGCCGTACCTTGTATGCTTGTCCTCACACTGTACAGTACAGGATACTACTGTATACAGAGCATATGTGCGGTAGTCACTGGTGATGGCCGTACCTTGTATACTTGTCCTCACACTGTACAGTACAGGATACACTACTGTATACAGAGCAGTGTGCGGTAGTCACCAGTGATGGCCGTACCTTGTATACTTGTCCTCACACTGTACAGTACAGGATACTACTGTATACAGAGCAGTGTGCGGTAGTCACCGGTGATGGCCGTACCTTGTATACTTGTCCTCACACTGTACAGTACAGGATACTACTGTATACAGAGCAGTGTGCGGTAGTCACCGGTGATGGCCGTACCTTGTATACTTGTCCTCACACTGTACAGTACAGGATACTACTGTATACAGAGCAGTGTGCGGTAGTCACCGGTGATGGCCGTACCTTGTATACTTGTCCTCACACTGTACAGTACAGGATACACTACTGTATACAGAGCAGTGTGCGGTAGTCACCGGTGATGGCCGTACCTTGTATGCTTGTCCTCACACTGTACAGTACAGGATACACTACTGTATACAGAGCAGTGTGCGGTAGTCACCGATTATGGCCGTACCTTGTATACTTGTCCTCACACTGTACAGTACAGGATACACTACTGTATACAGTGCAGTAGTCACCGGTGATGGCCGTACCTTGTATACTTGTCCTCACACTGTACAGTACAGGATACACTACTGTATACAGCGCAGTGTGCGGTAGTCACCGGTGATGGACGTACCTTGTATACTTGTCCTCACACTGTACAGTACAGGATACTACTGTATACAGAGCAGTGTGCAGTAGTCACCGGTGATGGCTGTACCCTGTATACTTGTCCTCACACTGTACAGTACAGGATACTACTATATACAGAGCAGTGTGCGGTAGTCACCGGTGATGGCTGTACCTTGTATACTTGTCCTCACACTGTACAGTACAGGATACACTACTGTATACAGAGCAGTGTGCGGTAGTCACCGGTGATGGCTGTACCCTGTATACTTGTCCTCACACTGTACAGTACAGGATACACTACTGTATACAGAGCAGTGTGCGGTAGTCACCAATTATGGCCGTACCTTGTATACTTGTCCTCACACTGTACAGTACAGGATACACTACTGTATACAGAGCAGTGTGCGGTAGTCACCGGTGATGGCCGTACCTTGTATACTTGTCCTCACACTGTACAGTACAGGATACACTACTGTATACAGTGCAGTGTGCGGTAGTCACCGGTGATGGCCGTACCTTGTATACTTGTCCTCACACTGTACAGTACAGGATACACTACTGTATACAGTGCAGTGTGCGGTAGTCACCGGTGATGGCTGTACCTTGTATACTTGTCCTCACACTGTACAGTACTGTATACAGTAGTATCCTGTACTGTAAAGTACAGGATACTACTGTATACAGAGCAGTGTGCGGTAGTCACCGGTGATGGCCGTACCTTGTATACTTGTCCTCACACTGTACAGTACAGGATACACTACTGTATACAGAGCAGTGTGCGGTAGTCACCAGTGATGGCCGTACCTTGTATACTTGTCCTCACACTGTACAGTACAGGATACTACTGTATACAGAGCAGTGTGCGGTAGAAACCGGTGATGGCCGTACCTTGTATACTTGTCCTCACACTGTACAGTACAGGATACACTACTGTATACAGAGCAGTGTGCGGTAGTCACCGGTGATGGCCGTACCTTGTATGCTTGTCCTCACACTGTACAGTACAGGATACACTACTGTATACAGAGCAGTGTGCGGTAGTCACCGATTATGGCCGTACCTTGTATACTTGTCCTCACACTGTACAGTACAGGATACACTACTGTATACAGTGCAGTAGTCACCGGTGATGGCCGTACCTTGTATACTTGTCCTCACACTGTACAGTACAGGATACACTACTGTATACAGCGCAGTGTGCGGTAGTCACCGGTGATGGCCGTACCTTGTATACTTGTCCTCACACTGTACAGTACAGGATACTACTGTATACAGAGCAGTGTGCAGTAGTCACCGGTGATGGCTGTACCCTGTATACTTGTCCTCACACTGTACAGTACAGGATACTACTATATACAGAGCAGTGTGCGGTAGTCACCGGTGATGGCTGTACCTTGTATACTTGTCCTCACACTGTACAGTACAGGATACACTATTGTATACAGAGCAGTGTGCGGTAGTCACCGGTGATGGCTGTACCCTGTATACTTGTCCTCACACTGTACAGTACAGGATACACTACTGTATACAGAGCAGTGTGCGGTAGTCACCAATTATGGCCGTACCTTGTATACTTGTCCTCACACTGTACAGTACAGGATACACTACTGTATACAGAGCAGTGTGCGGTAGTCACCGGTGATGGCCGTACCTTGTATACTTGTCCTCACACTGTACAGTACAGGATACACTACTGTATACAGTGCAGTGTGCGGTAGTCACCGGTGATGGCCGTACCTTGTATACTTGTCCTCACACTGTACAGTACAGGATACACTACTGTATACAGTGCAGTGTGCGGTAGTCACCGGTGATGGCTGTACCTTGTATACTTGTCCTCACACTGTACAGTACTGTATACAGTAGTATCCTGTACTGTAAAGTACAGGATACTACTGTATACAGAGCAGTGTGCGGTAGTCACCGGTGATGGCCGTACCTTGTATACTTGTCCTCACACTGTACAGTACAGGATACACTACTGTATACAGAGCAGTGTGCGGTAGTCACCAGTGATGGCCGTACCTTGTATACTTGTCCTCACAGTGTACAGTACAGGATACTACTGTATACAGAGCAGTGTGCGGTAGTCACCGGTGATGGCCGTACCTTGTATACTTGTCCTCACACTGTACAGTACAGGATACTACTGTATACAGAGCAGTGTGCGGTAGTCACCGGTGATGGCCGTACCTTGTATACTTGTTCTCACACTGTACAGTACAGGATACACTACTGTATACAGAGCAGTGTGCGGTAGTCACCGGTGATGGCCGTACCTTGTATGCTTGTCCTCACACTGTACAGTACAGGATACATTACTGTATACAGAGCAGTGTGCGGAAGTCACCAGTGATGGCTGTACCTTGTATACTTGTCCTCACACTGTACAGTACAAGATACACTACTGTATACAGTGCAGTAGTCACCGGTGATGGCCGTACCTTGTATACTTGTCCTCACACTGTACAGTACAGGATACACTACTGTATACAGCGCAGTGTGCGGTAGTCACCGGTGATGGCCGTACCTTGTATACTTGTCCTCACACTGTACAGTACAGGATACAACTGTATACAGAGCAGTGTGCAGTAGTAACCGGTGATGGCTGTACCCTGTATACTTGTCCTCACACTGTACAGTACAGGATACTACTATATACAGAGCAGTGTGCGGTAGTCACCGGTGATGGCTGTACCTTGTATACTTGTCCTCACACTGTACAGTACAGGATACACTACTGTATACAGAGCAGTGTGCGGTAGTCACCGGTGATGGCTGTACCCTGTATACTTGTCCTCACACTGTACAGTACAGGATACACTACTGTATACAGAGCAGTGTGCGGTAGTCACCAATTATGGCCGTACCTTGTATACTTGTCCTCACACTGTACAGTACAGGATACACTACTGTATACAGAGCAGTGTGCGGTAGTCACCGGTGATGGCTGTACCCTCTATACTTGTCCTCACACTGTACAGTACAGGATACACTATTGTATACAGAGCAGTGTGCGGTAGTCACCGGTGATGGCCGTACCTTGTATACTTGTCCTCACACTGTACAGTACAGGATAAACTACTGTATACAGAGCAGTGTGCGGTAGTCACCAGTGATGGCTGTACCTTGTATACTTGTCCTCACACTGTACAGTACAGGATACTACTGTATACAGAGCAGTGTGCGGTAGTCACCGGTGATGGCCGTACCTTGTATACTTGTCCTCACACTGTACAGTACAGGATACACTACTATATACAGAGCAGTGTGCGGTAGTCACGGGTGATGGCCGTACCTTGTATACTTGTCCTCACACTGTACAGTACAGGATACACTACTGTATACAGTGCAGTGTGCGGTAGTCACCGGTGATGGCCGTACCTTGTATACTTGTCCTCACACTGTACAGTACAGGATACACTACTGTATACAGAGCAGTGTGCGGTAGTCACCGGTGATGGCCGTACCTTGTATACTTGTCCTCACACTGTACAGTACAGGATACTACTGTATACAGAGCAGTGTGCGGTAGTCACCGGTGATGGCCGTACCTTGTATACTTGTCCTCACACTGTACAGTACAGGATACACTACTGTATACAGAGCAGTGTGCGGTAGTCACCGATTATGGCCGTACCTTGTATACTTGTCCTCACACTGTACAGTACAGGATACACTACTGTATACAGAGCAGTGTGCGGTAGTCACCGGTGATGGCCGTACCTTGTATACATGTCCTCACACTGTACAGTACAGGATACACTACTGTATACAGTGCAGTGTGCGGTAGTCACCGGTGATGACCGTACCTTGTATACTTGTCCTCACACTGTACAGTACAGGATACTACTGTATACAGAGCAGTGTGCGGTAGTCACCGGTGATGGCCGTACCTTGTATGCTTGTCCTCACACTGAACAGTACAAGATACACCTCTGTATACAGAGCGGTGTGCGGTAGTCACCGATTATGGCTGTACCTTGTATACTTGTCCTCACACTGTACAGTACAGGATACATTACTGTATACAGAGCAGTGTGCGGAAGTCACCAGTGATGGCTGTACCTTGTATACTTGTCCTCACACTGTACAGTACAGGATACACTACTGTATACAGTGCAGTAGTCACCGGTGATGGCTGTACCTTGTATACTTGTCCTCACACTGTACAGTACAGGATACACTACTGTATACAGAGCAGTGTGCGGTAGTCACCGGTGATGGCCGTACCTTGTATACTTGTCCTCACACTGTACAGTACAGGATACTACTGTATACAGAGCAGTGTGCAGTAGTCACTGGTGATGGCCGTACCTTGTATACTTGTCCTCACACTGTACAGTACAGGATACACTACTGTATACAGTGCAGTGTGCGGTAGTCAACAGTGATGGCTGTACCTTGTATACTTGTCCTCACACTGTACAGTACAGGATACTACTGTATACAGAGCAGTGTGCGGTAGTCACCGGTGATGGCTGTACCTTGTATATTTGTCCTCACACTGTACAGTACAGGATACACTACTGTATACAGAGCAGTGTGCGGTAGTCACCGGTGATGGCCGTACCTTGTATACTTGTCCTCACACTGTACAGTACAGGATACACTACTGTATACAGAGCAGTGTGCGGTAGTCACCGGTGATGGCCGTACCTTGAATACTTGTCCTCACACTGTACAGTACAGGATACTACTGTATACAGAGCAGTGTGTGGTAGTCACCGGTGATGGCCGTACCTTGTATGCTTGTCCTCACACTGTACAGTACAGGATACTACTGTATACAGAGCAGTGTGCGGTAGTCACTGGTGATGGCCGTACCTTGTATACTTGTCCTCACACTGTACAGTACAGGATACACTACTGTATACAGTGCAGTGTGCGGTAGTCACCGGTGATGGCTGTACCTTGTATACTTGTCCTCACACTGTACAGTACAGGATACTACTGTATAAAGAGCAGTGTGCGGTAGTCACTGGTGATGGCCGTACCTTGTATACTTGTCCTCACACTGTACAGTACAGGATACACTACTGTATACAGTGCAGTGTGCGGTAGTCACCGGTGATGGCCGTACCTTGTATACTTGTCCTCACACTGTACAGTACAGGATACTACTGTATACAGAGCAGTGTGCGGTAGTTACCGGTGATGGCCGTACCTTGTATACTTGTCCTCACACTGTACAGTACAGGATACACTACTGTATACAGTGCAGTGTGCGGTAGTCACCGGTGATGGCCGTACCTTGTATACTTGCCCTCACACTGTACAGTACAGGATACAATACTGTATACAGAGCAGTGTGTGGTAGTCACCGATTATGGCCGTTCCTTGTATACTTGTCCTCACACTGTACAGTACAGGATACATTACTGTATACAGAGCAGTGTGCGGAAGTCACCAGTGATGGCTGTACCTTGTATACTTGTCCTCACACTGTACAGTACAGGATACACTACTGTATACAGTGCAGTAGTCATCGGTGATGGCCGTACCTTGTATACTTGTCCTCACACTGTACAGTACAGGATACACTACTGTATAGAGAGCAGTGTGCGGTAGTCACCGGTGATGGCCGTACCTTGTATACTTGTCCTCACACTGTACAGTACAGGATACATTACTGTATACAGAGCAGTGTTCGGTAGTCACCAATTATGGCCGTACCTTGTATACTTGTCCTCACACTGTACAGTACAGGATACTACTGTATACAGAGCAGTGTGCGGTAGTCGCCAGTGATGGCTGTACCTTGTATACTTGTCCTCACAATGTACAGTACAGGATACACTACTGTATACAGAGCAGTGTGCGGTACTCACCGGTGATGGCCGTACCTTGTATACTTGTCCTCACACTGTACAGTACAGGATACACTACTGTATACAGAGCAGTGTGCGGTAGTCACCGGTGATGGCCGTACCTTGTATACTTGTCCTCACACTGTACAGTACAGGATACACTACTGTATACAGAGCAGTGTGCGGTAGTCACCGGTGATGGCCGTACCTTGTATACTTGTCCTCACACTGTACAGTACAGGATACTACTGTATACAGAGCAGTGTGCGGTAGTCACCGGTGATGGCCGTACCTTGTATACTTGTCCTCACACTGTACAGTACAGGATACTACTGTATACAGAGCAGTGTGCGGTAGTCACCGGTGATGGCCGTACCTTGTATACTTGTCCTCACACTGTACAGTACAGGATACTATAGTATACAGAGCAGTGTGCGGTAGTCACCGGTGATGGCCGTACCTTGTATGCTTGTCCTCACACTGAACAGTACAAGATACACCTTTGTATACAGAGCGGTGTGCGGTAGTCACCGATTATGGCCGTACCTTGTGTACTTGTCCTCACACTGTACAGTACAGGATACATTACTGTATACAGAGCGGTGTGTGGTAGTCACCGATTATGGCCGTACCTTGTATACTTGTCCTCACACTGTACAGTACAGGATACACTACTGTATACAGAGCAGTGTGCGGTAGTCACCGGTGATGGCTGTACCTTGTATACTTGTCCTCACACTGTACAGTACAGGATACTACTGTATACAGAGCAGTGTGCGGTAGTCACCGGTGATGGCTGTACCCTGTATACTTGTCCTCACACTGTACAGTACAGGATACTACTGTATACAGAGCAGTGTGCGGTAGTCACCGGTGATGGCTGTACTTTGTATACTTGTCCTCACACTGTACAGTACAGGATACTACTGTATACAGAGCAGTGTGCGGTAGTCACCGGTGATGGCTGTACCCTGTATACTTGTCCTCACACTGTACAGTACAGGATACACTACTGTATACAGAGCAGTGTGCGGAAGTCACCGGTGATGGCTGTACCTTGTATACTTGTCCTCACACTGTACAGTACAGGATACACTACTGTGTACAGAGCAGTGTGCGGTAGTCACCGGTGATGGCTGTACCTTGTATACTTGTCCTCACACTGTACAGTACAGCATACTACTGTATACAGAGCAGTGTGCGGTAGTCACCGGTGATGGCTGTACCCTGTATACTTGTCCTCACACTGTACAGTACAGGATACTACTGTATACAGAGCAGTGTGCGGTAGTCACCGGTGATGGCTGTACCTTGTATACTTGTCCTCACACTGTACAGTACAGGATACACTACTGTATACAGAGCAGTGTACGGTAGTCACCGGTGATGGCTGTACCTTGTATACTTGTCCTCACACTTTACAGTACATGATACATTACTGTATACAGAGCAGTGTGCGGTAGTCACCAATTATGGCCGTACCTTGTATACTTGTCCTCACACTGTACAGTACAGGATACACTACTGTATACAGAGCAGTGTGCGGTAGTCACCAGTGATGGCTGTACCTTGTATACTTGTCCTCACACTGTACAGTACAGACTACTGTATACAGAGCAGTGTGCGGTAGTCACCGGTGATGGCCGTACCTTGTATACTTGTCCTCACACTGTACAGTACAGGATACACTATTGTATACAGAGCAGTGTGCGGTAGTCACCGGTGATGGCCGTACCTTGTATACTTGTCCTCACACTGTACAGTACAGGATACACTACTGTATACAGTGCAGTAGTCACCGGTGATGGCCGTACCTTGTATACATGTCCTCACACTGTACAGTAAAGGATACACTACTGTATACAGAGCAGTGTGCGGTAGTCACCGGTGATGGCCGTACCTTGTATACTTGTCCTCACACTGTACAGTACAGGATACACTACTGTATACAGAGCAGTGTGCGGTAGTCACCGGTGATGGCTGTACCTTGTATACTTGTCCTCACACTGTACAGTACAGGATACTACTGTATACAGAGCAGTGTGCGGTAGTCACCGGTGATGGCTGTACCCTGTATACTTGTCCTCACACTGTACAGTACAGGATACTACTGTATACAGAGCAGTGTGTGGTAGTCACCGGTGATGGCTGTACCTTGTATACTTGTCCTCACACTGTACAGTACAGGATACACTACTGTATACAGAGCAGTGTACGATAGTCACCGGTGATGGCTGTACCTTGTATACTTGTCCTCACACTGTACAGTACAGGATACATTACTGTATACAGAGCAGTGTGCGGTAGTCACCAATTATGGCCGTACCTTGTATACTTGTCCTCACACTGTACAGTACAGGATACACTACTGTATACAGAGCAGTGTGCGGTAGTCACCGGTGATGGCCGTACCTTGTATACTTGTCCTCACACTGTACAGTACAGGATACATTACTGTATACAGAGCAGTGTGCGGTAGTCACCAATTATGGCCATACCTTGTATACTTGTCCTCACACTGTACAGTACAGGATACTACTGTATAAAGAGCAGTGTGCGGTAGTCACTGGTGATGGCCGTACCTTGTATACTTGTCCTCACACTGTACAGTACAGGATACACTACTGTATACAGTGCAGTGTGCGGTAGTCACCGGTGATGGCCGTACCTTGTATACTTGTCCTCACACTGTACAGTACAGGATACTACTGTATACAGAGCAGTGTGCGGTAGTTACCGGTGACGGCCGTACCTTGTATACTTGTCCTCACACTGTACAGTACAGGATACACTACTGTATACAGTGCAGTGTGCGGTAGTCACCGGTGATGGCCGTACCTTGTATACTTGCCCTCACACTGTACAGTACAGGATACAATACTGTATACAGAGCAGTGTGTGGTAGTCACCGATTATGGCCGTTCCTTGTATACTTGTCCTCACACTGTACAGTACAGGATACATTACTGTATACAGAGCAGTGTGCGGAAGTCACCAGTGATGGCTGTACCTTGTATACTTGTCCTCACACTGTACAGTACAGGATACACTACTGTATACAGTGCAGTAGTCATCGGTGATGGCCGTACCTTGTATACTTGTCCTCACACTGTACAGTACAGGATACACTACTGTATAGAGAGCAGTGTGCGGTAGTCACCGGTGATGGCCGTACCTTGTATACTTGTCCTCACACTGTACAGTACAGGATACATTACTGTATACAGAGCAGTGTTCGGTAGTCACCAATTATGGCCGTACCTTGTATACTTGTCCTCACACTGTACAGTACAGGATACTACTGTATACAGAGCAGTGTGCGGTAGTCACCAGTGATGGCTGTACCTTGTATACTTGTCCTCACAATGTACAGTACAGGATACACTACTGTATACAGAGCAGTGTGCGGTACTCACCGGTGATGGCCGTACCTTGTATACTTGTCCTCACACTGTACAGTACAGGATACACTACTGTATACAGAGCAGTGTGCGGTAGTCACCGGTGATGGCCGTACCTTGTATACTTGTCCTCACACTGTACAGTACAGGATACACTACTGTATACAGAGCAGTGTGCGGTAGTCACCGGTGATGGCCGTACCTTGTATACTTGTCCTCACACTGTACAGTACAGGATACTACTGTATACAGAGCAGTGTGCGGTAGTCACCGGTGATGGCCGTACCTTGTATACTTGTCCTCACACTGTACAGTACAGGATACTACTGTATACAGAGCAGTGTGCGGTAGTCACCGGTGATGGCCGTACCTTGTATACTTGTCCTCACACTGTACAGTACAGGATACTATTGTATACAGAGCAGTGTGCGGTAGTCACCGGTGATGGCCGTACCTTGTATGCTTGTCCTCACACTGAACAGTACAAGATACACCTTTGTATACAGAGCGGTGTGCGGTAGTCACCGATTATGGCCGTACCTTGTGTACTTGTCCTCACACTGTACAGTACAGGATACATTACTGTATACAGAGCGGTGTGCGGTAGTCACCGATTATGGCCGTACCTTGTGTACTTGTCCTCACACTGTACAGTACAGGATACACTACTGTATACAGAGCAGTGTGCGGTAGTCACCGGTGATGGCTGTACCTTGTATACTTGTCCTCACACTGTACAGTACAGGATACTACTGTATACAGAGCAGTGTGCGGTAGTCACCGGTGATGGCTGTACCCTGTATACTTGTCCTCACACTGTACAGTACAGGATACTACTGTATACAGAGCAGTGTGCGGTAGTCACCGGTGATGGCTGTACCTTGTATACTTGTCCTCACACTGTACAGTACAGGATACTACTGTATACAGAGCAGTGTGCGGTAGTCACCGGTGATGGCTGTACCCTGTATACTTGTCCTCACACTGTACAGTACAGGATACACTACTGTATACAGAGCAGTGTGCGGAAGTCACCGGTGATGGCTGTACCTTGTATACTTGTCCTCACACTGTACAGTACAGGATACACTACTGTATACAGAGCAGTGTGCGGTAGTCACCGGTGATGGCTGTACCTTGTATACTTGTCCTCACACTGTACAGTACAGGATACTACTGTATACAGAGCAGTGTGCGGTAGTCACCGGTGATGGCTGTACCCTGTATACTTGTCCTCACACTGTACAGTACAGGATACTACTGTATACAGAGCAGTGTGCGGTAGTCACCGGTGATGGCTGTACCTTGTATACTTGTCCTCACACTTTACAGTACATGATACATTACTGTATACAGAGCAGTGTGCGGTAGTCACCAATTATGGCCGTACCTTGTATACTTGTCCTCACACTGTACAGTACAGGATACACTACTGTATACAGAGCAGTGTGCGGTAGTCACCAGTGATGGCTGTACCTTGTATACTTGTCCTCACACTATACAGTACAGGATACTACTGTATACAGAGCAGTGTGCGGTAGTCACCGGTGATGGCCGTACCTTGTATACTTGTCCTCACACTGTACAGTACAGGATACACTATTGTATACAGAGCAGTGTGCGGTAGTCACCGGTGATGGCCGTACCTTGTATACTTGTCCTCACACTGTAGAGTACAGGATACACTACTGTATACAGTGCAGTAGTCACCGGTGATGGCCGTACCTTGTATACATGTCCTCACACTGTACAGTACAGGATACACTACTGTATACAGAGCAGTGTGCGGTAGTCACCGGTGATGGCCGTACCTTGTATACTTGTCCTCACACTGTACAGTACAGGATACACTACTGTATACAGAGCAGTGTGCGATAGTCACCGGTGATGGCTGTACCTTGTATACTTGTCCTCACACTGTACAGTACAGGATACTACTGTATACAGAGCAGTGTGCGGTAGTCACCGGTGATGGCTGTACCCTGTATACTTGTCCTCACACTGTACAGTACAGGATACTACTGTATACAGAGCAGTGTGTGGTAGTCACCGGTGATGGCTGTACCTTGTATACTTGTCCTCACACTGTACAGTACAGGATACACTACTGTATACAGAGCAGTGTACGATAGTCACCGGTGATGGCTGTACCTTGTATACTTGTCCTCACACTGTACAGTACAGGATACATTACTGTATACAGAGCAGTGTTCGGTAGTCACCAATTATGGCCGTACCTTGTATACTTGTCCTCACACTGTACAGTACAGGATACTACTGTATACAGAGCAGTGTGCGGTAGTCGCCAGTGATGGCTGTACCTTGTATACTTGTCCTCACAATGTACAGTACAGGATACACTACTGTATACAGAGCAGTGTGCGGTACTCACCGGTGATGGCCGTACCTTGTATACTTGTCCTCACACTGTACAGTACAGGATACACTACTGTATACAGAGCAGTGTGCGGTAGTCACCGGTGATGGCCGTACCTTGTATACTTGTCCTCACACTGTACAGTACAGGATACACTACTGTATACAGAGCAGTGTGCGGTAGTCACCGGTGATGGCCGTACCTTGTATACTTGTCCTCACACTGTACAGTACAGGATACTACTGTATACAGAGCAGTGTGCGGTAGTCACCGGTGATGGCCGTACCTTGTATACTTGTCCTCACACTGTACAGTACAGGATACTACTGTATACAGAGCAGTGTGCGGTAGTCACCGGTGATGGCCGTACCTTGTATACTTGTCCTCACACTGTACAGTACAGGATACTATAGTATACAGAGCAGTGTGCGGTAGTCACCGGTGATGGCCGTACCTTGTATGCTTGTCCTCACACTGAACAGTACAAGATACACCTTTGTATACAGAGCGGTGTGCGGTAGTCACCGATTATGGCCGTACCTTGTGTACTTGTCCTCACACTGTACAGTACAGGATACATTACTGTATACAGAGCGGTGTGTGGTAGTCACCGATTATGGCCGTACCTTGTATACTTGTCCTCACACTGTACAGTACAGGATACACTACTGTATACAGAGCAGTGTGCGGTAGTCACCGGTGATGGCTGTACCTTGTATACTTGTCCTCACACTGTACAGTACAGGATACTACTGTATACAGAGCAGTGTGCGGTAGTCACCGGTGATGGCTGTACCCTGTATACTTGTCCTCACACTGTACAGTACAGGATACTACTGTATACAGAGCAGTGTGCGGTAGTCACCGGTGATGGCTGTACTTTGTATACTTGTCCTCACACTGTACAGTACAGGATACTACTGTATACAGAGCAGTGTGCGGTAGTCACCGGTGATGGCTGTACCCTGTATACTTGTCCTCACACTGTACAGTACAGGATACACTACTGTATACAGAGCAGTGTGCGGAAGTCACCGGTGATGGCTGTACCTTGTATACTTGTCCTCACACTGTACAGTACAGGATACACTACTGTGTACAGAGCAGTGTGCGGTAGTCACCGGTGATGGCTGTACCTTGTATACTTGTCCTCACACTGTACAGTACAGCATACTACTGTATACAGAGCAGTGTGCGGTAGTCACCGGTGATGGCTGTACCCTGTATACTTGTCCTCACACTGTACAGTACAGGATACTACTGTATACAGAGCAGTGTGCGGTAGTCACCGGTGATGGCTGTACCTTGTATACTTGTCCTCACACTGTACAGTACAGGATACACTACTGTATACAGAGCAGTGTACGGTAGTCACCGGTGATGGCTGTACCTTGTATACTTGTCCTCACACTTTACAGTACATGATACATTACTGTATACAGAGCAGTGTGCGGTAGTCACCAATTATGGCCGTACCTTGTATACTTGTCCTCACACTGTACAGTACAGGATACACTACTGTATACAGAGCAGTGTGCGGTAGTCACCAGTGATGGCTGTACCTTGTATACTTGTCCTCACACTGTACAGTACAGACTACTGTATACAGAGCAGTGTGCGGTAGTCACCGGTGATGGCCGTACCTTGTATACTTGTCCTCACACTGTACAGTACAGGATACACTATTGTATACAGAGCAGTGTGCGGTAGTCACCGGTGATGGCCGTACCTTGTATACTTGTCCTCACACTGTACAGTACAGGATACACTACTGTATACAGTGCAGTAGTCACCGGTGATGGCCGTACCTTGTATACATGTCCTCACACTGTACAGTAAAGGATACACTACTGTATACAGAGCAGTGTGCGGTAGTCACCGGTGATGGCCGTACCTTGTATACTTGTCCTCACACTGTACAGTACAGGATACACTACTGTATACAGAGCAGTGTGCGGTAGTCACCGGTGATGGCTGTACCTTGTATACTTGTCCTCACACTGTACAGTACAGGATACTACTGTATACAGAGCAGTGTGCGGTAGTCACCGGTGATGGCTGTACCCTGTATACTTGTCCTCACACTGTACAGTACAGGATACTACTGTATACAGAGCAGTGTGTGGTAGTCACCGGTGATGGCTGTACCTTGTATACTTGTCCTCACACTGTACAGTACAGGATACACTACTGTATACAGAGCAGTGTACGATAGTCACCGGTGATGGCTGTACCTTGTATACTTGTCCTCACACTGTACAGTACAGGATACATTACTGTATACAGAGCAGTGTGCGGTAGTCACCAATTATGGCCGTACCTTGTATACTTGTCCTCACACTGTACAGTACAGGATACACTACTGTATACAGAGCAGTGTGCGGTAGTCACCGGTGATGGCCGTACCTTGTATACTTGTCCTCACACTGTACAGTACAGGATACATTACTGTATACAGAGCAGTGTGCGGTAGTCACCAATTATGGCCATACCTTGTATACTTGTCCTCACACTGTACAGTACAGGATACTACTGTATAAAGAGCAGTGTGCGGTAGTCACTGGTGATGGCCGTACCTTGTATACTTGTCCTCACACTGTACAGTACAGGATACACTACTGTATACAGTGCAGTGTGCGGTAGTCACCGGTGATGGCCGTACCTTGTATACTTGTCCTCACACTGTACAGTACAGGATACTACTGTATACAGAGCAGTGTGCGGTAGTTACCGGTGACGGCCGTACCTTGTATACTTGTCCTCACACTGTACAGTACAGGATACACTACTGTATACAGTGCAGTGTGCGGTAGTCACCGGTGATGGCCGTACCTTGTATACTTGCCCTCACACTGTACAGTACAGGATACAATACTGTATACAGAGCAGTGTGTGGTAGTCACCGATTATGGCCGTTCCTTGTATACTTGTCCTCACACTGTACAGTACAGGATACATTACTGTATACAGAGCAGTGTGCGGAAGTCACCAGTGATGGCTGTACCTTGTATACTTGTCCTCACACTGTACAGTACAGGATACACTACTGTATACAGTGCAGTAGTCATCGGTGATGGCCGTACCTTGTATACTTGTCCTCACACTGTACAGTACAGGATACACTACTGTATAGAGAGCAGTGTGCGGTAGTCACCGGTGATGGCCGTACCTTGTATACTTGTCCTCACACTGTACAGTACAGGATACATTACTGTATACAGAGCAGTGTTCGGTAGCCACCAATTATGGCCGTACCTTGTATACTTGTCCTCACACTGTACAGTACAGGATACTACTGTATACAGAGCAGTGTGCGGTAGTCACCAGTGATGGCTGTACCTTGTATACTTGTCCTCACAATGTACAGTACAGGATACACTACTGTATACAGAGCAGTGTGCGGTACTCACCGGTGATGGCCGTACCTTGTATACTTGTCCTCACACTGTACAGTACAGGATACACTACTGTATACAGAGCAGTGTGCGGTAGTCACCGGTGATGGCCGTACCTTGTATACTTGTCCTCACACTGTACAGTACAGGATACACTACTGTATACAGAGCAGTGTGCGGTAGTCACCGGTGATGGCCGTACCTTGTATACTTGTCCTCACACTGTACAGTACAGGATACTACTGTATACAGAGCAGTGTGCGGTAGTCACCGGTGATGGCCGTACCTTGTATACTTGTCCTCACACTGTACAGTACAGGATACTACTGTATACAGAGCAGTGTGCGGTAGTCACCGGTGATGGCCGTACCTTGTATACTTGTCCTCACACTGTACAGTACAGGATACTATTGTATACAGAGCAGTGTGCGGTAGTCACCGGTGATGGCCGTACCTTGTATGCTTGTCCTCACACTGAACAGTACAAGATACACCTTTGTATACAGAGCGGTGTGCGGTAGTCACCGATTATGGCCGTACCTTGTGTACTTGTCCTCACACTGTACAGTACAGGATACATTACTGTATACAGAGCGGTGTGCGGTAGTCACCGATTATGGCCGTACCTTGTGTACTTGTCCTCACACTGTACAGTACAGGATACACTACTGTATACAGAGCAGTGTGCGGTAGTCACCGGTGATGGCTGTACCTTGTATACTTGTCCTCACACTGTACAGTACAGGATACTACTGTATACAGAGCAGTGTGCGGTAGTCACCGGTGATGGCTGTACCCTGTATACTTGTCCTCACACTGTACAGTACAGGATACTACTGTATACAGAGCAGTGTGCGGTAGTCACCGGTGATGGCTGTACCTTGTATACTTGTCCTCACACTGTACAGTACAGGATACTACTGTATACAGAGCAGTGTGCGGTAGTCACCGGTGATGGCTGTACCCTGTATACTTGTCCTCACACTGTACAGTACAGGATACACTACTGTATACAGAGCAGTGTGCGGAAGTCACCGGTGATGGCTGTACCTTGTATACTTGTCCTCACACTGTACAGTACAGGATACACTACTGTATACAGAGCAGTGTGCGGTAGTCACCGGTGATGGCTGTACCTTGTATACTTGTCCTCACACTGTACAGTACAGGATACTACTGTATACAGAGCAGTGTGCGGTAGTCACCGGTGATGGCTGTACCCTGTATACTTGTCCTCACACTGTACAGTACAGGATACTACTGTATACAGAGCAGTGTGCGGTAGTCACCGGTGATGGCTGTACCTTGTATACTTGTCCTCACACTTTACAGTACATGATACATTACTGTATACAGAGCAGTGTGCGGTAGTCACCAATTATGGCCGTACCTTGTATACTTGTCCTCACACTGTACAGTACAGGATACACTACTGTATACAGAGCAGTGTGCGGTAGTCACCAGTGATGGCTGTACCTTGTATACTTGTCCTCACACTATACAGTACAGGATACTACTGTATACAGAGCAGTGTGCGGTAGTCACCGGTGATGGCCGTACCTTGTATACTTGTCCTCACACTGTACAGTACAGGATACACTATTGTATACAGAGCAGTGTGCGGTAGTCACCGGTGATGGCCGTACCTTGTATACTTGTCCTCACACTGTAGAGTACAGGATACACTACTGTATACAGTGCAGTAGTCACCGGTGATGGCCGTACCTTGTATACATGTCCTCACACTGTACAGTACAGGATACACTACTGTATACAGAGCAGTGTGCGGTAGTCACCGGTGATGGCCGTACCTTGTATACTTGTCCTCACACTGTACAGTACAGGATACACTACTGTATACAGAGCAGTGTGCGATAGTCACCGGTGATGGCTGTACCTTGTATACTTGTCCTCACACTGTACAGTACAGGATACTACTGTATACAGAGCAGTGTGCGGTAGTCACCGGTGATGGCTGTACCCTGTATACTTGTCCTCACACTGTACAGTACAGGATACTACTGTATACAGAGCAGTGTGTGGTAGTCACCGGTGATGGCTGTACCTTGTATACTTGTCCTCACACTGTACAGTACAGGATACACTACTGTATACAGAGCAGTGTACGATAGTCACCGGTGATGGCTGTACCTTGTATACTTGTCCTCACACTGTACAGTACAGGATACATTACTGTATACAGAGCAGTGTGCGGTAGTCACCAATTATGGCCGTACCTTGTATACTTGTCCTCACACTGTACAGTACAGGATACACTACTGTATACAGAGCAGTGTGCGGTAGTCACCGGTGATGGCCGTACCTTGTATACTTGTCCTCACACTGTACAGTACAGGATACATTACTGTATACAGAGCAGTGTGCGGTAGTCACCAATTATGGCCATACCTTGTATACTTGTCCTCACACTGTACAGTACAGGATACTACTGTATACAGAGCAGTGTGCGGTAGTCACCGGTGATGGCCGTACCTTGTATACTTGTCCTCACACTGTACAGTGCAGGATACACTACTGTATACAGAGCAGTGTGCGGTAGTCACCGGTGATGGCCGTACCTTGTATACTTGTCCTCACACTGTACAGTACAGGGTACACTACTGTATACAGAGCAGTGTGCGGTAGTCACCGGTGATGGCTGTACCTTGTATATTTGTCCTCACACTGTACAGTACAGGATACACTACTGTATACAGTGCAGTGTGCGGTAGTCACCGGTGATGGCCGTACCTTGTATACTTGTCCTCACACTGTACAGTACAGGATACACTACTGTATACAGAGCAGTGTGCGGTAGTCACCGGTGATGGCCGTACCTTTTATACTTGTCCTCACACTGTACAGTACAGGATACTACTGTATACAGAGCAGTGTGCAGTAGTCACTGGTGATGGCCGTACCTTGTATACTTGTCCTCACACTGTACAGTACAGGATACACTACTGTATACAGAGCATTGTGCGGTAGTCACCGATTATGGCCGTACCTTGTATACTTGTCCTCACACTGTACAGTACAGGATACACTACTGTATACAGAGCAGTGTGCGGTAGTCACCGGTGATGGCCGTACCTTGTATACTTGTCCTCACACTGTACAGTACAGGATACACTACTGTATACAGAGCATTGTGCGGTAGTCACCGGTGATGGCCGTACCTTGTATACTTGTCCTCACACTGTACAGTACAGGATACTACTGTATACAGAGCAGTGTGTGGTAGTCACCGGTGATGGCCGTACCTTGTATACTTGTCCTCACACTGTACAGTACAGGATACACTACTGTATACAGAGCAGTGTGCGGTAGTCACCGGTGATGGTCGTACCTTGTATACTTGTCCTCACACTGTACAGTACAGGATACTACTGTATACAGAGCAGTGTGCGGTAGTCACCGGTGATGGCCGTACCTTGTATGCTTGTCCTCACACTGTACAGTACAGGATACTACTGTATAAAGAGCAGTGTGCGGTAGTCACTGGTGATGGCCGTACCTTGTATATTTGTCCTCACACTGTACAGTACAGGATACACTACTGTATACAGTGCAGTGTGCGGTAGTCACCGGTGATGGCCGTACCTTGTATACTTGTCCTCACACTGTACAGTACAGGATACTACTGTATACAGAGCAGTGTGCGGTAGTTACCGGTGATGGCCGTACCTTGTATACTTGTCCTCACACTGTACAGTACAGGATACACTACTGTATACAGTGCAGTGTGCGGTAGTCACCGGTGATGGCCGTACCTTGTATACTTGCCCTCACACTGTACAGTACAGGATACAATACTGTATACAGAGCAGTGTGTGGTAGTCACCGATTATGGCCGTACCTTGTATACTTGTCCTCACACTGTACAGTACAGGATACATTACTGTATACAGAGCAGTGTGCGGAAGTCACCAGTGATGGCTGTACCTTGTATACTTGTCCTCACACTGTACAGTACAGGATACACTACTGTATACAGTGCAGTAGTCATCGGTGATGGCCGTACCTTGTATACTTGTCCTCACACTGTACAGTACAGGATACTACTGTATACAGAGCAGTGTGCGGTAGTCACCGGTGATGGCCGTACCTTGTATACTTGTCCTCACACTGTACAGTACAGGATACTACTGTATACAGAGCAGTGTGCGGTAGTCACCGGTGATGGCCGTACCTTGTATACTTGTCCTCACACTGTACAGTACAGGATACTACTGTATACAGAGCAGTGTGCGGTAGTCACCGGTGATTGCCGTACCTTGTATGCTTGTCCTCACACTCAACAGTACAAGATACACCTCTGTATACAGAGCGGTGTGCGGTAGTCACCGATTATGGCCGTACCTTGTATACTTGTCCTCACACTGTACAGTACAGGATACATTACTGTATACAGAGCAGTGTGCGGAAGTCACCAGTGATGGCTGTACCTTGTATACTTGTCCTCACACTGTACAGTACAGGATACACTACTGTATACAGTGCAGTAGTCACCGGTGATGGCTGTACCTTGTATACTTGTCCTCACACTGTACAGTACAGGATACACTACTGTATACAGAGCAGTGTACGGTAGTCACCGGTGATGGCTGTACCTTGTATACTTGTCCTCACACTGTACAGTACAGGATACATTACTGTATACAGAGCAGTGTTCGGTAGTCACCAATTATGGCCGTACCTTGTATACTTGTCCTCACACTGTACAGTACAGGATACTACTGTATACAGAGCAGTGTGCGGTAGTCACCAGTGATGGCTGTACCTTGTATACTTGTCCTCACAATGTACAGTACAGGATACACTACTGTATACAGAGCAGTGTGCGGTACTCACCGGTGATGGCCGTACCTTGTATACTTGTCCTCACACTGTACAGTACAGGATACACTACTGTATACAGAGCAGTGTGCGGTAGTCACCGGTGATGGCCGTACCTTGTATACTTGTTCTCACACTGTACAGTACAGGATACACTACTGTATACAGAGCAGTGTGCGGTAGTCACCGATGATGGCCGTACCTTGTATACTTGTCCTCACACTGTACAGTACAGGATACTACTGTATACAGAGCAGTGTGCGGTAGTCACCGGTGATGGCCGTACCTTGTATACTTGTCCTCACACTGTACAGTACAGGATACTACTGTATACAGAGCAGTGTGCGGTAGTCACCGGTGATGGCCGTACCTTGTATACTTGTCCTCACACTGTACAGTACAGGATACTACTGTATACAGAGCAGTGTGCGGTAGTCACCGGTGATGGCCGTACCTTGTATGCTTGTCCTCACACTGAACAGTACAAGATACACCTTTGTATACAGAGCGGTGTGCGGTAGTCACCGATTATGGCCGTACCTTGTATACTTGTCCTCACACTGTACAGTACAGGATACATTACTGTATACAGAGCGGTGTGTGGTAGTCACCGATTATGGCCGTACCTTGTATACTTGTCCTCACACTGTACAGTTCAGGATACTACTGTATACAGAGCAGTGTGCGGTAGTCACCAGTGATGGCCGTACCTTGTATACTTGTCCTCACACTGTACAGTACAGGATACTACTGTATACAGAGCAGTGTGCGGTAGTCACCGGTGATGGCTGTACCCTGTATACTTGTCCTCACACTGTACAGTACAGGATACTACTGTATACAGAGCAGTGTGCGGTAGTCACCGGTGATGACTGTACCCTGTATACTTGTCCTCACACTGTACAGTACAGGATACACTACTGTATACAGAGCAGTGTGCGGTAGTCACCGGTGATGGCTGTACCTTGTATACTTCTCCTCACACTGTACAGTACAGGATACACTACTGTATACAGAGCAGTGTGCGGTAGTCACCGGTGATGGCTGTACCTTGTATACTTGTCCTCACACTGTACAGTACAGGATACTACTGTATACAGAGCAGTGTGCGGTAGTCACCGGTGATGGCTGTACCCTGTATACTTGTCCTCACACTGTACAGAGCAGTGTGCGGAAGTCACCGGTGATGGCTGTACCTTGTATACTTGTCCTCACACTGTACAGTACAGGATACACTACTGTATACAGAGCAGTGTGCGGTAGTCACCGGTGATGGCTGTACCTTGTATACTTGTCCTCACACTGTACAGTACAGGATACACTACTGTATACAGAGCAGTGTACGGTAGTCACCGGTGATGGCTGTACCTTGTATACTTGTCCTCACACTTTACAGTACATGATACATTACTGTATACAGAGCAGTGTGCGGTAGTCACCAATTATGGCCGTACCTTGTATACTTGTCCTCACACTGTACAGTACAGGATACACTACTGTATACAGAGCAGTGTGCGGTAGTCACCAGTGATGGCTGTACCTTGTATACTTGTCCTCACACTATACAGTACAGGATACTACTGTATACAGAGCAGTGTGCGGTAGTCACCGGTGATGGCCGTACCTTGTATACTTGTCCTCACACTGTACAGTACAGGATACACTATTGTATACAGAGCAGTGTGCGGTAGTCACCGGTGATGGCCGTACCTTGTATACTTGTCCTCACACTGTACAGTACAGGATACACTACTGTATACATTGCAGTAGTCACCGGTGATGGCCGTACCTTGTATACTTGTCCTCACACTGTACAGTACAGGATACTACTGTATACAGAGCAGTGTGCGGTAGTCACCGGTGATGGCTGTACCCTGTATACTTGTCCTCACACTGTACAGTACAGGATACTACTGTATACAGAGCAGTGTGCGGTAGTCACCGGTGATGGCCGTACCTTGTATACTTGTCCTCACACTGTACAGTACAGGATACACTACTGTATACAGAGCAGTGTGCGGTAGTCACCGATTATGGCCGTACCTTGTATACTTGTCCTCACACTGTACAGTACAGGATACACTACTGTATACAGAGCAGTGTGCGGTAGTCACCGGTGATGGCCGTACCTTGTATACTTGTCCTCACACTGTACAGTACAGGATACACTACTGTATACAGAGCAGTGTGCGGTAGTCACCGGTGATGGCCGTACCTTGTATACTTGTCCTCACACTGTACAGTACAGGATACTACTGTATATAGAGCAGTGTGCGGTAGTCACCGGTGATGGCCGTACCTTGTATACTTGTCCTCACACTGTACAGTACAGGATACTACTGTATACAGAGCAGTGTGCGGTAGTCACCGGTGATGGCCGTACCTTGTATGCTTGTCCTCACACTGTACAGTACAGGATACTACCGTATACAGAGCAGTGTGCGGTAGTCACTGGTGATGGCCGTACCTTGTATACTTGTCCTCACACTGTACAGTACAGGATACACTACTGTATACAGTGCAGTGTGCGGTAGTCACCAGTGATGGCCGTACCTTGTATACTTGTTCTCACACTGTACAGTACAGGATACTACTGTATACAGAGCAGTGTGCGGTAGTCACCGGTGATGGCCGTACCTTGTATACTTGTTCTCACACTGTACAGTACAGGATACTACTGTATACAGAGAAGTGTGCGGAAGTCACCAGTGATGGCTGTACCTTGTATACTTGTCCTCACACTGTACAGTACAGGATACACTACTGTATACAGTGCAGTAGTCACCGGTGATGGCCGTACCTTGTATACTTGTCCTCACACTGTACAGTACAGGATACACTACTGTATACAGCGCAGTGTGCGGTAGTCACCGGTGATGGCCGTACCTTGTATACTTGTCCTCACACTGTACAGTACAGGATACTACTGTATACAGAGCAGTGTGCAGTAGTCACCGGTGATGGCTGTACCCTGTATACTTGTCCTCACACTGTACAGTACAGGATACTACTATATACAGAGCAGTGTGCGGTAGTCACCGGTGATGGCTGTACCTTGAATACTTGTCCTCACACTGTACAGTACAGGATACACTACTGTATACAGAGCAGTGTACGGTAGTCACCGGTGATGGCTGTACCTTGTATACTTGTCCTCACACTGTACAGTACAGGATACATTACTGTATACAGAGCAGTGTGCGGTAGTCACCAATTATGGCCGTACCTTGTATACTTGTCCTCACACTGTACAGTACAGGATACACTACTGTATACAGAGCAGTGTGCGGTAGTCACCGGTGATGGCTGTACCTTGTATACTTGTCCTCACACTGTACAGTACAGGATACACTACTGTATACAGAGCAGTGTGCGGTAGTCACCAGTGATGGCTGTACCTTGTATACTTGTCCTCACACTGTACAGTACAGGATACACTACTGTATACAGAGCAGTGTGCGGTAGTCACCGGTGATGGCCGTACCTTGTATACTTGTCCTCACACTGTACAGTACAGGATACACTACTGTATACAGAGCAGTGTGCGGTAGTCACCGGTGATGGCCGTACCTTGTATACTTGTCCTCACACTGTACAGTACAGGATACTACTGTATACAGAGCAGTGTGCGGTAGTCACCGGTGATGGCCGTACCTTGTATACTTGTCCTCACACTGTACAGTACAGGATACTACTGTATACAGAGCAGTGTGCGGTAGTCACCGGTGATGGCCGTACCTTGTATACTTGTCCTCACACTGTACAGTACAGGATACACTACTGTATACAGAGCAGTGTGCGGTAGTCACCGGTGATGGCCGTACCTTGTATACTTGTCCTCACACTGTACAGTACAGGATACACTACTGTATACAGTGCAGTGTGCGGTAGTCACCGATTATGGCCGTACCTTGTATACTTGTCCTCACACTGTACAGTACAGGATACACTACTGTATACAGAGCAGTGTGCGGTAGTCACCGGTGATGGCCGTACCTTGTATACATGTCCTCACACTGTACAGTACAGGATACACTACTGTATACAGTGCAGTGTGCGGTAGTCACCGGTGATGACCGTACCTTGTATACTTGTCCTCACACTGTACAGTACAGGATACTACTGTATACAGAGCAGTGTACGGTAGTCACCGGTGATGGCCGTACCTTGTATACTTGTCCTCACACTGTACAGTACAGGATACACTACTGTATACAGAGCAGTGTGCGGTAGTCACCGGTGATGGCCGTACCTTGTATACTTGTCCTCACACTGTACAGTACAGGATACACTACTGTATACAGAGCAGTGTGCGGTAGTCATCAGTGATGGCCGTACCTTGTATACTTCTCCTCTCACTGTACAGTACAGGATACTACTGTATACAGAGCAGTGTGCGGTAGTCACCGGTGATGGCCGTACCTTGTATACTTGTCCTCACACTGTACAGTACAGGATACTACTGTATACAGAGCAGTGTGCGGTAGTCACCGGTGATGGCCGTACCTTGTATACTTGTCCTCACACTGTACAGTACAGGATACATTACTGTATACAGAGCAGTGTGCGGAAGTCACCAGTGATGGCTGTACCTTGTATACTTGTCCTCACACTGTACAGTACAGGATACACTACTGTATACAGTGCAGTAGTCACCGGTGATGGCCGTACCTTGTATACTTGTCCTCACACTGTACAGTACAGGATACACTACTGTATACAGAGCAGTGTGCGGTAGTCACCGGTGATGGCCGTACCTTGTATACTTGTCCTCACACTGTACAGTACAGGATACTACTGTATACAGAGCAGTGTGCGGTAGTCACCGGTGATGGCCGTACCTTGTATACTTGTCCTCACACTGTACAGTACAGGATACACTACTGTATACACAGCATTGTGCGGTAGTCACTGATTATGGCCGTACCTTGTATACTTGTCCTCACACTGTACAGTACAGGATACACTACTGTATACAGAGCAGTGTGCGGTAGTCACCGGTGATGGCCGTACCTTGTATACTTGTCCTCACACTGTACAGTACAGGATACTACTGTATACAGAGCAGTGTGCGGTAGTCACCGGTGATGGCCGTACCTTGTATACTTGTCCTCACACTGTACAGTACAGGATACTACTGTATACAGAGCAGTGTGCGGTAGTCACCGGTGATGGCCGTACCTTGTATGCTTGTCCTCACACTGTACAGTACAGGATACTACTGTATACAGAGCAGTGTGCGGTAGTCACTGGTGATGGCCGTACCTTGTATACTTGTCCTCACACTGTACAGTACAGGATACACTACTCTATACAGTGCAGTGTGCGGTAGTCACCGGTGATGGCCGTACCTTGTATACTTGTCCTCACACTGTACAGTACAGGATACTACTGTATACAGAGCAGTGTGCGGTAGTTACCGGTGATGGCCGTACCTTGTATACTTGTCCTCACACTGTACAGTACAGGATACACTACTGTATACAGTGCATTGTGCGGTAGTCACCAGTGATGGCTGTACCTTGTATACTTGTCCTCACACTGTACAGTACAGGATACTACTGTATACAGAGCAGTGTACGGTAGTCACCGGTGATGGCCGTACCTTGTATACTTGTCCTCACACTGTACAGTACAGGATACACTACTGTATACAGAGCAGTGTGCAGTAGTCACCGGTGATGGCCGTACCTTGTATACTTGTCCTCACACTGTACAGTACAGGATACACTACTGTATACAGAGCAGTGTGCGGTAGTCATCAGTGATGGCCGTACCTTGTATACTTGTCCTCTCACTGTACAGTACAGGATACTACTGTATACAGAGCAGTGTGCGGTAGTCACCGGTGATGGCCGTACCTTGTATACTTGTCCTCACACTGTACAGTACAGGATACTACTGTATACAGAGCAGTGTGCGGTAGTCACCGGTGGTGGCCGTACCTTGTATACTTGTCCTCACACTGTACAGTACAGGATACTACTGTATACAGAGCAGTGTGCGGTAGTCACCGGTGATGGACGTACCTTGTATGCTTGTCCTCACACTGAACAGTACAAGATACACCTCTGTATACAGAGCGGTGTGCGGTAGTCACCGATTATGGCTGTACCTTGTATACTTGTCCTCACACTGTACAGTACAGGATACACTACTGTATACAGAGCAGTGTGCGGTAGTCACCGGTGATGGCCGTACCTTGTATACTTGTCCTCACACTGTACAGTACAGGATACACTACTGTATACAGAGCATTGTGCGGTAGTCACCGGTGATGGCCGTACCTTGTATACTTGTCCTCACACTGTACAGTACAGGATACTACTGTATACAGAGCAGTGTGCGGTAGTCACCGGTGATGGCCGTACCTTGTATACTTGTCCTCACACTGTACAGTACAGGATACACTGCTGTATACAGAGCAGTGTGCGGTAGTCACCGATTATGGCCGTACCTTGTATACTTGTCCTCACACTGTACAGTACAGGATACACTACTGTATACAGAGCAGTGTGCGGTAGTCACCGGTGATGGCCGTACCTTGTATACTTGTCCTCACACTGTACAGTACAGGATACACTACTGTATACAGAGCAGTGTGCGGTAGTCACCGGTGATGGCCGTACCTTGTATACTTGTCCTCACACTGTACAGTACAGGATACACTACTGTATACAGAGCAGTGTGCGGTAGTCACCGGTGATGGCCGTACCTTGTATACTTGTCCTCACACTGTACAGTACAGGATACTACTGTATATAGAGCAGTGTGCGGTAGTCACCGGTGATGGCCGTACCTTGTATGCTTGTCCTCACACTGTACAGTACAGGATACTACTGTATACAGAGCAGTGTGCGGTAGTCACCGGTGATGGCCGTACCTTGTATGCTTGTCCTCACACTGTACAGTACAGGATACTACTGTATACAGAGCAGTGTGCGGTAGTCACTGGTGATGGCCGTACCTTGTATACTTGTCCTCACACTGTACAGTACAGGATACACTACTGTATACAGTGCAGTGTGCGGTAGTCACCGGTGATGGCCGTACCTTGTATACTTGTTCTCACACTGTACAGTACAGGATACTACTGTATACAGAGCAGTGTGCGGTAGTCACCGGTGATGGCCGTACCTTGTATACTTGTCCTCACACTGTACAGTACAGGATACACTACTGTATACAGTGCAGTGTGCGGTAGTCACCGGTGATGGCCGTACCTTGTATACTTGTCCTCACACTGTACAGTACAGGATACACTACTGTATACAGAGCAGTGTGCGGTAGTCACCAGTGATGGCCGTACCTTGTATACTTGTCCTCACACTGTACAGTACAGGATACTACTGTATACAGAGCAGTGTGCGGTAGTCACCGGTGATGGCCGTACCTTGTATACTTGTCCTCACACTGTACAGTACAGGATACTACTGTATACAGAGCAGTGTGCGGTAGTCACCGGTGATGGCCGTACCTTGTATACTTGTCCTCACACTGTACAGTACAGGATACACTACTGTATACAGAGCAGTGTGCGGTAGTCACCGGTGATGGCCGTACCTTGTATGCTTGTCCTCACACTGTACAGTACAGGATACACTACTGTATACAGAGCAGTGTGCGGTAGTCACCGATTATGGCCGTACCTTGTATACTTGTCCTCACACTGTACAGTACAGGATACATTACTGTATACAGAGAAGTGTGCGGAAGTCACCAGTGATGGCTGTACCTTGTATACTTGTCCTCACACTGTACAGTACAGGATACACTACTGTATACAGTGCAGTAGTCACCGGTGATGGCCGTACCTTGTATACTTGTCCTCACACTGTACAGTACAGGATACACTACTGTATACAGCGCAGTGTGCGGTAGTCACCGGTGATGGCCGTACCTTGTATACTTGTCCTCACACTGTACAGTACAGGATACTACTGTATACAGAGCAGTGTGCAGTAGTCACCGGTGATGGCTGTACCCTGTATACTTGTCCTCACACTGTACAGTACAGGATACTACTATATACAGAGCAGTGTGCGGTAGTCACCGGTGATGGCTGTACCTTGTATACTTGTCCTCACACTGTACAGTACAGGATACACTACTGTATACAGAGCAGTGTACGGTAGTCACCGGTGATGGCTGTACCTTGTATACTTGTCCTCACACTGTACAGTACAGGATACATTACTGTATACAGAGCAGTGTGCGGTAGTCACCAATTATGGCCGTACCTTGTATACTTGTCCTCACACTGTACAGTACAGGATACACTACTGTATACAGAGCAGTGTGCGGTAGTCACCGGTGATGGCTGTACCTTGTATACTTGTCCTCACACTGTACAGTACAGGATACACTACTGTATACAGAGCAGTGTGCGGTAGTCACCAGTGATGGCTGTACCTTGTATACTTGTCCTCACACTGTACAGTACAGGATACTACTGTATACAGAGCAGTGTGCGGTAGTCACCGGTGATGGCTGTACCTTGTATACTTGTCCTCACACTGTACAGTACAGGATACACTACTGTATACAGAGCAGTGTGCGGTAGTCACCGGTGATGGCCGTACCTTGTATACTTGTCCTCACACTGTACAGTACAGGATACACTACTGTATACAGAGCAGTGTGCGGTAGTCACCGGTGATGGCCGTACCTTGTATACTTGTCCTCACACTGTACAGTACAGGATACTACTGTATACAGAGCAGTGTGCGGTAGTCACCGGTGATGGCCGTACCTTGTATACTTGTCCTCACACTGTACAGTACAGGATACTACTGTATACAGAGCAGTGTGCGGTAGTCACCGGTGATGGCCGTACCTTGTATACTTGTCCTCACACTGTACAGTACAGGATACACTACTGTATACAGAGCAGTGTGCGGTAGTCACCGGTGATGGCCGTACCTTGTATACTTGTCCTCACACTGTACAGTACAGGATACACTACTGTATACAGTGCAGTGTGCGGTAGTCACCGATTATGGCCGTACCTTGTATACTTGTCCTCACACTGTACAGTACAGGATACACTACTGTATACAGAGCAGTGTGCGGTAGTCACCGGTGATGGCCGTACCTTGTATACATGTCCTCACACTGTACAGTACAGGATACACTACTGTATACAGTGCAGTGTGCGGTAGTCACCGGTGATGACCGTACCTTGTATACTTGTCCTCACACTGTACAGTACAGGATACTACTGTATACAGAGCAGTGTACGGTAGTCACCGGTGATGGCCGTACCTTGTATACTTGTCCTCACACTGTACAGTACAGGATACACTACTGTATACAGAGCAGTGTGCGGTAGTCACCGGTGATGGCCGTACCTTGTATACTTGTCCTCACACTGTACAGTACAGGATACACTACTGTATACAGAGCAGTGTGCGGTAGTCATCAGTGATGGCCGTACCTTGTATACTTGTCCTCTCACTGTACAGTACAGGATACTACTGTATACAGAGCAGTGTGCGGTAGTCACCGGTGATGGCCGTACCTTGTATACTTGTCCTCACACTGTACAGTACAGGATACTACTGTATACAGAGCAGTGTGCGGTAGTCACCGGTGATGGCCGTACCTTCTATACTTGTCCTCACACTGTACAGTACAGGATACATTACTGTATACAGAGCAGTGTGCGGAAGTCACCAGTGATGGCTGTACCTTGTATACTTGTCCTCACACTGTACAGTACAGGATACACTACTGTATACAGTGCAGTAGTCACCGGTGATGGCCGTACCTTGTATACTTGTCCTCACACTGTACAGTACAGGATACACTACTGTATACACAGCATTGTGCGGTAGTCACTGATTATGGCCGTACCTTGTATACTTGTCCTCACACTGTACAGTACAGGATACACTACTGTATACAGAGCAGTGTGCGGTAGTCACCGGTGACGGCCGTACCTTGTATACTTGTCCTCACACTGTACAGTACAGGATACTACTGTATACAGAGCAGTGTGCGGTAGTCACCGGTGATGGCCGTACCTTGTATACTTGTCCTCACACTGTACAGTACAGGATACACTACTGTATACAGTGCAGTGTGCGGTAGTCACCGGTGATGGCCGTACCTTGTATACTTGTCCTCACACTGTACAGTACAGGATACTACTGTATACAGAGCAGTGTGCGGTAGTTACCGGTGATGGCCGTACCTTGTATACTTGTCCTCACACTGTACAGTACAGGATACACTACTGTATACAGTGCATTGTGCGGTAGTCACCAGTGATGGCTGTACCTTGTATACTTGTCCTCACACTGTACAGTACAGGATACTACTGTATACAGAGCAGTGTACGGTAGTCACCGGTGATGGCCGTACCTTGTATACTTGTCCTCACACTGTACAGTACAGGATACACTACTGTATACAGAGCAGTGTGCGGTAGTCACCGGTGATGGCCGTACCTTGTATACTTGTCCTCACACTGTACAGTACAGGATACACTACTGTATACAGAGCAGTGTGCGGTAGTCATCAGTGATGGCCGTACCTTGTATACTTGTCCTCTCACTGTACAGTACAGGATACTACTGTATACAGAGCAGTGTGCGGTAGTCACCGGTGATGGCCGTACCTTGTATACTTGTCCTCACACTGTACAGTACAGGATACTACTGTATACAGAGCAGTGTGCGGTAGTCACCGGTGGTGGCCGTACCTTGTATACTTGTCCTCACACTGTACAGTACAGGATACTACTGTATACAGAGCAGTGTGCGGTAGTCACCGGTGATGGACGTACCTTGTATGCTTGTCCTCACACTGAACAGTACAAGATACACCTCTGTATACAGAGCGGTGTGCGGTAGTCACCGATTATGGCTGTACCTTGTATACTTGTCCTCACACTGTACAGTACAGGATACATTACTGTATACAGAGCAGTGTGCGGAAGTCACCAGTGATGGCTGTACCTTGTATACTTGTCCTCACACTGTACAGTACAGGATACACTACTGTATACAGTGCAGTAGTCACCGGTGATGGCCGTACCTTGTATACTTGTCCTCACACTGTACAGTACAGGATACACTACTGTATACAGAGCAGTGTGCGGTAGTCACCGGTGATGGCCGTACCTTGTATACTTGTCCTCACACTGTACAGTACAGGATACTACTGTATACAGAGCAGTGTGCAGTAGTCACTGGTGATGGCCGTACCTTGTATACTTGTCCTCACACTGTACAGTACAGGATACACTACTGTATACAGAGCATTGTGCGGTAGTCACCGATTATGGCCGTACCTTGTATACTTGTCCTCACACTGTACAGTACAGGATACACTACTGTATACAGAGCAGTGTGCGGTAGTCACCGGTGATGGCCGTACCTTGTATACTTGTCCTCACACTGTACAGTACAGGATACACTACTGTATACAGAGCATTGTGCGGTAGTCACCGGTGATGGCCGTACCTTGTATACTTGTCCTCACACTGTACAGTACAGGATACTACTGTATACAGAGCAGTGTGTGGTAGTCACCGGTGATGGCCGTACCTTGTATACTTGTCCTCACACTGTACAGTACAGGATACACTACTGTATACAGAGCAGTGTGCGGTAGTCACCGGTGATGGCCGTACCTTGTATACTTGTCCTCACACTGTACAGTACAGGATACTACTGTATACAGAGCAGTGTGCGGTAGTCACCGGTGATGGTCGTACCTTGTATACTTGTCCTCACACTGTACAGTACAGGATACTACTGTATACAGAGCAGTGTGCGGTAGTCACCGGTGATGGCCGTACCTTGTATGCTTGTCCTCACACTGTACAGTACAGGATACTACTGTATAAAGAGCAGTGTGCGGTAGTCACTGGTGATGGCCGTACCTTGTATACTTGTCCTCACACTGTACAGTACAGGATACACTACTGTATACAGTGCAGTGTGCGGTAGTCAACGGTGATGGCCGTACCTTGTATACTTGTCCTCACACTGTACAGTACAGGATACATTACTGTATACAGAGCAGTGTGCGGAAGTCACCAGTGATGGCTGTACCTTGTATACTTGTCCTCACACTGTACAGTACAGGATACACTACTGTATACAGTGCAGTAGTCATCGGTGATGGCCGTACCTTGTATACTTGTCCTCACACTGTACAGTACAGGATACACTACTGTATAGAGAGCAGTGTGCGGTAGTCACCGGTGATGGCCGTACCTTGTATACTTGTCCTCACACTGTACAGTACAGGATACTACTGTATACAGAGCAGTGTGTGGTAGTCACCGGTGATGGCCGTACCTTGTATACTTGTCCTCACACTGTACAGTACAGGATACACTACTGTATACAGAGCAGTGTGCGGTAGTCACCGGTGATGGCCGTACCTTGTATACTTGTCCTCACACTGTACAGTACAGGATACTACTGTATACAGAGCAGTGTGCGGTAGTCACCGGTGATGGTCGTACCTTGTATACTTGTCCTCACACTGTACAGTACAGGATACTACTGTATACAGAGCAGTGTGCGGTAGTCACCGGTGATGGCCGTACCTTGTATGCTTGTCCTCACACTGTACAGTACAGGATACTACTGTATAAAGAGCAGTGTGCGGTAGTCACTGGTGATGGCCGTACCTTGTATACTTGTCCTCACACTGTACAGTACAGGATACACTACTGTATACAGTGCAGTGTGCGGTAGTCAACGGTGATGGCCGTACCTTGTATACTTGTCCTCACACTGTACAGTACAGGATACATTACTGTATACAGAGCAGTGTGCGGAAGTCACCAGTGATGGCTGTACCTTGTATACTTGTCCTCACACTGTACAGTACAGGATACACTACTGTATACAGTGCAGTAGTCATCGGTGATGGCCGTACCTTGTATACTTGTCCTCACACTGTACAGTACAGGATACACTACTGTATAGAGAGCAGTGTGCGGTAGTCACCGGTGATGGCCGTACCTTGTATACTTGTCCTCACACTGTACAGTACAGGATACACTACTGTATACAGAGCAGTGTGCGGTAGTCACCAGTGATGGCCGTACCTTGTGTACTTGTCCTCACACTGTACAGTACAGGATACTACTGTATACAGAGCAGTGTTCGGTAGTCACTGGTGATGGCCGTACCTTGTATACTTGTCCTCACACTGTACAGTACAGGATACACTACTGTATACACAGCATTGTGCGGTAGTCACTGATTATGGCCGTACCTTGTATACTTGTCCTCACACTGTACAGTACAGGATACACTACTGTATACAGAGCAGTGTGCGGTAGTCACCGGTGATGGCCGTACCTTGTATACTTGTCCTCACACTGTACAGTACAGGATAGTACTGTATACAGAGCAGTGTGCGGTAGTCACCGGTGATGGCCGTACCTTGTATACTTGTCCTCACACTGTACAGTACAGGATACTACTGTATACAGAGCAGTGTGCGGTAGTCACCGGTGATGGCCGTACCTTGTATGCTTGTCCTCACACTGTACAGTACAGGATACTACTGTATACAGAGCAGTGTGCGGTAGTCACTGGTGATGGCCGTACCTTGTATACTTGTCCTCACACTGTACAGTACAGGATACACTACTGTATACAGTGCAGTGTGCGGTAGTCACCGGTGATGGCCGTACCTTGTATACTTGTCCTCACACTGTACAGTACAGGATACTACTGTATACAGAGCAGTGTGCGGTAGTTACCGGTGATGGCCGTACCTTGTATACTTGTCCTCACACTGTACAGTACAGGATACACTACTGTATACAGTGCATTGTGCGGTAGTCACCAGTGATGGCTGTACCTTGTATACTTGTCCTCACACTGTACAGTACAGGATACTACTGTATACAGAGCAGTGTACGGTAGTCACCGGTGATGGCCGTACCTTGTATACTTGTCCTCACACTGTACAGTACAGGATACACTACTGTATACAGAGCAGTGTGCGGTAGTCACCGGTGATGGCCGTACCTTGTATACTTGTCCTCACACTGTACAGTACAGGATACTACTGTATACAGAGCAGTGTGCAGTGGTCACTGGTGATGGCCGTACCTTGTATACTTGTCCTCACACTGTACAGTACAGGATACACTACTGTATACAGAGCATTGTGCGGTAGTCACCGATTATGGCCGTACCTTGTATACTTGTCCTCACACTGTACAGTACAGGATACACTACTGTATACAGAGCAGTGTGCGGTAGTCACCGGTGATGGCCGTACCTTGTATACTTGTCCTCACACTGTACAGTA
This sequence comes from Leptodactylus fallax, assembly GCA_947044405.1. Taxonomy (NCBI): domain Eukaryota; kingdom Metazoa; phylum Chordata; class Amphibia; order Anura; family Leptodactylidae; genus Leptodactylus; species Leptodactylus fallax. The sequence goes on from CAMRHE010000366.1 coordinate 797,742, forward strand.
CAGGATACACTACTGTATACAGAGCATTGTGCGGTAGTCACCGGTGATGGCCGTACCTTGTATACTTGTCCTCACACTGTACAGTACAGGATACACTACTGTATACAGAGCAGTGTGCGGTAGTCACCGGTGATGGCCGTACCTTGTATACTTGTCCTCACACTGTACAGTACAGGATACACTGCTGTATACAGAGCAGTGTGCGGTAGTCACCGATTATGGCCGTACCTTGTATACTTGTCCTCACACTGTACAGTACAGGATACACTACTGTATACAGAGCAGTGTGCGGTAGTCACCGGTGATGGCCGTACCTTGTATACTTGTCCTCACACTGTACAGTACAGGATACACTACTGTATACAGAGCAGTGTGCGGTAGTCACCGGTGATGGCCGTACCTTGTATACTTGTCCTCACACTGTACAGTACAGGATACTACTGTATATAGAGCAGTGTGCGGTAGTCACCGGTGATGGCCGTACCTTGTATGCTTGTCCTCACACTGTACAGTACAGGATACTACTGTATACAGAGCAGTGTGCGGTAGTCACCGGTGATGGCCGTACCTTGTATGCTTGTCCTCACACTGTACAGTACAGGATACTACTGTATACAGAGCAGTGTGCGGTAGTCACTGGTGATGGCCGTACCTTGTATACTTGTCCTCACACTGTACAGTACAGGATACACTACTGTATACAGTGCAGTGTGCGGTAGTCACCGGTGATGGCCGTACCTTGTATACTTGTTCTCACACTGTACAGTACAGGATACTACTGTATACAGAGCAGTGTGCGGTAGTCACCGGTGATGGCCGTACCTTGTATACTTGTCCTCACACTGTACAGTACAGGATACACTACTGTATACAGTGCAGTGTGCGGTAGTCACCGGTGATGGCCGTACCTTGTATACTTGTCCTCACACTGTACAGTACAGGATACACTACTGTATACAGAGCAGTGTGCGGTAGTCACCAGTGATGGCCGTACCTTGTATACTTGTCCTCACACTGTACAGTACAGGATACTACTGTATACAGAGCAGTGTGCGGTAGTCACCGGTGATGGCCGTACCTTGTATACTTGTCCTCACACTGTACAGTACAGGATACTACTGTATACAGAGCAGTGTGCGGTAGTCACCGGTGATGGCCGTACCTTGTATACTTGTCCTCACACTGTACAGTACAGGATACACTACTGTATACAGAGCAGTGTGCGGTAGTCACCGGTGATGGCCGTACCTTGTATGCTTGTCCTCACACTGTACAGTACAGGATACACTACTGTATACAGAGCAGTGTGCGGTAGTCACCGATTATGGCCGTACCTTGTATACTTGTCCTCACACTGTACAGTACAGGATACATTACTGTATACAGAGAAGTGTGCGGAAGTCACCAGTGATGGCTGTACCTTGTATACTTGTCCTCACACTGTACAGTACAGGATACACTACTGTATACAGTGCAGTAGTCACCGGTGATGGCCGTACCTTGTATACTTGTCCTCACACTGTACAGTACAGGATACACTACTGTATACAGCGCAGTGTGCGGTAGTCACCGGTGATGGCCGTACCTTGTATACTTGTCCTCACACTGTACAGTACAGGATACTACTGTATACAGAGCAGTGTGCAGTAGTCACCGGTGATGGCTGTACCCTGTATACTTGTCCTCACACTGTACAGTACAGGATACTACTATATACAGAGCAGTGTGCGGTAGTCACCGGTGATGGCTGTACCTTGTATACTTGTCCTCACACTGTACAGTACAGGATACACTACTGTATACAGAGCAGTGTACGGTAGTCACCGGTGATGGCTGTACCTTGTATACTTGTCCTCACACTGTACAGTACAGGATACATTACTGTATACAGAGCAGTGTGCGGTAGTCACCAATTATGGCCGTACCTTGTATACTTGTCCTCACACTGTACAGTACAGGATACACTACTGTATACAGAGCAGTGTGCGGTAGTCACCGGTGATGGCTGTACCTTGTATACTTTTCCTCACACTGTACAGTACAGGATACACTACTGTATACAGAGCAGTGTGCGGTAGTCACCAGTGATGGCTGTACCTTGTATACTTGTCCTCACACTGTACAGTACAGGATACTACTGTATACAGAGCAGTGTGCGGTAGTCACCGGTGATGGCTGTACCTTGTATACTTGTCCTCACACTGTACAGTACAGGATACACTACTGTATACAGAGCAGTGTGCGGTAGTCACCGGTGATGGCCGTACCTTGTATACTTGTCCTCACACTGTACAGTACAGGATACACTACTGTATACAGAGCAGTGTGCGGTAGTCACCGGTGATGGCCGTACCTTGTATACTTGTCCTCACACTGTACAGTACAGGATACTACTGTATACAGAGCAGTGTGCGGTAGTCACCGGTGATGGCCGTACCTTGTATACTTGTCCTCACACTGTACAGTACAGGATACTACTGTATACAGAGCAGTGTGCGGTAGTCACCGGTGATGGCCGTACCTTGTATACTTGTCCTCACACTGTACAGTACAGGATACACTACTGTATACAGTGCAGTGTGCGGTAGTCACCGATTATGGCCGTACCTTGTATACTTGTCCTCACACTGTACAGTACAGGATACACTACTGTATACAGAGCAGTGTGCGGTAGTCACCGGTGATGGCCGTACCTTGTATACATGTCCTCACACTGTACAGTACAGGATACACTACTGTATACAGCGCAGTGTGCGGTAGTCACCGGTGATGGCCGTACCTTGTATACTTGTCCTCACACTGTACAGTACAGGATACTACTGTATACAGAGCAGTGTGCAGTAGTCACCGGTGATGGCTGTACCCTGTATACTTGTCCTCACACTGTACAGTACAGGATACTACTATATACAGAGCAGTGTGCGGTAGTCACCGGTGATGGCTGTACCTTGTATACTTGTCCTCACACTGTACAGTACAGGATACACTACTGTATACAGAGCAGTGTACGGTAGTCACCGGTGATGGCTGTACCTTGTATACTTGTCCTCACACTGTACAGTACAGGATACATTACTGTATACAGAGCAGTGTGCGGTAGTCACCAATTATGGCCGTACCTTGTATACTTGTCCTCACACTGTACAGTACAGGATACACTACTGTATACAGAGCAGTGTGCGGTAGTCACCGGTGATGGCTGTACCTTGTATACTTGTCCTCACACTGTACAGTACAGGATACACTACTGTATACAGAGCAGTGTGCGGTAGTCACCAGTGATGGCTGTACCTTGTATACTTGTCCTCACACTGTACAGTACAGGATACTACTGTATACAGAGCAGTGTGCGGTAGTCACCGGTGATGGCTGTACCTTGTATACTTGTCCTCACACTGTACAGTACAGGATACACTACTGTATACAGAGCAGTGTGCGGTAGTCACCGGTGATGGCCGTACCTTGTATACTTGTCCTCACACTGTACAGTACAGGATACACTACTGTATACAGAGCAGTGTGCGGTAGTCACCGGTGATGGCCGTACCTTGTATACTTGTCCTCACACTGTACAGTACAGGATACTACTGTATACAGAGCAGTGTGCGGTAGTCACCGGTGATGGCCGTACCTTGTATACTTGTCCTCACACTGTACAGTACAGGATACTACTGTATACAGAGCAGTGTGCGGTAGTCACCGGTGATGGCCGTACCTTGTATACTTGTCCTCACACTGTACAGTACAGGATACACTACTGTATACAGAGCAGTGTGCGGTAGTCACCGGTGATGGCCGTACCTTGTATACTTGTCCTCACACTGTACAGTACAGGATACACTACTGTATACAGTGCAGTGTGCGGTAGTCACCGATTATGGCCGTACCTTGTATACTTGTCCTCACACTGTACAGTACAGGATACACTACTGTATACAGAGCAGTGTGCGGTAGTCACCGGTGATGGCCGTACCTTGTATACATGTCCTCACACTGTACAGTACAGGATACACTACTGTATACAGTGCAGTGTGCGGTAGTCACCGGTGATGACCGTACCTTGTATACTTGTCCTCACACTGTACAGTACAGGATACTACTGTATACAGAGCAGTGTACGGTAGTCACCGGTGATGGCCGTACCTTGTATACTTGTCCTCACACTGTACAGTACAGGATACACTACTGTATACAGAGCAGTGTGCGGTAGTCACCGGTGATGGCCGTACCTTGTATACTTGTCCTCACACTGTACAGTACAGGATACACTACTGTATACAGAGCAGTGTGCGGTAGTCATCAGTGATGGCCGTACCTTGTATACTTGTCCTCTCACTGTACAGTACAGGATACTACTGTATACAGAGCAGTGTGCGGTAGTCACCGGTGATGGCCGTACCTTGTATACTTGTCCTCACACTGTACAGTACAGGATACTACTGTATACAGAGCAGTGTGCGGTAGTCACCGGTGATGGCCGTACCTTCTATACTTGTCCTCACACTGTACAGTACAGGATACATTACTGTATACAGAGCAGTGTGCGGAAGTCACCAGTGATGGCTGTACCTTGTATACTTGTCCTCACACTGTACAGTACAGGATACACTACTGTATACAGTGCAGTAGTCACCGGTGATGGCCGTACCTTGTATACTTGTCCTCACACTGTACAGTACAGGATACACTACTGTATACACAGCATTGTGCGGTAGTCACTGATTATGGCCGTACCTTGTATACTTGTCCTCACACTGTACAGTACAGGATACACTACTGTATACAGAGCAGTGTGCGGTAGTCACCGGTGACGGCCGTACCTTGTATACTTGTCCTCACACTGTACAGTACAGGATACTACTGTATACAGAGCAGTGTGCGGTAGTCACCGGTGATGGCCGTACCTTGTATACTTGTCCTCACACTGTACAGTACAGGATACACTACTGTATACAGTGCAGTGTGCGGTAGTCACCGGTGATGGCCGTACCTTGTATACTTGTCCTCACACTGTACAGTACAGGATACTACTGTATACAGAGCAGTGTGCGGTAGTTACCGGTGATGGCCGTACCTTGTATACTTGTCCTCACACTGTACAGTACAGGATACACTACTGTATACAGTGCATTGTGCGGTAGTCACCAGTGATGGCTGTACCTTGTATACTTGTCCTCACACTGTACAGTACAGGATACTACTGTATACAGAGCAGTGTACGGTAGTCACCGGTGATGGCCGTACCTTGTATACTTGTCCTCACACTGTACAGTACAGGATACACTACTGTATACAGAGCAGTGTGCGGTAGTCACCGGTGATGGCCGTACCTTGTATACTTGTCCTCACACTGTACAGTACAGGATACACTACTGTATACAGAGCAGTGTGCGGTAGTCATCAGTGATGGCCGTACCTTGTATACTTGTCCTCTCACTGTACAGTACAGGATACTACTGTATACAGAGCAGTGTGCGGTAGTCACCGGTGATGGCCGTACCTTGTATACTTGTCCTCACACTGTACAGTACAGGATACTACTGTATACAGAGCAGTGTGCGGTAGTCACCGGTGGTGGCCGTACCTTGTATACTTGTCCTCACACTGTACAGTACAGGATACTACTGTATACAGAGCAGTGTGCGGTAGTCACCGGTGATGGACGTACCTTGTATGCTTGTCCTCACACTGAACAGTACAAGATACACCTCTGTATACAGAGCGGTGTGCGGTAGTCACCGATTATGGCTGTACCTTGTATACTTGTCCTCACACTGTACAGTACAGGATACATTACTGTATACAGAGCAGTGTGCGGAAGTCACCAGTGATGGCTGTACCTTGTATACTTGTCCTCACACTGTACAGTACAGGATACACTACTGTATACAGTGCAGTAGTCACCGGTGATGGCCGTACCTTGTATACTTGTCCTCACACTGTACAGTACAGGATACACTACTGTATACAGAGCAGTGTGCGGTAGTCACCGGTGATGGCCGTACCTTGTATACTTGTCCTCACACTGTACAGTACAGGATACTACTGTATACAGAGCAGTGTGCAGTAGTCACTGGTGATGGCCGTACCTTGTATACTTGTCCTCACACTGTACAGTACAGGATACACTACTGTATACAGAGCATTGTGCGGTAGTCACCGATTATGGCCGTACCTTGTATACTTGTCCTCACACGGTACAGTACAGGATACACTACTGTATACAGAGCAGTGTGCGGTAGTCACCGGTGATGGCCGTACCTTGTATACTTGTCCTCACACTGTACAGTACAGGATACACTACTGTATACAGAGCATTGTGCGGTAGTCACCGGTGATGGCCGTACCTTGTATACTTGTCCTCACACTGTACAGTACAGGATACTACTGTATACAGAGCAGTGTGTGGTAGTCACCGGTGATGGCCGTACCTTGTATACTTGTCCTCACACTGTACAGTACAGGATACACTACTGTATACAGAGCAGTGTGCGGTAGTCACCGGTGATGGCCGTACCTTGTATACTTGTCCTCACACTGTACAGTACAGGATACTACTGTATACAGAGCAGTGTGCGGTAGTCACCGGTGATGGTCGTACCTTGTATACTTGTCCTCACACTGTACAGTACAGGATACTACTGTATACAGAGCAGTGTGCGGTAGTCACCGGTGATGGCCGTACCTTGTATGCTTGTCCTCACACTGTACAGTACAGGATACTACTGTATAAAGAGCAGTGTGCGGTAGTCACTGGTGATGGCCGTACCTTGTATACTTGTCCTCACACTGTACAGTACAGGATACACTACTGTATACAGTGCAGTGTGCGGTAGTCAACGGTGATGGCCGTACCTTGTATACTTGTCCTCACACTGTACAGTACAGGATACATTACTGTATACAGAGCAGTGTGCGGAAGTCACCAGTGATGGCTGTACCTTGTATACTTGTCCTCACACTGTACAGTACAGGATACACTACTGTATACAGTGCAGTAGTCATCGGTGATGGCCGTACCTTGTATACTTGTCCTCACACTGTACAGTACAGGATACACTACTGTATAGAGAGCAGTGTGCGGTAGTCACCGGTGATGGCCGTACCTTGTATACTTGTCCTCACACTGTACAGTACAGGATACTACTGTATACAGAGCAGTGTGTGGTAGTCACCGGTGATGGCCGTACCTTGTATACTTGTCCTCACACTGTACAGTACAGGATACACTACTGTATACAGAGCAGTGTGCGGTAGTCACCGGTGATGGCCGTACCTTGTATACTTGTCCTCACACTGTACAGTACAGGATACTACTGTATACAGAGCAGTGTGCGGTAGTCACCGGTGATGGTCGTACCTTGTATACTTGTCCTCACACTGTACAGTACAGGATACTACTGTATACAGAGCAGTGTGCGGTAGTCACCGGTGATGGCCGTACCTTGTATGCTTGTCCTCACACTGTACAGTACAGGATACTACTGTATAAAGAGCAGTGTGCGGTAGTCACTGGTGATGGCCGTACCTTGTATACTTGTCCTCACACTGTACAGTACAGGATACACTACTGTATACAGTGCAGTGTGCGGTAGTCAACGGTGATGGCCGTACCTTGTATACTTGTCCTCACACTGTACAGTACAGGATACATTACTGTATACAGAGCAGTGTGCGGAAGTCACCAGTGATGGCTGTACCTTGTATACTTGTCCTCACACTGTACAGTACAGGATACACTACTGTATACAGTGCAGTAGTCATCGGTGATGGCCGTACCTTGTATACTTGTCCTCACACTGTACAGTACAGGATACACTACTGTATAGAGAGCAGTGTGCGGTAGTCACCGGTGATGGCCGTACCTTGTATACTTGTCCTCACACTGTACAGTACAGGATACACTACTGTATACAGAGCAGTGTGCGGTAGTCACCAGTGATGGCCGTACCTTGTGTACTTGTCCTCACACTGTACAGTACAGGATACTACTGTATACAGAGCAGTGTGCGGTAGTCACTGGTGATGGCCGTACCTTGTATACTTGTCCTCACACTGTACAGTACAGGATACACTACTGTATACACAGCATTGTGCGGTAGTCACTGATTATGGCCGTACCTTGTATACTTGTCCTCACACTGTACAGTACAGGATACACTACTGTATACAGAGCAGTGTGCGGTAGTCACCGGTGATGGCCGTACCTTGTATACTTGTCCTCACACTGTACAGTACAGGATAGTACTGTATACAGAGCAGTGTGCGGTAGTCACCGGTGATGGCCGTACCTTGTATACTTGTCCTCACACTGTACAGTACAGGATACTACTGTATACAGAGCAGTGTGCGGTAGTCACCGGTGATGGCCGTACCTTGTATGCTTGTCCTCACACTGTACAGTACAGGATACTACTGTATACAGAGCAGTGTGCGGTAGTCACTGGTGATGGCCGTACCTTGTATACTTGTCCTCACACTGTACAGTACAGGATACACTACTGTATACAGTGCAGTGTGCGGTAGTCACCGGTGATGGCCGTACCTTGTATACTTGTCCTCACACTGTACAGTACAGGATACTACTGTATACAGAGCAGTGTGCGGTAGTTACCGGTGATGGCCGTACCTTGTATACTTGTCCTCACACTGTACAGTACAGGATACACTACTGTATACAGTGCATTGTGCGGTAGTCACCAGTGATGGCTGTACCTTGTATACTTGTCCTCACACTGTACAGTACAGGATACTACTGTATACAGAGCAGTGTACGGTAGTCACCGGTGATGGCCGTACCTTGTATACTTGTCCTCACACTGTACAGTACAGGATACACTACTGTATACAGAGCAGTGTGCGGTAGTCACCGGTGATGGCCGTACCTTGTATACTTGTCCTCACACTGTACAGTACAGGATACTACTGTATACAGAGCAGTGTGCAGTGGTCACTGGTGATGGCCGTACCTTGTATACTTGTCCTCACACTGTACAGTACAGGATACACTACTGTATACAGAGCATTGTGCGGTAGTCACCGATTATGGCCGTACCTTGTATACTTGTCCTCACACTGTACAGTACAGGATACACTACTGTATACAGAGCAGTGTGCGGTAGTCACCGGTGATGGCCGTACCTTGTATACTTGTCCTCACACTGTACAGTACAGGATACACTACTGTATACAGAGCATTGTGCGGTAGTCACCGGTGATGGCCGTACCTTGTATACTTGTCCTCACACTGTACAGTACAGGATACACTACTGTATACAGAGCAGTGTGCGGTAGTCACCGGTGATGGCCGTACCTTGTATACTTGTCCTCACACTGTACAGTACAGGATACACTGCTGTATACAGAGCAGTGTGCGGTAGTCACCGATTATGGCCGTACCTTGTATACTTGTCCTCACACTGTACAGTACAGGATACACTACTGTATACAGAGCAGTGTGCGGTAGTCACCGGTGATGGCCGTACCTTGTATACTTGTCCTCACACTGTACAGTACAGGATACACTACTGTATACAGAGCAGTGTGCGGTAGTCACCGGTGATGGCCGTACCTTGTATACTTGTCCTCACACTGTACAGTACAGGATACTACTGTATATAGAGCAGTGTGCGGTAGTCACCGGTGATGGCCGTACCTTGTATGCTTGTCCTCACACTGTACAGTACAGGATACTACTGTATACAGAGCAGTGTGCGGTAGTCACCGGTGATGGCCGTACCTTGTATGCTTGTCCTCACACTGTACAGTACAGGATACTACTGTATACAGAGCAGTGTGCGGTAGTCACTGGTGATGGCCGTACCTTGTATACTTGTCCTCACACTGTACAGTACAGGATACACTACTGTATACAGTGCAGTGTGCGGTAGTCACCGGTGATGGCCGTACCTTGTATACTTGTTCTCACACTGTACAGTACAGGATACTACTGTATACAGAGCAGTGTGCGGTAGTCACCGGTGATGGCCGTACCTTGTATACTTGTCCTCACACTGTACAGTACAGGATACACTACTGTATACAGTGCAGTGTGCGGTAGTCACCGGTGATGGCCGTACCTTGTATACTTGTCCTCACACTGTACAGTACAGGATACACTACTGTATACAGAGCAGTGTGCGGTAGTCACCAGTGATGGCCGTACCTTGTATACTTGTCCTCACACTGTACAGTACAGGATACTACTGTATACAGAGCAGTGTGCGGTAGTCACCGGTGATGGCCGTACCTTGTATACTTGTCCTCACACTGTACAGTACAGGATACTACTGTATACAGAGCAGTGTGCGGTAGTCACCGGTGATGGCCGTACCTTGTATACTTGTCCTCACACTGTACAGTACAGGATACACTACTGTATACAGAGCAGTGTGCGGTAGTCACCGGTGATGGCCGTACCTTGTATGCTTGTCCTCACACTGTACAGTACAGGATACACTACTGTATACAGAGCAGTGTGCGGTAGTCACCGATTATGGCCGTACCTTGTATACTTGTCCTCACACTGTACAGTACAGGATACATTACTGTATACAGAGAAGTGTGCGGAAGTCACCAGTGATGGCTGTACCTTGTATACTTGTCCTCACACTGTACAGTACAGGATACACTACTGTATACAGTGCAGTAGTCACCGGTGATGGCCGTACCTTGTATACTTGTCCTCACACTGTACAGTACAGGATACACTACTGTATACAGCGCAGTGTGCGGTAGTCACCGGTGATGGCCGTACCTTGTATACTTGTCCTCACACTGTACAGTACAGGATACTACTGTATACAGAGCAGTGTGCAGTAGTCACCGGTGATGGCTGTACCCTGTATACTTGTCCTCACACTGTACAGTACAGGATACTACTATATACAGAGCAGTGTGCGGTAGTCACCGGTGATGGCTGTACCTTGTATACTTGTCCTCACACTGTACAGTACAGGATACACTACTGTATACAGAGCAGTGTACGGTAGTCACCGGTGATGGCTGTACCTTGTATACTTGTCCTCACACTGTACAGTACAGGATACATTACTGTATACAGAGCAGTGTGCGGTAGTCACCAATTATGGCCGTACCTTGTATACTTGTCCTCACACTGTACAGTACAGGATACACTACTGTATACAGAGCAGTGTGCGGTAGTCACCGGTGATGGCTGTACCTTGTATACTTTTCCTCACACTGTACAGTACAGGATACACTACTGTATACAGAGCAGTGTGCGGTAGTCACCAGTGATGGCTGTACCTTGTATACTTGTCCTCACACTGTACAGTACAGGATACTACTGTATACAGAGCAGTGTGCGGTAGTCACCGGTGATGGCTGTACCTTGTATACTTGTCCTCACACTGTACAGTACAGGATACACTACTGTATACAGAGCAGTGTGCGGTAGTCACCGGTGATGGCCGTACCTTGTATACTTGTCCTCACACTGTACAGTACAGGATACACTACTGTATACAGAGCAGTGTGCGGTAGTCACCGGTGATGGCCGTACCTTGTATACTTGTCCTCACACTGTACAGTACAGGATACTACTGTATACAGAGCAGTGTGCGGTAGTCACCGGTGATGGCCGTACCTTGTATACTTGTCCTCACACTGTACAGTACAGGATACTACTGTATACAGAGCAGTGTGCGGTAGTCACCGGTGATGGCCGTACCTTGTATACTTGTCCTCACACTGTACAGTACAGGATACACTACTGTATACAGTGCAGTGTGCGGTAGTCACCGATTATGGCCGTACCTTGTATACTTGTCCTCACACTGTACAGTACAGGATACACTACTGTATACAGAGCAGTGTGCGGTAGTCACCGGTGATGGCCGTACCTTGTATACATGTCCTCACACTGTACAGTACAGGATACACTACTGTATACAGTGCAGTGTGCGGTAGTCACCGGTGATGACCGTACCTTGTATACTTGTCCTCACACTGTACAGTACAGGATACTACTGTATACAGAGCAGTGTACGGTAGTCACCGGTGATGGCCGTACCTTGTATACTTGTCCTCACACTGTACAGTACAGGATACACTACTGTATACAGAGCAGTGTGCGGTAGTCACCGGTGATGGCCGTACCTTGTATACTTGTCCTCACACTGTACAGTACAGGATACACTACTGTATACAGAGCAGTGTGCGGTAGTCATCAGTGATGGCCGTACCTTGTATACTTGTCCTCTCACTGTACAGTACAGGATACTACTGTATACAGAGCAGTGTGCGGTAGTCACCGGTGATGGCCGTACCTTGTATACTTGTCCTCACACTGTACAGTACAGGATACTACTGTATACAGAGCAGTGTGCGGTAGTCACCGGTGATGGCCGTACCTTCTATACTTGTCCTCACACTGTACAGTACAGGATACATTACTGTATACAGAGCAGTGTGCGGAAGTCACCAGTGATGGCTGTACCTTGTATACTTGTCCTCACACTGTACAGTACAGGATACACTACTGTATACAGTGCAGTAGTCACCGGTGATGGCCGTACCTTGTATACTTGTCCTCACACTGTACAGTACAGGATACACTACTGTATACACAGCATTGTGCGGTAGTCACTGATTATGGCCGTACCTTGTATACTTGTCCTCACACTGTACAGTACAGGATACACTACTGTATACAGAGCAGTGTGCGGTAGTCACCGGTGATGGCCGTACCTTGTATACTTGTCCTCACACTGTACAGTACAGGATACTACTGTATACAGAGCAGTGTGCGGTAGTCACCGGTGATGGCCGTACCTTGTATACTTGTCCTCACACTGTACAGTACAGGATACTACTGTATACAGAGCAGTGTGCGGTAGTCACCGGTGATGGCCGTACCTTGTATGCTTGTCCTCACACTGTACAGTACAGGATACTACTGTATACAGAGCAGTGTGCGGTAGTCACTGGTGATGGCCGTACCTTGTATACTTGTCCTCACACTGTACAGTACAGGATACATTACTGTATACAGTGCAGTGTGCGGTAGTCACCGGTGATGGCCGTACCTTGTATACTTGTCCTCACACTGTACAGTACAGGATACTACTGTATACAGAGCAGTGTGCGGTAGTTACCGGTGATGGCCGTACCTTGTATACTTGTCCTCACACTGTACAGTACAGGATACACTACTGTATACAGTGCATTGTGCGGTAGTCACCAGTGATGGCTGTACCTTGTATACTTGTCCTCACACTGTACAGTACAGGATACTACTGTATACAGAGCAGTGTACGGTAGTCACCGGTGATGGCCGTACCTTGTATACTTGTCCTCACACTGTACAGTACAGGATACACTACTGTATACAGAGCAGTGTGCGGTAGTCACCGGTGATGGCCGTACCTTGTATACTTGTCCTCACACTGTACAGTACAGGATACACTACTGTATACAGAGCAGTGTGCGGTAGTCATCAGTGATGGCCGTACCTTGTATACTTGTCCTCTCACTGTACAGTACAGGATACTACTGTATACAGAGCAGTGTGCGGTAGTCACCGGTGATGGCCGTACCTTGTATACTTGTCCTCACACTGTACAGTACAGGATACTACTGTATACAGAGCAGTGTGCGGTAGTCACCGGTGGTGGCCGTACCTTGTATACTTGTCCTCACACTGTACAGTACAGGATACTACTGTATACAGAGCAGTGTGCGGTAGTCACCGGTGATGGACGTACCTTGTATGCTTGTCCTCACACTGAACAGTACAAGATACACCTCTGTATACAGAGCGGTGTGCGGTAGTCACCGATTATGGCTGTACCTTGTATACTTGTCCTCACACTGTACAGTACAGGATACATTACTGTATACAGAGCAGTGTGCGGAAGTCACCAGTGATGGCTGTACCTTGTATACTTGTCCTCACACTGTACAGTACAGGATACACTACTGTATACAGTGCAGTAGTCACCGGTGATGGCCGTACCTTGTATACTTGTCCTCACACTGTACAGTACAGGATACACTACTGTATACAGAGCAGTGTGCGGTAGTCACCGGTGATGGCCGTACCTTGTATACTTGTCCTCACACTGTACAGTACAGGATACTACTGTATACAGAGCAGTGTGCAGTAGTCACTGGTGATGGCCGTACCTTGTATACTTGTCCTCACACTGTACAGTACAGGATACACTACTGTATACAGAGCATTGTGCGGTAGTCACCGATTATGGCCGTACCTTGTATACTTGTCCTCACACTGTACAGTACAGGATACACTACTGTATACAGAGCAGTGTGCGGTAGTCACCGGTGATGGCCGTACCTTGTATACTTGTCCTCACACTGTACAGTACAGGATACACTACTGTATACAGAGCATTGTGCGGTAGTCACCGGTGATGGCCGTACCTTGTATACTTGTCCTCACACTGTACAGTACAGGATACTACTGTATACAGAGCAGTGTGTGGTAGTCACCGGTGATGGCCGTACCTTGTATACTTGTCCTCACACTGTACAGTACAGGATACACTACTGTATACAGAGCAGTGTGCGGTAGTCACCGGTGATGGCCGTACCTTGTATACTTGTCCTCACACTGTACAGTACAGGATACTACTGTATACAGAGCAGTGTGCGGTAGTCACCGGTGATGGTCGTACCTTGTATACTTGTCCTCACACTGTACAGTACAGGATACTACTGTATACAGAGCAGTGTGCGGTAGTCACCGGTGATGGCCGTACCTTGTATGCTTGTCCTCACACTGTACAGTACAGGATACTACTGTATAAAGAGCAGTGTGCGGTAGTCACTGGTGATGGCCGTACCTTGTATACTTGTCCTCACACTGTACAGTACAGGATACACTACTGTATACAGTGCAGTGTGCGGTAGTCAACGGTGATGGCCGTACCTTGTATACTTGTCCTCACACTGTACAGTACAGGATACATTACTGTATACAGAGCAGTGTGCGGAAGTCACCAGTGATGGCTGTACCTTGTATACTTGTCCTCACACTGTACAGTACAGGATACACTACTGTATACAGTGCAGTAGTCATCGGTGATGGCCGTACCTTGTATACTTGTCCTCACACTGTACAGTACAGGATACACTACTGTATAGAGAGCAGTGTGCGGTAGTCACCGGTGATGGCCGTACCTTGTATACTTGTCCTCACACTGTACAGTACAGGATACACTACTGTATACAGAGCAGTGTGCGGTAGTCACCAGTGATGGCCGTACCTTGTGTACTTGTCCTCACACTGTACAGTACAGGATACTACTGTATACAGAGCAGTGTGCGGTAGTCACCGGTGATGGCCGTACCTTGTATACTTGTCCTCACACTGTACAGTACAGGATACTACTGTATACAAAGCAGTGTGCGGTAGTCACCGGTGATGGCCGTACCTTGTATACATGTCCTCACACTGTACAGTACAGGATACTACTGTATACAGAGCAGTGTGCGGTAGTCACCGGTGATGGCCGTACCTTGTATGCTTGTCCTCACACTGAACAGTACAAGATACACCTTTGTATACAGAGCGGTGTGCGGTAGTCACCGATTATGGCCGTACCTTGTATACTTGTCCTCACACTGTACAGTACAGGATACATTACTGTATACAGAGCGGTGTGTGGTAGTCACCGATTATGGCCGTACCTTGAATACTTGTCCTCACACTGTACAGTTCAGGATACTACTGTATACAGAGCAGTGTGCGGTAGTCACCAGTGATGGCCGTACCTTGTATACTTGTCCTCACACTGTACAGTACAGGATACTACTGTATACAGAGCAGTGTGCGGTAGTCACCGGTGATGACTGTACCCTGTATACTTGTCCTCACACTGTACAGTACAGGATACTACTGTATACAGAGCAGTGTGCGGTAGTCACCGGTGATGGCTGTACCTTGTATACTTGTCCTCACACTGTACAGTACAGGATACTACTGTATACAGAGCAGTGTGCGGTAGTCACCGGTGATGGCTGTACCCTGTATACTTGTCCTCACACTGTACAGTACAGGATACACTACTGTATACAGAGCAGTGTGCGGAAGTCACCGGTGATGGCTGTACCTTGTATACTTGTCCTCACACTGTACAGTACAGGATACACTACTGTATACAGAGCAGTGTGCGGTAGTCACCGGTGATGGCTGTACCTTGTATACTTGTCCTCACACTGTACAGTACAGGATACTACTGTATACAGAGCAGTGTGCGGTAGTCACCGGTGATGGCTGTACCCTGTATACTTGTCCTCACACTGTACAGTACAGGATACTACTGTATACAGAGCAGTGTGCGGTAGTCACCGGTGATGGCTGTACCTTGTATACTTGTCCTCACACTGTACAGTACAGTATACACTACTGTATACAGAGCAGTGTACGGTAGTCACCGGTGATGGCTGTACCTTGTATACTTGTCCTCACACTTTACAGTACATGATACATTACTGTATACAGAGCAGTGTGCGGTAGTCACCAATTATGGCCGTACCTTGTATACTTGTCCTCACACTGTACAGTACAGGATACACTACTGTATACAGAGCAGTGTGCGGTAGTCACCGGTGATGGCCGTACCTTGTATACTTGTCCTCACACTGTACAGTACAGGATACACTATTGTATACAGAGCAGTGTGCGGTAGTCACCGGTGATGGCCGTACCTTGTATACTTGTCCTCACACTGTACAGTACAGGATACACTACTGTATACAGTGCAGTAGTCACCGGTGATGGCCGTACCTTGTATACATGTCCTCACACTGTACAGTACAGGATACACTACTGTATACAGAGCAGTGTGCGGTAGTCACCGGTGATGGCCGTACCTTGTATACTTGTCCTCACACTGTACAGTACAGGATACACTACTGTATACAGAGCAGTGTGCGGTAGTCACCGGTGATGGCTGTACCTTGTATACTTGTCCTCACACTGTACAGTACAGGATACTACTGTATACAGAGCAGTGTGCGGTAGTCACCGGTGATGGCTGTACCCTGTATACTTGTCCTCACACTGTACAGTACAGGATACTACTGTATACAGAGCAGTGTGTGGTAGTCACCGGTGATGGCTGTACCTTGTATACTTGTCCTCACACTGTACAGTACAGGATACACTACTGTATACAGAGCAGTGTACGATAGTCACCGGTGATGGCTGTACCTTGTATACTTGTCCTCACACTGTACAGTACAGGATACATTACTGTATACAGAGCAGTGTGCGGTAGTCACCAATTATGGCCGTACCTTGTATACTTGTCCTCACACTGTACAGTACAGGATACACTACTGTATACAGAGCAGTGTGCGGTAGTCACCGGTGATGGCCGTACCTTGTATACTTGTCCTCACACTGTACAGTACAGGATACACTACTGTATACAGAGCAGTGTGCGGTAGTCACCAATTATGGCCGTACCTTGTATATTTGTCCTCACACTGTACAGTACAGGATACTACTGTATACAGAGCAGTGTGCGGTAGTCACCGGTGATGGCCGTACCTTGTATACTTGTCCTCACACTGTACAGTACAGGATACACTACTGTATACAGAGCAGTGTGCGGTAGTCACCGGTGATGGCCGTACCTTGTATACTTGTCCTCACACTGTACAGTACAGGGTACACTACTGTATACAGAGCAGTGTGCGGTAGTCACCGGTGATGGCTGTACCTTGTATATTTGTCCTCACACTGTACAGTACAGGATACACTACTGTATACAGTGCAGTGTGCGGTAGTCACCGGTGATGGCCGTACCTTGTATACTTGTCCTCACACTGTATAGTACAGGATACACTACTGTATACAGAGCAGTGTGCGGTAGTCACCGGTGATGGCCGTACCTTGTATACTTGTCCTCACACTGTACAGTACAGGATACTACTGTATACAGAGCAGTGTGCAGTAGTCACTGGTGATGGCCGTACCTTGTATACTTGTCCTCACACTGTACAGTACAGGATACACTACTGTATACAGAGCATTGTGCGGTAGTCACCGATTATGGCCGTACCTTGTATACTTGTCCTCACACTGTACAGTACAGGATAAACTACTGTATACAGAGCAGTGTGCGGTAGTCACCGGTTATGGCCGTACCTTGTATACTTGTCCTCACACTGTACAGTACAGGATACACTACTGTATACAGAGCATTGTGCGGTAGTCACCGGTGATGGCCGTACCTTGTATACTTGTCCTCACACTGTACAGTACAGGATACTACTGTATACAGAGCAGTGTGTGGTAGTCACCGGTGATGGCCGTACCTTGTATACTTGTCCTCACACTGTACAGTACAGGATACTACTGTATACAGAGCAGTGTGCGGTAGTCACCGGTGATGGCCGTACCTTGTATGCTTGTCCTCACACTGAACAGTACAAGATACACCTTTGTATACAGAGCGGTGTGCGGTAGTCACCGATTATGGCCGTACCTTGTATACTTGTCCTCACACTGTACAGTACAGGATACATTACTGTATACAGAGCGGTGTGTGGTAGTCACCGATTATGGCCGTACCTTGAATACTTGTCCTCACACTGTACAGTTCAGGATACTACTGTATACAGAGCAGTGTGCGGTAGTCACCAGTGATGGCCGTACCTTGTATACTTGTCCTCACACTGTACAGTACAGGATACTACTGTATACAGAGCAGTGTGCGGTAGTCACCGGTGATGACTGTACCCTGTATACTTGTCCTCACACTGTACAGTACAGGATACTACTGTATACAGAGCAGTGTGCGGTAGTCACCGGTGATGGCTGTACCTTGTATACTTGTCCTCACACTGTACAGTACAGGATACACTACTGTATACAGAGCAGTGTGCGGTAGTCACCGGTGATGGCTGTACCCTGTATACTTGTCCTCACACTGTACAGTACAGGATACACTACTGTATACAGAGCAGTGTGCGGAAGTCACCGGTGATGGCTGTACCTTGTATACTTGTCCTCACACTGTACAGTACAGGATACACTACTGTATACAGAGCAGTGTGCGGTAGTCACCGGTGATGGCTGTACCTTGTATACTTGTCCTCACACTGTACAGTACAGGATACTACTGTATACAGAGCAGTGTGCGGTAGTCACCGGTGATGGCTGTACCCTGTATACTTGTCCTCACACTGTACAGTACAGGATACTACTGTATACAGAGCAGTGTGCGGTAGTCACCGGTGATGGCTGTACCTTGTATACTTGTCCTCACACTGTACAGTACAGTATACACTACTGTATACAGAGCAGTGTACGGTAGTCACCGGTGATGGCTGTACCTTGTATACTTGTCCTCACACTTTACAGTACATGATACATTACTGTATACAGAGCAGTGTGCGGTAGTCACCAATTATGGCCGTACCTTGTATACTTGTCCTCACACTGTACAGTACAGGATACACTACTGTATACAGAGCAGTGTGCGGTAGTCACCGGTGATGGCCGTACCTTGTATACTTGTCCTCACACTGTACAGTACAGGATACACTATTGTATACAGAGCAGTGTGCGGTAGTCACCGGTGATGGCCGTACCTTGTATACTTGTCCTCACACTGTACAGTACAGGATACACTACTGTATACAGTGCAGTAGTCACCGGTGATGGCCGTACCTTGTATACATGTCCTCACACTGTACAGTACAGGATACACTACTGTATACAGAGCAGTGTGCGGTAGTCACCGGTGATGGCCGTACCTTGTATACTTGTCCTCACACTGTACAGTACAGGATACACTACTGTATACAGAGCAGTGTGCGGTAGTCACCGGTGATGGCTGTACCTTGTATACTTGTCCTCACACTGTACAGTACAGGATACTACTGTATACAGAGCAGTGTGCGGTAGTCACCGGTGATGGCTGTACCCTGTATACTTGTCCTCACACTGTACAGTACAGGATACTACTGTATACAGAGCAGTGTGTGGTAGTCACCGGTGATGGCTGTACCTTGTATACTTGTCCTCACACTGTACAGTACAGGATACACTACTGTATACAGAGCAGTGTACGATAGTCACCGGTGATGGCTGTACCTTGTATACTTGTCCTCACACTGTACAGTACAGGATACATTACTGTATACAGAGCAGTGTGCGGTAGTCACCAATTATGGCCGTACCTTGTATACTTGTCCTCACACTGTACAGTACAGGATACACTACTGTATACAGAGCAGTGTGCGGTAGTCACCGGTGATGGCCGTACCTTGTATACTTGTCCTCACACTGTACAGTACAGGATACACTACTGTATACAGAGCAGTGTGCGGTAGTCACCAATTATGGCCGTACCTTGTATACTTGTCCTCACACTGTACAGTACAGGATACTACTGTATACAGAGCAGTGTGCGGTAGTCACCGGTGATGGCCGTACCTTGTATACTTGTCCTCACACTGTACAGTACAGGATACACTACTGTATACAGAGCAGTGTGCGGTAGTCACCGGTGATGGCCGTACCTTGTATACTTGTCCTCACACTGTACAGTACAGGGTACACTACTGTATACAGAGCAGTGTGCGGTAGTCACCGGTGATGGCTGTACCTTGTATATTTGTCCTCACACTGTACAGTACAGGATACACTACTGTATACAGTGCAGTGTGCGGTAGTCACCGGTGATGGCCGTACCTTGTATACTTGTCCTCACACTGTATAGTACAGGATACACTACTGTATACAGAGCAGTGTGCGGTAGTCACCGGTGATGGCCGTACCTTGTATACTTGTCCTCACACTGTACAGTACAGGATACTACTGTATACAGAGCAGTGTGCAGTAGTCACTGGTGATGGCCGTACCTTGTATACTTGTCCTCACACTGTACAGTACAGGATACACTACTGTATACAGAGCATTGTGCGGTAGTCACCGATTATGGCCGTACCTTGTATACTTGTCCTCACACTGTACAGTACAGGATACACTACTGTATACAGAGCAGTGTGCGGTAGTCACCGGTTATGGCCGTACCTTGTATACTTGTCCTCACACTGTACAGTACAGGATACACTACTGTATACAGAGCATTGTGCGGTAGTCACCGGTGATGGCCGTACCTTGTATACTTGTCCTCACACTGTACAGTACAGGATACTACTGTATACAGAGCAGTGTGTGGTAGTCACCGGTGATGGCCGTACCTTGTATACTTGTCCTCACACTGTACAGTACAGGATACACTACTGTATACAGAGCAGTGTGCGGTAGTCACCGGTGATGGTCGTACCTTGTATACTTGTCCTCACACTGTACAGTACAGGATACTACTGTATACAGAGCAGTGTGCGGTAGTCACCGGTGATGGCCGTACCTTGTATGCTTGTCCTCACACTGTACAGTACAGGATACTACTGTATAAAGAGCAGTGTGCGGTAGTCACTGGTGATGGCCGTACCATGTATACTTGTCCTCACACTGTACAGTACAGGATACACTACTGTATACAGTGCAGTGTGCGGTAGTCACCGGTGATGGCCGTACCTTGTATACTTGTCCTCACACTGTACAGTACAGGATACTACTGTATACAGAGCAGTGTGCGGTAGTTACCGGTGATGGCCGTACCTTGTATACTTGTCCTCACACTGTACAGTACAGGATACACTACTGTATACAGTGCAGTGTGCGGTAGTCACCGGTGATGGCCGTACCTTGTATACTTGCCCTCACACTGTACAGTACAGGATACAATACTGTATACAGAGCAGTGTGTGGTAGTCACCGATTATGGCCGTACCTTGTATACTTGTCCTCACACTGTACAGTACAGGATACATTACTGTATACAGAGCAGTGTGCGGAAGTCACCAGTGATGGCTGTACCTTGTATACTTGTCCTCACACTGTACAGTACAGGATACACTACTGTATACAGTGCAGTAGTCATCGGTGATGGCCGTACCTTGTATACTTGTCCTCACACTGTACAGTACAGGATACTACTGTATACAGAGCAGTGTGCGGTAGTCACCGGTGATGGCCGTACCTTGTATACTTGTCCTCACACTGTACAGTACAGGATACACTACTGTATACAGAGCAGTGTGCGGTAGTCACCGGTGATGGCCGTACCTTGTATACTTGTCCTCACACTGTACAGTACAGGATACTACTGTATACAGAGCAGTGTGCGGTAGTCACCGGTGATTGCCGTACCTTGTATGCTTGTCCTCACACTGAACAGTACAAGATACACCTCTGTATACAGAGCGGTGTGCGGTAGTCACCGATTATGGCCGTACCTTGTATACTTGTCCTCACACTGTACAGTACAGGATACATTACTGTATACAGAGCAGTGTGCGGAAGTCACCAGTGATGGCTGTACCTTGTATACTTGTCCTCACACTGTACAGTACAGGATACACTACTGTATACAGTGCAGTAGTCACCGGTGATGGCTGTACCTTGTATACTTGTCCTCACACTGTACAGTACAGGATACACTACTGTATACAGAGCAGTGTACGGTAGTCACCGGTGATGGCTGTACCTTGTATACTTGTCCTCACACTGTACAGTACAGGATACATTACTGTATACAGAGCAGTGTTCGGTAGTCACCAATTATGGCCGTACCTTGTATACTTGTCCTCACACTGTACAGTACAGGATACTACTGTATACAGAGCAGTGTGCGGTAGTCACCAGTGATGGCTGTACCTTGTATACTTGTCCTCACAATGTACAGTACAGGATACACTACTGTATACAGAGCAGTGTGCGGTACTCACCGGTGATGGCCGTACCTTGTATACTTGTCCTCACACTGTACAGTACAGGATACACTACTGTATACAGAGCAGTGTGCGGTAGTCACCGGTGATGGCCGTACCTTGTATACTTGTCCTCACACTGTACAGTACAGGATACAGTACTGTATACAGAGCAGTGTGCGGTAGTCACCGATGATGGCCGTACCTTGTATACTTGTCCTCACACTGTACAGTACAGGATACTACTGTATACAGAGCAGTGTGCGGTAGTCACCGGTGATGGCCGTACCTTGTATACTTGTCCTCACACTGTACAGTACAGGATACTACTGTATACAGAGCAGTGTGCGGTAGTCACCGGTGATGGCCGTACCTTGTATACTTGTCCTCACTCTGTACAGTACAGGATACTACTGTATACAGAGCAGTGTGCGGTAGTCACCGGTGATGGCCGTACCTTGTATGCTTGTCCTCACACTGAACAGTACAAGATACACCTTTGTATACAGAGCGGTGTGCGGTAGTCACCGATTATGGCCGTACCTTGTATACTTGTCCTCACACTGTACAGTACAGGATACATTACTGTATACAGAGAGGTGTGTGGTAGTCACCGATTATGGCCGTACCTTGTATACTTGTCCTCACACTGTACAGTTCAGGATACTACTGTATACAGAGCAGTGTGCGGTATTCAACAGTGATGGCCGTACCTTGTATACTTGTCCTCACACTGTACAGTACAGGATACTACTGTATACAGAGCAGTGTGCGGTAGTCACCGGTGATGGCTGTACCCTGTATACTTGTCCTCACACTGTACAGTACAGGATACTACTGTATACAGAGCAGTGTGCGGTAGTCACCGGTGATGGCTGTACCTTGTATACTTGTCCTCACACTGTACAGTACAGGATACTACTGTATACAGAGCAGTGTGCGGTAGTCACCGGTGATGACTGTACCCTGTATACTTGTCCTCACACTGTACAGTACAGGATACACTACTGTATACAGAGCAGTGTGCAGTAGTCACCGGTGATGGCTGTACCTTGTATGCTTGTCCTCACACTGAACAGTACAAGATACACCTCTGTATACAGAGCGGTGTGCGGTAGTCACCGATTATGGCCGTACCTTGTATACTTGTCCTCACACTGTACAGTATAGGATACATTACTGTATACAGAGCAGTGTGCGGAAGTCACCAGTGATGGCTGTACCTTGTATACTTGTCCTCACACTGTACAGTACAGGATACACTACTGTATACAGTGCAGTAGTCACCGGTGATGGCTGTACCTTGTATACTTGTCCTCACACTGTACAGTACAGGATACACTACTGTATACAGAGCAGTGTACGGTAGTCACCGGTGATGGCTGTACCTTGTATACTTGTCCTCACACTGTACAGTACAGGATACATTACTGTATACAGAGCAGTGTTCGGTAGTCACCAATTATGGCCGTACCTTGTATACTTGTCCTCACACTGTACAGTACAGGATACTACTGTATACAGAGCAGTGTGCGGTAGTCACCAGTGATGGCTGTACCTTGTATACTTGTCCTCAGAATGTACAGTACAGGATACACTACTGTATACAGAGCAGTGTGCGGTACTCACCGGTGATGGCCGTACCTTGTATACTTGTCCTCACACTGTACAGTACAGGATACACTACTGTATACAGAGCAGTGTGCGGTAGTCACCGGTGATGGCCGTACCTTGTATACTTGTCCTCACACTGTACAGTACAGGATACAGTACTGTATACAGAGCAGTGTGCGGTAGTCACCGATGATGGCCGTACCTTGTATACTTGTCCTCACACTGTACAGTACAGGATACTACTGTATACAGAGCAGTGTGCGGTAGTCACCGGTGATGGCCGTACCTTGTATACTTGTCCTCACACTGTACAGTACAGGATACTACTGTATACAGAGCAGTGTGCGGTAGTCACCGGTGATGGCCGTACCTTGTATACTTGTTCTCACTCTGTACAGTACAGGATACTACTGTATACAGAGCAGTGTGCGGTAGTCACCGGTGATGGCCGTACCTTGTATGCTTGTCCTCACACTGAACAGTACAAGATACACCTTTGTATACAGAGCGGTGTGCGGTAGTCACCGATTATGGCCGTACCTTGTATACTTGTCCTCACACTGTACAGTACAGGATACATTACTGTATACAGAGAGGTGTGTGGTAGTCACCGATTATGGCCGTACCTTGTATACTTGTCCTCACACTGTACAGTTCAGGATACTACTGTATACAGAGCAGTGTGCGGTATTCAACAGTGATGGCCGTACCTTGTATACTTGTCCTCACACTGTACAGTACAGGATACTACTGTATACAGAGCAGTGTGCGGTAGTCACCGGTGATGGCTGTACCCTGTATACTTGTCCTCACACTGTACAGTACAGGATACTACTGTATACAGAGCAGTGTGCGGTAGTCACCGGTGATGGCTGTACCTTGTATACTTGTCCTCACACTGTACAGTACAGGATACTACTGTATACAGAGCAGTGTGCGGTAGTCACCGGTGATGACTGTACCCTGTATACTTGTCCTCACACTGTACAGTACAGGATACACTACTGTATACAGAGCAGTGTGCAGTAGTCACCGGTGATGGCTGTACCTTGTATACTTCTCCTCACACTGTACAGTACAGGATACACTACTGTATACAGAGCAGTGTGCGGTAGTCACCGGTGATGGCTGTACCTTGTATACTTGTCCTCACACTGTACAGTACAGGATACTACTGTATACAGAGCAGTGTGCGGTAGTCACCGGTGATGGCTGTACCCTGTATACTTGTCCTCACACTGTACAG
Organism: Leptodactylus fallax; assembly: GCA_947044405.1. Lineage (NCBI taxonomy): Eukaryota > Metazoa > Chordata > Amphibia > Anura > Leptodactylidae > Leptodactylus > Leptodactylus fallax. The sequence goes on from CAMRHE010000366.1 coordinate 823,384, forward strand.
TACAGGATACTACTGTATACAGAGCAGTGTGCGGTAGTCACCGGTGATGGCTGTACCTTGTATACTTGTCCTCACACTGTACAGTACAGGATACTACTGTATACAGAGCAGTGTGCGGTAGTCACCGGTGATGGCTGTACCCTGTATACTTGTCCTCACACTGTACAGTACAGGATACACTACTGTATACAGAGCAGTGTGCGGAAGTCACCGGTGATGGCTGTACCTTGTATACTTGTCCTCACACTGTACAGTACAGGATACACTACTGTATACAGAGCAGTGTGCGGTAGTCACCGGTGATGGCCGTACCTTGTATACTTGTCCTCACACTGTACAGTACAGGATACTACTGTATAAAGAGCAGTGTGCAGTAGTCACCGGTGATGGCTGTACCCTGTATACTTGTCCTCACACTGTACAGTACAGGATACTACTGTATACAGAGCAGTGTGCGGTAGTCACCGGTGATGGCCGTACCTTGTATACTTGTCCTCACACTGTACAGTACAGGATACACTATTGTATACAGAGCAGTGTGCGGTAGTCACCGGTGATGGCCGTACCTTGTATACTTGTCCTCACACTGTACAGTACAGGATACACTACTGTATACAGTGCAGTAGTCACCGGTGATGGCCGTGCCTTGTATACATGTCCTCACACTGTACAGTACAGGATACACTACTGTATACAGAGCAGTGTGCGGTAGTCACCGGTGATGGCCGTACCTTGTATACTTGTCCTCACACTGTACAGTACAGGATACACTACTGTATACAGAGCAGTGTGCGGTAGTCACCGGTGATGGCTGTACCTTGTATACTTGTCCTCACACTGTACAGTACAGGATACTACTGTATACAGAGCAGTGTGCGGTAGTCACCGGTGATGGCTGTACCCTGTATACTTGTCCTCACACTGTACAGTACAGGATACTACTGTATACAGAGCAGTGTGTGGTAATCACCGGTGATGGCTGTACCTTGTATACTTGTCCTCACACTGTACAGTACAGGATACACTACTGTATACAGAGCAGTGTACGATAGTCACCGGTGATGGCTGTACCTTGTATACTTGTCCTCACACTGTACAGTACAGGATACATTACTGTATACAGAGCAGTGTGCGGTAGTCACCAATTATGGCCGTACCTTGTATACTTGTCCTCACACTGTACAGTACAGGATACACTACTGTATACAGAGCAGTGTGCGGTAGTCACCGGTGATGGCCGTACCTTGTATACTTGTCCTCACACTGTACAGTACAGGATACATTACTGTATACAGAGCAGTGTGCGGTAGTCACCAATTATGGCCGTACCTTGTATACTTGTCCTCACACTGTACAGTACAGGATACTACTGTATACAGAGCAGTGTGCGGTAGTCACCGGTGATGGCCGTACCTTGTATACTTGTCCTCACACTGTACAGTACAGGATACACTACTGTATACAGAGCAGTGTGCGGTAGTCACCGGTGATGGCCGTACCTTGTATACTTGTCCTCACACTGTACAGTACAGGGTACACTACTGTATACAGAGCAGTGTGCGGTAGTCACCGGTGATGGCTGTACCTTGTATATTTGTCCTCACACTGTACAGTACAGGATACACTACTGTATACAGTGCAGTGTGCGGTAGTCACCGGTGATGGCCGTACCTTGTATACTTGTCCTCACACTGTACAGTACAGGATACTACTGTATACAGAGCAGTGTGCGGTAGTTACCGGTGATGGCCGTACCTTGTATACTTGTCCTCACACTGTACAGTACACGATACACTACTGTATACAGAGCAGTGTGCGGTAGTCACCGGTGATGGCCGTACCTTGTATACTTGTCCTCACACTGTACAGTACAGGATACAATACTGTATACAGAGCAGTGTGTGGTAGTCACCGATTATGGCCGTACCTTGTATACTTGTCCTCACACTGTACAGTACAGGATACTACTGTATACAGAGCAGTGTGCGGTAGTCACCGGTGATGGCCGTACCTTGTATACTTGTCCTCACACTGTACAGTACAGGATACTACTGTATACAGAGCAGTGTGCGGTAGTCACCGGTGATGGCCGTACCTTGTATACTTGTCCTCACACTGTACAGTACAGGATACTACTGTATACAGAACAGTGTGCGGTAGTCACCGGTGATTGCCGTACCTTGTATGCTTGTCCTCACACTGAACAGTACAAGATACACCTCTGTATACAGAGCGGTGTGCGGTAGTCACCGATTATGGCCGTACCTTGTATACTTGTCCTCACACTGTACAGTACAGGATACATTACTGTATACAGAGCAGTGTGCGGAAGTCACCAGTGATGGCTGTACCTTGTATACTTGTCCTCACACTGTACAGTACAGGATACACTACTGTATACAGTGCAGTAGTCACCGGTGATGGCTGTACCTTGTATACTTGTCCTCACACTGTACAGTACAGGATACACTACTGTATACAGAGCAGTGTACGGTAGTCACCGGTGATGGCTGTACCTTGTATACTTGTCCTCACACTGTACAGTATAGGATACATTACTGTATACAGAGCAGTGTGCGGTAGTCACCAATTATGGCCGTACCTTGTATACTTGTCCTCACACTGTACAGTACAGGATACTACTGTATACAGAGCAGTGTGCGGTAGTCACCAGTGATGGCTGTACCTTGTATACTTGTCCTCACACTGTACAGTACAGGATACACTACTGTATACAGAGCAGTGTGCGGTAGTCACCGGTGATGGCCGTACCTTGTATACTTGTCCTCACACTGTACAGTACAGGATACACTACTGTATACAGAGCAGTGTGCGGTAGTCACCGGTGATGGCCGTACCTTGTATACTTGTCCTCACACTGTACAGTACAGGATACACTACTGTATACAGAGCAGTGTGCGGTAGTCACCGGTGATGGCCGTACCTTGTATACTTGTCCTCACACTGTACAGTACAGGGTACACTACTGTATACAGAACAGTGTGCGGTAGTCACCAGTGATGGCCGTACCTTGTATACTTGTCCTCACACTGTACAGTACAGGATACTACTGTATACAGAGCAGTGTGCGGTAGTCACCGGTGATGGCCGTACCTTGTATACTTGTCCTCACACTGTACAGTACAGGATACTACTGTATACAGAGCAGTGTGCGGTAGTCACCGGTGATGGCCGTACCTTGTATACTTGTCCTCACACTGTACAGTACAGGATACTACTGTATACAGAGCAGTGTGCGGTAGTCACCGGTGATGGCCGTACCTTGTATGCTTGTCCTCACACTGAACAGTACAAGATACACCTTTGTATACAGAGCGGTGTGCGGTAGTCACCGATTATGGCCGTACCTTGTATACTTGTCCTCACACTGTACAGTACAGGATACTACTGTATACAGAGCAGTGTGCGGTAGTCACCGGTGATGGCCGTACCTTGTATACTTGTCCTCACACTGTACAGTACAGGATACTACTGTATACAGAGCAGTGTGCGGTAGTCACCGGTGATGGCCGTACCTTGTATACTTGTCCTCACACTGTACAGTACAGGATACTACTGTATACAGAGCAGTGTGCGGTAGTCACCGGTGATGGCCGTACCTTGTATGCTTGTCCTCACACTGAACAGTACAAGATACACCTTTGTATACAGAGCGGTGTGCGGTAGTCACCGATTATGGCCGTACCTTGTATACTTGTCCTCACACTGTACAGTACAGGATACATTACTGTATACAGAGCGGTGTGTGGTAGTCACCGATTATGGCCGTACCTTGTATATTTGTCCTCACACTGTACAGTACAGGATACTACTGTATACAGAGCAGTGTGCGGTAGTCACCAGTGATGGCCGTACCTTGTATACTTGTCCTCACACTGTACAGTACAGGATACACTACTGTATACAGTGCAGTAGTCACCGGTGATGGCCGTACCTTGTATACTTGTCCTCACACTGTACAGTACAGGATACTACTGTATACAGAGCAGTGTACGGTAGTCACCGGTGATGGCTGTACCCTGTATACTTGTCCTCACACTGTACAGTACAGGATACACTACTGTATACAGAGCAGTGTGCGGTAGTCACCGGTGATGGCTGTACCTTGTATACTTGTCCTCACACTGTACAGTACAGGATACACTACTGTATACAGAGCAGTGTGCGGTAGTCACCGGTGATGGCTGTACCTTGTATACTTGTCCTCACACTGTACAGTACAGGATACTACTGTATACAGAGCAGTGTGCGGTAGTCACCGGTGATGGCTGTACCCTGTATACTTGTCCTCACACTGTACAGTACAGGATACTACTGTATACAGAGCAGTGTGCGGTAGTCACCGGTGATGGCTGTACCTTGTATACTTGTCCTCACACTGTACAGTACAGGATACTACTGTATACAGAGCAGTGTGCGGTAGTCACCGGTGATGGCTGTACCCTGTATACTTGTCCTCACACTGTACAGTACAGGATACACTACTGTATACAGAGCAGTGTGCGGTAGTCACCGGTGATGGCTGTACCTTGTATTCTTGTCCTCACACTGTACAGTACAGGATACTACTGTATACAGAGCAGTGTGCGGTAGTCACCGGTGATGGCTGTACCTTGTATACTTGTCCTCACACTGTACAGTACAGGATACTACTGTATACAGAGCAGTGTGCGGTAGTCACCGGTGATGGCCGTACCTTGTATACTTGTCCTCACACTGTACAGTACAGGATACATTACTGTATACAGAGCAGTGTGCGGAAGTCACCAGTGATGGCTGTACCTTGTATACTTGTCCTCACACTGTACAGTACAGGATACACTACTGTATACAGTGCAGTAGTCACCGGTGATGGCTGTACCTTGTATACTTGTCCTCACACTGTACAGTACAGGATACACTACTGTATACAGAGCAGTGTACGGTAGTCACCGGTGATGGCTGTACCTTGTATACTTGTCCTCACACTGTACAGTACAGGATACATTACTGTATACAGAGCAGTGTGCGGTAGTCACCAATTATGGCCGTACCTTGTATACTTGTCCTCACACTGTACAGTACAGGATACTACTGTATACAGAGCAGTGTGCGGTAGTCACCAGTGATGGCTGTACCTTGTATACTTGTCCTCACACTGTACAGTACAGGATACACTACTGTATACAGAGCAGTGTGCGGTAGTCACCGGTGATGGCCGTACCTTGTATACTTGTCCTCACACTGTACAGTACAGGATACACTACTGTATACAGAGCAGTGTGCGGTAGTCACCGGTGATGGCCGTACCTTGTATACTTGTCCTCACACTGTACAGTACAGGATACACTACTGTATACAGAGCAGTGTGCGGTAGTCACCGGTGATGGCCGTACCTTGTATACTTGTCCTCACACTGTACAGTACAGGGTACACTACTGTATACAGAGCAGTGTGCGGTAGTCACCGGTGATGGCCGTACCTTGTATACTTGTCCTCACACTGTACAGTACAGGATACTACTGTATACAGAGCAGTGTGCGGTAGTCACCGGTGATGGCCGTACCTTGTATACTTGTCCTCACACTGTACAGTACAGGATACTACTGTATACAGAGCAGTGTGCGGTAGTCACCGGTGATGGCCGTACCTTGTATACTTGTCCTCACACTGTACAGTACAGGATACTACTGTATACAGAGCAGTGTGCGGTAGTCACCGGTGATGGCCGTACCTTGTATGCTTGTCCTCACACTGAACAGTACAAGATACACCTTTGTATACAGAGCGGTGTGCGGTAGTCACCGATTATGGCCGTACCTTGTATACTTGTCCTCACACTGTACAGTACAGGATACATTACTGTATACAGAGCGGTGTGTGGTAGTCACCGATTATGGCCGTACCTTGTATACTTGTCCTCACACTGTACAGTACAGGATACTACTGTATACAGAGCAGTGTGCGGTAGTCACCAGTGATGGCCGTACCTTGTATACTTGTCCTCACACTGTACAGTACAGGATACACTACTGTATACAGTGCAGTAGTCACCGGTGATGGCCGTACCTTGTATACTTGTCCTCACACTGTACAGTACAGGATACTACTGTATACAGAGCAGTGTGCGGTAGTCACCGGTGATGGCTGTACCCTGTATACTTGTCCTCACACTGTACAGTACAGGATACACTACTGTATACAGAGCAGTGTGCGGTCGTCACCGGTGATGGCTGTACCTTGTATACTTGTCCTCACACTGTACAGTACAGGATACACTACTGTATACAGAGCAGTGTGCGGTAGTCACCGGTGATGGCTGTACCTTGTATACATGTCCTCACACTGTACAGTACAGGATACTACTGTATACAGAGCAGTGTGCGGTAGTCACCGGTGATGGCTGTACCCTGTATACTTGTCCTCACACTGGACAGTACAGGATACTACTGTATACAGAGCAGTGTGCGGTAGTCACCGGTTATGGCTGTACCTTGTATACTTGTCCTCACACTGTACAGTACAGGATACTACTGTATACAGAGCAGTGTGCGGTAGTCACCGGTGATGGCTGTACCCTGTATACTTGTCCTCACACTGTACAGTACATGATACACTACTGTATACAGAGCAGTGTGCGGAAGTCACCAGTGATGGCTGTACCTTGTATACTTGTCCTCACACTGTACAGTACAGGATACACTACTGTATACAGTGCAGTAGTCACCGGTGATGGCCGTACCTTGTATACATGTCCTCACACTGTACAGTACAGGATACACTACTGTATACAGAGCAGTGTGCGGTAGTCACCGGTGATGGCCGTACCTTGTATACTTGTCCTCACACTGTACAGTACAGGATACACTACTGTATACAGAGCAGTGTGCGGTAGTCACCGGTGATGGCTGTACCCTGTATACTTGTCCTCACACTGTACAGTACAGGATACTACTGTATACAGAGCAGTGTGCGGTAGTCACCGGTGATGGCTGTACCTTGTATACTTGTCCTCACACTGTACAGTACAGGATACACTACTGTATACAGAGCAGTGTACGGTAGTCACCGGTGATGGCTGTACCTTGTATACTTGTCCTCACACTGTACAGTACAGGATACACTACTGTATACAGAGCAGTGTGCGGTAGTCACCGGTGATGGCTGTACCTTGTATATTTGTCCTCACACTGTACAGTACAGGATACACTTCTGTATACAGTGCAGTGTGCGGTAGTCACCGGTGATGGCCGTACCTTGTATACTTGTCCTCACACTGTACAGTACAGGATACACTACTGTATACAGAGCAGTGTGCGGAAGTCACCAGTGATGGCTGTACCTTGTATACTTGTCCTCACACTGTACAGTACAGGATACACTACTGTATACAGTGCAGTAGTCACCGGTGATGGCCGTATCTTGTATACATGTCCTCACACTGTACAGTACAGGATACACTACTGTATACAGAGCAGTGTGAGGTAGTCACCGGTGATGGCCGTACCTTGTATACTTGTCCTCACACTGTACAGTACAGGATACACTACTGTATACAGAGCAGTGTGCGGTAGTCACCGGTGATGGCCGTACCTTGTATACTTGTCCTCACACTGTACAGTACAGGATACTACTGTATACAGAGCAGTGTGCGGTAGTCACCGGTGATGGCTGTACCCTGTATACTTGTCCTCACACTGTACAGTACAGGATACTACTGTATACAGAGCAGTGTGCGGTAGTCACCGGTGATGGCTGTACCTTGTATACTTGTCCTCACACTGTACAGTACAGGATACACTACTGTATACAGAGCAGTGTACGGTAGTCACCGGTGATGGCTGTACCTTGTATACTTGTCCTCACACTGTACAGTACAGGATACATTACTGTATACAGAGCAGTGTGCGGTAGTCACCGGTGATGGCCGTACCTTGTATACTTGTCCTCACACTGTACAGTACAGGATACTACTGTATACAGAGCAGTGTGCGGTAGTCACCGGTGATGGCTGTACCCTGTATACTTGTCCTCACACTGTACAGTACAGGATACTACTGTATACAGAGCAGTGTGCGGTAGTCACCGGTGATGGCTGTACCTTGTATACTTGTCCTCACACTGTACAGTACAGGATACACTACTGTATACAGAGCAGTGTACGGTAGTCACCGGTGATGGCTGTACCTTGTATACTTGTCCTCACACTGTACAGTACAGGATACATTACTGTATACAGAGCAGTGTGCGGAAGTCACCAGTGATGGCTGTACCTTGTATACTTGTCCTCACACTGTACAGTACAGGATACACTACTGTATACAGTGCAGTAGTCACCGGTGATGGCTGTACCTTGTATACTTGTCCTCACACTGTACAGTACAGGATACACTACTGTATACAGAGCAGTGTACGGTAGTCACCGGTGATGGCTGTACCTTGTATACTTGTCCTCACACTGTACAGTATAGGATACATTACTGTATACAGAGCAGTGTGCGGTAGTCACCAATTATGGCCGTACCTTGTATACTTGTCCTCACACTGTACAGTACAGGATACTACTGTATACAGAGCAGTGTGCGGTAGTCACCAGTGATGGCTGTACCTTGTATACTTGTCCTCACACTGTACAGTACAGGATACACTACTGTATACAGAGCAGTGTGCGGTAGTCACCGGTGATGGCCGTACCTTGTATACTTGTCCTCACACTGTACAGTACAGGATACACTACTGTATACAGAGCAGTGTGCGGTAGTCACCGGTGATGGCCGTACCTTGTATACTTGTCCTCACACTGTACAGTACAGGATACACTACTGTATACAGAGCAGTGTGCGGTAGTCACCGGTGATGGCCGTACCTTGTATACTTGTCCTCACACTGTACAGTACAGGGTACACTACTGTATACAGAACAGTGTGCGGTAGTCACCAGTGATGGCCGTACCTTGTATACTTGTCCTCACACTGTACAGTACAGGATACTACTGTATACAGAGCAGTGTGCGGTAGTCACCGGTGATGGCCGTACCTTGTATACTTGTCCTCACACTGTACAGTACAGGATACTACTGTATACAGAGCAGTGTGCGGTAGTCACCGGTGATGGCCGTACCTTGTATACTTGTCCTCACACTGTACAGTACAGGATACTACTGTATACAGAGCAGTGTGCGGTAGTCACCGGTGATGGCCGTACCTTGTATGCTTGTCCTCACACTGAACAGTACAAGATACACCTTTGTATACAGAGCGGTGTGCGGTAGTCACCGATTATGGCCGTACCTTGTATACTTGTCCTCACACTGTACAGTACAGGATACTACTGTATACAGAGCAGTGTGCGGTAGTCACCGGTGATGGCCGTACCTTGTATACTTGTCCTCACACTGTACAGTACAGGATACTACTGTATACAGAGCAGTGTGCGGTAGTCACCGGTGATGGCCGTACCTTGTATACTTGTCCTCACACTGTACAGTACAGGATACTACTGTATACAGAGCAGTGTGCGGTAGTCACCGGTGATGGCCGTACCTTGTATGCTTGTCCTCACACTGAACAGTACAAGATACACCTTTGTATACAGAGCGGTGTGCGGTAGTCACCGATTATGGCCGTACCTTGTATACTTGTCCTCACACTGTACAGTACAGGATACATTACTGTATACAGAGCGGTGTGTGGTAGTCACCGATTATGGCCGTACCTTGTATATTTGTCCTCACACTGTACAGTACAGGATACTACTGTATACAGAGCAGTGTGCGGTAGTCACCAGTGATGGCCGTACCTTGTATACTTGTCCTCACACTGTACAGTACAGGATACACTACTGTATACAGTGCAGTAGTCACCGGTGATGGCCGTACCTTGTATACTTGTCCTCACACTGTACAGTACAGGATACTACTGTATACAGAGCAGTGTGCGGTAGTCACCGGTGATGGCTGTACCCTGTATACTTGTCCTCACACTGTACAGTACAGGATACACTACTGTATACAGAGCAGTGTGCGGTAGTCACCGGTGATGGCTGTACCTTGTATACTTGTCCTCACACTGTACAGTACAGGATACACTACTGTATACAGAGCAGTGTGCGGTAGTCACCGGTGATGGCTGTACCTTGTATACTTGTCCTCACACTGTACAGTACAGGATACTACTGTATACAGAGCAGTGTGCGGTAGTCACCGGTGATGGCTGTACCCTGTATACTTGTCCTCACACTGTACAGTACAGGATACTACTGTATACAGAGCAGTGTGCGGTAGTCACCGGTGATGGCTGTACCTTGTATACTTGTCCTCACACTGTACAGTACAGGATACTACTGTATACAGAGCAGTGTGCGGTAGTCACCGGTGATGGCTGTACCCTGTATACTTGTCCTCACACTGTACAGTACAGGATACACTACTGTATACAGAGCAGTGTGCGGTAGTCACCGGTGATGGCTGTACCTTGTATTCTTGTCCTCACACTGTACAGTACAGGATACTACTGTATACAGAGCAGTGTGCGGTAGTCACCGGTGATGGCTGTACCTTGTATACTTGTCCTCACACTGTACAGTACAGGATACTACTGTATACAGAGCAGTGTGCGGTAGTCACCGGTGATGGCCGTACCTTGTATACTTGTCCTCACACTGTACAGTACAGGATACATTACTGTATACAGAGCAGTGTGCGGAAGTCACCAGTGATGGCTGTACCTTGTATACTTGTCCTCACACTGTACAGTACAGGATACACTACTGTATACAGTGCAGTAGTCACCGGTGATGGCTGTACCTTGTATACTTGTCCTCACACTGTACAGTACAGGATACACTACTGTATACAGAGCAGTGTACGGTAGTCACCGGTGATGGCTGTACCTTGTATACTTGTCCTCACACTGTACAGTACAGGATACATTACTGTATACAGAGCAGTGTGCGGTAGTCACCAATTATGGCCGTACCTTGTATACTTGTCCTCACACTGTACAGTACAGGATACTACTGTATACAGAGCAGTGTGCGGTAGTCACCAGTGATGGCTGTACCTTGTATACTTGTCCTCACACTGTACAGTACAGGATACACTACTGTATACAGAGCAGTGTGCGGTAGTCACCGGTGATGGCCGTACCTTGTATACTTGTCCTCACACTGTACAGTACAGGATACACTACTGTATACAGAGCAGTGTGCGGTAGTCACCGGTGATGGCCGTACCTTGTATACTTGTCCTCACACTGTACAGTACAGGATACACTACTGTATACAGAGCAGTGTGCGGTAGTCACCGGTGATGGCCGTACCTTGTATACTTGTCCTCACACTGTACAGTACAGGGTACACTACTGTATACAGAGCAGTGTGCGGTAGTCACCGGTGATGGCCGTACCTTGTATACTTGTCCTCACACTGTACAGTACAGGATACTACTGTATACAGAGCAGTGTGCGGTAGTCACCGGTGATGGCCGTACCTTGTATACTTGTCCTCACACTGTACAGTACAGGATACTACTGTATACAGAGCAGTGTGCGGTAGTCACCGGTGATGGCCGTACCTTGTATACTTGTCCTCACACTGTACAGTACAGGATACTACTGTATACAGAGCAGTGTGCGGTAGTCACCGGTGATGGCCGTACCTTGTATGCTTGTCCTCACACTGAACAGTACAAGATACACCTTTGTATACAGAGCGGTGTGCGGTAGTCACCGATTATGGCCGTACCTTGTATACTTGTCCTCACACTGTACAGTACAGGATACATTACTGTATACAGAGCGGTGTGTGGTAGTCACCGATTATGGCCGTACCTTGTATACTTGTCCTCACACTGTACAGTACAGGATACTACTGTATACAGAGCAGTGTGCGGTAGTCACCAGTGATGGCCGTACCTTGTATACTTGTCCTCACACTGTACAGTACAGGATACACTACTGTATACAGTGCAGTAGTCACCGGTGATGGCCGTACCTTGTATACTTGTCCTCACACTGTACAGTACAGGATACTACTGTATACAGAGCAGTGTGCGGTAGTCACCGGTGATGGCTGTACCCTGTATACTTGTCCTCACACTGTACAGTACAGGATACACTACTGTATACAGAGCAGTGTGCGGTCGTCACCGGTGATGGCTGTACCTTGTATACTTGTCCTCACACTGTACAGTACAGGATACACTACTGTATACAGAGCAGTGTGCGGTAGTCACCGGTGATGGCTGTACCTTGTATACATGTCCTCACACTGTACAGTACAGGATACTACTGTATACAGAGCAGTGTGCGGTAGTCACCGGTGATGGCTGTACCCTGTATACTTGTCCTCACACTGGACAGTACAGGATACTACTGTATACAGAGCAGTGTGCGGTAGTCACCGGTTATGGCTGTACCTTGTATACTTGTCCTCACACTGTACAGTACAGGATACTACTGTATACAGAGCAGTGTGCGGTAGTCACCGGTGATGGCTGTACCCTGTATACTTGTCCTCACACTGTACAGTACATGATACACTACTGTATACAGAGCAGTGTGCGGAAGTCACCAGTGATGGCTGTACCTTGTATACTTGTCCTCACACTGTACAGTACAGGATACACTACTGTATACAGTGCAGTAGTCACCGGTGATGGCCGTACCTTGTATACATGTCCTCACACTGTACAGTACAGGATACACTACTGTATACAGAGCAGTGTGCGGTAGTCACCGGTGATGGCCGTACCTTGTATACTTGTCCTCACACTGTACAGTACAGGATACACTACTGTATACAGAGCAGTGTGCGGTAGTCACCGGTGATGGCTGTACCCTGTATACTTGTCCTCACACTGTACAGTACAGGATACTACTGTATACAGAGCAGTGTGCGGTAGTCACCGGTGATGGCTGTACCTTGTATACTTGTCCTCACACTGTACAGTACAGGATACACTACTGTATACAGAGCAGTGTACGGTAGTCACCGGTGATGGCTGTACCTTGTATACTTGTCCTCACACTGTACAGTACAGGATACACTACTGTATACAGAGCAGTGTGCGGTAGTCACCGGTGATGGCTGTACCTTGTATATTTGTCCTCACACTGTACAGTACAGGATACACTTCTGTATACAGTGCAGTGTGCGGTAGTCACCGGTGATGGCCGTACCTTGTATACTTGTCCTCACACTGTACAGTACAGGATACACTACTGTATACAGAGCAGTGTGCGGAAGTCACCAGTGATGGCTGTACCTTGTATACTTGTCCTCACACTGTACAGTACAGGATACACTACTGTATACAGTGCAGTAGTCACCGGTGATGGCCGTATCTTGTATACATGTCCTCACACTGTACAGTACAGGATACACTACTGTATACAGAGCAGTGTGAGGTAGTCACCGGTGATGGCCGTACCTTGTATACTTGTCCTCACACTGTACAGTACAGGATACACTACTGTATACAGAGCAGTGTGCGGTAGTCACCGGTGATGGCCGTACCTTGTATACTTGTCCTCACACTGTACAGTACAGGATACTACTGTATACAGAGCAGTGTGCGGTAGTCACCGGTGATGGCCGTACCTTGTATACTTGTCCTCACACTGTACAGTACAGGATACTACTGTATACAGAGCAGTGTGCGGTAGTCACCGGTGATGGCTGTACCTTGTATACTTGTCCTCACACTGTACAGTACAGGATACACTACTGTATACAGAGCAGTGTACGGTAGTCACCGGTGATGGCTGTACCTTGTATACTTGTCCTCACACTGTACAGTACAGGATACATTACTGTATACAGAGCAGTGTGCGGTAGTCACCAATTATGGCCGTACCTTGTATACTTGTCCTCACACTGTACAGTACAGGATACACTACTGTATACAGAGCAGTGTGCGGTAGTCACCGGTGATGGCCGTACCTTGTATACTTGTCCTCACACTGTACAGTACAGGATACTACTGTATACAGAGCAGTGTGCGGTAGTCACCGGTGATGGCCGTACCTTGTATACTTGTCCTCACACTGTACAGTACAGGATACTACTGTATACAGAGCAGTGTGCGGTAGTCACCGGTGATGGCCGTACCTTGTATACTTGTCCTCACACTGTACAGTACAGGATACACTACTGTATACAGTGCAGTGTGCGGTAGTCACCGATTATGGCCGTACCTTGTATACTGGTCCTCACACTGTACAGTACAGGATACACTACTGTATACAGAGCAGTGTGCGGTAGTCACCGGTGATGGCCGTACCTTGTATACTTGTCCTCACACTGTACAGTACAGGATACTACTGTATACAGAGCAGTGTGCGGTAGTCACCGGTGATGGCCGTACCTTGTATACTTGTCCTCACACTGTACAGTACAGGATACATTACTGTATACAGTGCAGTGTGCGGTAGTCACCGGTGATGGCCGTACCTTGTATACTTGTCCTCACACTGTACAGTACAGGATACACTACTGTATACAGAGCAGTGTGCGGAAGTCACCAGTGATGGCTGTACCTTGTATACTTGTCCTCACACTGTACCGTACAGGATACACTACTGTATACAGTGCAGTAGTCACCGGTGATGGCCGTACCTTGTATACATGTCCTCACATTGTACAGTACAGGATACACTACTGTATACAGAGCAGTGTGTGGTAGTCACCGGTGATGGCCGTACCTTGTATACTTGTCCTCACACTGTACAGTACAGGATACTACTGTATACAGAGCAGTGTGCGGTAGTCACCGGTGATGGCCGTACCTTGTATACTTGTCCTCACACTGTACAGTACAGGATACATTACTGTATACAGAGCAGTGTGCGGTAGTCACCAGTGATGGCTGTACCTTGTATACTTGTCCTCACACTGTACAGTACAGGATACACTACTGTATACAGAACAGTGTGTGGTAGTCACCGGTGATGGCTGTACCTTGTATACTTGTCCTCACACTGTACAGTACAGGATACATTACTGTATACAGAGCAGTGTGCGGTAGTCACCGGTGATGGCCGTACCTTGTATACTTGTCCTCACACTGTACAGTACAGGATACTACTGTATACAGAGCAGTGTGCGGTAGTCACCAGTGATGGCTGTACCTTGTATACTTGTCCTCACACTGTACAGTACAGGATACTACTGTATACAGAGCAGTGTGCGGTAGTCACCAGTGATGGCTGTACCTTGTATACTTGTCCTCACCCTGTACGGTACAGGGTACACTACTGTATACAGAACAGTGTGTGGTAGTCACCGGTGATGGCTGTACCTTGTATACTTGTCCTCACACTGTACAGTACAGGATACACTACTGTATACAGAACAGTGTGTGGTAGTCACCGGTGATGGCTGTACCTTGTATACTTGTCCTCACACTGTACAGTACAGGATACACTACTGTATACAGAGCAGTGTGCGGTAGTCACCGGTGATGGCTGTACCTTGTATACAGTGCAGGTCTCCTATATACTGCAGTGCATGGTGTCAGTATACAGGGGGTATAACATGGCGCCTCCCCTGCAGTCAGCAGACACAACATTAGTCAGAACAGTCACTGTTACCTCTGGCTGCAGACACCCGGCTCTCTGACGAGGAACTGGAGACAGCGAGGACCAGAAACCAGGACGGAGCGGCGGTCATGTGACTGCAGAAGTGCACAAAGGACTACGACAAAATGGCTGGCGCGCTACTCAACTGCACTGTATCTGCAGTATTTGAGGCTATATATAGGTGGCAGTGATCTGATCTTATTAGAAGATTTCTTGTCTCTTACCAGCAAAAAAAAAAAGGGAGCTCGATGAGAAATACTAGTCACACGGAATACTAGTTATAGACCACAACAACATGGAAGCTGTGCTTATACAGCGAGGCACGGATGATCACGTGATATTTCCGTACGATGAATATGCGGAAAGAGCCGTGGAACGCAAGAGCCGGAAGTAGTGAGAAGACATTCCCCTGGGGATGGGGGAGGCGACGGTAGACGTTACACTGTGGTGTCCTATCTGTATATATATATATATAATACAGGAGGAGTAGACTGTAGTGTCCTATCTGTATATATATATAATACAGGAGGAGTAGACTGTAGTGTCCTATCTGTGTTGTTATAATACAGGAGGAGTAGACTGTGGTGTCCTATCTGTATATATATACTACAGGAGGAGTATACTGTAGTGTCCTGTCTGTATATATATACTACAGGAGGAGTAGACTGTAGTGTCCTGTCTGTATATATATATAATACAGAAGGAGTAGACTGTGGTGTCCTATATATATATATATATATATAATACAGGAGGAGTAGATTGTGGTGTCCTATCTGTATATATATACAGTACTGACCAAAAGTTTGGACACACCTTCTCATTCCAAGAGTTTTCTGTATTTTCATGACTATAAAAATTGTAGATTCACACTGAAGGCATCAAAACTATGAATTACCACATGTGGAATTATATACTTAACAAAAAAGTGTGAAACAACTGAAAATATGTCTTATATTCTAGGTTCTTCAGAGTAGCCACCTTTTGCTTTGATTACTGCTTTGCACACTCTTGGCATTCTCTTGATGAGCTTCAAGAGGTAGTCACCTGAAATGGTTTTCACTTCACAGGTGTGCCCTGTCAGGTTTAATAAGTGGGATTTCTTGCCTTATAAATGGGGTTGGGACCATTAGTTGTGTTGTTCAGAAGTCAGGTGGATACACAGCTGATAGTCCTATTGAATGGAGTGTTAGAATTTGTATTATTGCAAGAAAAAAGCAGCTAAGTAAAGAAAAACGAGTGGCCATCATTACTTTAAGAAATGAAGGTCAGTTAGTCCGAAAAATTGGGAAAACTTTGAAAGTGTCCCCAAGTGCATTGACCAAAACCATCAAGCGCTACAAAGAAACTGGCTCACATGTGGACCGCCACAGGAAAGGAAGACCAAGAGTCACCTCTGCTGCGGAGGATAAGTTCATCCGAGTCACCAGCCTCAGAAATCGCAGGTTAACAGCAGCTCAGATTAGAGATCAGGTAAATGCCACACAGAGTTCTAGCAGCAGACACATCTCTACAACAACTGTTAAGAGGAGACTGTGTGCAGCAGGCCTTCATGGTAAAATAGCTGCTAGGAAACCACTGCTAAGGACAGGCAACAAGCAGAAGAGACTTGTTTGGGCTAAAGAACACAAGGAATGGACATTAGACCTGTGGAAATCTGTGCTTTGGTCTGATGAGTTCAAATTTGAGATCTTTGGTTCCAACCACCGAGTCTTTGTGCGACGCAGAAAAGGTGAACGAATGGACTCTACATGCCTGGTTCCCACCGTGAAGCATGGAGGAGGAGGTGTGATGGTGTGGGGGTGCTTTGCTGGTGACACTGTTGGGGATTTCTTCAAAATTGAAGGAATACTGAACCAGCATGGTTACCACAGCATCTTGCAGCGGCATGCTATTCCATCCGGTTTGCGTTTAGTTGGACCATCATTTATTTTTCAACAGGACAATGACCCCAAACACACCTCCAGACTGTGTAAGGGCTATTTGACCAAGAAGGAGAGTGATGGGGTGCTACGCCAGATGACCTGGCCTCCACAGTCACCAGACCTGAACCCAATCGAGATGGTTTGGGGTGAGCTGGACCGCAGAGTGAAGGCAAAAGGGCCAACAAGTGCTAAGCATCTCTGGGAACTCCTTCAAGACTGTTGGAAGACCATTTCAGGTGACTACCTCTTGAAGCTCATCAAGAGTGTGCAAAGCAGCAATCAAAGCAAAAGGACCTAGAATATAAGACATATTTTCAGTTGTTTCACACGTTTTTGTTAAGTATATAATTCCACATGTGTTAATTCATAGTTTTGATGCCTTCAGTGTGAATCTACAATTTTTATAGTCATGAAAATACAGAAAACTCTTGGAATGAGAAGGTGTGTCCAAACTTTTGGTCTGTACTGCATATATATAAAAAAAAAATAATTTAAAAGGCAGGAAAATATTTTCCGAAATTTTCCTCCTAAAGGTCTTGAGCACTAAGCCTGGTGCGCTTGTCCCAGAGTTCAGTGACATCATGCTGATACATTGTGTCGTGACGAAGAAGGTTGGTAGGAAAGGGATCCCTCTGTGCCTGCAGGATATCAACAAACCTTCTGGCCTTTGCTCCTTGCTGACACATCTATAGGGGACATTTTCTATAGGTATTTATTCATTTTTAACATTTTCTTGAGGATTCAGGCTCCTTTAATTTTTATACAAGTGATGACCTGGCAGAGAAAAATCCAAATCCAAGGTGCTGAGTATTTGAGGATTGGGTTGTCCAACTAAGAATGGCTGCAATATCTTCTCTTGGAAGTGGCCAAAACCCAACCCACTCCACCATCCCATAATTGCAAAACACTACAGTCTGCTCCTCCTGTGTTATAATTATGAGACACTACAGTCTGCTCCTCCTGTGTTATAATCATGAGACACTACAGTATGCTCCTCCTGTGTTATAATCATGAGACACTACAGTCTGCTCCTCCTGTGTTATAATCATGAGACACTACAGTCTGCTCCTCCTGTGTTATAATCATGAGACAATACAAGCTGCTCCTCCTGTGTTTTATTCGTGAGATATTTCATTCTGCTCCTCCTGTGTTACTATTATGAGACACTACAGTCTGCTCCTCCACCGTAATAATTATGAGACACTACAGTCTGCTTCTCCTATGTATAAATTTTGAGACACTACAGTCTGCTCCTATAGCACAATAATTATGAGACACTACAGTCTGCTCCTCACGTATTATAATAAGGAGACACTGCAGTCTGCTCTTCGTGTTATAATTATGAGACACTACAGTCTGCTCCTCCTGTGTCATAATTATGCGACACTACAGTCTGCTTCTCCTGTGTTATAATTACGAGACACTACAGTCTGCTGCTCCTGTTTTATAATTATGAGGCACCACAGTCTGCTCCTTCTGTGTTATAATTATGATACACTACAATCTGCTCCTCCTGTGTTTTATACATGAGACACTACAGGCTTCTCCTCCTGTGTTACTATTATTAGACACTGCAGTCTGCTCCTCCAGTGTAATAATTATGAGACACTACAGTCTGCTCCTCCTCCTGTTTTATAATTATGAGACACTACAGTCTTCTCCGGTGTTATAATTATGAGACACTAAAGTCTGCTTCTCCTATGTATAAGTTTTGAGACACTACAGTCTGCTCCTCCAGCACAATAATTATGAGACACTACAGTCTGCTCCTGTTATAATTATTAGACAATACAGTCTGCTCACCTGAGTTACAATTATGAGACACTATAATCTGCTCCTCCTGTTATAATTATGAGACACTACAGTCTGCTCCTCCTGTGTTTTATTCGTGAGATATTTCATTCTGCTCCTCCTGTGTTATGACTACGAGACACTACAGTCTGCTCCTCTTGTGTTATAATTATGAGAAACTACAGTTTGCCCCTCCTGTGTTATAATTACGAGACACTAAAGTCTGCTCCTCCTTTGTTTTATTCATGAGACACTATAATCTGCTCTTCCTTTATTTTATTCATGAGACACTACAGTTTGCTCCTCCTACTGTGTTATAATTATGAGACACTACAGTCTGCCCCTCCTGTGTTATAATTATGAGACACTACAATCTGCTCCTCCAGCGTAATAATTATGAGACACTACAGTCTGCCCCTCCTGTGTTATAATTATGAGACACTATAATCTGCTCCTCCTTTGTGTTATTCATGAGACACTACAGTCTGCTCCTCCTGTTATAATTATGAGACACTACAGTCTGCTCCTCCTGTGTTATAATTATGAGACAATACAATCTGCTCCTCCTGTGTTTTATTCGTGAGATATTTCATTCTGCTCCTCCTGTGTTACTATTATCAGACACTACAGTCTGCTCCTCCTGTGTTACTATTATCAGACACTACAGTCTTCTCCTCCAGCGTAATAATTATGAGACACTACAGTCTGCTCCTCTTGTGTTATAATTATGAGACACTACAGTCTGCTCCTCTTGTGTTATAATTATGAGACACTATAATCTGCTCCTCCTTTGTTTTATTCATGAGACACTACAATCTGCTCCTCTTGTGTTATAATTATGAGACACTACAGTCTGCTCCTCCTGCGTAATAATTATGAGACACTACAATCTGCTCCTCCTACTGTGTTTTATTTGTGAGATATTTCATTCTGCTCCTCCTGTGTTATGACTACGAGACACTACAGTCTGCTCCTCCACCGTAATAATTATGAGACACTACAGTCTGATCCTTGTGTTATAATTATGAGACACTACAGTCTGCTCCTCCTGTCTTATAATTATGAGACACTACAGTCTGCTCCTCCTACTGTGTTATAATTATGAGACACTACAGTCTGCCCCTCCTGTGTTATAATTATGAGACACTACAGTCTGCCCCTCCTGTGTTATAATTATGAGACACTATCATCTGCTCCTCCTTTGTTTTATTCATGAGACACTACAGTCTGCTCCTCCTGCTGTGTTATAATTATGAGACACTACAGTCTGCTCCTCCAGCGTAATAATTATGAGACACTACAGTCCGCTTCTCGTGGTGGATGAGTTGGACCTCTTCTTTGCACGGAACAACACACCAGAAGTTTTCCCCACCCTATTGTGGGAATCTCACAAACCTTTCATAAGAGGGCTTCTCATTTCGAAAGCTACGGCACTTAAGCGGGAAAGACAGAGGGAGATAGACTCTATCCTGGCCCAGATTTCGACCCTTGAGAGAGTTCACAAATTGCAAACCCTCAACTCCGTTCATGCTGACCTAGTCGCTCTTCGAGAAAAACTGAAAAAAGCATTAAACCACACTGCAGCGAAACAGCTCATGTACTCAAGAATGCGTTTATACGCACACGGAAATAAAGGAGGCAAACTGATGTCAGCAATGATAAAGAAAGAGAAAGCCAAAGCGCTCATTCCAGCAATTAGAACTCCTACAGGTCGACTGGTTAACGACACACCTACTATAGCCAAGTCATTCCACTCTTACTATTCTGCACTTTATAATCTACAAAGAGATGCCCCCCCTCCTCCCCTCCAGTAACTCCAGCTACCATCAGAGAATTCTTTAAAGATCTCTCCTTACCCTCAATCACAGAATCCGAGGGAGCCAAACTTCTCCAGCTGATCACCTTAGAAGAGGTCCGCCAGACACTCCATAGTTTTCCAACGGGTAAAAGCCCAGGTCCGGATGGACTACCGCTACTATATTACTCATCATTCCAAACCCAGCTTCTCCCACGTCTCACTGACTTTTGTAATGCACTTCTCCAAGGTACCCCCATGGCGCACCAGGCCCAGGAGGCCCACATCACACTTATTCCCAAAGAAGGAAAGGATTTGGCCCAATGCAGTAGTTATAGGCCCATATCCCTTCTAAACGTTGATTTAAAAATATGGGCCAAACTCCTGGCTCTCAGGCTTAGACACCTAATTCCAAACCTTCTTAATGATGAACAATCAGGTTTTGTGAAAAGGAGAGAAGGGAAAGAGAACACCATCCTTCTACTACACGCCATAGCTATTGCCAAAAAGACCACACGCCCTCTAATTTTATTGGGTGTGGATGCCGAAAAGGCATTCGACAGGGTAAACTGGGCCTTCATGAATGTGACGTTTGAAACCTTCGGTTTCCCCCGAGATTTCATAAAAGTGATATTCTCCCTCTACTCTCAACCCCGACTAAAAGTGAACGGTACCCTGTCAGATTACTTCAATATCACAAATGGAACCAGACAAGGATGCCCCCTCTCCCCCACCCTGTTCATCCTCACTCTAGAAGTTCTCCTCCAGGCTGTCCGTCAATACCCCCACATACATGGTTTCTCAGTCTCCAATCAAACCCTACAATCAGTGGCCTTTGCGGATGATGTATTGTTTCTAGTCACTAGACCGGCAGTGGGTCTACCACACCTCACTGAACTAATCGGCAAACTATCCAACTATAGAGTAAATAGTTCGAAGTCTGAAGTCCTTAACATCTCACTACAGGCTCTTCAAGCACAGAGGCATAGCACCAACTCACCCTATACGTGGAAGAAAACATCTATAAAATATCTAGGTATCCACCTACAGACCACTGTTCAAGAGGTTTACCCAAGAAATTATGTCCCCCTTTTACAAGAGGTAAAAACCTTACTTCAAACATATGACCTTCCATATCTATCCTGGCTGGGGAGAAGAAACCTGCTCCAAACCTTCATTGTTCCAAAAATAATATACACTTTCCAGATGCTCCCTATTTCTCTACCGAAAGCCTTCCAATCCCTCCGTAGGATATTTATGGCCTTTCTCTGGAAACACAAGACTCCCCGCTTGGCATACCAGCTTATGATTAAGAGTAAAGCAGAGGGAGGTATATCTATCTATACAACTCTCCAGATGGATGGCATATGTGGCACCGATTAAATGCCCTATTATCAATACACTGGCCCGACTTTTCTGCAACAACTATGGCTCCCTGACACACGACCTAGAAAGAGACAGGACCTGGACCCCCTGATCCACGGCCCATGCGAGACTTGGCACCACTACAAGGACAAGCTTTCTCCATCCCCCTCCCCCATTATACCGGCAAACCTAGCCCCGGTCTTACTCCACTCCACTAAAAACCCCCCAAAGATTCAACAGGACCCACGCAAACGCCTCAAGAGAATTTCTGGCACAAACTTAGATTTCTAGGGCTTAAAGACCTGATAGATCAGAAGCTCCCAGTTAGTCAACAGGATCTCCAACGCCTGGTCCCTGAGATCCGCTTAAATTTTCTACATTATGCGCAACTGTCCTCTACGATAACAGACATAAACAAGATATCTTCCACAGATAGGCCGCTTACTCAGTTAGAAAATAGCTTGACATCCAATCTCTTATCGCCAAGAAAGATCTCCTCATGTAAAACTGCTTTGTCCACCACCCCGGGGACCTCGAAGCCAGCTTTCATACTAGCGTGGGAAAAAGAACTGGATTTCATGATACCTGAGGAAGACGTCCCATCGATTCTTAAATACTCGCATGGCTCCTCCACCTGCATCAGGCTACAAGAATCCCACTACAAAATACTAACCAGGTGGTACAGGACACCAGACTGGCTCTTTACACACAATCACATAGATTTCAACTTGTGTTGGCGCTGTCAAAAACTTCCAGGTACCATGCTCCACATCTGGTGGACCTGCGAGCGTGTTCGGAGCTTCTGGAAAGATGTTGAAATCTCCATCGCACAAATAACTAATATGCCACACTCTCTCACCCCTGATGGAGTACTCCTCGCCAGATGCCAAGCAGGCCCTCAACCCCCAGGCTCTGCCCTAACATCACACCTCATAGAGGCAGCCAAATCAAAATTGATTTCCCTGTTCTGGCTCCAGAAGACACCTCCCTCACTACAACTATGGAAAGAAAAAGTCCACCAGATTGCGAGATTTGAAGAACTGATTAGCTGGAAGAAAAGAAGACACGACCAGTACCAGAGAATGTGGTCCCCCTGGTGAGATTCCATCAAATAAGCCCTGGCCTCACCTACATCCCCCCCCCCCACCCTATTCCTTCCTTCACAGCATTCGGAATACCGTCATTAGCTTAAAATACACTACATCACATATAACCCCACTATACATACACTATACATACATACACTATACACTATATACAGTATATATATGATTATTAGAAGGTTGACACATTGCTTCACGGGACACCCACATCTCATGTTTTGTGACCTCTGTTAACCTGTTATACCTTTATAATAAAATGCCATTAGTTTAATACATTAGCATATTTCAGTATAGGAATCTATGCTTTGTCACTGAAGCCATGTGAACCCAACAAGTCACTATCAAACCACATACTCAATGTATTTGTTTATTTACCCACCCCATCTACCTTCTCTTTTGTGAACAATTATTTGTGCTTTTGTATGTAAAAATTGTAAAAATTCAATAAAAAGAGAATTATAAAAAATAAATAAATAAATATGAGACACTACAGTCTTCTCCTCCTGTGCTATAATCACGAGACACTACAGTCTCTTCCTGCTGTTATAATTGCGAGTTACTACAGTCTGCTCCTCCTGTGTTATAAATACGGGACACTACAGTCTGCTTCTCCTGCGTTATAAATACGGAACACTACAGTCTGGTCCTTATCTTATAATTATGAGACACTACAATCTGCTCCTCCTGTGTTATAATTATGAAACACTACAGTCTGCTCCTCCTGCGTTATAAATACAGGACACTACAGTCTGGTCCTTGTGTTATAATTATGAGACACCACAGTCTGCTCCTCCTGCGTTATAAATACGGGACACTACAGTCTGGTCCTTGTGTTATAATTATGAGACACTACAGTCTGCTCCTCCTGCTTTATAATTATGAGACACTACAGTCTGTTTTTCCTGTGTTATACTTATGAGACACTACAGTCTGCTCCTCCTGTGTTTTATTCATGAGACACTACAGTCTGCTCCTCCTATGTTACGATTATCAGACACTACAGTCTGCTCATCCTATATTATAATTATGAGACACTACAGTCTGCTCTTCCATATCAATAAATAATCATAAATAATCATAATGATAAATAATTATGAAACACTACAGTCTGCTCCTCCTATGCTATAATTATGAGATACTACAGTCTGCTTCTCCTGTGTTATAATTATGAGACACTACAGTCTCCTCCTTCTTGGGACCATGGAGGAGCTGGAGCACCCACCCCAAGCCCCGTCACGTCCCACTTGGGCCCAGGGGGGAGCTGGAGCCCAACGCCGCAAGCCCCCGTCGCATCCCCCTGGGGCCCAGAGAGGAACCGCAGCCCCCCGCCGCAAGCCCTGTCGCGTCCCTCTTCGGCCCAGGGGGATAGCCGGAGCCCCCCGCCTCCGCAAACCCCGTCGCGTTCCCCTTGGGCCCAGGGGAGGAGCCGGAGCCCCCCGCCTCCGCAAACCCCGTCGCGTCCCCCTTGGGCCCAGGGGGGGGAGCCGGAGCCCCCCGCCTCCGCAAGCCCCGTCGCGTCCCCCTTGGGCCCAGGGGGGTAGCCGTAGCCCTCCGCCTCCGCAAGCCCCGACATTTCCACCTTAGCCGGAGCCCTCCGCCTCCGCAAGCCTCGTCACGTCCCCCTTGGGCCCAGGGGGGAGCCGGAGCCCCCCCGCCTCCGCAATCCCCGTCGCGTCCCCCTAGGGCCCAGGGGGGGAGCCGGAGCACCCCATCTCCGCAAGCCCCGTCGCGTCCCCCTTGGGCCCAGGGGGGGAAGCCGCAACCCCCCATCTCCGCAAGCCCCGTCGCGTCCCCCTTGGGCCCAGGGAGGTAGCCGGAGCCCCCCACCTCCGAAAACCCCGTCACGTCCCCCTTGGGCCCAGGGGAGGAGCCGGAGCCCCCCACCTTTGCAAGCCCCGTCGCGTCCCCCTTAGATCAAGGGGGGAAGCCGGAGCTCCCCGCCTTCGCAAGCCCCGTCAGGTCCCCCTTGGGGCCAGGGGGGGGGCCGAGCCCCCCGTCCTGCAAGCCCCATCAAGTCCCCCTTGGGCCCAGGGGGGGAGCCGGAGCCCCCCACCTTCGCAAGCCCCGTCGCGTCCCCCTTGGGCCCAGGGGTGTAGCCGTAGCCCTCCGCCTCCGCAAGTCCCGTCGCGTCCCCCTTGGGCCCAGGGGTGTAGCCGTAGCCCTCCGCCTCCGCAAGTCCCGTCACATCCCCCCTTAGCCGGAGCCCCCCGCCTCCGCAAGCCCCATAGCGTCCCCCGTGGGCCTAGGGAGGGGCCGGGGCCCCCTGCCTCCGCAAGCCCCGTCGCATCCCCCTTGGGCCCAGGGGGGGGAGCCGGAGCCCCCCTCCTCCACAAGCCCTGTCGCATCCCCCTTGGGCCAAGGGGGGGAGCTGGAGCCCCCAGCCTCCGCAAACCCCGTCGCGTCCCCCTTGAGCCCAGGGGGGCGCCGGAGCTTCCCGCCTCCGCATAACCCTAACCGTAACCCTCCGACGCAAGCCCTGTCGCGTCCCCTTTGCGTCCAGGATGGAGCCGGAGGACCCCCACCGCCGCAAGCCCCGTCGCTCCCCTTGGGCCCAGGGGGGAGCCGGAGCCCCCCACCTCCGCAAGCCCCGTCGCGTCCCTCTTGGGCCCAGGGGGGGAGCCGGAGCCCCCCTCCTCCACAAGCCCTGTCGCATCCCCCTTGGGCCAAGGGGGGGAGCTGGAGCCCCCAGCCTCCGCAAACCCCGTCGCGTCCCCCTTGAGCCCAGGGGGGCGCCGGAGCTTCCCGCCTCCGCATAACCCTAACCGTAACCCTCCGACGCAAGCCCTGTCGCGTCCCCTTTGCGTCCAGGATGGAGCCGGAGGACCCCCACCGCCGCAAGCCCCGTCGCTCCCCTTGGGCCCAGGGGGGAGCCGGAGCCCCCCACCTCCGCAAGCCCCGTCGCGTCCCTCTTGGGCCCAGGGGGGGAGCCGGAGCCCCCCGCCTGCACAAGCCCCTCGCTTCCCCCTTGGGCCCAGGGGGGGAGCCGGAGCCCCCCGCAAGCCCCGTCACGTCCCCCTTGGTCCCAGAGGGGGAGACAGAGCCCCCAGCCTCCGCAAGCCCCGTCGCGTCCCCCTTGGGCCCAGGGAGGAGCCGGAGCCCCCCGCCTCCGCAAGCCCCGTCGCATCCCCCTTGGGATAAGGAAGCGGGACCCAGTGGGGGCCGGAGTCCCCCCGCCTCCACAAGCCCCGTCGCGTCCCCCGTGGGCTCAGGAAGCGGGACCCAGGGAGGGCCGGGGCACCCCCGCCGCAAGATCCGTTGCGTCCCCCTTGGGCCCAGGGGAAAGCCGGAGACCCCGCCTCCGCAAACCCCGTTGCGTCCCCCTTGGGCCCAGGGGGGCTGGAGCCCCTGCCTCCGCAAGCCCCATCGTGTCCCCCTTGGGCCCGGGGGGGAGCCGGAGCCTCCCCGCCTCCCTAAGCCCCGTCGCGTCCTCCTTGGGTCCAGGGGGAGCCTGAGCCCTCCTCCTCTGCAAGCCCCGTCGCATCCCCCTTGGGCCACGGGGGGGACCCGGAGCTTCCCGCCTCCGCATAACCTTAACCCTAACCCTCCGCCGTAAGTCCTGTCGTGTCCCCTTTGGGCTCAAGGGGGAGCCGGAGCCCCCCACCGCCGCAAGCCCCGTCGCTCCCCTTGGGCCCAGGGGGGAGCCGGAGCCCCCCGCCTACGCAAGCCCCGTCGCGTCCCCCTTGGGCCCAGGGGGGGGGAGCCGGAGCCCCCCGCCTCCGCAAGCCCCGTCGTGTCCCCCCTTGGGCTCAAGGGGTAGCCGGAGTCTTCCACCTCCGCAAACTCCGTCGCGTCCCCCTTGGGCTCAGGAAGCGGAACCCAGGGAGAGCCGGAGACCCCCGCCGCAAGACCCATCGCGTCCCCCTTGGGCACAGGGGAGGAGTCGGAGCTCCCCGCCACCGCAAGCCCCGTCGCTTCCCCCTTGGGCCCAGGGGGGGAGCCAGAGCCCCCCGCCTCCGCAAGCCCCGTCGCGTCCCCCTTGGGCAAAGAGGGGGCCAGAGACCCCTGCCTCCGCAAGCCCCGTCGTGTCCCCCCTTGGGCCCGGGGAGGAGCCGGAGCCCCCCGCCTCCGCAAGCCCCGTCGCGTCCCCCTTGGACTCAGGAAGAGGGACCAAGGGAGGGCTGGAGCCCCCCTCCTCCACAAGCCCCGTCGCATCCCCCTTGGGCCAAGGGGGGGAGCCGGAGCCCCCAGCCTCCGCAAACCACATTGCGTCCCCCTTGAGCCCAGGGGAGGAACCGGAGCTTCCCGCCTCCGCATAACCCTAACCATAACCCTCCGTCGCAAGTTCTGTCGCGTCCCCTTTGGGTCCAGGATGGACCCGGAGGACCCCCACCGCCACAAGCCCCGTCGATCCGCTTGGGCCCAGGGGGGGAGCCGGAGCCCCCCACCTCCGCAAGCCCCGTCGCGTCCCCCTTGGGCCCAGGGGGGGAGCCAGAGCCCCCCGCCTCCGCAAGCCCCGTCACGTCCCCCTTGGTCCCAGAGGGGGAGACAGAGCCCCCAGCCTCCGCAAGCCTTGTCGCATCCCCCTTGGGCCCAGGGGGGAGCCGGAGCCCCCCCGCCTCCGCAAGCCCCGTCGCATCCCCCTTGGGCTAAGGAAACGGGACGCAGTGGGGGCCGGAGCCCCCCGCCTCCACAAGCCCCGTCGCGTCCCCCTTGGGCTCAGGAAGCGGCACCCAGGGAGGGCCAGGGCCCCCCGCCGCAAGATCCGTCGCGTCCCCTTTGGGCTCAAGGGGGAGCCGGAGCCCCCCACCGCCGCAAGCCCCGTCGCTCCACTTGGGCCCGGGGGGTAGCCGGAGCCCCCCGCCTCCGCAAACCCCATCGCGTCCCCCTTGGGCCCAGGGGAGGAGAAGTAGCCCCCCGCCTCCGCAAACTCCAATCCGTCCCCCTTGGGCTCAGGAAGCGGGACCCAGGGAGGGCCGGAGCCCCTCGCCGCAAGACCCATCGCATCCTCCTTGGGCCCAGTGGGGAGCCGGAGCCCCCCGCCTCCGCAAACCACGTCGCGTCCCACTTGGGCCCAGGAGAGGAGCCGGAGCACCCCGCCTCCGCAAGCCCCATCGCGTCCCTCTTGGGCCTAGGGGGGAAGCCGGAGCACCCCCGCCTCCACAAGACCCGTCGCGTCCCCCTTGGGCAAAGAGGGGGCCAGAGACCCCTGCCTCCGCAAGCCCCGTCGCGTCCCCCTTGGGCCCGGGGAGGAGCCGGAGCCCCCCGCCTCCGCAAGCCCCGTCGCGTCCCCCTTGGGCCCGGGGAGGAGCCGGAGCCCCCCGCCTCCGCAAGCCCCATCGCGTCCCCCTTGGGCCCAGGGGGGGGAGCCGGTGCCCCCCCTCCTCCACAAGCCCCGTCGCGTCCCCCTTGGGCTCAGGAAGAGGGACCAAGGGAGGGCCGGAGCCCCCCCTCCTCCACAAGCCCCGTCGCATCCCCCTTGGGCCAAGGGGGGAGCCGGAGCCCCCAGCCTCCGCAAACCCCGTCGCGTCCCCCTTGAGCCCAGGGGAGGAGCCGGAGCTTCCCGCCTCCGCATAACCCTAACCATAGCCCTCCGCCGCAAGTCCTGTCGCGTCCCCTTTGGGTCCAGGATGGACCCGGAGGACCCCCACCGCCGCAAGCCCCGTCGCTCCGCTTGGGCCCAGGGGGGAGCCGGAGCCCCCCACCTCCGAAAGCCCCGTCGCGTCCCCCTTGGGCCCAGGGGGGAGCCGGAGCCCCCCGCCTCCGCAAGCCCCGTCGCTTCCCCCTTGGGCCCAGGGGGGGAGCCAGAGCCCCCCGCCTCCGCAAGCCCCGTCACGTCCCCCTTGGTCCCAGAGAGGGAGACAGAGCCCCCAGCCTCCGCAAGCCTCGTCGCATCCCCCTTGGACCCAGGGGGGAGCCGGAGCCCCCCGCCTCCGCAAGCCCCGTCGCAACCTCTTGGGCTAAGGAAGCGGGACCCAGTGGGGGCCGAAGCCCCCCGCCTCCACAAGCCCCGTCGCGTCCCCCTTGGGCTCAGGAAGCGGGACCCAGGGAGGGCCAGGGCCCCCCGCCGCAGGATCCGTCGCGTCCCCTTTGGGCTCAAGGGGGAGCCGGAGCCCCCCCACCGCCGCAAGCCCCGTCGCTCCACTTGGGCCCGGGGGGTAGCCGGAGTCCCCCCGCCTCCGCAAACCCCATCGCGTCCCCCTTGGGCCCAGGGGAGGAGAAGTAGCCCCCCGCCTCCGCAAACTCCAATCCGTCCCCCTTGGGCTCAGGAAGCGGGACCCAGGGAGGGCCGGAGCCCCTCGCCGCAAGACCCATCGCATCCTCCTTGGGCCCAGTGGGGAGCCGGAGCCCCCCACCTCCGCAAACCACGTCGCGTCCCCCTTGGGCCCAGGAGAGGAGCCGGAGCACCCCGCCTCCGCAAGCCCCGTCGCGTCCCTCTTGGGCCTAGGGGGGGAGCCGGAGCACCCCGCCTCCACAAGACCCGTCGCGTTCTTCTTGGGCCCAGGCGGGGAGCCGGAGCCCCCCGCCTCCGCAATCCCCATCGTGTCCCACTTGGGCTCAAGGGGGAGCCAGAGCCCCCTGCCTCCGCAAACCCCGTCGCGTCTCCTTTGGGCTCAGGAAGCAGAACCCAGGGAGGGCCGGAGCCCCCCGACGCAAGACCCATCGCGTCCCCCTTGGAGCCCAGTGGGGAGCCGGAGCCCCCCGCCTCCGCAAACCCCATCGCGTCCCCCTTGGGCCCAGGGGAGGAGTCGGAGCCCGCCGCCTCCGCAAGCCCCGTCGCGTCTCCTTTGGGCTCAGGAAGCGGAACCCAGGGAGGGCCGGAGCCCCCCGACGCAAGACCCATCGCGTCCCCCTTGGAGCCCAGTGGGGAGCCGGAGCCCCCCGCCTCCGCAAACCCCATCGCGTCCCCCTTGGGCCCAGGGGAGGAGTCGGAGCCCCCCACCGCCGCAAGCCCCGTCGCTCCCCTTGGGCCCAGGGGGGAGCCGCAGCCCCCCCGCCTACGCAAGCCCCGTCGCGTTCCCCTTGGGCCCAGGGGGGGAGCCGGAGCCCCCCGCCTCCGCAAGCCCCGTCGTGTCCCCATTGGGTTCAAGGGGTAGCCGGAGCCTTCCACCTCCGCAAACTCCGTCGCGTCCCCCTTGGGCTCAGGAAGCGGAACCCAGGGAGGGCCGGAGACCCCCGCCGCAAGACCCATCGCGTCCCCCTTGGCACAGGGGAGGAGTCGGAGCTCCCCTCCACCGCAAGCCCCGTCGCTTCCCCCTTGGGCCCAGGGGGGAGCCAGAGCCCCCCGCCTCCGCAAGCCCCGTCGCGTTCCCCTTAGGCAAAGAGGGGGCCAGAGACCCCTGCCTCCGCAAGCCCCGTCGTGTCCCCCTTGGGCCCGGGGAGGAGCCGGAGCCCCCCGCCTCCGCAAGCCCCGTCGCGTCCCCCTTGGGCCCAGGGGGGGAGCCGGTGCCCCCCTCCTCCACAAGCCCCGTCGCGTCCCCCTTGGGCTCAGGAAGAGGGACCAAGTGAGGGCCGGAGCCACCCTCCTCCACAAGCCCCGTCGCATCCCCCTTGGGCCAAGGGGGGGAGCCGGAGCCCCCAGCCTCCACAAGCCCCGTCGCATCCCCCTTGGGCCTAGGGGGGGAGCCGGAGCACCCCGCCTCCACAAGACCCGTCGCGTTCTTCTTGGGCCCAGGAGGGGAGCCGGAGCCCCCCGCCTCCGCAATCCCCGTCGTGTCCCACTTGGGCTCAAGGGGGAGCCGGAGCCCCCTGCCTCCGCAAACCCCGTCGCGTCTCCTTTGGGCTCAGGAAGCGGAACCCAGGGAGGGCCGGAGCCTCCCGACGCAAGACCCATCGCGTCCCCCTTGGAGCCCAGTGGGGAACCGGAGCCCCCCGCCTCCGCAAACCCCATCGCGTCCCCCTTGGGCCCAGGGGGAGTAGTCGGAGCCCGCCGCCTCCGCAAGCCCCATCGCGTCCCACTTGGGCCCAGGGAGGGCCGGAGCCCCCTGCCTCCGCAAGCCCCGTCACGTCCCCCTTGGGCCTAGGGGGGAGCCGGAGCACCCCGCCTCCGCAAGACCCGTCGCGTTCTTCTTGGGCCCAGGCGGGGAGCCGGAGCCCCTCGCCTCCGCAATCCCCGTCGTGTCCCACTTGGGCTCAAGGGGGAGCCGGAGCCCCCCGCCTCCGCAAACCCCGTCGCGTCCCCCTTGAGCCCAGGGGGGGGAGCCGGAGCTTCCCGCCTCCGCATAACCCTAACCGTAACCCTACGCCGCAAGCCCTGTCGCGTCCCATTTGGGTCCAGGATGGAGCCGGAGGACCCCCACCGCCGCAAGCCCCGTCGCTCCCCTTGGGCCCAGGGGGGAGCCGGAGCCGCCCACCTCCGCAAACCCCGTCGTGTCCCCCTTGGGCCCAGGGGGGGATCCGGAGCCCCCCCGCCTCCGCAAGCCCCGTCGCTTCCCCCTTGGGCCCAGGGGGGGAGCCGGAGCCCCCCGCCTCCGCAAGCCCCGTCGTGTCCCCCTTGGGCCCAAGGGGGAGCCAGAGCCCCCCGCCTCCGCAAACCCCGTCGCGTCCCCCTTGGGCTCAGGAAGCGGGACCCAGGGAGGGCCGGAGCCCCCCGCCGCCGCAAGCCCCGTCGCACCCCCTTGGGCCCAGAAGGGAAGCCAGAGCCCCCCGCATCCGCAAGCCCCGACGCCTCTCACTTCGGCCCAGTGGGGGAGCCGGAGACCCCCTTCTCCGCAAGCCCCGTTGCGTCCCCCTTGGGCCCAGGGGAGAGCCAGATCTTCCCACCTCCGCAAGTCCCGTTGCGTCCCCCTTGGCCCACGGGGGAGCCGGAGCCCCCGCCTCCGCAAGCCCTGTCGTGTCCCCTTTGGGCCCGGGGGGAAGCCGGAGCCCCCCGTCTCCACAAACCCCGTCGCGTCCCCCTTGGGCCCGGGGGTCCAGAGACCCCTGCCTCCGCAATCCCCTTCATGTCCCACTTCGGCCCAGGAGGGGAGCAAGAGCTCCCCTCCTCCGCAAGCCCCGTCGCGTCCCCCTTGGGCCCAGGGGGGGAGCCGGAGCACCCCGCCTCCGCAAACCCCGTCGCGTCCCCCTTGGGCTCAGGAAGCAGGACCCAAGGAAGGGCTGGAGCCCCCCGCCGCCGCAAGCCCCGTTGCACCCCCTTGGGCCCAGAAGGGGAGCCGGAGCCCCCCGCCTCCGCAAACCCCATGGCGTCCCCCTATGGCCCAGGGGGGGGGAGCCGGAGCTTCCCGCCTCCGCATAACCCTAACCCTCCGCAGCAAGCCCCGTCGTGTCCCCCTTGGTCCCAGAGGGGGAGACAGAGCCCCCAGCCTCCGCAAGCCCCGTCGCATCCCCCTTGGGCTAAGGAAGCGGGACCCAGTGGGGGCAGGAGCCCCCCCGCCTCCACAAGCCCCGTCGCGTCCCCCTTTGGCCCAGAGGGGGCCGGAGCCACCTGCCTCCGCAAGCCCCGTCGTGTCCCCCCTTGGGCTCAAGGGGGAGCCGGAGCCCCCCACCTCCGCAAACTCCATCGCGTTCCCCTTGGGCTCAGGAAGCGGGACCCAGGGAGGGCCGGAGCCCCTCGCCGCAAGACCCATCGCGTCCCCCTTGAGCCCAGTGGGGAGATGGAGCCCCCCGCCTCCACAAACCCCGTCGCGTCCCCCTTGGGCCGAGGAGAGGAGCCGGAGCACCCCCGCCTCCGCAAGCCCCGTCGCGTCCCTTTTGGGCCTAGGGGGGGAGCCGGAGCCCCCCGCCTCCGCAATACCCGTCATGTCCCACTTGGGCTCAAGGGGGAGCCGGAACCCCACGCCTCCGCAAACCCCGTCGCGTCTCCTTTGGGCTCAGGAAGCAGAACCCAGGGAGGGCCGGAGCCCCCCGCCGCAAGACCCATCGCGTCCCCCTTGGAGCCCAGGGGGGAGCCGGAGCCCCCCGCCTCCGCAAACCCCATCGCGTCCCCCTTGGGCCCAGGGGAGGAGCCGGAGATTCCCGCCTCCGCATAACCCTAACCCTAACTCTCCGCCGTAAACCCTGTCGCGTCCCCTTTCGGCTCAAGGGGGAGCCGGAGCCCCCCACCGCCGCAAGCCCCGTCGCTCCCCTTGGGCCCAGGGGAGGAGCCGGAGATTCCCGCCTCCGCATAACCCTAACCCTAACCCTCCGCCGCAAGCCCTGTAGCGTCCCCCTTGGGTCCCGGGGGGGAGCCGGAGAACCCCCGCTTCCGCAAGCCCCCGTCACGTCCCCTTTGGGCCCAGGAGAGGAGCCAGAGCCCCCCCGCCTCCCTAAGCCCGTTGCGTCCCCCTTGGGCCCAGGGGGGCCGGAGCCCCCTGCCTCCGCAAGCCCCGTCGCGTCCCCCTTGGGCCCAGGGGGGGAGCCGGAGCCCCCAGCCTCCGCAAACCCCGTCGCGTCCCCCTTGAGCCCAGGGGGGGAGCGGGAGCTTCCCGCCTCCGCATAACCCTAACCGTAACCCTTCGCCGCAAGCCCTGTCGCGTCCCCTTTGGGTCCAGGATGGAGCCGGAGGACCCCCACCGCCGCAAGCCCCGTCGCTCCCCTTGGGCCCAGGGGGGAGCAGGAGTCCCCCACCACCGCAAGCCCCGTTGTGTTCCCCTTGGGCCCAGGGGGGGGAGCCTGAGCCCCCCGCCTCCGCAATCCCCGTCGTCTCCCCCTTGGGCTCAAGGGGGAGCCGGAGCCCCCTGCCTCCGCAAACCCCGTCGCGTCTCCTTGGACTCAGGAAGCGGGACCCAGGGAGGGCCGGACCCCCCGCCGCCGCAAGCCCCGTCTCGCCCCTTTGGGCCCAGAAGGGGAGCCAGAGCCCCCCCGCCTCCGCAAGCCCCGTCGCGTCCCCCTTGGGCCCAGTGGGGGAGCCGGAGCCCCCCATCTCCACAAGCCCCGTCGCGTCCCCCTTGGGCCCAGGGGGGGCCGGAGCCCCCTGCCTCCGCAAACCCCATCGTGTCCCCCTTGGGCCCAGCGGGGGAGCCGGAGCCCCCCATCTCCGCAAGCCCCGTCGCGTCCCCCTTGGGCCCAGGGGGGGTAGCCAGAGCCCCCCGCCTTCGCAATCCCCGTCAGGTCCCACTTGGGCCCAGGGGGATAGCCGGAGCCCCCCCGCCTTCGCAATCCCCGTCAGGTCCCCCCTTGGGGCCAGGGGGGGAGCCGAGCCCCCCCGTCTCCGCAAGCGCCATCACGTCCCCCTTAGGCCCAGGGGGGGGAGCCGGAGCCCCCCATCTCCGCAAGCCCCGTCGCATCCCCCTTGGGCCCAGGGGGGTAGCCGGAGCCCCCCCACCTCCGCAAAACCCGTCGCGTCCCCCTTGGGCCAAGGGGAGGAGCCGGAGCCCCCAGCCTCCGCAAACCCCGTCGTGTCCCACTTGGGCCCAGGGGGGGAGCCGGAGCCCCCCCGCCTCCGCAAGCCCTGTCGCATCCCCCTTGGGCCCAGGGGGGTAGCCGTAGCCCTCCGCAAGCTCCGTCACGTCCCCCTTAGCCGGAGCCCTCCACCTCCGCAAGCCTCGTCGCGTTCCCCTTAGGCCCAGGGGGGAGCCGGAGCCCCCCCCCCGCCTCCGCAAGCCCCGTCGCGTCCCCCTTGGGCCCAGGGGGGGGAGCCGGAGCCCCCCGCCTCCGGAAGCCCCGTCGCGTCCCCCTAGGGCCCAGGGGGGGAGCCGGAGCCCCCCGCCTCCGCAATCCCCGTCACATCCCCCTCGGGCCCAGGGTGGCAGCCGGAGCACCCCGCCTCCGCAAGCCCCGTCGCGTCCCCCTTGGGCCCAGGGGGGAAGCCGCAGCCCCCCATCTCTGCAAACCCCGTCGCGTCCCCCTTGGGCCCAGGGGGGTAGCCGGAGCCCCCCGCCTTCGCAAACCCCGTCACGTCCCCCTTGGGCCCAGGAGGGGTAGCCGGAGCCCCCCGCCTTCGCAAACCCCGTCACGTCCCCCTTGGGCCCAGGGGGGGAGCCGGAGCCCCCCGCCTCCGCAAGCCCCGTCGCGTCCCCCTTGGGATCAGGAAGCGGGACCCAGGGAGGGTCGGAGCCCCCCGACGCCGCAAGCCCCGTCGCGCCCCCTTGGGCCCAGAAAGGCAGCCAGAGCCCCCCGCCTCCGCAAGCCCCATCGCGTCCCCCTTGGGCCCAGGGGGGGGAACCGGAGCCCCCCGCCTCCGCAAGCCCCATTGCGTCCCCCTTGAGCTTAGGGGGGGAGCCGGAGGCCCCTGCCTCCACAAGCCCCGTCGCGTCCCCCTTGGGCGCAGGGGGGAGGCGGAGCCCCCCGCCTTCGCAAGCCCCGTTGCGTCCCCCTTGGGCCCAGGGGGGGAGCCGGAGCTCTCCACCTCCGCAAGCCCCGTCGCGTCCCCCTTGGGCCCATGGGGGATCCGGAGCCCCCCCGCCTCCACAAGCCCCGTCGCGTCCCCCTTGGGCCCAGGGGGGGAGCCAGAGTCCCCCCACCTTCGCAAGCCCCGTCGCGTCTCCCTTGGGCTCAGGAAGCGGGACCCAGAAGGGGCCAGAGACCCCCGCCGCAAGACCCGTCGTGTCCCCCTTGGGCCCAGAGGGGAGCCGGAGCTCCCCGCCTCTGCAAACCCCGTCGTTTCCCCCTTGGGGCCAGAGGGGAGCCGGAGCTCCCCACCTTTGCAAGCCCCGTCGCTTCCCCCTTAGGTCAAGGGGGGAAGCCGGAGCTCCCCGCCTTCGCAAGCCCCGTCAGGTCCCCCTTGGGGCCAGGGGGGGAGCCGGAGCACCCCACCTCCGCAAGCCCCGTCGCGTCCCCCTTGGGCCCAGGGGGATAGCCGGAGCCCCCCGCCTCCACAAACCCCGTCGCGTTCCCCTTGGGCCCAGGGGAGGAGCCGGAGCCCCCCACCTCCGCAAACCCCATCGCGTCCCCCTTGGGCCCAGGGGGGGAGCCGGAGCCCCCCGCCTCCGCAAGCCCCGTCGCATCCCCCTAGGGCCCAGGTAGCCGGAGCCCTCCGCCTCCGCAATCCCCGTCGCTTCCCCCTAGGGCCCAGGGGGGGAGCCGGAGCCCCCCACCTGCGCAATCCCCGTCACATTCCCCTTGGGCCCAGGGTGGCAGCCGGAGCACCCTGCCTCCGCAAGCCCCGTCGCGTCCCCCTTGGACCCAGGGGGGAAGCCGCAGCCTCCCATCTCCGCAAGCCCCGTCGCGTCCCCCTTGGGCCCAGGGGGGTAGCCGGAGACCCCCGCCTCCGCAAACCCCGTCACGTCCCCCTTGGGCCCAGGGGAGGAGCCGAAGCCCCCCACCTTTGCAAGCCCCGTCGCGTCTCCCTTAGGTCAAGGGGGGAAGCCGGAGCTCCCCGCCTTCGCAAGCCCCGTAAAGGTCCCCCTTGGGCCCAGGGGGGGGGAGCCGGAGCCCCCCACCTCCGAAAGCCCCCGTCGCGTCCCCCTTGGGCCCAGGGGGGGAGCTGGAGCCCCCTGCCTCCGCAAGCCCCGTCACGTCCCCCTAGGGCCCAGGGGGGGAGCCAGAGCCCCCCCGCCTCCGCAATCCCCGTCATGTCCCACTTGGGCTCAGGGGGGGAGCCGGAGCCCTCCGCATCCGCAAGCCCCGTCGCATCCCCCTTGGGCCCAGGGGGGAAGCAGAGCCCCCCGCCTCCGCGAGCCCCATCTCCGCAAATCCCGTCGCGTCCCCCTTGGGCCAAGGGGAGGAGCCGGAGCCCCCAGCCTCCGCAAACCCCGTCGTGTCCCACTTGGGCCCAGGGGGGGAGCCGGAGCCCCCCCGCCTCCGCAAGCCCCGTCGCATCCCCCTTGGGCCCAGGGGGGTAGCCGTAGCACTCCGCCTCCGCAAGCCCCGTCACGTCCCCCTTAGCCGGAGCCCTCCGCCTCCGCAAGCCTCGTCGCGTCCCCCTTGGGCCCAGGGGGGGAGCCGGAGCCCCCTCCGCCTCCGCAAGCCCCGTCATGTCCCCCTTGGGTCCAGGGGGGGAGCCGGAGTCCCCCCGCCTCCGCAAGCCCCGTCGCGTCCCCCTAGGGCCCAGGGGGGGAGCCGGTGCCCCCCGCCTCCGCAAGCCCCGTCGCGTCCCCCTTGGGCCCTCGTGGGGGAGCCGGAGCACCCTGCCTCTGCAAGCCCCGTCGCGTCCCCTTTGAGCCCAGGGGAGGGAGCCGGAGCCCCCCCGCCTCCGCAAGCCCCGTCACGTCCCCCTTGGGCCCAGGGGGGAAGCCGCAGCCTCCCATCTCCGCAAGCCCCGTCGCGTCCCCCTTGGGCCCAGGGGGGTAGCCGGAGACCCCCGCCTCCGCAAACCCCGTCACGTCCCCCTTGGGCCCAGGGGAGGAGCCGGAGCCCCCCACCTTTGCAAGCCCCGTCGCGTCTCCCTTAGGTCAAGGGGGGAAGCCGGAGCTCCCCGCCTTCGCAAGCCCCGTAAAGGTCCTCCTTGGGGCTAGGGGGGGAGCCGGAGCCCCCCACCTTTGCAAGCCCCGTCGCATCTCCCTTAGGTCAAGGGGGGAAGCCGGAGCTCCCCCGCCTTCGCAAGCCCCGTAAAGGTCCCCCTTGGGGCTAGGGGGGGGAGCCGGAGCCCCCCACCTCCGAAAGCCCCGTCGCGTCCCCCTTGGGCCCAGGGGGGGAGCCGGAGCCCCCCACCTCCGAAAGCCCCGTCGCGTCCCCCTTGGGCCCAGGGGGGGAGCCGGAGCCCCCGCCTCCACAAGTCTCGTAGCGTCCCCCTTGACCCCAGGGGGGGAGCCAGAGCCCCCCGCCTCCGCAATCCCCGTCACGTCCCCCTTGGGCTCAGGGGGGGGGAGCCGGAGCCCCCTCCGCCTCCGCAAGCCCCGTCATGTCCCCCTTGGGTCCAGGGGGGGGAGCCGGAGTCCCCCGCCTCCGCAAGCCCCGTCGCGTCCCCCTAGGGCCCAGGGGGGGAGCCTGTGCCTCCCGCCTCCGCAAGCCCCGTCGCGTCCCCCTTGGGCCCTCGTGGGGGATCCGGAGCACCCTGCCTCTGCAAGCCCCGTCGCGTCCCCTTTGAGCCCAGGGAGGGAGCCGGAGCCCCCCGCCTCCGCAAGCCCCGTCACGTCCCCCTTGGGCCCAGGGGGGAAGCCGCAGCCTCCCATCTCCGCAAGCCCCGTCGCGTCCCCCTTGGGCCCAGGGGGGTAGCCGGAGACCCCCGCCTCCGCAAACCCCATCACGTCCCCCTTGGGCCCAGGGGAGGAGCCGGAGCCCCCCACCTTTGCAAGCCCCGTCGCGTCTCCCTTAGGTCAAGGGGGGAAGCCGGAGCTCCCCGCCTTCGCAAGCCCCGTAAAGGTCCTCCTTGGGGCTAGGGGGGGAGCCGGAGCCCCCCACCTTTGCAAGCCCCGTCGCATCTCCCTTAGGTCAAGGGGGGAAGCCGGAGCTCCCCGCCTTCGCAAGCCCCGTAAAGGTCCCCCTTGGGGAAAGGGGGGGAGCCGGAGCCCCCCACCTCCGAAAGCCCCGTCGCGTCCCCCTTGGGCCCAGGGGGGGAGCCGGAGCCCCCCACCTCCGAAAGCCCCGTCGCGTCCCCCTTGGGCCCAGGGGGGGAGCCGGAGCCCCCGCCTCCACAAGTCCCGTAGCGTCCCCCTTGACCCCAGGGGGGGAGCCAGAGCCCCCCGCCTCCGCAATCCCCGTCACGTCCCCCTTGGGCTCAGGGGGGGGGAGCCGGAGCCCTCCGCATCCGCAAGCCCCTTCGCGTCCCTTTTGAGCCTAGGGGGGGGGAGCCGGAGCCCCCCGCGTCCGCAAGCCCCTTCGCGTCCCTTTTGAGCCCAGGGGGGGAGCCGGAGCCCCCCGCCTCCGCAAGCCCCGTCGCGTCCCTTTTGAGCCCAGGGGGGGAGCCGGAGCCCCCCGCCTCCGCAAGCCCCGTCGCGTCCCTCTTGGGCTCAGGGGGGGGAGCCGGAGCCCCCCGACTCCGCAAGCCCCGTCACGTCCCCCTTGGGCCCAGGGGGGAGCCAGTGCCCCCCCCCCTCCGCGAGCCCCATCTCGTCCCCTTGGGCTCAGAGGGGGAGCCAGAACTCCCCGCCTCCACGAGCCCCATCGTGTCCACCTTGGGCTCAGGAAGCGGGACTCAGAGGGGGCCGGAGCCCCCCGCCGCAAGACCCGTCGCGTCCCCCTTGGGCCCAGAGGGGAGCCGGAGCCCCCCGCCTCTGCAAGCCCTGTCGTGTCCCCCTTGAGCCCAGGGGGGGAGCCGGTGTCCCCCACCTCCGCAAGCCCCGTGGCGTCCCCCTTGTGTCAAGGGGGGGGAGCCGGAGCTCCCCGCCTTCGCAAGCCCCGTCAGGTCCCCCTTGGGCCCAGGGGGGGGAGCCGAGCCCCCCGCCTCCGCAAGCCTCGTCGCGTCCCCCTTGGGCCCAGGGGGGGAGCCGGAGCCCCCCGCCTCCGCAATCCCCGTCGCGTCCCCCTAGGGCCCAGGGGGGAGCCGGAGCCCCCTGCCTCTGCAATCCGCGTCACATCCCCCTTGGGCCCAGGGTGGCAGCCGGAGCACCCCGCCTCCGCAAGCCCCGTCGCGTCCCCCTTGGGCCCAGGGGGGAAGCTGCAGCCCCCCATCTCCGCAAGCCCCGTCGCGTCCCCTTTGTGCCCAGGGGGGTAGCCGGAGCCCCCCGCCTCCGCAAACTCCGTCACGTCCCCCTTGGGCCCAGGGGAGGAGCTGGAGCCCCCCACCTGTGCAAGCCCCGTCGCGTCCCCCTTAGGTCAAGGGGGGAAGCCGGAGCCCCCCGCCTCCGCAAGCCCCGTCACGTCCCCCTTGGGCCCAGGGGAGGAGCTGGAGCCCCCCCGCCTCTGCAAGCCCCGTCGTGTCCCCCTTGAGCCCAGGGGGGGAGTCGGTGCCCCCCACCTCCGCAAGCCCCGTGGCGTCCCCCTTGTGTCAAGGGGGGGGAGCCGGAGCTCCCCGCCTTCGCAAGCCCCGTCAGGTCCCCCTTGGGCCCAGGGGGGGAGCCGAGCCCCCCGCCTCCGCAAGCCCCGTCAGGTCCCCCTTGGGCCCTCGGGGGGAGCCGGAGCCCCCCGCCTTCGCAATCCCTGTCGCGTCCCCCTTGGGCCCAGGGGGGCAGCCGGAGCACCCTGCCTCCGCAAGCCCCGTCACGTCCCCCTTGGGCCCAGGGGGGGAGCCCGAGCCCCCCCCCCCGCAAGCCCCGTCGCGTCCCCCTTGGCCCAGGGAGGGAGCCGGAGCCCCCCGCCTCCGCAATCCCTGTGGCGTCCCCCTTGGGCCCAGGGGGGCAGCCGGAGCACCCCGCCTCCGCAAGCCCCGTCGCGTCCCCCTTGGGATCAGGAAGCGGGACCCAGGGAGGGCCGGAGCCCCCCGCCGCCGCAAGCCCCGTCGCGCCCCCTTGGGCACAGAAGGGGAGCCAGAGCCCCCCACCTCCGCAAGACCCGTCGCGTCCCCCTTGGGCCCAGGGGGGAGCCGGAGCCCCCCGCCTCCGCAAGCCCCTTCGCGTCCCCTTTGAGCCCAGGGGGGGAGCCGGAGCCCCCCGCCTCCGCAAGCCCCGTCGCGTCCCTCTTGGGCCCAGGGGGGGAGCCGGAGCCCCCCGCCTCTGCAAGCCCCGTCGCGTCCCCCTTGGGCTCAGGAAGCGGGACCCAGAGGGGGCCGGAGCCCCCAGCCGCAAGACCCGTCGCGTCCCCCTTGGGCCCAGAGGGGAGCCGGAGCCGGAGCCCCCCGCCTCTGCAAGCCCCGTCGTGTCCCCCTTGAGCCCAGGGGGGGAGCCGGCGCCCCCCACCTCCGCAAGCCCCGTCGCGTCCCCCTTGGGTTAAGGGGGGGAGCCGGAGCTCCCCGCCTTGGCAAGCCCCGTCTGGTCCCCTTTGGGCCCGGGGGGGGAGCCGAGCCCCCCGCAAGCCCCGTCGCGTCCCCCTTGGGCCCATGGGGGGAGCCAGAGCCCCCAGCATCCGCAAGCCCCGTCGCGTCCCCCTTGGGCCCACGGGGGGGAGCCAGAGCCCCCAGCATCCGCAAGCCCCGTCGCGTCCCCCTTGGGCCCAGGGGGGGAGCCGGAGCCCCCCACCTCCGCAAGG
Organism: Leptodactylus fallax; assembly: GCA_947044405.1. NCBI lineage: Eukaryota > Metazoa > Chordata > Amphibia > Anura > Leptodactylidae > Leptodactylus > Leptodactylus fallax. The sequence continues at coordinate 864,734 of CAMRHE010000366.1, forward strand.
CCCGTCGCGTTCCCCTTGACCCCAGGGGGGGAGCCGGAGCCACCCGCCTCCGCAAGCCCCGTCGCGTCCCCCTTGGGCCCACGGGGGGAGCCGGAGCCACCCGCCTCCGCAAGCCCCGTCGCGTCCCCCTTGGGCCCAGGGCGGCAGCCGGAGTCCCCCACCTCCGCAAGCCCGGTCGTGTCCCCCCTTGAGCCCAGGGGAGAGTCGGAGCCCCTCGCCTTCGCAAGCCCCGTCGCGTCCCCCTTGGGCCCAGGGGCGGAGCCAGAGCCCCTCACCTCCGCAAGCCCCGTCACGTCCCCCTTGGGCCCAGGGGGAGCCGTAGCCCCCCGCCTCCGCAAGCCCCGTCGCGTCCCCCTTGGGCCCAGGGGAGCAGCCAGAACTCCCCGCCACCACGAGCCCTATCGCGTCCCCCTTGGGCCCAGGGGAGCAGCCAGAACTTCCCGCCACCACGAGCCCTATCGCGTCCCCCTTGAGCTCAGGAAGCGGGACCCAGGGGGGGGAGCCAGAGCCCCCCGCCTCCGCAAGCCACGTCGCGCCCCCTTGGGCCCAGGGGGGGGGAGCCGGAGCCCCCCACCTCCGCAAGCCCGGTCGCATCCTCCTTGAGCCCAGGGGGGAGCCAGAGCCCCCGCCTCTGCAAGCCCCGTCGCGTCCCCCTTGGGCCCATGGGGGGAGCCGGAACCCCCCACCTCCGCAAGACCCGTCACGTCCCCTTTGGGCCCAGGGTGGGAGCCAGAGCCCCCCACCTTCACATGCCCCGTCGCGTCCCCCTTGGGCTCAGGAAGCAGGACCTAGAGGGGGCCGGAGCCCCCCCGCCGCAAGCCCCGTCGTGTCCCCCTTGGGCCCAGGGAGGAGCCGGAGCCCCCCGCCTCCGCAAGCCCCGTCGCGTCCCCCTTGGACCCAGGGCCGGAGCCAGAGCCCTCCACCTCCGAAAGCCCCGTCGCGTCCCCCTTGGGCCCAGGGGGGAGCCGGAGCCCCCCCCCCGCTGTGATGATGAGTCCCTCAATTTATGTATCTTTCTTGGACATGTATCATTCCTCATTCCTATCAGTCACATATCTGTAGGAATGTAAAGCTGTGTTTACATTGGTGGTCAATTCTCTCCAATGGTTTTATGTGCATACCATGGAGAGAGGGCCGGTCTGGCCCGTCAGTGTGATATCCCATATGTCCGTCCTTCCCCCACTGGTTGGAATGTGGTGCTTACCCAGCTGTCCGAGGCTTCTGCAAAGGAGAGAGGGAGGGCTGGCTAAGGGGGAGGTGAAGGGTGTAGCTGGGGGGGGGGTCACACACTGAGGTGAGTGTGAGTTTTGAGTAGTCTATTGTGTTGAGCATGGAAGAGAGACAGCTAGGACAAAGCTGTGTGCTCAGGTATTTTTTCTAATCTTTATTTCCTTTTATTTTGGTGTATTGTATCATTACAGTTTTGCTTGTATGTTTATGCTTGATCATATTAATATTGTATATTTCTGTATATGCTATTAATCCATACCGACCCACTTGGGTTATTAAACATATAAAATTTATATCGCTCGCTTCGTTTTTATCTTATGACCCGGTCTACTCACGGTGTGTGAATGGGAGATTAAGAAAGAAGTTTGATCGCAGGCGTGCCAGGCGGCTGGGCGAGGCGATATTCTTCACACCCGCCTCCGCAAGCCCCGTCGTGTCCCCCTTGGGCCCAGGGGGGGAGCCAAAGCCCCCCTCCTCTACAAGCCCCGTCGCGTCCCCCTTGGGCCCAGGAGGGGAGCCGGAGCCCCCCCGCCTCCACGAGCCCCATCGCGCCCCCCTTGGGCTCAGGAAGCGGGACCCAGGGGGGGGGAGCCGGAGCCTCCCGTCTCTGCAAACCGCGTTGCATCCCCCTTGGGCCCAGGGGGAAGCCGGAGCCCCACACCTCCGCAAGCCCGGTCGCATCCCCCTTGAGCCCAGGGGGGAGCCAGAGCCCCCGCCCCCGCAAGCCCCGTCGCGTCCCCTTTGGGCCCACGGAGGGAGCCAGAGCCCCCCACCTTCGCATGCCCCGTCGCGTCCCCCTTTGTCTCAGGAAGCGGGACCCAGATGGGGCTGGAGCCCCCCCGCCGCAAGACCCGTCGCGTCCCCCTTGGGCCCAGAGGGGAGCCGGAGCCCCCCGCTTCTGCAAGCCCCGTCGTGTCCCCCTTGAGCTCAGGGGGGGGAGCTGGCGCCCCCCACCTCCGCAAGCACTGTCGCGTCCCTCTTGGGTCAAGGGGGGGAGCCGGAGCTCCCCGCCTTCGCAAGCCCCGTCAGGTCCCCCTTGGGGCCAGGGGGGGAGCCGAGCCCCCCCCGTCTCCGCAAGCCCCATCACGTCCCCCTTAGGCCCAGGGGGGGGAGCCGGAGCCCCCCATCTCCACAAGCCCCGTCGCGTCCCCCTTGAGCCCAGGGGGGTAGCCGGAGCCCCCTGCCTTCGCAATCCCCGTCAGGTCCCCCTTGGGGCCAGGGAGGGAGCCGAGCCCCCCCCCGTCTCCGCAAGCCCCATCACGTCCCCCTTAGGCCCAGGGGGGGGAGCCGGAGCCCCCCATCTCCACAAGCCCCGTCGCGTCCCCCTTGGGCCCAGGGGGGGCCGGAGCCCCCTGCCTCCGCAAACCCCGTCGTGTCCCCCTTGGGCCCGGGGGGGAGCCGGAGCCCCCCGCCTCCCTAAGCCCCGTTGCGGAGCCCCCCTGCCTCCGCAAGCTCCGTCGCGTCCCCCTTGGGCCCAGGGGGGGGAGCCGGAGCCCCCAGCCTCCGCAAACCCCGTCGCGTCCCCCTTGAGCCCAGGGGGGGAGCGAGAGCTTCCCGACTCCGCATAACCCTAACCGTAACCCTTCGCCGCAAGCCCTGTCGCGTCCCCTTTGGGTCCAGAATGGAGCTGGAGGACCCCCACCGCCGCAAGCCCCGTCGCTCCCCTTGGGCCCAGGGGGGAGCAGGAGTCCCCCCACCTCCGCAAGCCCCGTCGTGTTCCCCTTGGGCCCAGGGGGGGGCCGGAACCCCCTTCCTCCACAAGCCCCGTCGCTTCCCCCTTGGGCCCAGGGGGGGAGCCTGAGCCCCCCACCTCTGCAAGCCCCGTCGCATCCCACTTGGGCCCAGGGGGGTAGCCGTAGCCCTCCGCCTCCGCAAGCCTCGTCGCGTTCCCCTTAGGCCCAGGGGGGGAGCCGGAGCCCCCCCCGCCTCCGCAAGCCCCGTCGCGTCCCCCTTGGGCCCAGGGGGGGAGCCGGAGCCCCCCGCCTCCGCAAGCCCCGTCGCGTCCCCCTAGGGCCCAGGGGGGGAGCCGGAGCCCCCCCCGCCTCCGCAATACCCGTCGCATCCCCCTTGGGCCCAGGGTGGCAGCCGGAGCACCCCGCCTCCGCAAGCCCCGTCGCGTCCCCCTTGGGCCCAGGGGGGGGAGCCGGAGCCCCCCCGCCTCCGGAAGCCCCGTCGCGTCCCCCTTGGGCCCAGGGGGGGAGCCGGAGCCCCCCGCCTCCAGAAGCCCCGTCGCGTCCCCCTTGGGCCCAGGGGGGGAGCCGGAGCCCCCCGCCTCCAGAAGCCCCGTCGCGTCCCCCTAGGGCCCAGGGGGGGAGCCGGAGCCCCCCGCCTCCGCAATCCCCGTCGCATCCCCCTTGGGCCCAGGGTGGCAGCCGGAGCACCCCGCCTCCGCAAGCCCCGTCGCGTCCCCCTTGGGCCCAGGGGGGGAAGCCGCAGCCCCCCCATCTCTGCAAGCCCCGTCGCTTCCCCTTTGGGCCCAGGGGGGTAGCCGGAGCCCCCCGTCTTCGCAAACCCCGTCACGTCCCCCTTGGGCCCAGGGGGGTAGCCGGAGCCCCCCGCCTTCGCAAACCCCGTCACGTCCCCCTTGGGCCCAGGGGGGGGAGCCGGAGCCCCCCACCTCCGCAAGCCCCGTCGCGTCCCCCTTGGGATCAGGAAGCGGGACCCAGGGAGGGTCGGAGCCCCCCGACGCCGCAAGCCCCGTCGCGCCCCCTTGGGCCCAGAAAGGCAGCCAGAGCCCCCCGCCTCCGCAAGCCCCATCGCGTCCCCCTTGGGCCCAGGGGGGGGAACCGGAGCCCCCCCGCCTCCGCAAGCCCCATTGCGTCCCCCTTGAGCTTAGGGGGGGGAGCCGGAGGCCCCCGCCTCCACAAGCCCCGTCGCGTCCCCCTTGGGCGCAGGGGGGGAGGCGGAGCCCCCCGCCTTCGCAAGCCCCGTCGCGTCCCCCTTGGGCCCATGGGGGATCCGGAGCCCCCCCGCCTCCACAAGCCCCGTCGCGTCCCCCTTGGGCCCAGGGGGGGAGCCAGAGTCCCCCACCTTCGCAAGCCCCGTCGCGTCCCCCTTGGGCTCAGGAAGCGGGACCCAGAAGTGGCCAGAGACCCCCGCCGCAAGCCCCGTCGTTTCCCCCTTGGGGCCAGAGGGGAGCCGGAGCTCCCCACCTTTGCAAGCCCCGTCGCTTCCCCCTTGGGTCAAGGGGGGAAGCCGGAGCTCCCCGCCTTCGCAAGCCCCGTCAGGTCCCCCTTGGGGCCAGGGGGGGAGCCGGAGCCCCCCACCTCCGCAAGCCCCGTCGCGTCCCCCCTTGGGCCCAGGGGGATAGCCGGAGCCCCCCGCCTCCACAAACCCCGTCGCGTTCCCCTTGGGCCCAGGGGAGGAGCCGGAGCCCCCCGCCTCCGCAAACCCCATCGCGTCCCCCTTGGGCCCAGGGGGGGAGCCGGAGCCCCCCGCCTCCGCAAGCCCCGTCGCATCCCACTTGGGCCCAGGGGGGTAGCCGTAGCCCTCCGCCTCCGCAAGCCCCGTCACGTCCCCCTTAGCCGGAGCCCTCCACCATCCCCGTCGCTTCCCCCTAGGGCCCAGGGGGGGGAGCCGGAGCCCCCCACCTGCGCAATCCCCGTCACATTCCCCTTGGGCCCAGGGTGGCAGCCGGAGCACCCCGCCTCCGCAAGCCCCGTCGCGTCCCCCTTGGACCCAGGGGGGAAGCCGCAGCCTCCCATCTCCGCAAGCCCCGTCGCGTCCCCCTTGGGCCCAGGGGGGTAGCCGGAGACCCCCGCCTCCTCAAAACCCCGTCACGTCCCCCTTGGGCCCAGGGGAGGAGCCGAAGCCCCCCACCTTTGCAAGCCCCGTCGCGTCTCCCTTAGGTCAAGGGGGGGAAGCCGGAGCTCCCCGCCTTCGCAAGCCCCGTAAAGGTCCCCCTTGGGCCCAGGGGGGGGGAGCCGGAGCCCCCCACCTCCGAAAGCCCCGTCGCGTCCCCCTTGGGCCCAGGGGGGGGAGCCGGAGCCCCCTGCCTCCGCAAGCCCCGTCACGTCCCCCTTGACCCCAGGGGGGGAGCCAGAGCCCCCCGCCTCCGCAATCCCCGTCATGTCCCGCTTGGGCTCAGAGGGGGAGCCGGAGCCCTCCGCATCCGCAAGCCCCGTCGCATCCCCCTTGGGCCCAGTGGGGAAGCAGAGCCCCCCCGCCTCCGCGAGCCCCATCTCCGCAAATCCCGTCGCGTCCCCCTTGGGCCAAGGGGAGGAGCCGGAGCCCCCAGCCTCCGCAAACCCCGTCGTGTCCCACTTGGGCCCAGGGGGGGAGCCGGAGCCCCCCGCCTCCGCAAGCCCCGTCGCATCCCCCTTGGGCCCAGGGGGGTAGCCGTAGTCCTCCGCCTCCGCAAGCCTCGTCGCGTCCCCCTTGGGCCCAGGGGGGAGCCGGAGCCCCCTCCACCTCCGCAAGCCCCGTCATGTCCCCCTTGGGTCCAGGGGGGGAGCCGGAGTCCCCCGCCTCCGCAAGCCCCGTCGCGTCCCCTTAGGGCCCAGGGGGGGAGCCGGTGCCCCCCGCCTCCGCAAGCCCCGTCGCTTCCCCCTTGGGCCCTCGTGGGGGAGCCGGAGCACCCTGCCTCTGCAAGCCCCGTCGCGTCCCCTTTGAGCCCAGGGAGGGAGCCGGAGCCCCCCGCCTCCGCAAGCCCCGTCTGTCCCCCTTGGGCCCAGGGGGGAGCCCGAGCCCCCCCCCCCGCCTCCGCAAGCCCCGTCGCGTCCCCCTTGGACCCAGGGGGGATGCCGCAGCCTCCCATCTCCGCAAGCCCCGTCGCGTCCCCCTTGGGCCCAGGGGGGTAGCCGGAGACCCCCGCCTCCGCAAACCCCGTCACGTCCCCCTTGGGCCCAGGGGAGGAGCCGGAGCCCCCCACCTTTGCAAGCCCCGTCGCGTCTCCCTTAGGTCAAGGGGGGAAGCCGGAGCTCCCCGCCTTCGCAAGCCCCGTAAAGGTCCTCCTTGGGGCTAGGGGGGGAGCCGGAGCCCCCCACCTTTGCAAGCCCCGTCGCATCCCCCTTGGGCCCAGGGGGGGAGCCGGAGCCCCCCACCTCCGAAAGCCCCGTCGCGTCCCCCTTGGGCCCAGGGGGGGAGCCGGAGCCCCCCGCCTCCGCAAGTCCCGTAGCGTCCCCCTTGACCCCAGGGGGGGGGAGCCAGAGCCCCCCGCCTCCGCAATCCCCGTCACGTCCCCCTTGGGCTCAGGGGGGGGAGCCGGAGCCCTCCGCATCCGCAAGCCCCTTCGCGTCCCTTTTGAGCCCAGGGGGGGGGGGGGGGAGCTGGAGCCCCCCCGCCTCCGCAAGCCCCGTCGCGTCCCTCTTGGGCTCAGGGGGGGGGAGCCGGAGCCCCCCGACTCCGCAAGCCCCGTCACGTCCCCCTTGGGCCCAGGGGGGAGCCAGAGCCCCCCCCCCTCCGCGAGCCCCATCTCGTCCCCTTGGGCTCAGAGGGGGAGCCAGAACTCCCCGCCTCCACGAGCCCCATCGTGTCCACCTTGGGCTCAGGAAGCGGGACTCAGAGGGGGCCGGAGCCCCCCGCCGCAAGACCCGTCGCGTCCCCCTTGGGCCCAGAGGGGAGCCGGAGCCCCCCGCCTCTGCAAGCCCTGTCGTGTCCCCCTTGAGCCCAGGGGGGGGAGCCGGTGTCCCCCACCTCCGCAAGCCCCGTGGCGTCCCCCTTGTGTCAAGGGGGGGGGAGCCGGAGCTCCCCGCCTTCGCAAGCCCCGTCAGGTCCCCCTTGGGCCCAGGGGGGGAGCCGAGCCCCCCGCCTCCGCAAGCCTCGTCGCGTCCCCCTTGGGCCCAGGGGGGGAGCCGGAGCCCCCCCGCCTCCGCAATCCCCGTCGCGTCCCCCTAGGGCCCAGGGGGGAGCCGGAGCCCCCCGCCTCCGCAATCCCCGTCACATCCCCCTTGGGCCCAGGGTGGCAGCCGGAGCACCCCACCTCCGCAAGCCCCTTCGCGTCCCCCTTGGGCCCAGGGGGGAAGCCGCAGCCCCCCATCTCCGCAAGCCCCGTCGCGTCCCCCCTTGGGCCCAGGGGGGTAGCCGGAGCCCCCCGCCTCCGCAAACTCCGTCACGTCCCCCTTGGGCCCAGGGGAGGAGCCGGAGCCCCCCACCTTTGCAAGCCCCATCGCGTCTCCCTTAGGTCAAGGGGGGAAGCCGGAGCCCCCCGCCTCTGCAAGCCCCGTCGTGTCCCCCTTGAGCCCAGGGGGGGGAGCCGGTGCCCCCCACCTCCGCAAGCCCCGTGGCGTCCCCCTTGTGTCAAGGGGGGGAGCCGGAGCTCCCCGCCTTCGCAAGCCCCGTCAGGTCCCCCTTGGGCCCAGGGGGGGGGGAGCCGAGCCCCCCGCCTCCGTAAGCCCCGTCAGGTCCCCCTTGGGCCCTTGGGGGAGCCGGAGCCCCCCACCTTCGCAATCCCTGTCGCGTCCCCCTTGGGCCCAGGGGGGCAGCCGGAGCACCCTGCCTCCGCAAGCCCCGTCACGTCCCCCTTGGGCCCAGGGGGGAGCCCGAGCCCCCCCCTCCTCCGCAAGCCCCGTCACGTCCCCCTTGGGCCCAGGGGGGAGCCCGAGCCCCCCCCCCCCCCGCCTCCGCAAGCCCCGTCGCGTCCCCCTTGGCCCAGGGAGGGAGCCGGAGCCCCCCGCCTCCGCAATCCCTGTGGCGTCCCCCTTGGGCCCAGGGGGGCAGCCGGAGCACCCCGCCTCCGCAAGCCCCGTCGCGTCCCCCTTGGGATCAGGAAGCGGGACCCAGGGAGGGCCGGAGCCCCCCGCCGCCGCAAGCCCCGTCGCGCCCCCTTGGGCCCAGAAGGGGAGCCAGAGCCCCCCACCTCCGCAAGACCCGTCGCGTCCCCCTTGGGCCCAGGGGGGAGCCGGAGCCCCCCGCCTCCGCAAGCCCCTTCGCGTCCCCTTTGAGCCCAGGGGGGGAGCCGGAGCCCCCCGCCTCCGCAAGCCCCGTCGCGTCCCTCTTGGGCCCAGGGGGGGAGCCGGAGCCCCCCGCCTCCGCAAGCCCCGTCGCGTCCCCCTTGGGCTCAGGAAGCGGGACCCAGAGGGGGCCGGAGCCCCCAGCCGCAAGACCCGTCGCGTCCCCCTTGGGCCCAGAGGGGAGCCAGAGCCGGAGCCCCCCGCCTCTGCAAGCCCCGTCGTGTCCCCCTTGAGCCCAGGGGGGGGAGCCGGCGCCCCCCACCTCCGCAAGCCCCGTCGCGTCCCCCTTGGGTTAAGGGGGGGAGCCGGAGCTCCCCGCCTTGGCAAGCCCCGTCTGGTCCCCTTTGGGCCTGGGGGGGGAGCCGAGCCCCCCCGCCTCCGCAAGCCCCGTCGCGTCCCCCTTGGGCCCACGGGGGGAGCCAGAGCCCCCAGCATCCGCAAGCCCCGTCGCGTCCCCCTTGGGCCCAGAGTAGAGCCGGAGCTCCCCGCCTCCGCAAGCCCCGTCGCGTCCCCCTTGGGCCCCGGGGGGGGAGCCGGAGCCCCCCGCCTCCGCAAGGCCCGTCGCGTTCCCCTTGACCCCAGGGGTGGAGCCGGAGCCACCCGCCTCCGCAAGCCCCGTCGCGTCCACCTTGGGCCCACGGGGGGGAGCCGGAGCCACCCGCCTCCGCAAGCCCCGTCGCGTCCCCCTTGGGCCCAGGGCGGGAGCCGGAGTCCCCCCACCTCCGCAAGCCCGGTCGCGTCCCCCTTGAGCCCAGGGGAGAGTCGGAGCCCCTCGCCTTCGCAAGCCCCGTCGCGTCCCCCCTTGGGCCCAGGGGCGGAGCCAGAGCCCCTCACCTCCGCAAGCCCCGTCACGTCCCCCTTGGGCCCAGGGGGGAGCCATAGCCCCCCCGCCTCCGCAAGCCCCGTCGCGTCCCCCTTGGGCCCAGGGGAGCAGCTAGAACTCCCCGCCACCACGAGCCCTATCGCGTCCCCCTTGGGCCCAGGGGAGCAGCCAGAACTTCCCGCCACCACGAGCCCTATCGCGTCCCCCTTGAGCTCAGGAAGCGGGACCCAGGGGGGGGAGCCAGAGCCCCCCCGCCTCCGCAAGCCACGTCGCGCCCCCTTGGGCCCAGGGGGGGGGGGAGCCGGAGCCCCCTACCTCCGCAAGCCCGGTCGCATCCTCCTTGAGCCCAGGGGGGAGCCAGAGCCCCCGCCTCTGCAAGCCCCGTCGCGTCCCCCTTGGGCCCATGGGGGGAGCCGGAACCCCCCACCTCCGCAAGACCCGTCACGTCCCCTTTGGGCCCAGGGTGGGAGCCAGAGCCCCCCACCTTCACATGCCCCGTCGCGTCCCCCTTGGGCTCAGGAAGCAGGACCTAGAGGGGGGCCGGCCCCCCCGCCGCAAGCCCCGTCGTGTCCCCCTTGGGCCCAGGGAGGAGCCGGAGCCCCCCGCCTCCGCAAGCCCCGTCGCGTCCCCCTTGGGCCCAGGGGGGAGCCGGAGCCCCCCCGCTGTGATGATGAGTCCCTCAATTTATGTATCTTTCTTGGACATGTATCATTCCTCATTCCTATCAGTCACATATCTGTAGGAATGTAAAGCTGTGTTTACATTGGTGGTCAATTCTCTCCAATGGTTTTATATGCATACCATGGAGAGAGGGCCGGTCTGGCCCGTCAGTGTGATATCCCATATGTCCGTCCTTCCCCCACTGGTTGGAATGTGGTGCTTACCCAGCTGTCCGAGGCTTCTGCAAAGGAGAGAGAGGGAGGGCTGGCTAAGGGGGAGGTGAAGGGTGTAGCTGGGGGGGGGGGGGGGTCACACACTGAGGTGAGTGTGAGTTTTGAGTAGTCTATTGTGTTGAGCATGGAAGAGAGACAGCTAGGACAAAGCTGTGTGCTCAGGTATTTTTCTAATCTTTATTTCCTTTTATTTTGGTGTATTGTATCATTACAGTTTTGCTTGTATGTTTATGCTTGATCATATTAATATTGTATATTTCTGTATATGCTATTAATCCATACCGACCCACTTGGGTTATTAAACATATAAAATTTATATCGCTCGCTTCGTTTTTATCTTATGACCCGGTCTACTCACGGTGTGTGAGTGGGAGATTAAGAAAGAAGTTTGATCGCAGGCGTGCCAGGCGGCTGGGCGAGGCGATATTCTTCACACCCGCCTCCGCAAGCCCCGTCGTGTCCCCCCTTGGGCCCAGGGGGGGAGCCAAAGCCCCCCCTCCTCTACAAGCCCCGTCGCGTCCCCCTTGGGCCCAGGAGGGGAGCCGGAGCCCCCCGCCTCCACGAGCCCCATCGCACCCCCCTTGGGCTCAGGAAGCGGGACCCAGGGGCGGGGAGCCGGAGCCTCCCGTCTCTGCAAACCGCGTCGCATCCCCCTTGGGCCCAGGGGGAAGCCGGAGCCCCACACCTCCGCAAGCCCGGTCGCATCCCCCTTGAGCCCAGGGGGGAGCCAGAGCCCCCGCAAGCCCCGTCGCGTCCCCTTTGGGCCCACGGGGGGAGCCAGAGCCCCCCACCTTCGCATGCCCCATCGCGTCCCCCTTTGTCTCAGGAAGCGGGACCCAGATGGGGCTGGAGCCCCCCGCCGCAAGACCCGTCGCGTCCCCCTTGGGCCCAGAGGGGAGCCGGAGCCCCCCGCTTCTGCAAGCCCCGTCGTGTCCCCCCTTGAGCTCAGGGGGGGAGCTGGCGCCCCCCACCTCCGCAAGCCCTGTCGCGTCCCTCTTGGGTCAAGGGGGGGGAGCCGGAGCTCCCCGCCTTCGCAAGCCCCGTCAGGTCCCCCTTGGGCCCAGGGGGGGAGCCGTAGCCCCCCACCTCCGCAAACCCCGTCGCGTCCCCCTTGGGCCCAGGGGGGGGAGCCGGAGCCCCCCGCCTCCGAAAGCCCCGTCGCGTCCCCCTTGGGCCCAGGGGGGAGCCGGAACCCCCGCCTCCGCAAGCCCCATGGCGTCCCCCTTGGGCCCAGGGAGGAGCCGGAGCCCCCCGCTTCCGTAAACCCCGTCGCGTCCCCCTTGGGTCAAGGGGGGAGCCGCAGCTCCCCGCCTTCGCAAGCCCTGTTGTGTCCCCCTTGGGTCCGGGGGGGAGCCAGAGCCCCACGCCTCTGCAAGCCCCCTCAGGTCCCCCTTGGGTCCAGGGGGGGAGCCGAGCCCCCCGTCTCCGCAAGCCCCGTCGCGTCCCCCTTGGGCCCAGGGGGGAGCCGGAGCCCCCCACCTCCGCAAGCCCCGTCGCGTCCCCCTTGGGCCCAGGGGGGGAGCCGGAGCCCCCCACCTCGGCAAACCCCGTCGCGTCCCCCTTGGGCTCAGGAAGCGGGACCCAGGGGGGGAGCCGGAGCCCCCACCTCGACAAACCCCGTCGCGTCCCCCTTGGGCCCAGGGGGGGAGCCGGAGCCCCCCACCTCCACAAGCCCGGTCGCATCCCCCTTGGGCCCAGGGGGAGCCGGAGCCCCCCGCCTCGGCAAGCCCCGTCGCGTCCTCCTTGGGCCCAGGGGGGGAGCCGGGGCCCTCCCTCTGCCGCAAGCCCCGTCGCGTCCCCCTTGGGCCCAGGGGGGAGCCGGAGCCCCCCTTCCGCCGCAAGCCCCGTCGCATTCCCTTTGGGCTCAGGGGGGAGCCGGTGGCCCCCTGCCGCCGCAAGCAACGTCGCGTCCCTTTTTGGCCCAGGGGAGAGCCCTCTGCCTCTGCAAGCCCCATTGCGTCCCCCTTGGGCCCAGGGGGGGGGGGGGAGCCGGAGCCCCCCGCCTCCGCAAGCCCCGTCGCGTCCACCTTGGGCCCAGGGGGTGAGCCGGAGCCCTCCGCCACCGCAAGCCCCATCGCTTCCCCCTTTGGCCCAGGAGGGATCCAGAGCTCCCCCACCTCCCCAAGCTCTGTCGCGTCCCCCTTGGGCCCAGGGAGGAGCCGGAGCCGGAGCCCCCCGCCGCCACAAGCCCCGTCGCGTCCCCCTTGGTTCCCAGGGAGGAGCCAGAGCCCGCAGCATGCCCCGTCGCGTCCCCCCTTGGGACCAGGGGGGAGACGGAGCCCGCGTCGCAAGCCCTGTCATACAATAATATCATGTAGTTTTATTGGTACACAAGAATATACAGGAATGTGAAGTACAGTAGATGCCAATACATATAAAGACAATATGTATAACATATATAATGTACAACAATATATAGTGTAACAAATGGGCACATTCCAGGAGTATTTTGTACATTATAGGAGGCAGAAGTCACAGAGAGGGGGGCAGGGGTAAGACACATATCTCTTATTATAGAAGGATATGATAAGAGAAGGAAATGACAAGGAGACTTGGGTTGAGGCAGAGGGAGATCAGGTAACAGCAGATGGTATAGAATAATGTACAGAGAAGCTCATGTGAACAGAGACTAATACTGGACATTATATAACAGCCCCTCCCCATATCTGTACTATAAATGATGGTATAGAATAATGTACAGAGAAGCTCATGTGAACAGAGACTAATACTGGACATTATAGTGAATTCGGTTCAGCAGTGACCTCAGCTTTATTCTTCTGTTCTTACAGTAAAACATCCTGTACATGACATCACACATTCAGTGCCCTCACTATAAGGCCCCCGGCCGACTACCCAGTATCTGCACAAATAGCGGATCCCACCAACTCACCTGGTTCTGTCTCCCACAGGCCCTGGCACAGCCTGTCTACCCCAGACAAGGAGCATTATGGGAAGGATTAACACATTATTTGTAGCGCCTCCACTTGGCTGATAATTAACAACCCACTTGTCTGCAAACCAAATGAAACACCCAACTTTCCAGAGACTTTTCTCTTCCACACTACTTTCCTTGGGTGAAATACATATTTTTCTGTACCTTTAGGCTAAGGCCCCATGTAGCGGGCCACAGCAAAGAAGCGCTGCGGGAAACTCACGGTGGCAATGCATCACAGTTTTTCCCCACATCGTTTTTCACAGAAAGTCTGCAGTTTCTCTGTGAACTTTCTCCCTCTATTATACCTATACAGAAAACGCCAGCATTTCCGTAGATATAATTCCGAGCGTTTTTAAAATCGAAGCATTTCCACTACAGATTTTTGTCCTGCAATGTGTGGATAGGATTAGTCGGACCCCGGCCTAAAGGGGTTTTCTGGCCCCATCTGCATTCTTTATACTGATGAACTATCCACAGGATCCGCTATCAGAATCTGACTAGTGCTGAGTCCAACACCAGAAACCAGTTCCCTGACACCACTTCTATACAGATCTGCTTCCACTCCCCGTCCACTGCTATAGCCTCAGGCACTGGAGGGTAATGGTATGGACGGGGCCAAGACCAGCTCAGCTCTTATTCACGTAACAGGCTCAGAGCTGCCGCCCCGTCCACTCTATAGTGATGGCGCCGGGTACAGCTGTTCTATTACCTGAATAGGATCCAGTGCTGCTTCCTACCCTGTCCATAGCAGTAGCTTCCTGTACCCGGAGGCACAGCCAGATCAGCTGATTGGTGCAGGGGCTGGGTGTTGGACCCTACTGATCAGATACTGATGGACTATCCTGTGGACAGATCATCACTATAAACACACTGTTGAGGTCAGAAAACCCCTATAGCCTTAAGCCACACGTTGCAGAAAAGTTTTTTTTGTTTTTGCCTCATTTTTTTGAGCTAAAGCCAAGGCATGGCGAGGACATGCAGAGGGGTGGTCATTGGCCCTGCGCTCAGGTTGAATGTGGAGCGGGACGAGGGTCCTGAGGACTTTGAGGGACATCCCCTTTAATGGGGTTATCCAGGATTACAAAACATGGCTACTTCTTGTAGAAAGAGCCCCACATCCTCTTCTTAGGAAGTGACGTCACATCTGTTGGTCTCTTGCTATGCTGTAGCTCAGTCCCATTAAAATGATGTTGGGTCCACATATATATGGTTGAAAGATGATAATAATTGTATAATTTACGTTTTTATTCTCTTTTCTGATGTTTTCATATAATTCCATCATTTTCCTTATTCTCAAGTTGCTGCTGGCTGACTCCCTCTGACACTCTCAAAATGGCTGCCGCTACCATAGCAACCAGTGCAACAATGGCCACACAGTTCCAATGAGTCCCTAAATTGTCCCTGTGACTGCTCTGTTGGATATAAAATATTTGAGAACATAGCCAGAATTATCTTACCTGTATCTTTGACCTTTGGGTTACAGAGTGCCCTCCTGAACCCCTTCTCTCTACCCTTCACTGAATTACCCACTGACCAGCAGGGCCCCCACTCACCATGTGCCATTTATAATATTTGTGTCTTTAGGCCCCCTCATCCTCCAGGGCCCGGTATACACTGCTACCTCTGCACCCCCTATAGCTACGCCCCTGCCGCTGATCCACCATACAGTTACTATTGATGGCTTTCCATCCCCTTGTAGGAAACCCCCGAAGCCAAATCTGACCTTACCTTCACGTTGCCTTGTGCTGTGGTCCAGATGGTTCCTCATGGTGACAGCCATGTTGGTATTCTTACAGCATCAATGTCTGACGGTCTGAGGTGTTGTCTAGCCGTTGTACGATGGTCTTGCAATCTATTATGTATACATAAGGCTCTAGTTAGCTGCATGCTGACTCTCTCAAAATGGCTGCCGCTACCATGGCAACCAGTGCAACAATGGCCACACAGTTGTGAATATTGCCTAACCTGTCCCTATGACTGTGCTGTTGGCTCCAGAACATTTGGTAACATAACCAGAATTGGGTATATTTTTACACTTAGTTATGGGGATTTGATAGGCATTTACCCCAGGTGCCGGGGACCCACATGATGATACTTAGAAGATATAGTGCTAGACCCCATACCCTTATAGCTCCACCCACTGGTGCACCTGATCTGTTTCTAGCCACTCCCCTTACACCTTTTATTAGGTCATTTTGTTTTTTATTTGGCCAGTCCCAAGTCTGACCTTGCCTTCATGTTGCCAGGGCTTTGTGCCCCGTTTCTTTGCTGGTCCAGGCCGGGGTCTGTCTCCATTATATTTCTCTTTCTCCATACAGGTGGCAGCTAGAAGAGACGGCAGCTGGAAATGGTGCATTATGGGCTCTATCTGCTAATATAGAACAAGTGGGCGGGGCTTATACATAGAGACAATACATGTCATAGTTGACCATAGCAACCAATCAGATCACTGCTTTGAATTTTAAACCTGCACTACAATAAAGAAAGCTGCCATCTGATTGGCCACAATAGATATAGGTATTATATAGGAATGGAGCATTACAGCTCAGTGTTATTTACTGAATGGGGACCCCATGCAAAGTTATGTCTGGGGCTCCCTCAGTCAAAGTGTTTAGGCCCTATCATTACGTGCTATGTGGCCCTGTTTATAGACGCAGCATCCGAGTTATAGGTCAAAAAATCTGGACAAAATAGTGCAGCACAATATGCTATAATGTCCGGTAATACTTTACATAGGTCTGCTCCACAAAGTATAATGCCCCCTCAGTGGTCCCACACAGTATAATACCCCCCCTTGTGCCCCCAGAGACTATAATGCACCTTTAGTGCCCCCCCCTAGGGTATAATTCTCCCTTAGTGCCCCCAAAAGATTGCCAATCACTCACCCATTACCTATTGAGTTATTCCAACAGGTAATGGTTAGTATCTAATCTTATACTCCCCAATTGCAGATCCTCGTTCCTCCTCAGGCCCGTCTTCTGTTCGGTTCCATGTAATGGTGAACATTAAGTGGGAGGGGATTTATCAACCCATGTCCACCAGTTTTCTGACATGGGTATTATTGTGGCGAATTTTTGGCATACACACTTTTCTTGCACCAAAGATGCACCGCTTCCCCCATTCTGTGCCTCGCGCTCCACAAATGTGGGTGGAGCCAGGTGGGCCGGGAACGCCTCAACCCAACATATTTATTAAAATTCATACCAAAAAAACTGCTGTGAGTGAGGCCGGGGCCCCAAGTGGCGTAAACAACACGGTTTGGCTGCTGTGTTTTACAGTCCCTGCAAAGTAGAAAAATCCCATGTAGTGAATCCCATCCACACATTGCAGAAAAATACCCGCAGCGGAAAAAACAGTTGTGTTGTTGGAAATCGCAGCATGTCAATTATACCTACGGAAATGCCGGCGGTTTCCATAAAGGTATAATTGAAGCGGAAAGTCTGCAGGGGAAAACTCTGCGGACTTTCTGTGAAAAGCACTGCAGGAAAAAACCCGATGTGTTTCCGGCGCGGTTTATCCCATTGCGCTTTTCAGCTGCGGCTCGCTATGTGGGGCCTTAGCCTTAAATAGGAAATCTACACAAGTTCCTGGCTAGTGTAGGCTTGCACTATGGTGCATGGGTGCGTGCCTTACTTTTTTTTAATAACAGGCCAGAACCTCTTGATAATTCAGGTGTGCGTCGTGCCAGGAACCCTTATTAAGACTGGTGTAGTAAATGCCAGTCTTAATAAATTTTCCCCTAGCACCATACCCAGAGACATAGCTAGGGGTTCAGCATGGGGGAGGTAAACGAATCCGAGTGGGCCCCCCAATATTACCACCATACAGTGACCATGTAGTGGTAGATATCGGCTCTACACAGGGCTCTGCAGACCATCTGAGTAAATACAGTGCAAGAAAATTCTAGTTGCTTACAGGTGACGTCTCTGACTAATCGTTCACATTTCCCTTCTCTTCCCTTTGGACCGCCATGACCACTTCTTCCAGATGTGACTTGTCTGTGTAAAGTTTGAAGCACAGACATCTTTGGCTCCTCACCTGACCCATATTGTCCTCTCCTGCACAAAGCCCCCATTCTGCTGCTACCCCCAATAATAAAATCTACATTATAAAAATCCCCTGGAAATGAATAATAACCCCCTGTGTGCCTCTTTATATTAACAATACCCCCTGTGTCCCCCCTTAAATTACTAAAGCCTCTGTGTGCCCCTCAACAGGGCCGGCGTTAGGGGGGTGGGGGCAACCTGGGCAGGGATTGCCCAGGGCCCCGTCCCCAAAGGGGCCCCCGGGATCCTGAGCCTGATGACTCCGGATCCCGGAGTCAGGCCCGGTCATATCAATAACAGAAAGGGACCCAGTGTCATATGCCGCAGGGACCCTTTCCGAGTTAGCAAAAATAAAAAACATTTATACTCACCTGTCCTTGGCGTCCGACGTCATCTTCTGATGTTCTGGACATCACCGCTGAGGCCTGGCCACAGCGGTCACGTGGGGCGTGCTGACAGCATGCCCTCAGCGGTGACGTCCAGAACGCGTGACATCAGCCGCAGAGAAGAGGAAGCGGTCGCCGGCGGGAATAGCGGAGCAGCGCGAGGAGGCCCAGGAGAGGTAAGGCAAGGTAAGTATAACTGTTTGTTATTTTCCCTTACCTGCCCCAGGCCTTCGATTATTATACTCTGGGGTCTGAAGAGATAATACTAGCACTGACGGAGTCTGTAGGGCCACTGTGGAGCATTATACTGGAGGGCCCCTCTGGAGAGCATATTATACAGTGTAGGGCCACTGTGGAGCATTATACTGGGGGGGGGGCCCCTCTGGATAGCATATATATTGTTTTGGGCCACTGTGGAGCATTATACTGGGGAGGGGGCCCCCTCTGGAGAGCATGTTATATTCTGTTTGGTTACTTTTAAACATTATGCTCTCCAGAGGGGCCCCCCAGTATAATGCTCCAAAGTGGTCCCACAGAATATAACATGCTCTCCAGAGGGCCCCCTCTCCAGTATAATGCTCCACAGTGGCCCCACACAGTATAATATGCTATCCAGAGGGGCCCCCCCAGTATAATGCTCCACAGTGGCCCAAAACAGTATAATATGCTCTCCAGAGGCCTCCCCCCAGTATAATGCTCCACGATGGCCTCACACAGTATAATATGCTCTCAAGAGGGGGCCCTTCAGTATATTATACTGTGTGGGGCCACCGTGGATCATTATACTGGGGGGGGGGCTCTGGAGAGCATATTATACTGTTTTGGGCCACTGTGGAGCATTATACTGTGCGTGGACAGGGAGGAAGCGGCGGCTCCATTCATCAGCATCGCAGGTGAGTATGACTTTTTTTTTCTTTTTTTTTAGCGCAGTTGTGGGTATATTAATAGTATAAGGGGTGGATAGGAGGGGGAATTATAACTATAATGGGAGGATTCATTAGGGGGCATTATGACGATGGAGGGGGTCATTTATATAAGGGTTATTATGGGGTATTATTAATAGAAGGGGGGAGGTTATTTATATAAGGAGCCATTAGGGGGCATCATTTATATTAGGAGGCATTATGAAACAGTCGCAGTTTTGGAAATCGCAGCATGTCAATTATACCTATGGAAATGCCGGCGGTTTCCCTATAGATATAATTGAAGCAGAAAGTCCACAGAGGAAACCTCTGCAAACATTCTGTGCAAAGTGCTGCAGGAAGAACCGCGATGCGTCGCCGTGGTTTTTCCCGCAGCTGTTTTTTGCTGTGGGACGCCACGTGGGGCCTTGGCCTTAAGGAGTTTTCCAGCTCATTTTTATTGATGATCTATCCTCAGAATAAATCATCAATAAGAGATAAGTGATTCCCCACTGATCAGCTGTAAGAAGAGGCTTTGGCGCCTGTTTATATCACACGCTGTCTGTTTATAGTGACCGTGTGATGTCATTGTCACATAGACGTGTATAGGACGAAGCTGTAGTTACATTACATGGCCGCTATGAGATGAATGACATTATGTAAACAGAGAAGGGGTCACGGCGCTTACACAGGTACCACGGTTCATTCAAACCGCTGATCCTCGGGGTCCCAGGTATTGGAACCCCAATAATTTTTTTTTTCCCTTGTGTTTTTTTTTTTTTCTTTTTAATTAGGAAACACCTGGGGCATTATTAATAAGGGGAACTATTTAAAGGGGGTGCACAGGGAAGTTATTAATTTAAAGATGCACTTGGGGATATTATTCATTATGGGGGGGGTATATTATATATTTTATAATTGGGGTAGCAGCAGGAGGGGGGCTTTGTGTAGTTGAGGACAATATGGGTCAGGTGCCTGGAAAAGTAAGGAGCCAAAGATGTCTGTGCTGCATACTTTACAGAGACTGGAAGAATTGTTCATGGCCGTCCAGATAAAAGAGACGGGGAATGTGAATGATTAGTCAGAGATGTCACCAGTAAGTCACTAAATGTTACTGCACTGTATTAACCTAAATCGTCTGCAGAGCCCTGTGTAGAGCCGCTATATATCACTATACGCTCACCGTATACTAATAGTATCGGGATACGAACATGTCCAAGTTGGGGGCCCACTTGGACATGTTCGCCCCCCTGTGCTGAACCCCTAGCTACGCCTCTGACTGTGTGGAGGTCATTCTGGAGTATGTTATACTGAATGGGGTCACTGTGGAGCATTATTCTGGGGGGGGGGCCATCAGCAGAGCATATTATATTGCGTGGCACCACTGTGGGGCATTTTTCGGGGGGGAACTAAAGAGCATTATACTGGGGACGCTCTGGGGAGCATAATATATTGCGTGGGGCCACTGTGGAGAAAAATACTGGGGGGGACCTATGGAGCATTATACTAGCGGGGCCCTCTGGAGAGCATATTATACTATGGGCCACTCTAGAGCTTTATACTGGGGGGAAGGGGCAGTGTGGGGAGCCTGTTATACTGTGTGGGGCCACTGTGGAGTGTATTATATTGTGTGGGGCGTTTCGGGATTATATTATACTCTGTGGGGCCATTGTAGAGCATTACTGGGGGGGACTGTGGGCAGCATATTATACTGTGGGGGACCACTGTGGAGCATTATACTGGGGGAACCCCTCTGGGGAGTATATTATACTGTGTGGAGGCCATTGTGGAGCATGTTATACTGTGTTAGGCCACTGTGGAGCATTATACTGGGGGGGCACTGTGGGGTGCATATTATACTGTATGGAGCATATTATATTGTGTGGGGCTGCTGGGGAGCATATTGTACTATCTGGGGCCACTAAGGGGTAGTATACTGTGTGGGCCACTGTGGAGTATTATACTGTGTGCATCCTTAAATATACCATGTGGGACCACTATGGGGGAGCTCAGGGGAGCATTTTATACTGTGTGGGGCCACTGAGGAGTATTATATACCATTTGGGGAAACTATGGAGGGCTCAGGGGAGCATTTTATACTGTGGAGCATTATATACCATGTGGAGCATTATACTGTGGGGGGGGCTCAAAATTCCTGCTGGCAGCCCTGTGTGCTATGTCTGCATCACAGCTCCCTCACTATAATCTTGCACATATGTGTAGTGCCCCATGGTCATGTCATTCCCCATACAGTACTGTGCATGAACTGGCCATGGAGCTATTGGGGCCTGCACAGTACTATAGGGGCTGACTATACTGGGAACATACTCAGTAATGCCGTATAATCAGCACATATGTAAGACTTCAGTGAAGGAGCTGTGGTGTAGGCTATTAGCAGGAAGCTGTTGGGTGGGGCCCCAGAACAAGTTCATCTGGTGGGCCTAAGGCCCTTCAGTCCGACACTGTATAACGGAGAACTATTATATATAAGGGGGCTCTTATTTATAAGGGAGGAACTATTTTACATAAGGGTGGGTTACTATATATAATTGGGAAACTTAAATATGAGGGGGCTACTATAAGGGGGAACAATTTATAAGATGGGCTATTATTTATAAGGGGGGAACTATTATATATAAGGCATCCATTATAAGGGGGAGCTATTATTTATAAGAGGGGAACTGTTTATAAGGAGGGTATAATTGTTAAGTGGGCTTATTTATAAAGGGGGCTATTAGTGATAATGGGGACTATTATTTATAAGGGCAACTATTACTTATGAGAGGGCTATTATTTATAAGGGAGCAGTATTATTTTTACGGGGTGACTGTTACTGATAAGGAGGAATATTACTGATACAGGGCACTATTTATCATTTATAAGGGAGCTATTACTGATAAAGGTGTAATATTATTCATAAGCAGGGACTATTATTTATAAGGAGGCGCTATAATAACTGATGACTGGGTGCAAAAATCTATTTGGCGGTACAAAGGTGCTCATTTGAATTGTGTGTGGTAAAATGGGTCTTGTTATTACTTTTTTGTTAGCAGAAAGGAGGCGTTATTATAGGGGCTGCCACTGCAAGACGATGGTGTTGTTTGCATATCAGCATTTAGCGCCCCACTTTTAATTTTACCCAGGACCCCACTTTGTCTAAAACCGGCCCTGCTCCTCAATTAATAATACACCTTGTGCCTTTTAAATTAATAGCGCAATCCCACCAGATTGCAGAGGGCTGATGTCATTACTGGTCTCCTTATTTATTTTTTTCCTTATGATATCATCTGCCCCTAGTCCTGGACACAATATTGACCTTTGTGTGTTGTCTGGATGCTAGATTTGATGTGGTCCACACTATGTTTGCCTTGTCCTGTAGGCCCTAGACCTGATTTATTTCCCCTTTCTTATTTGATGTTCTCTGTTACTATTGTTATTTTTTTTAAATTCTTAATAAACTTTGATTAAACATAAATTAATAGCGCAATTAAATTAATAATGCCCACGTGCCACCTAAAATTAATACTGCCCAATTCCCCAGTGGTTAGTACCCATTAATGCCCCCTTATATTATGTCCCTGATGCCCCTGTGCATACATACTGCTCCCTTATACCCACTTATATTATGTCCCTGATGCCCCTGTGCATACATACTGCTCCCTAATGCCCCCTTATATTATGTCCCTGATGCCCCTGTGTATACATACTGCTCCCTAATGCCCCCTTATATTATGTCCCTGATGCCCCTGTGTATACATACTGCTCCCTCATGCCCCCTTATATTATGTCCCTGATGCCCCTGTGCATACATACTGCTCCCTCATGCCCCCTTATATTATGTCCCTGATGCCCCTGTGCATACATACTGCTCCCTCATGCCCCCTTATATTATGTCCCTGATGCCCCTGTGTATACATACTGCTCCCTCATGCCCCCTTATATTATGTCCCTGATGCCCCTGTGTATACATACTGCTCCCTCATGCCCCCTTATATTATGTCCCTGATGCCCCTGTGCATACATACTGCTCCCTTATGCCCCCTTATATTATGTCCCTGATGCCCCTGTGCATACATACTGCTCCCTAATGCCCTCTTATATTATGTCCCTGATGCCCCTGTGCATACATACTGCTCCCTCATGCCCCCTTATATTATGTCCCTGATGCCCCTGTGCATACATACTGCTCCCTCATGCCCCCTTATATTATGTCCCTGATGCCCCTGTGCATACATACTGCTCCCTCATGCCCCCTTATATTATGTCCCTGATGCCCCTGTGTATACATACTGCTCCCTCATGCCCCCTTATATTATGTCCCTGATGCCCTGTGTATACATACTGCTCCCTTATGCCCCCTTATATTATGTCTCTGATGCCCCAGTGCATACATACTGCTCCCTCATGCCCCCTTATATTATGTCCCTGATGCCCCTGTGTATACATACTGCTCCCTAATGCCCCCTTATATTATGTCCCTGATGCCCCAGTGCATACATACTGCTCCCTCATGCCCCCTTATATTATGTCCCTGATGCCCCTGTGTATACATACTGCTCCCTTATGCCCCCTTATATTATGTCCCTGATGCCCCTGTGTATACATACTGCTCCCTCATGCCCCCTTATATTATGTCCCTGATGCCCTGTGTATACATACTGCTCCCTTATGCCCCCTTATATTATGTCTCTGATGCCCCAGTGCATACATACTGCTCCCTCATGCCCCCTTATATTATGTCCCTGATGCCCCTGTGCATACATACTGCTCCCTCATGCCCCCTTATATTATGTCCCTGATGCCCCTGTGCATACATACTGCTCCCTCATGCCCCCTTATATTATGTCCCTGATGCCCCTGTGTATACATACTGCTCCCTCATGCCCCCTTATATTATGTCCCTGATGCCCTGTGTATACATACTGCTCCCTTATGCCCCCTTATATTATGTCTCTGATGCCCCAGTGCATACATACTGCTCCCTCATGCCCCCTTATATTATGTCCCTGATGCCCCTGTGTATACATACTGCTCCCTAATGCCCCCTTATATTATGTCCCTGATGCCCCAGTGCATACATACTGCTCCCTCATGCCCCCTTATATTATGTCCCTGATGCCCCTGTGTATACATACTGCTCCCTTATGCCCCCTTATATTATGTCCCTGATGCCCCTGTGTATACATACTGCTCCCTCATGCCCCCTTATATTATGTCCCTGATGCCCTGTGTATACATACTGCTCCCTTATGCC
This sequence comes from Leptodactylus fallax, assembly GCA_947044405.1. Classification (NCBI taxonomy): domain Eukaryota; kingdom Metazoa; phylum Chordata; class Amphibia; order Anura; family Leptodactylidae; genus Leptodactylus; species Leptodactylus fallax. The sequence continues at coordinate 888,093 of CAMRHE010000366.1, forward strand.
CCCTTATATTATGTCTCTGATGCCCCAGTGCATACATACTGCTCCCTCATGCCCCCTTATATTATGTCCCTGATGCCCCTGTGTATACATACTGCTCCCTAATGCCCCCTTATATTATGTCCCTGATGCCCCAGTGCATACATACTGCTCCCTTATGCCCCCTTATATTATGTCCCTGATGCCCCTGTGTATACATACTGCTCCCTTATGCCCCCTTATATTATGTCCCTGATGCCCCTGTGCATACTGTGAGAAAGTGAAGGGTGTGGTTTGGGAGAACAGGTATTTTCCAGCCAGGCAGTTAAAGGGTTTGTGGTAGAAGCCCACAGCAGGGAGGTCAGCTGACTAATTAAGGCCTGATATAGGTTGTGTGTTAGAACTAGGAGCTGGCGCTACATGGAGGAAGCTGACCTGTGTATCTTGAACCTGCGTGAAAGGTAACTCTGTGCCACCCGTTTGTAGTAACCAGAGCAGGAGTCTGGCAGCCAGGTTCCTGTACAGAAAGGTAACATTTCTGTGTTAGCTAATTCTCAGCCGAGAAGGTTTTTTTTTTTGTTGTTTTCTGTTCATGTCTTTGTAAAGGCAAACTGTTTATGCACCAAGTGAATAAACTCCAAACTTGAGTGTGATCCCGTCTCTGTGTCCCTGTTTCCTGCACTGCTACCAAGCATCTACCTGAGTGGTTCCCCACAATACATACTGTCATACCTCCCAACCGTCCCAGATTGTGGGTCCTGTCCTGCCATCCCAGTCAGCGGGAAGTATGTCCTGGTTTCAACTCACCTGCATCTGGAGAAAATATGGGTCTCAGCGGCCATGTGGCGTGCAGGACTTCTGAAGTGCTAGGGAAAGGTGAGCACAATTTGATTTTCTATTACACCTCTCCAGCCCCCACAATTCCTGGGCAACCCCTTTAAGTAGAGGAAGTTCAAGCAGTAACTTTATATGTTTTTTACATATTCTTGAAATGAAATGAAAAAAGTCTTTCAAGAATGTATTTATTTTATGACATGTCCAGCATATACCATAGAAATAATCCATCACAGTCAAATCTGGCTAGTCCGGACCCCCTTTACCTACCCTTCTGGGGTCCCACCTGATTGGGAATGTACACAGCACTTCCAGATGATCTATACATTGCATACATTTTACAGAGCATTGTAGATCTGATGCCACAACCTGACATGTTTGTTTTTTGCCAATTCTCAAAGAATCTCCTTAAGAAGGATGACTGGCGCTAGTCTATTATACAATTTTTGTAGGTAAAAAGTATATAACATATGACTGTATATGTAACTATGCCCCGGACTAGCACCTCATATACTATCCTTACCATATTTCCAATCGTAGGTGACTCGCCAAGAGATGGGCGCACATAGAGTGTCAACTCAGAATTACTGGATTCGGTGATTCTATGGCCTGTAACATTACAACACTTTTAAAGTGCAAAGGGGGTTTATTATTTTTTTGTTACACTGGGGGAGGCGGTCATGGCCCAAAGGTTTCCCCGGGGCTCATGGGACTGTAACTACACTACTGTGAGCCACCCACAATCCAGAATGTGCTAGATTGAAGAAGGTGGGATAAATCAGCAACACATACTTCAAGGGAGTGTCAGCAGAACCCGGGATATACAGTGGGTGCGGAAAGTATTCAGACCCCTTTAAATTTTTCACTCTTTGTTTCATTGCAGCCATTTGCTAAAAGCAAAAAAGTTCCTTTTATTTCTCATTAATGTACACTCAGCTCCCCATCTTGACAGAAAAAAACAGAAATGTAGATATTTTTGCAAATTTATTAAAAAAGAAAAACTGAAATCTCCCATGGTCATAATTATTCAGACCCTTTGCTCAGTATTGAGTAGAAGCCGCTTCCCTTCCTGGGAATGATGTAACAAGTTTTTCACATCTGGATTTGGGGATCCTCTGCCATTCTTCCTTGCAGATCCTCTTCAATTCCATCAGCTTTTAGGAAATGGCTGCAATGAAACAAAGAGTGAAAAATTTAAAGGGGTCTGAATACTTTCTGTACTCACTGCAGACCCAGCCCCGCAGATAGGTTATGGTCACCTGAAGGAAACGGAGTGTTCCCCTTTTACTACCTCCGTTGCCAAGATATCAATGAGCTCTTTTCAGCAGTGAGGGGGTTATCATTGCTCCGCGCACCCTCCTTCCTCTGACTAACTGGCCCAGGCTATACATACTGTGAGAAGGTGACTGGCAGAGTACTGGAGTCTCGCTATAATATTAACATATGCCTGGTCCAGAGCAGGTTTTGTTTAGGCCTCAGCCCAGGTGTAAGTCCTAGGCCTCATTACTGGCCCATAAAAGCCTACAGAGCCTGCACTTCAGGGCAGACCCTGGAAGAGAGTGGAGGCACCTGGATCTGTCTGGAGCTAAGAGTCTGGTGAGACCTGTGCCTTGTGCTAGTTTGTTTTGTTTGTGTGGCTGGAGCAAGCCACACATATAGAGAAGGCCCTAGACACTTGGGGATAGGAACTACATGACTGGGGGGAGGATTAAGGAACGAAGGGTTTAAGCAGTAGGAGAGTTTGAGCGGGAAAAATGGGGGTGGGATCTTACGTGTTAAAAGGTGTTGCTGGGGTGAGCTAAGGGTCAGTCAGGCAGTGACAGATTCTGGAAGTGGACCATCTGTGGGACAATACTCACCATGGCTGATCTTGAAGCGTTGCACTCTCTCCTTTGGGCGGCAGGGGTGGTCCATGGTGAGCAGGTCGTGGAGTATCTTCTGGCGCTCGGCGGCCCTGGCCGCCAGAGCGTTACTCTCCTGATCGGGGGCGGGCGACGTTCTAGGAGCCCCAGGAGGGACCCTTAGGCCACGGGCGCCCAGGCCAGCTCTCCTGGAGAACGCCCGGCGGCCGGGAGGAATCCTCGTGCAGGCCGCAGTCGTCCGGAGGGAGGCCTGGTTACCACTCCTCCTCCCTCCTCTTCGTCCTCCAGGACCCAAGCGGCAGTCTCCCGAGCTACCTGGCCTCCTCTCTGATGCCGCATCTGAGAGCGCTGGAAGTGACATGGCCGGTACTTCTGGCGTGGCCGGGCCTTCTCGTCGCGGTGGTTCGGGCCTGGGCCTGAAGGGGCCGTCTGAAAACGGCGTCGGCAGTTCTCCGGAGGGGCGGCGGGTGCGCTGTACGGCAGGGCCTGCCTCCTCTCCCCGCGCTGGCGCTGGTGACTCCAGTGCTGAAGATGGACAGTGTTCCCCGGACGTCGAGGATGAGCCCCTTGAGGAGTCGGGACCGGCGGCAGCTGATCTGGGGCGCCCCCCGACGCAGCCTGGTGAGCAGATGGGGTTTCTTCCCTCTTCTATGGGTGGGGGCTCTGGGGTGAGCATGTCGGGCGCTGCGGCGAGTGCATTAGGGCCTGCGGGTTCCGGGGCGGTAGAGTCCCTGGGAGGGTCAGCTGCGAGGGGTGCAGTATGAGGCCGGTTGCTAGGCCTGCTTCAGCAATAGGTGGGCGAGTGGCCAGGGGCCGCTGGGCCTGTGGGAGCTTGGGTGGGTGTGGACACGAGTGTTTCCCTGGGGTCTGGGGGGGTTGTGGTCCCGGTAGTTCCTATTGCTGGCCCACTGGGAGAGGTTGCGTCAGTGCCTGGGGAGCCCGTTCAGGTGGGTGGAGGGGCCCCTGAGGGTTCGGATGTTGTGGCAGGGGCCAAGGGTAAGGAGAAGGAGAAAGAGAAGGCGGTGGATATAGTGCGCCTAGATGACCGAGCGAAGGGGGAGGTTTACATCTGCTTTGAGGGCCCGCTTGGGGCACATTTGAAACAGGAGGTGCGGGAAAAAATTTGGAAAGGGGAGTACATGGAAATTTTTTCCCTGCTCCCTCTGGACAAATTTTGAGACACTACAGTCTGCTCCTCCTCCTGTGTTATAATTTTGAGACACTACAGTCTGCTCCTCCTGTGTTATAAATACGGGACGCTGCAGTCTGCTCCTCCTGCGTTATATTTATGAGACACTACAGTCTGCTCCTCCTTAGTTTTATTCATGAAACACTACAGTCTCCTCCTCCAGCGTAGTAATTATGCTACGCTAAAGTCTGATCCTTGTGTTATAATTAAGAAACACTAAAGTCTGCTCCTCCTGCATAATATTTGAGACACTACAGTCTGCTCCTCCTGCATAATAATTATGAGACACTACAGTCTGCTCCTTCTGTGTTAGAATTATGGGACACTTTAGTCTGCTCCAACTGTGTTACAATTATGAGACACTACAATCTGCTCCTCCAGCTTAATAATTGAGACACTACAGTCTGCTCCTCCTGTGTTATAATTATGAGACTCTACAGTCTGCTCCTTCTGTGTTATAAATACGGGACACTACAGTCTGCTCCTCCAGCGTAATAATTAGGAGACACTACAGTTTGCTCACCTGTGTTACTATTACTAGACACTACAGTCTGCTCCTCCTGTGTTAAAATTGAGACACTACAATCTGCTCCTTCTGTGTTTTATACATGAGACACTACAGTCTTCTCCTTCTGTGTTACTATTACTAGACACTAATTTGCTGTTCGAGTTATAATTGAGACACTACAGTCTTCTACTCCAGCGTAATAATTCTGAGACACTACAGTCTTCTCCTCCTGTGTTATAATTATGATACAGTACAATCTGCTCCTCTTTTGTTTTATTCATGAGACACTACAGTCTGCTCGTGTCATAATTATGCGCAACTACAGTCTTCTCCTCCTGTGTTATAATTGTGACACATTTCAGTCTGCTCCTCCTTTGTTTTATTCTTGAGACACTACAGTCTGCTCCTCCTTTGTTACTATTCTCAGACACTACAGTCTGCTCCTCCTGCGTTATAACTTCAAGACACTACAGTCTGCTCCTTGTGTTATAATTTGAGACACTACAGTCTCCTCAAGTGTAATAATTATGAGACACTACAGTCTGCTCCTCCTGTGTTACTACTATCAGACGCTTCAGTCTGCTCGTCTTGTATTATAATTATAACACTGGAGGAGAAGACTGTAGTATCTTATAATTATGAGACACTACAGTCTGCTCCTCGTGTTTTAAATACGGGACACTACAGTCTGCTCCAACTGTGTTACAGTTATGAGACACTACAGTCTCCTCCTCCAGCGTAATAATTATGAGACACTACTGTCTGCTTCTCCTATTGTTATAATTGAGATACTACAGTCTGGTTCTCCAGCGTAATAATGCAGAGTAGACTGTAGTGTCCTATCTGAGTGTGTATGTGTGTGTGTGTGTTTTATATATATATATATATATATATATATATATATATATATATATATATATATATATATATATATATATATATATATATATATATATAGTGCTTTGTGAAAGTATTCGGCCCCCTTGAACTTTTCAACCTTTTGCCACATTTCAGGCTTCAAACATAAAGATATAAAATTTTAATTTTTTGGTGAAGAATCAACAAGTGGGACACAATCGTGAAGTGGAACGAAATTTATTGGATATTTTAAACTTTTGTAAAAAATAAAAAACTGAAAAGTGTGGCGTGCCAAATTATTCGTCCCCCTTAAGTTAATACTTTGTAGCACCACCTTTTGCTGCGATTACAGCTGCAAGTCGCTTGGGGTATGTCTCTATCAGTTCTTGGCCATTCTTCCTTGGAAAACAGCTGGAGCTCAGTGAGGTTGGATGGAGAGCGTTTGTGAACAGCAGTTTTCAGCTCTTTCCACAGATTCTCGATTGAATTCAGGTCTGGACTTTGACTTGGCCATTCTAACACCTGGATACGTTTATTTGTGAACCATTCCATTGTAGATTTTGCTTTATGTTTGGGATCATTGTCTTGTTGGAAGATAAATCTCCGTCCCAGTCTCAGGTCTTTTGCAGACTCCAACAGGTTTTCTTCCAGAATGGTCCTGTATTTGGTTCCATCCATCTTCCCATCAATTTTAACCACCTTCTCTGTCCCTGCTGAAGAAAAGCAGGCCCAAACCATGATGCTGCCACCACCATGTGTGACAGTGGGGATGGTGTGTTCAGGGTGATGAGCTGTGTTACTTTTACGCCAAACATATCATTTAGCATTGTGGCCAAAAAGTTGGATTTTGGTTTCATCTGACCAGAGCACCTTCTTCCACATGTTTGGTGTGTCTCCCAGGTGGCTTGTGGCAAACTTTAAACCAGACTTTTTATGGATATGTTTGAGAAACGGCTTTCTTCTTGCCACTCTTCCATAAAGGCCAGATTTGTGCAGTGTACGACTGATTGTTGTCCTATGGACAGACTCTCCCCACCTCAGCTGTAGATCTCTGCAGTTCATCCAGAGTGATCATGGGTCTCTTGGCTGCATCTCTGAGCAATGCTTTAGTTTCAGTCTCAGTTTTATCTGTATGGCTGAGCTTGAATATTAACTTGGACCCAAATTCCATTCCCTTAATCTTAGTCCTGTATTTTGTCTTGTGGCTTGGAGTTGGGCCTGCATCTTGAACCTTGTGTCCCTTAGTTCCTGCTAAATTCTTGGCTCACTTGTTTCTGTTATGGAATCCTGTGTATAGTAAGTACCTCTGCTACCTGTCCTTACCTCTAAGTCTCCTGTTTTGGAATCTTGCGTATAGTAAGTACCTCTGCTACCTGTCATGATGTCCTGCCTTGGCCTTCTGTTTAGTACATACCTCTGCTATTTGTCATGATGTCCTGCCTTGGACTCCTGTGTATAGTACATACCTCTGCTACCTGAATACCTGTTTGTTCTATCTGCATGTATGTCGCCGGGTCCTTTGGTGCACTACACCTGCCTGCTCAGCTGTCACCCACATGGAGACAACTTCAGGTGACAGCAACCAGGCAGTCTACTTGCAGCAATGTCCAGGTCCCCATCCAGGGGTTAAAGGGTGATTAACAGTGACATGTGACCTCTGGTGCCCCAGGGGATCCTTAGTGTCTTGTCCATTACACCAGCCTCATCTGTGGCCTTTCTATACCATCGATGACCCTGTGTTGGGGTCCAGCGCTCCTGAGATTCTTCCCCTTTTACCACTGTGAGACCACAGGCTGCCTCGTGTCCTCACAATCTCTTTATTTAACCAGGAATATTCAGTGTAACATACAGTAACAACCAGATAAAGCCCATACCTGGTAGACGGACCGCAGGGTGATCCGAGGGTGACATGGCAGCGCTGCGACCGCCTGAGTGTTCCGATTAGGTTGTATGAAGGAGAAAAAAAAGAGACGGAGCAAAGAGAGGACCAAGGTAGATAACAGAAAAAAAACAAAACCGATATATGACAGCCGCAGGTCTCAAGAACGTGGGGAGAAAAAGGGGTCATGAAAGACGAGAGGGAAGTATAATGTAATTAAAGGGGTCCTAGAGATAAAGAACACTGCCCCCTTGTGGTGACCACAGACAAGTGCACCCCCATCTCACCCATGCAATACCTGCTGCGCTCCAGGGGGGCGCAAATAGTGAGACAATGGGGAGGACTGACAGTTTTCTGGTGCAAAAGTGGCTCATGTTGGGAGCCTGGCAGTTCGCCTCTCTAGTCAGTATAAAGGTCTGTTTTTATTTATATGCGAGCACAGATGGCGCTGCTACGACACTAAACCCCAGTCCATAAGGAGCTGTGGGTGGTCATATCGATCTGACAGGTTCCCTCTAATGGCACATCTTGCATCAGTGGGGAAATGGTTAAGACTGGGGCAGGAAACGTCAGTCTTAATAAACCCCCCCGTCTACATATATAATGACCACTGCCCTTCTCACAAGCTGCATATGGGGCACCATCTTAGTAGTACTTATCCATGGCTAACATATAAGGACTTGTCTGAGAATAAGCCTGCTTCTTTTCTAAAAACAGCACTTATCTTGTCTATGGGGCGAGTGTGAAAGTGACCATCAGCCCTATGTAGGAGAGCTGCAATACCAGACACAGCCTGGGGCCACATGTAGCGCTGTTTCTGGAAAGAAAGCAGACCTTTTTTGTAGTCTCTGCCATCCCTTTAAGAATTGATGATAAAAAAAAAACACTGCCATAAAGAACCCATTGACAGTTCAAGGTTAATCCGGGCTTGTAGAGTCCAAAATCTTGCATCTATTGCTATTAAAACTGGTTTATGAACATGGACATATCTCCACCCATCAACTACACCCCACACCTCGGCGTTCAGATACCATACAGCCATCCAATCATGTGCAAACCACACAGTAACATTCCAGTAGAGCTATAAAAACCACGTTTACGGTTGTCACCGGTGAACCCCCTGGTGGAGAAGAAGCTCTGGCAGTTGTGTAAAACCTTTCCCGTGGTCAGGATGTGAAAAATGGGTTCTGGTTTGTGTGAGTCTGCTGATGGCTGACGTACCTCGATCTTTTGGTAAACCGTTTCCCACACTCTGGACATGTAAAGGGCATGTCCCCGGTGTGAACCGCCTGATGTTCAGACAGACCCGATTTGCGTGTAAAACCCTTGCCGCACTCAGAACACACGAAGGGCTTCTTCCCCGTGTGACTGCTCTGATGGTTCATGAGCGTAGACTTGTGTTTGAAGCATTTCCCGCACACAGAACATGGGAACGGCCTGTCCCCTCTGTGAATCACTTGGTGTTCATAAAGACTTGACTTCCGAGTGAAGCACTTTCCGCATTCGGAACACGAGAAGGGCTTCACCCCCGAATGGCTTCGCTGATGGTTTCTCAGGACAGACTTCTGACTAAAACACTTCCCACACTCCGGACACAAAAATGGCTTCTCCCCTGTGTGGATTCGCCGGTGATTCTCCAGCTGTGATCTCAACGTGAACCTCTTGCCACAGTCAGGACATGGAAAAATGTTCTCCCCTGTATGGAGTCTCTGGTGGTTGACCAGATGGGACTTTTGGGTGAAACATTTTCCACAGTCCAAACAGGTAAAAGTCTTCTCCTCCGTGTGACTCCTCTGATGTCTAATAAGTTGGAACTTCTTGGTAAAAGATCTCCCACACTCCGAACACTCAAAACCACTGACACCTGGGAGGACCTGCTGGTGGTTTGGAAAGGCTGATTTCATTGACAAGTATGGCTCCTCTCCTGTGTGGAATCGTTGGTGCTCAAGAAATTCATTACTTGTGGGAAAAGATTTCCCACATTTATAACAAGAGAACATCTTAAAACCTTTACTGACAGAATCTGGGTGAATGTATGGATCAGATAATGGCTCTACACCATGGGGTACCCCTGAGAACATACGGGTGTCTTCATGTGGTTGGACTTGAAGCTTGAGATTTTGTGTTTCACATATTGGGGAGAAAATGAGATGTTTCTCTGACCGATTCTTGCTGATGGATCCATCTGCTAGGAATACAAAGACTACAGTTCATGAACAGTCTATAGAACACATATCAATGCCACAGGTCAGCAACATTCATTTCACTGGGAAGCTCTCAAGAGGACTCTCCACCATGTTTAGCTTCAAGATGGGGGTGGTTAGATTATAGTAGAGGAGGAAAATTGTGACTTATAGCAAATATTAGCCCTTAAGGATATGTTCACATTGTAAGAAAATGTCAAGATCCCAACACCTACGCAGAGATTATCCTTAGGTCACTTTCTGTTGGCCCTTCATGAACAGGCAGGTATAAGATGGTTGTACTGGGCCGACAACCATCACCAAGCATCTGGACCAAATATTGAATTAACCAGTTCATGGCCGGGTTATTTGGTGACACATTTTGGCTTTTTTTAGTGCTGTTACTTTAACCATGATGTACATGACTTCAATGTCTACTATATTTCTGCCAGATATATAATGTTGTCTCTTGTGATCTCTTGAATATGGATCTATTGTCTCTGCTCCCTCACCGCTCACCTGTGCTGGTCTCCATAGACTTGTCCTCCTTCTTCACCTCAAGATGTCCATTGTCTGTCCAGTATGTCTCATTTCCTTCTACTATAACTTCAATTTTAATGTCCTCGAGGTGTTTATCCTAAAAGAACAATAGTACATAAAAGAAAAAGGAAGAACAACATCTGGATTGAATTCATTAAATGGTAAAACCTCAACCTACCTGATCATCTTGTAGGATATCATGATCTTCCTCGGGACAATCCCGGGGATACAGAGGATTGGGACATCTCCCCGGTGGGTTTCTCTCACTGGATCCATCTGTAGGACACACACAGTGACTGAATACATTGTGTATATGTGATGGTCAGATGATTGGGGGGAGGGGGGGATCTAGGGGCCCCTCCATACTGCCCCCTACCATCACTCCTCTTACCCGATGATGTGAAGGTCTGGTGGTCGTCCATCATGACGTCCTTGTACAGATCCTTGTGTCCTTCTAAATACTCCCACTCCTCCATGGAGAAATAGACGGTGACATCCTGACACCTTATAGGAACCTGACAACACAATGATACAGTCCTCATCATCCAGACACATCATCCCTTGTGTTACTGTCTAATGTCCCAGCATTCCCAGCAGCGCTCACCTCTCCAGTCAGCAGCTCAATCATCTTGTTGGTGAGCTCCAGGATCTTCTGCTCGTTGTTGTTCTCAGGTATCAGTGAGTGAGGTGGAGGCTCCATGATGGGACTCCGGCTCCTGCTCCATCCTCCTGGCACACGGGGACAGCTGGCTGTCACAAGTTCTCCTGTTATCTTTTTCACTACAGCACATTCCTAAATATGGGAGAAGAACAAGAGACACCATTCAGCCCAGATCGATGGGGCTTGTACAGCGACATGTCTTATATCTGTTCTAGAATCCCTCACCTCTCCAGACAGCAGGTAGATAATCTTCAGGGTGAGGGTTAATATCTCCTGAGACAGGTCTCTCCTATCCCGCTCCATCCTGACACAGATGTTCATACAGAAGAGAAGAACATGTCACCTAGAGGAGGAAAAGCCCAAAGTAACTCAAGGAGAGAGAGGACTAAATTACAGGATAGACACCACAGTCTACTCCTCCTGTATTTTTATATAGATAGATAGATAGATAGATAGATAGATAGATAGATAGATAGATATATCAGTGATGGCAAACCTTTTAGAGACCGAGTGCCCAAACTGCAACCCAAAACCCACCAATTCATTGCAAAGTGCCAAGACGGCAATTTAACCATAAATTAACCAGGATGTCTTTTATAGTGACTGTGCAATCTTATTACAGCCTGTAATAATATCACATGTCTGCTATAAAACAGATACTGTGTGATATAAATAGTGAAGGGCCCCCACATAGTACAATTCGATCTGAAGTGGCCCCCAGATAGTACTATATGCTCCAGAATGGGCTTCACAGTGGGCTCCCACATAGTAGTATATGCTTCAGAGTGGGCCCCCACATAGTAGTATATGCTTTACAGTGGGCCCCACATAGTAGTATATGCTTCAGAGTGAGCCCCCACATAGTAGTATATGCTTTACAGTGGGGCCCCACATAGTAGTATATGCTTCAGAGTGGGCCCCCACATAGTAGTATATGCTGCACAGTGGGCCCCCACATAGTAGTATATGCTTTACAGTGGGGCCCCACACAGTAGTATATGCTTCACAGTGGGCCACCACGTAGTATATGCTTTACAGTGGGCCCCCACATAGTAGTATATGCTTCACAGTGGGGCCCCACACAGTAGTATATGCTTCATAGTGGGCCACCACGTAGTATATGCTGCACAGTGGGCCCCCACATAGTAGTATATGCTGCACAGTGGGGCCCCACACAGTAGTATATGCTTTACAGTGGGGCCCCACACAGTAGTATATGCTTCACAGTGGGCCACCACGTAGTATATGCTTTACAGTGGGCCCCCACATAGTAGTATATGCTTCACAGTGGGGCCCCACACAGTAGTATATGCTTCACAGTGGGCCACCACGTAGTATATGCTGCACAGTGGGCCCCCACATAGTAGTATATGCTGCACAGTGGGGCCCCACACAGTAGTATATGCTTTACAGTGGGGCCCCACACAGTAGTATATGCTTCACAGTGGGCCCCCACATAGTAGTATATGCTGCACAGTGGGGCCCCACACAGTAGCATATGCTTCACAGTGGGGCCCCACACAGTAGCATATGCTTCACAGTGGGGCCCCACACAGTAGCATATGCTTCACAGTGGGGCCCCACACAGTAGCATATGCTTCACAGTGGGCCCCCACACAGTAGCTTATGCTTCACAGTGGGGCCCCACACAGTAGCATATGCTTCACAGTGGGCCCCCACACAGTAGCTTATGCTTCACAGTGGGGCCCCACACAGTAGCATATGCTTCACAGTGGGCCCCCACACAGTAGCTTATGCTTCACAGTGGGGCCCCACACAGTAGCATATGCTTCACAGTGGGCCCCCACACAGTAGCATATGCTTCACAGTGGGCCCCCACACAGTAGCTTATGCTTCACAGTGGGGCCCCACACAGTAGCATATGCTTCACAGTGGGCCCCCACACAGTAGCATATGCTTCACAGTGGGCCCCACACAGTAGCTTATGCTTCACAGTAGGCCCCTAACACAGTAGTTTATATTACTTACCTAGTCCCATGAAAAGCTGCAGTCCCACGAAGAACATCCTCCTCCATCTCCTACTTCTGCTCGCGTACGCTGATGACTGACGTCATCACACCTGCATCCGGGCAGAGGTTACACTCTGCAATCAGGTCCGGACCGCGGCCTACACTGACAGCTCAGCCGAAAGACGCAGTCACTCACTAATAGGGAATCCTGTACCGGATTGCCCGTTAGTGAGCGATCATGGCGACGGCCCGCGTGCCAACTGAGAGGGCTCTGCGTGCCATAGGTTCGCCATCACGGATATATATACAGATAGGACACCACAGTCTACTCCTCCTGTACTATATATAGTATATACAGATAGGACACCACAGTCTACTCCTCCTGTACTATATATATACAGATAGGACACCACAGTCTACTCCTCCTGTACTATATATAGTATACACAGATAGGACACCACAGTCTACTCCTCCTGTACTATATATATACAGATAGGACACCACAGTCTACTCCTCCTGTACACACACTCATCTGCTGCTCCCCTATACTATACATTACATATTACACTTACAGCTGCCAGTAACATGAATGTCTTCTCGCCACTTCCTCCTCTCACCTCTGACCCGAAAGTCATTCTTGCACTTCCGGTGTGTGCCAGTCTTGTTCTCTTTGTTATGTATCCTACTACGGTCGTGACTAGAGTGGAGTTTCTCCTGGTAGGTATGATGTCACCGGAAGGGGCGGAGCCTCTCCGAGGAGGGCGGGGTCTCTTCTATCACAAGGCTGTACTGTATAGAGGCAGCGGGATAGATGGAGAACAGAAGCTGTGAGGACTGGTTTAGATTGTGACTAGAATGGAGTTGCTGCAGGGAGGACCTGCTAGAACCAACTCCAGTGTAGACAGTTCTTTACTGAGGAGACTAGAATGGAGATATTACAGAAGCTGCCGCCAGAAACTCCAATCTATTCCCCTCACTACAGGACAAGCCGGAGAGGAGTCTCTATAGGGAGGAGCCATAGCTGGCCATAAATTATATGTATATACAGTACAGACCAAAAGTTTGGACACACCTTCTGATTCCAAGAGTTTTCTGTATTTTCATGACTATAAAAATTGTAGATTCACACTGAAGGCATCAAAACTATGAATTAACACATGTGGAATTATATACTTAACAAAAAAGTGTGAAACAACTGAAAATATGTCTTATATTCTAGGTTCTTTAAAGTAGCCACCTTTTGCTTTGATTACTGCTTTGCACACTCTTGGCATTCTGTTGATGAGCTTCAAGAGGTAGTCACCTGAAATGGTCTTCCAACAGTCTTGAAGGAGTTCCCAGAGATGCTTAGCACTTGTTGGCCCTTTTGCCTTCACTCTGCGGTCCAGCTCACCCCAAACCATCTCGATTGGGTTCTGGTCTGGTGACTGTGGAGGCCAGGTCATCTGGCGTAGCAACCCATCACTCTCCTTCTTGGTCAAATAGCCCTTACACAGTCTGGAGGTGTGTTTGGGGTCATTGTCCTGTTGAAAAATAAATGATGGTCCAACTAAACGCAAACCGGATGGAATAGCATGCCGTTGCAAGATGCTGTGGTAACCATGCTGGTTCAGTATTCCTTCAATTTTGAATAAATCCCCAACAGTGTCACCAGCAAAGCACCATCACACCTCCTCCTCCATGCTTCACGGTGGGAACCAGGCATGTAGAGTCCATTCGTTCACCTTTTCTGTGTCGCACAAAGACTCGGTGGTTGGAACCAAAGATCTCAAATTTGGACTCATCAGACCAAAGCACAGATTTCCACAGGTCTAATGTCCATTCCTTGTGTTCTTTAGCCCAAACAAGTCTCTTCTTCTTGTTGCCTGTCCTTAGCAGTGGTTTCCTAGCAGCTATTTTACCATGAAGGTCTGCTGCACACAGTCTCCTCTTAACAGTTGTTGTAGAGATGTGTCTGCTGCTAGATCTCTATGTGGCATTGACCTGGTCTCTAATCTGAGCTGCTGTTAACCTGCGATTTCTGAGGCTGGTGACTCGGATGAACTTATCCTCCGCAGCAGAGGTGATTCTTGGTCTTCCTTTCCTGGGGCGGTCCTCATGTGAGCCAGTTTCTTTGTAGCGCTTGATTGATTTAGCCACTGCACTTGGGGACACTTTCAAAGTTTTCCCAATTTTTCAGACTGACTGACCTTGATTTCTTAAAGTAATGATGGCCACTCGTTTTTCTTTACTTAGCTGCTTTGTTCTTGCCATAATACAAATTCTAACACTCCATTCAGTAGGACTATCAGCTGTGTATCCACCTGACTTCTGAACAACACAACTGATGGTCCCAACCCCATTTATAAGGCAAGAAATCCCACTTATTAAACCCGACAGGGCACACCTGTGAAGTGAAAACCATTTCAGGTGACTACCTCTTGAAGCTCATCAAGAGAATGCCAAGAGTGTGCAAAGTAGTAATCAAAGCAAAAGGTGGCTACTTTGAAGAACCTAGAATATAAGACATATTTTCAGTTGTTTCACACTTTTTTGTTAAGTATATAATTCCACATGTGTTAATTCATAGTTTTGATGCCTTCAGTGTGAATCTACAATTTTTATAGTCATGAAAATACAGAAAACTCTTGGAATGAGAAGGTGTGTCCAAACTTTTGGTCTGTACTGTATATATGTATATGTTATATCAATTATTTTATATATATATATATATATATATATATATATATATATATGTGCATATAATTTATGAGTGCCATATGTACATATAATTTGCACCAGACCAGTTCTGAGACATTCTGCGGATATGGTGTGAGCAGGGCAGTGACGTGTTTATTATATCTTGCGCCACTTTCTTGTTGTAAGTGATAATGGAAATCTATGGCAATTCAGAACTGACATAGATCTAAATTCTGACGTATCGCTGTGTGCCTGATTTATCAGTATATAGTTACTATAGGTAGGTGCATGATCTCGTTGTTTTTTGTGTTTTTTTTGGGGGGGTTTTGGTTTTTTTGTTTTTTTTTGTTTTTTTTGGGGGTTTTTTTTTTTTTTTTTTTTTTTTTGGGTGTTTTTTTTTTTTTTTTTTTTTTTTTTTTTTTTTTTGGTTTTTTTTTGGGGGGGTTTTTTTTTTTTTTTTTTTTTGGGTGGTTTGTTGTTCTGGGTGTATTTTGTAGTTACTATAGGTAGGTTCATGGTCTCTGTAGTTACTATAGGTAGCTTCATGGTCTGGGTGTATTCTGTAGTTACTATAGGTAGGTTCATGGTCTCGCTGTACTCTGTAGTTACTATAGGTAGGTTCATGGTCTGGGTGTACTCTGTAGTTACTATAGGTAGGTACATGGTCTCGGTGTACTCTGTAGTTACTATAGGTAGGTTCATGGTCTGGGTGTATTCTGTAGTTACTATAGGTAGGTTCACGGTCTGGGTGTATTCTGTAGTTACTATAGGTAGGTTCACGGTCTGGGTGTATTTTGTAGTTACTATAGGTAGGTTCATGGTCTCTGTAGTTACTATAGGTAGGTTCACGGTCTCGCTGTACTCTGTAGTTACTATAGGTAGGTTCATGGTCTGGGTGTATTCTGTAGTTACTATAGGTAGGTTCACGGTCTCGCTGTGCTCTGTAGTTACTATAGGTAGGTTCATGGTCTCGGTGTACTCTGTAGTTACTATAGGTAGGTTCATGGTGTCGGTGTATTCAGTAGTTACTATAGGTAGGTTCACGGTCTGGGTGTATTCTGTAGTTACTATAGGTAGGTTCACGGTCTGGGTGTATTCTGTAGTTACTATAGGTAGGTTCATGGTCTGGGTGTATTCTGTAGTTACTATAGGTAGATTCATGGTCTCGGTGTATTCTGTAGTTACTATAGGTAGGTTCATGGTCTGGGTGTATTCTGTAGTTACTATAGGTAGGTTCATGGTCTCGGTGTATTCTGTAGTTACTATAGGTAGGTTCATGGTCTCGGTGTACTCTGTAGTTACTATAGGTAGGTTCACGGTCTGGGTGTATTCTGTAGTTACTATAGGTAGGTTCACGGTCTGGGTGTATTCTGTAGTTACTATAGGTAGGTTCACGGTCTGGGTGTACTCTGTAGTTACTATAGGTAGGTTCCTGGTCTCGGTGTACTCTGTAGTTACTACAGGTAGGTTCATGGTCTGGGTGTGTTCTGTAGTTACTACAGGTAGGTTCATGGTCTGGGTGTATTCTGTAGTTACTATAGGTAGGTTCATGGTCTCGGTGTACTCTGTAGTTACTATAGGTAGGTTCATGGTCTCGGTGTATTCTGTAGTTACTATAGGTAGGTTCATGGTCTCGGTGTGTTCTGTAGTTACTATAGGTAGGTACATGGTCTGGGTGTATTCTGTAGTTACTATAGGTAGGTTCATGGTCTGGGTGTATTCTGTAGTTACTATAGGTAGGTTCATGGTCTCTGTAGTTACTATAGGTAGGTTCACGGTCTCGCTGTACTCTAGTTACTATAGGTAGGTTCATGGTCTGGGTGTATTCTGTAGTTACTATAGGTAGGTTCACGGTCTGGGTGTATTTTGTAGTTACTATAGGTAGGTTCATGGTCTCTGTAGTTACTATAGGTAGGTTCACGGTCTCGCTGTACTCTGTAGTTACTATAGGTAGGTTCATGGTCTGGGTGTATTCTGTAGTTACTATAGGTAGGTTCACGGTCTGGGTGTATTTTGTAGTTACTATAGGTAGGTTCATGGTCTCTGTAGTTACTATAGGTAGGTTCATGGTCTCGGTGTATTTTGTAGTTACTATAGGTAGGTTCATGGTCTCTGTGTATTCTGTAGTTACTATAGGTAGGTTCACGGTCTCGGTGTACTCTGTAGTTACTATAGGTAGGTTCATGGTCTCAGTGTATTCTGTAGTTACTATAAGTAGGTTCATGGTCTCAGTGTATTCTGTAGTTACTATAGGTAGGTTCACGGTGTCGGTGTATTCTGTAGTTACTATAGGTAGGTTCATGGTCTCTGTATACTCTGTAGTTACTATAGGTAGATTCATGGTCTGGGTGTATTCTGTAGTTACTATAGGTAGGTTCATGGTCTGGGTGTACTCTGTAGTTACTATAGGTAGGTTCATGGTCTGGGTGTACTCTGTAGTTACTATAGGTAGGTTCACGGTCTTGCTGTATTCTGTAGTTACTATAGGTAGGTTCATGGTCTGGGTGTACTCTGTAGTTACTATAGGTAGGTTCATGGTCTGGGTGTATTTTGTAGTTACTATAGGTAGGTTCATGGTCTGGGTGTATTTTGTAGTTACTATAGGTAGGTTCATGGTCTCTGTAGTTACTATAGGTAGGTTCACGGTCTCGCTGTACTCTGTAGTTACTATAGGTAGGTTCATGGTCTGGGTGTATTCTGTAGTTACTATAGGTAGGTTCATGGTCTGGGTGTATTCTGTAGTTACTATAGGTAGGTTCACGGTCTGGGTGTACTCTGTAGTTACTACAGGTAGGTTCATGGTCTCGGTGTACTCTGTAGTTACTACAGGTAGGTTCATGGTCTGGGTGTATTCTGTAGTTACTATAGGTAGGTTCATGGTCTGGGTGTACTCTGTAGTTACTACAGGTAGGTTCATGGTCTCGGTGTATTCTGTAGTTACTATAGGTAGGTTCATGGTCTCGGTGTGTTCTGTAGTTACTATAGGTAGGTTCATGGTCTCTGTAGTTACTATAGGTAGGTTCACGGTCTCGCTGTACTCTGTAGTTACTATAGGTAGGTTCATGGTCTGGGTGTATTCTGTAGTTACTATAGGTAGGTTCACGGTCTGGGTGTATTTTGTAGTTACTATAGGTAGGTTCATGGTCTCTGTAGTTACTATAGGTAGGTTCACGGTCTCGCTGTACTCTGTAGTTACTATAGGTAGGTTCATGGTCTGGGTGTATTCTGTAGTTACTATAGGTAGGTTCACGGTCTGGGTGTATTTTGTAGTTACTATAGGTAGGTTCATGGTCTCTGTAGTTACTATAGGTAGGTTCATGGTCTCGGTGTATTTTGTAGTTACTATAGGTAGGTTCATGGTCTCTGTGTATTCTGTAGTTACTATAGGTAGGTTCATGGTCTCGCTGTACTCTGTAGTTACTATAGGTAGGTTCATGGTCTCGCTGTACTCTGTAGTTACTATAGGTAGGTACATGGTCTGGGTCTATTCTGTAGTTACTATAGGTAGGTTCATGGTCTGGGTGTATTCTGTAGTTACTATAGGTAGGTTCATGGTCTGGGTGTACTCTGTAGTTACTATAGGTAGGTTCACGGTCTCGGTGTACTCTGTAGTTACTATAGGTAGGTTCATGGTCTGGGTGTATTCTGTAGTTACTATAGGTAGGTTCATGGTCTCTGTATACTCTGTAGTTACTACAGGTAGGTTCATGGTCTGGGTGTATTCTGTAGTTACTACAGGTAGGTTCATGGTCTGGGTGTATTCTGTAGTTACTACAGGTAGGTTCATGGTCTGGGTGTGTTCTGTAGTTACTATAGGTAGGTTCATGGTCTCGGTGTACTCTGTAGTTACTACAGGTAGGTTCATGGTCTGGGTGTATTCTGTAGTTACTACAGGTAGGTTCATGGTCTGGGTGTACTCTGTAGTTACTATAGGTAGGTTCATGGTCTGGGTGTATTCTGTAGTTACTATAGGTAGGTTCACGGTCTCGGTGTACTCTGTAGTTACTATAGGTAGGTTCATGGTCTGGGTGTATTCTGTAGTTACTACAGGTAGGTTCATGGTCTGGGTGTATTCTGTAGTTACTACAGGTAGGTTCATGGTCTGGGTGTGTTCTGTAGTTACTATAGGTAGGTTCATGGTCTCGGTGTACTCTGTAGTTACTACAGGTAGGTTCATGGTCTGGGTGTATTCTGTAGTTACTACAGGTAGGTTCATGGTCTGGGTGTACTCTGTAGTTACTATAGGTAGGTTCATGGTCTGGGTGTATTCTGTAGTTACTATAGGTAGGTTCACGGTCTCGGTGTACTCTGTAGTTACTATAGGTAGGTTCATGGTCTGGGTGTATTCTGTAGTTACTATAGGTAGGTTCCTGGTCTCGGTGTACTCTGTAGTTACTACAGGTAGGTTCATGGTCTGGGTGTATTCTGTAGTTACTACAGGTAGGTTCATGGTCTGGGTGTATTCTGTAGTTACTATAGGTAGGTTCATGGTCTCGGTGTACTCTGTAGTTACTACAGGTAGGTTCATGGTCTGGGTGTATTCTGTAGTTACTACAGGTAGGTTCATGGTCTGAGTGTACTCTGTAGTTACTACAGGTAGGTTCATGGTCTCGGTGTATTCTGTAGTTACTATAGGTAGGTTCATGGTCTCGGTGTGTTCTGTAGTTACTATAGGTAGGTACATGGTCTCGGTGTATTCTGTAGTTACTATAGGTAGGTTCATGGTCTGGGTGTATTCTGTAGTTACTATAGGTAGGTTCATGGTCTCTGTAGTTACTATAGGTAGGTTCACGATCTCGCTGTACTCTGTAGTTACTATAGGTAGGTTCATGGTCTGGGTGTATTCTGTAGTTACTATAGGTAGGTTCACGGTCTGGGTGTATTTTGTAGTTACTAAAGGTAGGTTCATGGTCTCTGTAGTTACTATAGGTAGGTTCACGGTCTCGCTGTACTCTGTAGTTACTATAGGTAGGTTCATGGTCTGGGTGTATTTTGTAGTTACTATAGGTAGGTTCACGGTCTCTGTAGTTACTATAGGTAGGTTCATGGTCTCGGTGTATTCTGTAGTTACTATAGGTAGGTTCATGGTCTGGGTGTATTCTGTAGTTACTATAGGTAGGTTCACGGTCTCGGTGTACTCTGTAGTTACTACAGGTAGGTTCATGGTCTGGGTGTATTCTGTAGTTACTATAGGTAGGTTCATGGTCTGGGTGTATTCTGTAGTTACTATAGGTAGGTTCATGGTCTCGGTGTATTCTGTAGTTACTATAGGTAGGTTCATGGTCTCGGTGTGTTCTGTAGTTACTATTGGTAGGTACATGGTCTGGGTGTGTTCTGTAGTTACTATAGGTAGGTTCATGGTCTCGGTGTGTTCTGTAGTTACTATAGGTAGGTACATGGTCTGGGTGTATTCTGTAGTTACTATAGGTAGGTTCATGGTCTCTGTAGTTACTATAGGTAGGTTCACGGTCTCGCTGTACTCTGTAGTTACTATAGGTAGGTTCATGGTCTGGGTGTATTCTGTAGTTACTATAGGTAGGTTCACGGTCTGGGTGTATTTTGTAGTTACTATAGGTAGGTTCATGGTCTCTGTAGTTACTATAGGTAGGTTCATGGTCTCGGTGTATTTTGTAGTTACTATAGGTAGGTTCATGGTCTCTGTGTATTCTGTAGTTACTATAGGTAGGTTCATGGTCTGGGTGTATTCTGTAGTTACTACAGGTAGGTTCACGGTCTCGGTGTACTCTGTAGTTACTATAGGTAGGTTCATGGTCTCAGTGTATTCTGTAGTTACTATAAGTAGGTTCATGGTCTCAGTGTATTCTGTAGTTACTATAGGTAGGTTCATGGTCTCTGTATACTCTGTAGTTACTATAGGTAGATTCATGGTCTGGGTGTATTCTGTAGTTACTATAGGTAGGTTCATGGTCTGGGTGTACTCTGTAGTTACTATAGGTAGGTTCACGGTCTCGGTGTACTCTGTAGTTACTATAGGTAGGTTCATGGTCTGGGTGTACTCTGTAGTTACTATAGGTAGGTTCACGGTCTTGCTGTATTCTGTAGTTACTATAGGTAGGTTCATGGTCTGGGTGTACTCTGTAGTTACTATAGGTAGGTGCATGGTCTGGGTGTATTTTGTAGTTACTATAGGTAGGTTCATGGTCTCGGTGTATTTTGTAGTTACTATAGGTAGGTTCATGGTCTCTGTAGTTATTATAGGTAGGTTCACGGTCTCGGTGTATTCTGTAGTTACTACAGGTAGGTTCATGGTCTGGGTGTATTCTGTAGTTACTGTAGGTAGGTTCATGGTCTGGGTGTATTCTGTAGTTACTATAGGTAGGTTCATGGTCTCGGTGTATTTTGTAGTTACTATAGGTAGGTTCATGGTCTCTGTGTATTCTGTAGTTACTATAGGTAGGTTTACGGTCTCGGTGTACTCTGTAGTTACTATAGGTAGGTTCATGGTCTCAGTGTATTCTGTAGTTACTATAGGTAGGTTCATGGTCTCGCTGTACTCTGTAGTTACTATAGGTAGGTTCATGGTCTGGGTGTACTCTGTAGTTACTATAGGTAGGTACATGGTCTCGCTGTACTCTGTAGTTACTATAGGTAGGTTCATGGTCTGGGTGTACTCTGTAGTTACTATAGGTAGGTTCATGGTCTGGGTGTATTCTGTAGTTACTATAGGTAGGGTCATGGTCTCGCTGTACTCTGTAGTTACTATAGGTAGGTTCATGGTCTGGGTGTATTTTGTAGTTACTATAGGTAGGTTCATGGTCTCTGTAGTTACTATAGGTAGGTTCATGGTCTGGGTGTACTCTGTAGTTACTATAGGTAGGTTCATGGTCTGGGTGTATTCTGTAGTTACTATAGGTAGGTTCATGGTCTCGGTGTACTCTGTAGTTACTACAGGTAGGTTCATGGTCTGGGTGTATTCTGTAGTTACTACAGGTAGGTTCATGGTCTGGGTGTACTCTGTAGTTACTACAGGTAGGTTCATGGTCTGGGTGTATTCTGTAGTTACTATAGGTAGGTTCATGGTCTCGGTGTATTCTGTAGTTACTATAGGTAGGTTCATGGTCTCGGTGTGTTCTGTAGTTACTATAGGTAGGTACATGGTCTGGGTGTGTTCTGTAGTTACTATTGGTAGGTACATGGTCTGGGTGTGTTCTGTAGTTACTATAGGTAGGTTCATGGTCTCGGTGTGTTCTGTAGTTACTATAGGTAGGTACATGGTCTGGGTGTATTCTGTAGTTACTATAGGTAGGTTCATGGTCTCTGTAGTTACTATAGGTAGGTTCACGGTCTCGCTGTACTCTGTAGTTACTATAGGTAGGTTCATGGTCTGGGTGTATTCTGTAGTTACTATAGGTAGGTTCACGGTCTGGGTGTATTTTGTAGTTACTATAGGTAGGTTCATGGTCTCTGTGTATTCTGTAGTTACTATAGGTAGGTTTACGGTCTCGGTGTACTCTGTAGTTACTATAGGTAGGTTCATGGTCTCAGTGTATTCTGTAGTTACTATAGGTAGGTTCATGGTCTCGCTGTACTCTGTAGTTACTATAGGTAGGTTCATGGTCTGGGTGTACTCTGTAGTTACTATAGGTAGGTACATGGTCTCGCTGTACTCTGTAGTTACTATAGGTAGGTTCATGGTCTGGGTGTACTCTGTAGTTACTATAGGTAGGTTCATGGTCTGGGTGTATTCTGTAGTTACTATAGGTAGGGTCATGGTCTCGCTGTACTCTGTAGTTACTATAGGTAGGTTCATGGTCTGGGTGTATTTTGTAGTTACTATAGGTAGGTTCATGGTCTCTGTAGTTACTATAGGTAGGTTCATGGTCTGGGTGTACTCTGTAGTTACTATAGGTAGGTTCATGGTCTGGGTGTATTCTGTAGTTACTATAGGTAGGTTCATGGTCTCGGTGTACTCTGTAGTTACTACAGGTAGGTTCATGGTCTGGGTGTATTCTGTAGTTACTACAGGTAGGTTCATGGTCTGGGTGTACTCTGTAGTTACTACAGGTAGGTTCATGGTCTGGGTGTATTCTGTAGTTACTATAGGTAGGTTCATGGTCTCGGTGTATTCTGTAGTTACTATAGGTAGGTTCATGGTCTCGGTGTGTTCTGTAGTTACTATAGGTAGGTACATGGTCTGGGTGTGTTCTGTAGTTACTATTGGTAGGTACATGGTCTGGGTGTGTTCTGTAGTTACTATAGGTAGGTTCATGGTCTCGGTGTGTTCTGTAGTTACTATAGGTAGGTACATGGTCTGGGTGTATTCTGTAGTTACTATAGGTAGGTTCATGGTCTCTGTAGTTACTATAGGTAGGTTCACGGTCTCGCTGTACTCTGTAGTTACTATAGGTAGGTTCATGGTCTGGGTGTATTCTGTAGTTACTATAGGTAGGTTCACGGTCTGGGTGTATTTTGTAGTTACTATAGGTAGGTTCATGGTCTCTGTAGTTACTATAGGTAGGTTCATGGTCTCGGTGTATTTTGTAGTTACTATAGGTAGGTTCATGGTCTCTGTGTATTCTGTAGTTACTATAGGTAGGTTCACGGTCTCGGTGTACTCTGTAGTTACTATAGGTAGGTTCATGGTCTCAGTATATTCTGTAGTTACTATAGGTAGGTTCATGGTCTGGGTGTATTCTGTAGTTACTATAAGTAGGTTCATGGTCTCGCTGTACTCTGTAGTTACTATTGGTAGGTTCATGGTATGGGTGTACTCTGTAGTTACTATAGGTAGGTTCACGGTCTGGGTGTACTCTGTAGTTACTATAGGTAGGTTCATGGTCTCGGTGTATTCTGTAGTTACTATAGGTAGGTTCATGGTCTCGCTGTACTCTGTAGTTACTATAGGTAGGTTCATGGTCTGGGTGTATTTTGTAGTTACTATAGGTAGGTTCATGGTCTCTGTAGTTACTATAGGTAGGTTCATTGTCTCGGTGTATTCTGTAGTTACTATAGGTAGGTTCATGGTCTGGGTGTATTCTGTAGTTACTATAGGTAGGTTCACGGTCTCGATGTACTCTGTAGTTACTACAGGTAGGTTCATGGTCTGGGTGTATTCTGTAGTTACTATAGGTAGGTTCATGGTCTGGGTGTGTTCTGTAGTTACTATTGGTAGGTACATGGTCTCGGTGTGTTCTGTAGTTACTATAGGTAGGTACATGGTCTGGGTGTACTCTGTAGTTACTATAGGTAGGTTCATGGTCTCGGTGTGTTCTGTAGTTACTATTGGTAGGTACATGGTCTGGGTGTACTCTGTAGTTACTACAGGTAGGTTCATGGTCTCTGTGTATTCTGTAGTTACTATAGGTAGGTTCACGGTCTGGGTGTATTCTGTAGTTACTATAGGTAGGTTCATAGTCTCGCTGTACTCTGTAGTTACTATAGGTAGGTTCATGGTCTCTGTAGTTACTATAGGTAGGTTCACGGTCTCGCTGTACTCTGTAGTTACTATAGGTAGGTTCATGGTCTGGGTGTATTCTGTAGTTACTATAGGTAGGTTCACGGTCTGGGTGTATTTTGTAGTTACTATAGGTAGGTTCATGGTCTCTGTAGTTACTATAGGTAGGTTCATGGTCTCGGTGTATTTTGTAGTTACTATAGGTAGGTTCATGGTCTCTGTGTATTCTGTAGTTACTATAGGTAGGTTCACGGTCTCAGTGTACTCTGTAGTTACTATAGGTAGGTTCATGGTCTCAGTATATTCTGTAGTTACTATAGGTAGGTTCATGGTCTGGGTGTATTCTGTAGTTACTATAAGTAGGTTCATGGTCTCGCTGTACTCTGTAGTTACTATAGGTAGGTTCATGGTATGGGTGTACTCTGTAGTTACTATAGGTAGGTTCACGGTCTGGGTGTACTCTGTAGTTACTATAGGTAGGTTCATGGTCTCGGTGTATTCTGTAGTTACTATAGGTAGATTCATGGTCTGGGTGTATTCTGTAGTTACTATAGGTAGGTTCATGGTCTGGGTGTACTCTGTAGTTACTATAGGTAGGTTCACGGTCTCGGTGTACTCTGTAGTTACTATAGGTAGGTTCATGGTCTGGGTGTACTCTGTAGTTACTATAGGTAGGTTCACGGTCTTGCTGTATTCTGTAGTTACTATAGGTAGGTTCATGGTCTGGGTGTACTCTGTAGTTACTATAGGTAGGTTCATGGTCTGGGTGTATTTTGTAGTTACTATAGGTAGGTTCATGGTCTCTGTAGTTACTATAGGTAGGTTCACGGTCTCGGTGTATTTTGTAGTTACTACAGGTAGGTTCATGGTCTGGGTGTATTCTGTAGTTACTATAGGTAGGTTCATGGTCTGGGTGTATTCTGTAGTTACTATAGGTAGGTTCATGGTCTGGGTGTATTTTGTAGTTACTATAGGTAGGTTCATGGTCTGGGTGTATTTTGTAGTTACTATAGGTAGGTTCATGGTCTCTGTAGTTACTATAGGTAGGTTCACGGTCTCGGTGTATTCTGTAGTTACTACAGGTAGGTTCATGGTCTGGGTGTATTCTGTAGTTACTATAGGTAGGTTCATGGTCTCGGTGTATTTTGTAGTTACTATAGGTAGGTTCATGGTCTCTGTGTATTCTGTAGTTACTATAGGTAGGTTCACGGTCTCGGTGTACTCTGTAGTTACTATAGGTAGGTTCATGGTCTGGGTGTATTCTGTAGTTACTATAGGTAGGTTCATGGTCTCGGTGTATTTTGTAGTTACTATAGGTAGGTTCATAGTCTCTGTGTATTCTGTAGTTACTATAGGTAGGTTCACGGTCTCGGTGTACTCTGTAGTTACTATAGGTAGGTTCATGGTCTCAGTGTATTCTGTAGTTACTATAGGTAGGTTCATGGTCTCGCTGTACTCTGTAGTTACTATAGGTAGATTCATGGTCTGGGTGTATTCTGTAGTTACTATAGGTAGGTTCATGGTCTGGGTGTACTCTGTAGTTACTATAGGTAGGTTCACGGTCTCGGTGTACTCTGTAGTTACTATAGGTAGGTTCATGGTCGGTGTATTTTGTAGTTACTATAGGTAGGTTCACAGTCTGGGTGTATTCTGTAGTTACTATAGGTAGGTTCATGGTCTGGGTGTATTTTGTAGTTACTATAGGTAGGTTCATAGTCTCGCTGTACTCTGTAGTTACTATAGGTAGGTTCATGGTCTGGGTGTACTCTGTAGTTACTATAGGTAGGTTCATGGTCTGGGTGTACTCTGTAGTTACTATAGGTAGGTTCATGGTCTGGGTGTATTTTGTAGTTACTATAGGTAGGTTCATGGTCTGGGTGTATTCTGTAGTTACTATAGGTAGGTTCATGGTCTGGGTGTACTCTGTAGTTACTATAGGTAGGTTCACGGTCTCGGTGTACTCTGTAGTTACTATAGGTAGGTTCATGGTCTCTGTAGTTGCTATAGGTAGGTTCATGGTCTGGGTGTATTCTGTAGTTACTATAGGTAGGTTCATGGTCTCTGTAGTTACTATAGGTAGGTTCATGGTCTGGGTGTATTCTGTAGTTACTATAGGTAGGTTCATGGTCTGGGTGTATTCTGTAGTTACTATAGGTAGGTTCATGGTCTCAGTGTATTCTGTAGTTACTATAGGTAGGTTCATGGTCTCGCTGTACTCTGTATTTACTATAGGTAGGTTCATGGTCTGGGTGTACTCTGTAGTTACTATAGGTAGGTACATGGTCTCGCTGTACGCTGTAGTTACTATAGGTAGGTTCATGGTCTGGGTGTACTCTGTAGTTACTATAGGTAGGTTCATGGTCTGGGTGTATTCTGTAGTTACTATAGGTAGGTTCATGGTCTCGCTGTACTCTGTAGTTACTATAGGTAGGTTCATGGTCCCGGTGTATTCTGTAGTTACTATAGGTAGGTTCACGGTCTCGGTGTATTCTCTAGTTACTATAGGTAGGTTCATGGTCTGGGTGTATTCTGTAGTTACTATAGGTAGGTTCATGGTCTCGCTGTACTCTGTAGTTACTATAGGTAGGTTCATGGTCTGGGTGTATTTTGTAGTTACTATAGGTAGGTTCATGGTCTGGGTGTACTCTGTAGTTACTATAGGTAGGTTCATGGTCTGGGTGTATTCTGTAGTTACTATAGGTAGGTTCATGGTCTGGGTGTATTTTGTAGTTACTATAGGTAGGTTCATGGTCTCTGTATATTCTGTAGTTACTATACAGTGCTGGCCAAAAGTATTGGCACCCGTGCAATTCTGTCAGATAATACTCAGTTTCTTCCAGAAAATGATTGCAATTACAAATGCTTTGGTAATAATATCTTCATTTATTTTGTCGTCAATGGAAAACCACAAAAAGAATTGTCAAAAAGCCAAATTGGATATAATTCCACACCAAACATAAAAAAGGGGGTGAACAAAAGTATTGGCACCCTTTGAAAAATCATGTGATGCTTCTCTAATTTGTGTAATTAACAGCACCTGTTACTTACCTGTGGCACATAACAGGTGGTGGCAATAACTAAATCACACTTGCAGCCAGTTGAAATGGATTAAAGTTGACTCAACCTCTGTCCTGTGTCCTTGTGTGTACCACATTGAGCATGGAGAAAAGAAAGAAGACCAAAGAACTGTCTGAGGACTTGAGAAGCAAAATTGTGAGGAAGCATGAGCAATCTCAAGGCTACAAGTCCATCTCCAAAGACCTGAATGTTCCTGTGTCTACCGTGCGCAGTGTCATCAAGAAGTGTAAAGCCCATGGCACTGTGGCTAACCTCCCTAGATGTGGACGGAAAAGAAAAATTGACGAGAGATTTCAACGAAAGATTGTGCGGATGGTGGCTAAAGAACCTCGACTAACATCCAAACAAGTTCTAGCTACCCTGCAGTCCGAGGGTACAACAGTGTCAACCCGTACTATCCGTCGGCGTCTGAATGAAAAGGGACTCTATGGTAGGATACCCAGGAAGACCCCACTTCTGACCCAGAGACTTAAAAAAGCCAGGCTGGAGTTTGCCAAAACTTACCTGAGAAAGCCACAGACTTTTTGGAAGAATGTTCTCTGGTCAGATGAGACAAGAATGGTCTAAAATTCCAGCAGAGCATTGTAAGAAACTCATTGATGGTTACCGGAAGCGGTTGTTCGCAGTTATTTTGTCTAAAGGTTGTGCTACCAAGTATTAGGCTGAGGGTGCCAATACTTTTGTCCGGCCCATTTTTGTGTAAAATGATCAATGATTTGACTTTTTTTTTTTTTTTCATTCTCTTTTGTGTTTTTTTCATTGCAAGCAAAATAAATGAAGATATTATTACCAAAGCATTTGTGATTGCAATCATTTTCTGGAAGAAATTTAGTATTATCTGACAGAATTGCAGGGGTGCCAATACTTTTGGCCAGCACTGTACCTATAGTAACTACAGAGTACAGCGAGACCATGAACCTACCTATAGTAACTACAGAATACACCCAGACCATGAACCTACCTATAGTAACTACAGAATATACCGACACCATGAACCTACCTATAGTAACTACAGAGTACACCCAGACCATGTACCTACCTATAGTAACTACAGAATACACCCAGATCATGAACCTACCTATAGTAACTACAGAGTACACCGAGACCATGAACCTACCTATAGTAACTACAGAGTACAGCGAGACCATGAACCTACCTATAGTAACTACAGAGTACACCCAGACCATGTACCTACCTATAGTAACTACAGAGCACACCGAGACCGTGAACCTACCTATAGTAACTACAGAGTACACCCAGACCATGAACCTACCTGTAGTAACTACAGAGTACACCCAGACCATGAACCTACCTATAGTAACTACAGAATACACCGAGACCGTGAACCTACCTATAGTAACTACAGAGTATACAGAGACCATGAACCTACCTATAGTAACTACAGAGTACACCCAGACCATGAACATACCTATAGTAACTACAGAATACACCCAGACCATGAACCTACCTATAGTAACTACAGAGTACACCCAGACCATGAACCTACCTATAGTAACTACAGAGTACACCCAGACCATGAACCTACCTATAGTAACTACAGAATACACCCAGAGCATGTACCTACCTATAGTAACTACAGAGCACACCGAGACCGTGAACCTACCTATAGTAACTACAGAATACACCCAGACCGTGAACCTACCTATAGTAACTACAGAGTACACCCAGAACATGAACCTACCTATAGTAACTACAGAATACACCCAGAACATGAACCTACCTATAGTAACTACAGAGTACACCGAGACCATGAACCTACCTATAGTAACTACAGAGTACACCGAGACCGTGAACCTACCTATAGTAACTACAGAATACACCGAGACCATGAACCTATCTGTAGTAACTACAGAATACACCCAGACCATGAACCTACCTATAGTAACTACAGAATACACCCAGACCATGAACCTACCTATAGTAACTACAGAGTACAGCGAGACCATGAACCTATCTATAGTAACTACAGAGTACAGCGAGACCATGAACCTACCTATAGTAACTACAGAATACAGTGCTTTTAACACCATACAGTCCAGGTTACTGAGGGACAAGCTGGGCCTTGCTGGAGTGGACCACCACCTCTCCAACTGGATCCTAGACTACCTCACAAATCGACCTCAATACGTGAGAGCCCAAGACTGTGTGTCAGGTACCGTGATCTGTAATACGGGGGCACCTCAGGGTACGGTTCTCGCCCCTTTCCTCTTCACACTGTACACTGCAGATTTTAGGTGCAACTCATCTAGCTCCTACCTACAGAAGTATTCTGACGACTCTGCAATAGTGGGTCTCATCACAGATGATGACAGGGAGTACAGAGAACTGAACCAGGATTTTGTGGACTGGTGCCACCGGAACCACCTGAAGATTAACGCGGGGAAGACCAAGGAGATGGTGGTGGACTTCCGCAAAGGCAGAAGCCCTTCTAAACCAGTGGACATCCTGGGGACGGGCATCGAGATTGTGAACACCTATAAGTACCTGGGTCTGCTCTTTAATAATAAGCTGGACTGGGCAGATCATATGGAGGCCCTGTACAGGAAGGGCCACAGCAGGCTCTACCTGCTTAGGAAACTGAGAGCCTTTGGAATCCGGGGGGCACTTCTTAGGACTTTCTTCAACTCGGTAGTGGCATCAGCCATCTTCTTTGGAGTGGCCTGCTGGGGGAGCAGTATATCAACCAGGGACAGAAATAAACTTGACAAGCTGATTAGAAAGGCCAGCTCTGTCCTGGGGAGCCCACCGGACCCAGTGCAGGTGGTGGGTGACAGAAGGATACTGTCCGTGGTGAGCTCCATGCAGAAGAAGAAGTCCCATCCCATGCATGAGACTGTGATAGCGCTGGGCAGTACTGTCAGTGACCGACTGCTCCACCCTAGGTGTGAGAAGGAGCGCTATCGGAAGTCTTTCCTCCCCACCGCTGTTAGGCTGTACAACCAACACCGACCTAAGCGGAGATCATTACACACAGAGAACTGAAATATCTCTCTGCCTGTTAAATCCCCCCCCCCCCCCCCCTCTGCTATGCCCTATCTGTCTGTCTGCTATTAATGTAATGCCTCTCACCATGGAACATTCCTGTACATGTTGTATTTGTATTTGTATCTGCTTATCTTTACTGCTGTAACACACTGAATTTCCCCATTGTGGGACTATTAAAGGACTATTATTATTATTAGAATACACCCAGACCATGAACCTACCTATAGTAACTACAGAGTACAGCGAGACCATGAACCTACCTATAGTAACTACAGAGTACAGCGAGACCATGAACCTACCTATAGTAACTACAGAGTACAGCGAGATCATGCACCTACCTATAGTAACTATATACTGATAAATCAGGCACACAGCGATACGTCAGAATTTAGATGTATGTCAGTTCTGAATTGCCATAGATTTCCATTATCACTTACAACAAGAAAGTGGCGCAAGATATAATAAACACATCACTGCCCTGCTCACACCATATCCGCAGAATGTCTCAGAACTGGTCTGGTGCAAATTATATGTACATATGGCACTCATAAATTATATGCACATATATATATATATAAATTATTGATATAACATATACATATAATTTATGGCCAGCTATGGCTCCTCCCTATAGAGACTCCTCTCCGGCTTGTCCTGTAGTGAGGGGAATAGATTGGAGTTTCTGGCGGCAGCTCCTGTAAGAACTGTCTACACTGGAGTTGGTTTTAGCAGGTTCTCCCTGCAGCAACTCGATTCTAGTCACAACCCTCCAGGGACAGACTCCCCCTCCTGTGTACGGCTCGGCTTCTGGGGCTCGTGTCCCGGGTGTGTATAAGGACAGACTTTCCTCACTCCCGCCCATGTTCTCTATCGCTCTATTGACAGACGTCACTCTAGCTACCCGCCCCGACCAATCAGTAACGAGGGGTGGGGCTAATTATTCTCTCCGCTCTAAGCAGGCGAAAGCAAAACACCAGGTGGAACGCACAGAGCGGAAGTGGAATATAAGAACTTCCGGGTCAGGAGGCGGAAACACAGGCGGGCCTTTCTAGTGACTGGCAGATGTTAGTGACAGCTGTGAGAGGCTCCTGGGCTGTACCATCATGGTATGTGGTGAGGGGTGGATATGCTCTACGTGGACATCATGTAGTATATATAGATATAGGATGTGCATGACATGTATTCAGGCCAGTGGAAGAAGATGGTATGGTCCACAAAGCAGCATGACAGGTGGAAGAAGGGGGTCCATGGGGGAGGGGGTGATTTGGGGAGGTAATTCCTGGGATATTTGGTGTAGAAGTATTCTTATGACTGAGCCCTCACTCCTCACGCTCCGTACATTCCTCCACCTCGCTCTCCATAGACAATCCTTCCATCTTCTTATTTGGATCTAGCAGCTATTTCACATGTTGGGTCAGGTGACGTCCCTTGCGCCTCTCCTGTTCTGCTCAGTAGCACCGCACGGGTCCATGGGCTGGTTCTTACCCCACTGAGACCCATTCAGTGGATCGGATAGGTCCGGCCGCATCGTCTGCTCTCCTCTGTTACTGCAAATGACCAGCATGGAGGCTGGAGACATTATTATTAAGATCTGGACACCCTTATAGTGAGGGTGCCATAGTGAGCTCTATAGCGTGACTGCTCTTACAGCAGAAATCCCATAGCGTGACTGCTCTTACAGCAGAGATCCCATAGCGTGACTGCTCTTACAGCAGAGATCCCATAGCGTGACTGCTCTTACAGCAGAGATCCCATAGCGTGACTGCTCTTACAGCAGAGATCCCATAGCGTGACTGCTCTTACAGCAGAGATCCCATAGCGTGACTGCTCTTACAGCAGAGATCCCATAGTGTGACTGCTCTTACAGTAGACACACTATGTGATCTCCGCTGTAAGAGCAGTCACAATATGGAGTGCTCTGTTGTAAGAGCAGTCACACTATGAACTCTCTGCGGTAAGACCAGTAACACTATGGGATTTCTGCTGTAAGAGCAGTCACACTATGGAGCTCTCCACTGTAAGAGCAGTCACACTGTAGGCTCTCTGCCTGTAAGAGCAGTCACACTCTAGGTGCTCCGCTGTAAGAGGAGTCATGGTATGGAGCTCTCCACTGTAAGAGCAGTCACACTGTAGGCTCTCTGCCTTAAGAGCAGTCACACTATGGAGCTCTTTGTTGGAAGAGCAGTCACATTATGGACTCTCCACTGTAAGAGCAGTCACACTCTAGGTGCTCCGCTGTAAGGGGAGTCATGGTATGGAGCTCTCCACTGTAAGAGCAGTCACACTGTAGGCTCTCTGCTGTAAGAGCAGTTACAGTAAGGAGATTCCACTGTAAGAGCAGTCACGTTATGAGATCTCCGCTGTAAGATCAGTCACACTTTGGGATCTCCGCTGTATGAGCTGTGACACCCTCTCACCTGTGTGGGTTCTGATGAGCAAAAAGCCGATCATTTCAGGTAAAAGATGTACCTCGCTGAAGACATGGAAACGCCCCCTCGCCATTATGAATACATTTTTGTGGGATTAAGTTTAATTTCTGGGCAAAACATTTTCCACAATCAGAGCTGGCGTATGGTTCTCCCCGGTGTGTATTCTCAGATAGCCAGACTGCTCTTACAGTGGAGAGCTCCATAGTGCAGGGCTGTGTAGCATGACTGCACGTGTAGTATGGCTGTCCTTATACACAGTCCCTCTTGGCAATGTCGTCTCCTTGTTATGTTTGTCCTCGTCAGGACACCAGCAATGTCTCAGCATTGTGTGTTACTTCTCATCTCAGTATTCATTATGTAATGACCAATAAATAATTTAATTTTTACATAATGTATCTTCCAGGTAGAGCCATGAAGTCACATGAAACTTTCACTCATTTGCCGGAAAGAGGCTCTTATATGTATCATCCTACACAAAGAACAAGAGCAGACAATGAGAAGAGTCACATGACTGAAAGCATCTTAAACCTCACCCTGGAGATCATCTACCTGCTGACCGGAGAGGTGAGGGATTCTGGGAATGATATCACATGACCTCACTCTTATCTCTAGTAATAACACAGGACATGAGCGTAGAGGTGAGGGATTCTGGGAATGTATATAGTGATATTTATCAGGATCTCTCCATACTCAGGACTACACAGTAGTGAAGAAGACATCTGATAAGTATGTGGCCCCCAGCAGCCGTCCCTGTGTGTCAGGAGGATGGAGCCGGAGCCCCATCATGGAGCCTCCACCTCACTCACTGATACCTGAGAGCAACAACGAGCAGAAGATCCTGGAGCTCACCAACAAGATGATTGAGCTGCTGACTGGAGAGGTGAGCGCTGCTGGGAATGCTGGGACATTAGACAGTAACACAAGGGATGATGTGTCTGGATGATGAGGACTGTATCATTGTGTTGTCAGGTTCCTATAAGGTGTCAGGATGTCACCGTCTATTTCTCCATGGAGGAGTGGGAGTATTTAGAAGGACACAAGGACCTGTACAAGGAGGTCATGATGGACGACCACCAGACCCTCACATCACCTTCTAACAGACCATTAATGAAGAGAAGTCTACCAGAGATAAGCCTCAGTCCTCTTCACTCCCATGCTTGTCCAGAGGAAATTGTCCTACAGAATTATCAGGTATTTATCAGAGTCACTTACACATGTTATCAGTAGAAGAGCTGCGTTCATTGTGCTTGCTGGCGTTCTTCTTCTGACAGGATGAAGATCTGAGTGATCAACAAATAAAAGTTCTAGATGGAGAAGAGGAGAGTAATGTGGATGATGATCCGCACTTTACAGAGGTAGAGGTTTTTACAGATATCAGCCCAGGTAAGTAGTATCTAGAGTCTCTAACCCAATCTTATACTGTACACCTTACCGTATATACCAATTATAGGAATGTTTCTCCTGGGTCTATGGCAGCCTACGAGTACTTGAACTTGAGATTTGGAAAATCCAGAGTTCATACATGAAAAAGCTCACATGCCATCTTGATTCTTTACAGATGAAAGCAGAAGCTGGAGCGTCTCTGAGAGACAGTTCATTGTAGCTCAGGATTGTGGGACTCAAGATCACGTGGTCGCACAAGATTTTTCAGGAGACAATTCTGTCACATCACCTGCAGCTTTAGTTCTTCGCAATACAGATATATCACCTGACCCATCTAGTTATGGCACCACTTCTGCGAAATCACCTTCTGTTACTGCTCGAAATGGGAGTAAAATACATTATTGTTCTGAATGCGGGAAGTATTTCACCCGCCGGTCGAATCTTTTGGCCCATCAAAGATACCACAACGGTGAGAAGCCATTCCCATGTTTGGAATGTGGTAAACGGTTCTCGAGAAGAGACAGACTTATCGCACATCAGAGGATTCACACCGGAGAGAAGCCGTTCTCTTGTCTTGTATGTGGAAAATGTTACACCCGCAACGAGTCCCTCATCGAACACCAGAAAAGTCACGTTCGGCAGAAGCCGTTTTCATGTTCTGAATGTGGCCAGAGTTTTAGGTACGAGACTACTCTTCTCGATCACCACAGAACACACATGGAGCAGTCCTTTCTGTGTCCGGAGTGTGGAATCTGTTTCTTCCAGGAATCCGAGCTTGAGAAACACCTTATCAGCCACACCATTGAAACACCATTTGCCTGCTCTCAGTGTGGAATTTTGTTTGCAAACCTGTCAGATCTGAGTGAACACGAGATTACAAGTCACAGCTGCGAGAAACAGTTTTCTTGTTTCCAGTGTGGAAAACCTTTCATCAGAAACATGACAGCTCACACAGCAGATGAGCCATTACTGTGCCCGGAATGCGATAAATATTTTGCACCGAAATCTATACTTGGTAAGCATAAACGTACTCACAATGGGGAGAAACCGTACACATGCTTGGAATGTGGGAAGTGCTTTTCACAAAAATCAGTTCTTATCCAGCACCAGAGAACACACACCGGGGAGAAGCCATATGCCTGTTCCGATTGTGGAAAATGTTTTGCCAAGAAATCAAACTTAATCCCGCACAAAAGAACTCATAACGGTGAGAGGCCATTTCCATGTCTTCAGTGTGGTAAATCCTTTACCAGGAATGATCGACTTTTGGCTCATCAGAGAACCCACGCTGGTGAGAGGGTGTCTTTGGACTATGGGAATTCTTTTTCATACGAACCTGATTTTGTCATGCACCAGAAAGCTCATGTAGATGTGAAGCCATTCCTATGTTCAGAATGCGGGGAGTGTTTTACCAAGATAGCTGATCTTCTCAAACACAAGGCGCTGCACATAGGCGAGATGTTTGCATTTTAAAGGAGGGGGGATTGTTTTACCTCTCAGTACTCGTGTTTACACGTGGCTCTTCCCAGCTTGTCCAAGAGATAGTTTGACTAATTCAGGAGACTGAATTGTTGGATTATGTGTGCATTTCTGGCCAGCTTGGCCTCTTCCACATTTTGGACAGTTTGTTGCCATATTCCTGTTTAAGAAAACAGTGTTATACAAATAAAGTTTATTTAATATTGCCCGTTTGTTCTTACTATAAGTTACTTGGAGCATCTAACACCAGAGTTCTCCGCCACCACACACAGTTCATTGACCTCAGTATTTAGTGAAGTTCCTAGCACTGTCCCGAAAGGTGACCATACACATTGCACTTTTATCAGTCGAAATGGTCAATTTGGCCATGGAATCCGGGCTGTGGAGTCGGCGCTGGGGCCGGTATTGGGTGGAGTCTGCAAAATGTTACTGACTCCAGAATAAAATTATATATTATTATTATTGATATTGTATAATTAGTAAGATGCCATGTTTGTTACACATTGAGATTCACAGACATTCAAGTAACTGCTTCTGTCTGACCATGGCCGTCATTTATGAAGGACTCAGAACCAGAGTTGCTGGTTTGGCCTACTGACTCCACTAGTTATGATGGATATTTTCAGCCAGCTGTCAAGTGAGAATACCAGTGTTAGGCCTGATCGCCTAGTTTTGGCTGATCAGCAGCCATGTTTAAAAAAAAATAAATTTTAACTAAAGGGCCCGCAATTGGGCATGAATGACCCATTATCAATCAGATGGCCACATGCTGGCTATCCAAAATCTAAAGTATATGGCCAGCCTTAGTGCCACATATCAGCTGGATTGACTCTGCAAGAAAAAAGTCTCCAGCGGTGATGCTGGACTGAGCTGGCAGAGAAATAGAAGGCTACGGTGGAGAGCTGGTTTTCTATGTGAAATAGCTGTAAGGTGGCATCACGATGTAGGTACTATGAGACTTTAGTGTGTAGACAGCACAATTTAGAAAAACCAGGGGTGTCATGGGCGTCACTGATCAGGGCACTCGCAAGACACAGGCTAGGTTCACGTTTGTCACAAATGTCTGTCCACTGCAGGTTGAACGTTTTCATTTGGCGATCAGTTAAGTCTGTAGTCATTGGGGTCCCTGGGGCTCCGTTTGTGGGGCAGATGTGAACCTAGCCTAAATCACTACCAAGCAAGGTTGGTTAAAGATGAGATCAGGTTGATAAGTGATGGGTCTAGGGTGGAGATTCCACCAGAAAGCTTTGCTGAAGTACATATGTCGATGCTTCCATGGCTGAGGCTCATGAATGGTAGCTAGCTGTTAGATCTGATTGTTGAGGTGTCTGTGACTTGCGCATAGCATGTCTTTAGGTTCTTTCAAGGTGGTCGCCTTCTCAGGTACTTCCTTACAATGAAACTGAATGGACTGGACTACACAGATACTCCACGGGGGAGGCACAAACTCCTATCACTAACCACTGAGGATTAGACAGGCTGTGATCACACACTTATAATGAAGAAGACAACAGCGCAGTCTCCCTCACTCTTTACTTATGGTCTCCTAAATTATGTACAAAATAATAGAAAAAATTGTGTTAAAATTGTTCCTCAGCAGGTATAGATGGCGCTGGCTCTAGCTGCCAATTTGATGCTGAAAACTATGGAATCATAATGATGGGGATGAAAAGTTGTACATCTTCTGGAAGTCTTCTTTAACCCCTTAATCACCAGGCCATCTTTTTGCATTTTTCTGTCACATATCAAGAGCCATAACTTTTTTATTTGCCAGTGTAACTATATGAGGGCTTATTTTTTGCGGGACAGGTTATAGCGTCTAATGGCACCATTTCTGGGTACATACCCAGTAATTCCAACAGCGTCTTTTTATGCTTTACATGTTGCGTGTTCACTGCACGGCTTAAACAACATAATAAACCTGTATTGTGGGTGGATACAATCACAACGATACAGTGAGCACCCAGCCGAGTGCCTGCTTCACCTAGAAACAGGACTTCGGTGCTGGGCTCTGATACATACACCCTGAAAAGGCATATGTGTAAGAATAGGGCTGTGTGATGACCACCGTAAAAAGACATATCGGCAGTCACTAAGGGGTTACCATAGGTGCATGTCACACAGTGTAGTGGATCTTCAGTGCTGTGGTTAGAGCACCTGGCCACTATACAGGGCACAGGGTCATCTGTTTCCAGCTCTGTGCAGTGTACAGTAGGGTCTTGGAAGTGGCAGATCCATTCCGATAGGCCATACACAAACATTTCTGAACTGCACCTTGAATAATTCAGGGATACTATTAGCACAGCTAGCTAGGTATAACTGCAGCTTTCTAGTTTTATAGCAAATTTTGTCAAGCTGAGGCTTTCTTGCCCCAGTCAGTCTTGGTTTATGTACCAAAAAAATTGGCAAGTGTGGCGCAGAAAGAGCAATGTGGTGCATATTTGGAGCAAGAAAGGGCAGTGCGCCCAATATGTGCCACATTTACCAAATTAAACTGACATAGATGGGGTAGTAACATGGGGGCCGTCAAGCGTCCCCATACACCAGTGTAATATACATGGCGGCCATCAGGCATCCCGTACACCGATGTAATATACATGACGGCCATCAGGCATCCCGTACACCGGTGTAATATACATGGCAGCCATCAGGCATCCCGTACACCGGTGTAATATACATGGCAGCCATCAGGCGTCCCGTACAATGGTATAATATACATGGCAGCCATCAGGCGTCTCGTACACCGGTGTAATATACATGGCGGCCATCAGGCACCCCGTACACCGGTGTAATATACATGGCAGCCATCAGGCATCCCGTACACCGGTGTAATATACATGGCAGCCATCAGGCATCCCGTACACCGGTGTAATATACATGGCAGCCATCAGGCGTCCCGTACACCGGTGTAATATACATGGCAGCCATCAGGCATCCTGTACACCGGTGTAATATACATGGCAGCCATCAGGCGTCCCGTACAATGGTATAATATACATGGCGGCCATCAGGCGTCTCGTACACCGGTGTAATATACATGGCGGCCATCAGGCATCCCGTACACCGGTGTAATATACATGACGGCCATCAGGCGCCCCGTACACCAGTGTAATATACATGGCAGCCATCAGGCGTCCCGTACAATGGTATAATATACATGGCAGCCATCAGGGGTCCCGTACACCGGTGTAATATACATGGCAGCCATCAGGCGTCCTGTACACCGGTGTAATATACATGGCGGCCATCAGGCATCCCGTACACCGGTGTAATATACATGGCAGCCATCAGGCGTCCCGTACAATGGTATAATATACATAGCAGCCATCATGCATCCCGTACACCGGTGTAATATACATGGCAGCCATCAGGCGTCCCGTACAATGGTATAATATACATGGCAGCCATCAGGCGTCCCGTACACCGGTGTAATATACATGACGGCCATCAGGCATCCCATACACCGGTGTAATATACATGGCAGCCATCAGGCGTTCCGTACACCGGTGTAATATACATGGCGGCCATCAGGCGTCCCGTACACCAGTGTAATATACATGGCGGCCATCAGGCACCCCGTACACCGGTGTAATATACATGGTGGCCATCAGGCACCCCGTACACCGGTGTAATATACATGGCAGCCATCAGGCGTCTCGTACACCGGTGTAATATACATGGCGGCCATCAGGCACCCCGTACACCGGTGTAATATACATGGCAGCCATCAGGCGTCCCGTACAATGGTATAATATACATGACGGCCATCAGGCATCCCGTACACTGGTGTAATATACATGACGGCCATCAGGCGTCCCGTACAATGGTATAATATACATGGCAGCCATCAGGCGCCCCATACACAGGTGTAATATACATGGCGGCCATCAGGCGCCCTGTACACAGGTGTAATATACATGGCGGCCATCAGGCACCCCGTACAATGGTATAATATACATGGCGGCCATCAGGCATCCCGTACACTGGTGTAATATACATGACGGCCATCAGGCGTCCCGTACAATGGTATAATATACATGGCAGCCATCAGGCGCCCCATACACAGGTGTAATATACATGGCGGCCATCAGGCGCCCTGTACACAGGTGTAATATACATGGCGGCCATCAGGCACCCCGTACAATGGTATAATATACATGGCGGCCATCAGGCATCCCGTACACTGGTGTAATATACATGACGGCCATCAGGCACCCCGTACACCGGTGTAATATACATGGCGGCCATCAGGCGCCCTGTACACCGGTGTAATATACATGGCAGCCATCAGGCGTCCCGTACACCGATGTAATATACATGGCAGCCATCAGGCATCCCGTACACCGGTGTAATATACATGGCAGCCATCAGGCATCCCGTACACCGGTGTAATATACATGGCAGCCATCAGGCATCCCGTACAATGGTATAATATACATGGCAGCCATCAGGCGTCTCGTACACCGGTGTAATATACATGGCGGCCATCAGGCAACCCGTACACCGGTGTAATATACATGGCAGCCATCAGGCATCCCGTACACCGGTGTAATATACATGGCAGCCATCAGGCATCCCGTACACCGGTGTAATATACATGGCAGCCATCAGGCGTCCCGTACACCGGTGTAATATACATGGCAGCCATCAGGCATCCTGTACACAGGTGTAATATACATGGCGGCCATCAGGCACCCCGTACAATGGTATAATATACATGGCGGCCATCAGGCATCCCGTACACTGGTGTAATATACATGACGGCCATCAGGCGTCCCGTACAATGGTATAATATACATGGCAGCCATCAGGCGCCCCATACACAGGTGTAATATACATGGCGGCCATCAGGCGCCCTGTACACAGGTGTAATATACATGGCGGCCATCAGGCACCCCGTACAATGGTATAATATACATGGCGGCCATCAGGCATCCCGTACACTGGTGTAATATACATGACGGCCATCAGGCACCCCGTACACCGGTGTAATATACATGGCGGCCATCAGGCATCCCGTACACTGGTGTAATATACATGACGGCCATCAGGCGTCCCGTACAATGGTATAATATACATGGCAGCCATCAGGCGTTCCGTACACCGGTGTAATATACATGGCAGCCATCAGGCGTCTCGTACACCGGTGTAATATACATGGCAGCCATCAGGGGCCCCGTACACAGGTGTAATATACATGGCGGCCATCAGGCACCCCGTAAAATGGTATAATATACATGGCGGCCATCAG
This sequence comes from Leptodactylus fallax, assembly GCA_947044405.1. Lineage (NCBI taxonomy): Eukaryota > Metazoa > Chordata > Amphibia > Anura > Leptodactylidae > Leptodactylus > Leptodactylus fallax. The sequence goes on from CAMRHE010000366.1 coordinate 929,273, forward strand.
GCGTCCCGTACAATGGTATAATATACATAGCAGCCATCAGGCATCCCGTACACCGGTGTAATATACATGGCAGCCATCAGACGTCCCGTACAATGGTATAATATACATGGCGGCCATCAGGCGCCCCGTACACCAGTGTAATATACATGGCAGCCATCAGGCGTCCCGTACAATGGTATAATATATATGGCGGCCATCAGGCATCCCGTACACTGGTGTAATATACATGACGGCCATCAGGCGTCCCGTACAATGGTATAATATACATGGCAGCCATCAGGCGTCTCGTACACCGGTGTAATATACATGGCAGCCATCAGGCGCCCCGTACACCGGTGTAATATACATGGCGGCCATCAGGGGCCCCGTACACAGGTGTAATATACATGGCGGCCATCAGGCGTCCCGTACAATGGTATAATATACATAGCAGCCATCAGGCATCCCGTACACCGGTGTAATATACATGGCAGCCATCAGGCGTCCCGTACAATGGTATAATATACATGGCGGCCATAAGGTGTCCCGTACACCGGTGTAATATACATGGCGGCCATCAGGCATCCCATGAACAGTCCTGTCCAGTCTGTTTTGGCTCCTCGGTCTCTGCAGCTCTGCTACAACTCATCCTCCCCACATACACGCGGTACCGCAGCTCCCAGCCCTTCCCCAGACACGGCCTTCCTTCCTACTCCGCCCGGGTCACGTGATAACATTCCCGGTTTATGGTTTTCGAACCTCCCGCTCACGAGCGCGGCTAAAGCGAGTCACATGGTACAGGCAGGTAAGTCATGTGACCTGAGGTCTCAAAGGTCCTGCAATTCAATGCGGTCATGTGACCGTGACGTCATCGAGTCCTGCGGCAGAGCGGCCACCACCACCGGAAGTTGCTTCATTTCCTTGTTAGTAACTTCCTGGCGACGGCTGAGTGAGGAGAACGGGGAGAAGATATTGATGAGGCGGGCACGGACGGTAAAGTCAGCTAGTCTGCTGCAGGAGGAGCAGACTGCGGTGTACGGTGTGAGGTCTCAGTGTAGTGCAGGAGGAGCAGACTGCGGTGTACGGTGTGAGGCCTCAGTGTAGTGCAGGAGGAGCAGACTGCGGTGTACGGTGTGAGGTCTCAGTGTAGTGCAGGAGGAGCAGACTGCGGTGTGAGGCCTCAGTGTAGTGCAGGAGGAGCAGACTGTGGTGTACGGTGTGAGGTTTGTGTAGTGCAGGAGGAGCAGACTGCGGTGTACGGTGTGAGGTCTCAGTGTAGTGCAGGAGGAGCAGACTGCGGTGTACGGTGTGAGGTCTCAGTGTATGCAGGAGGAGCAGACTGTGGTGTACGGTGTGAGGTCTCAGTGTAGTGCAGGAGGAGCAGACTGCGGTGTACGGTGTGAGGTCTCTAGTGCAGGAGGAGCAGACTGCGGTGTATGGTGTGAGGTCTCTAGTGCAGGAGGAGCAGACTGCGGTGTACGGTGTGAGGTCTCAGTGTAGTGCAGGAGGAGCAGACTGTGGTGTACGGGGTGAGGTCTCAGTGTAGTGCAGGAGGAGCAGACTGTGGTGTACGGTGTGAGGTCTCAGTGTAGTGCAGGAGGAGCAGACTGTGGTGTACGGTGTGAGGTCTCAGTGTAGTGCAGGAGGAGCAGACTGCGGTGTACGGTGTGAGGTTTGTGTAGTGCAGGAGGAGCAGACTGTGGAGTACGGTGTGAGGTCTCTAGTGCAGGAGGAGCAGACTGCGGTGTACGGTGTGAGGCCTCAGTGTAGTGCAGGAGGAGCAGACTGCGGTGTACGGTGTGAGGCCTCTGTGTAGTGCAGAAGGAGCAAACTGGTGTACGGTGTGAAGTCTCAGTGTAGTGCAGGAGGAGCAGACTGCGGTGTACGGTGTGAGGTTTGTGTAGTGCAGAAGGAGCAGACTGTGGTGTATGGTGTGAGGTCTCAGTAGTGCAGGAGGAGCAGACTGCGGTGTGAGGTCTCAGTGTAGTGCAGGAGGAGCAGACTGCGGTGTACGGTGTGAGGTTTGTGTAGTGCAGGAGGAGCAGACTGCGGTGTGAGGTCTCAGTGTGGTGCAGGAGGAGCAGACTGCGGTGTATGGTGTGAGGTCTCAGTGTAGTGCAGGAGGAGCAGACTGTGGTGTACGGTGTGAGGCCTCAGTGTAGTGCAGGAGGAGCAGACTGCGGTGTACGGTGTGAGGCCTCAGTGTAGTGCAGGAGGAGCAGACTGCGGTGTGAGGCCTCAGTGTAGTGCAGGAGGAGCAGACTGTGGTGTACGGTGTGAGGTTTGTGTAGTGCAGGAGGAGCAGACTGCGGTGTACGGTGTGAGGTCTCAGTGTAGTGCAGGAGGAGCAGACTGCGGTGTACGGTGTGAGGTCTCAGTGTATGCAGGAGGAGCAGACTGTGGTGTACGGTGTGAGGTCTCAGTGTAGTGCAGGAGGAGCAGACTGCGGTGTACGGTGTGAGGTCTCTAGTGCAGGAGGAGCAGACTGCGGTGTATGGTGTGAGGTCTCTAGTGCAGGAGGAGCAGACTGCGGTGTACGGTGTGAGGTCTCAGTGTAGTGCAGGAGGAGCAGACTGTGGTGTACGGTGTGAGGTCTCAGTGTAGTGCAGGAGGAGCAGACTGTGGTGTACGGTGTGAGGTCTCAGTGTAGTGCAGGAGGAGCAGACTGCGGTGTACGGTGTGAGGTTTGTGTAGTGCAGGAGGAGCAGACTGTGGAGTACGGTGTGAGGTCTCTAGTGCAGGAGGAGCAGACTGTGGAGTACGGTGTGAGGTCTCTAGTGCAGGAGGAGCAGACTGCGGTGTACGGTGTGAGGCCTCAGTGTAGTGCAGGAGGAGCAGACTGGTGTACGGTGTGAAGTCTCAGTGTAGTGCAGGAGGAGCAGACTGCGGTGTACGGTGTGAGGTTTGTGTAGTGCAGAAGGAGCAGACTGTGGTGTATGGTGTGAGGTCTCAGTAGTGCAGGAGGAGCAGACTGCGGTGTGAGGTCTCAGTGTAGTGCAGGAGGAGCAGACTGCGGTGTACGGTGTGAGGTTTGTGTAGTGCAGGAGGAGCAGACTGCGGTGTGAGGTCTCAGTGTGGTGCAGGAGGAGCAGACTGCGGTGTATGGTGTGAGGTCTCAGTGTAGTGCAGGAGGAGCAGACTGTGGTGTACGGTGTGAGGCCTCAGTGTAGTGCAGGAGGAGCAGACTGCGGTGTACGGTGTGAGGCCTCAGTATAGTGCAGGAGGAGCAGACTGCGGTGTATGGTGTGAGGTCTCAGTGTAGTGCAGGAGGAGCAGACTGTGGTGTACGGTGTGAGGCCTCAGTGTAGTGCAGGAGGAGCAGACTGCGGTGTACGGTATGAGGCCTCAGTGTAGTGCAGGAGGAGCAGACTGTGGTGTATGGTGTGAGGTCTCTAGTGCAGGAGGAGCAGACTGTGGTGTACGGTGTGAGGTCTCTAGTGCAGGAGGAGCAGACTGGTGTACGGTGTGAGGTCTCAGTGTAGTGCAGGAGGAGCAGACTGCGGTGTGAGGTCTCAGTGTAGTGCAGGAGGAGCAGACTGTGGTGTACGGTGTGAGGTCTCTAGTGCAGGAGGAGCAGACTGGTGTACGGTGTGAGGTCTCAGTGTAGTGCAGGAGGAGCAGACTGTGGAGTACGGTGTGAGGTTTGTGTAGTGCCTGAGGAGCAGACTGCGGTGTACGGTGTGAGGTCTCAGTGTAGTGCAGGAGGAGCAGACTGCGGTGTGAGGTCTCAGTGTAGTGCAGGAGGAGCAGACTGCGGTGTACGGTGTGAGGTTTGTGTAGTGCAGGAGGAGCAGACTGCGGTGTGAGGTCTCAGTGTAGTGCAGGAGGAGCAGACTGCGGTGTATGGTGTGAGGTCTCAGTGTAGTGCAGGAGGAGCAGACTGCGGTGTACGGTGTGAGGTCTCTAGTGCAGGAGGAGCAGACTGTGGTGTACGGTGTGAGGCCTCAGTGTAGTGCAGGAGGAGCAGACTGTGGTGTACGGTGTGAGGTCTCTAGTGCAGGAGCAGCAGACTGCGGTGTACGGTGTGAGGTCTGTGTAGTGCAGGAGGAGCAGACTGCGGTGTACGGTGTGAGGTTTGTGTAGTGCAGGAGGAGCAGACTGCGGTGTGAGGTCTCAGTGTAGTGCAGGAGGAGCAGACTGCGGTGTATGGTGTGAGGTCTCAGTGTAGTGCAGGAGGAGCAGACTGCGGCGTACGGTGTGAGGCCTCAGTGTAGTGCAGGAGGAGCAGACTGCGGTGTACGGTGTGAGGCCTCAGTATAGTGCAGGAGGAGCAGACTGCGGTGTACGGTGTGAGGCCTCAGTATAGTGCAGGAGGAGCAGACTGCGGTGTACGGTGTGAGGTCTCAGTGTAGTGCAGGAGGAGCAGACTGTGGTGTACGGTGTGAGGCCTCAGTGTAGTGCAGGAGGAGCAGACTGCGGTGTACGGTGTGAGGTCTCAGTGTAGTGCAGGAGGAGCAGACTGCGGTGTACGGTGTGAGGTCTCAGTGTAGTGCAGGAGGAGCAGACTGCGGTGTACGGTGTGAGGTTTGTGTAGTGCAGGAGGAGCAGACTGCGGTGTACGGTGTGAGGCCTCAGTGTAGTGCAGGAGGAGCAGACTGCGGTGTACGGTGTGAGGCCTCAGTGTAGTGCAGGAGGAGCAGACTGCGGTGTACCGTGTGAGGCCTCTGTGTAGTGCAGAAGGAGCAAACTGGTGTACGGTGTGAAGTCTCAGTGTAGTGCAGGAGGAGCAGACTGCGGTGTACGGTGTGAGGTTTGTGTAGTGCAGAAGGAGCAGACTGTGGTGTACGGTGTGAGGTCTCAGTGTAGTGCAGGAGGAGCAGACTGCGGTGTACGGTGTGAGGTTTGTGTAGTGCAGGAGGAGCAGACTGCGGTGTACGGTGTGAGGCCTCAGTGTAGTGCAGGAGGAGCAGACTGCGGTGTACGGTGTGAGGTCTCAGTGTAGTGCAGGAGGAGCAGACTGCGGTGTACGGTGTGAGGTTTGTGTAGTGCAGAAGGAGCAGACTGTGGTGTATGGTGTGAGGTCTCAGTAGTGCAGGAGGAGCAGACTGCGGTGTACGGTGTAAGGTCTCAGTGTAGTGCAGGAGGAGCAGACTGCGGTGTACGGTGTGAGGTTTGTGTAGTGCAGGAGGAGCAGACTGCGGTGTGAGGTCTCAGTGTAGTGCAGGAGGAGCAGACTGTGGTGTACGGTGTGAGGCCTCAGTGTAGTGCAGGAGGAGCAGACTGCAGTGTACGGTGTGAGGCCTCAGTATAGTGCAGGAGGAGCAGACTGCGGTGTACGGTGTGAGGCCTCAGTATAGTGCAGGAGGAGCAGACTGCGGTGTACGGTGTGAGGTCTCAGTGTAGTGCAGGAGGAGCAGACTGTGGTGTACGGTGTGAGGCCTCAGTGTAGTGCAGGAGGAGCAGACTGCGGTGTACGGTATGAGGCCTCAGTGTAGTGCAGGAGGAGCAGACTGCGGTGTATGGTGTGAGGTCTCTAGTGCAGGAGGAGCAGACTGGTGTACGGTGTGAGGTCTCAGTGTAGTGCAGGAGGAGCAGACTGTGGAGTACGGTGTGAGGTCTCTAGTGCAGGAGGAGCAGACGGTGGTGTACGGTGTGAGGTTTGTGTAGTGCCTGAGGAGCAGACTGCGGTGTACGGTGTGAGGTCTCTAGTGCAGGAGGAGCAGACTGTGGTGTACGGTGTGAGACCTCAGTGTAGTGCAGGAGGAGCAGACTGTGGTGTACGGTGTGAGGTCTCTAGTGCAGGAGGAGCAGACTGCGGTGTACGGTGTGAGGTATGTGTAGTGCAGGAGGAGCAGACTGCGGTGTACGGTGTGAGGTCTGTGTAGTGCAGGAGGAGCAGACTGCGGTGTACGGTGTGAGGCCTCTGTGTAGTGCAGAAGGAGCAGACTGGTGTACGGTGTGAGGCCTCTGTGTAGTGCAGGAGGAGCAGACTGCGGTGTACGGTGTGAGGTATGTGTAGTGCAGGAGGAGCAGACTGCGGTGTACGGTGTGAGGTCTCAGTGTAGTGCAGGAGGAGCAGACTGCGGTGTACGGTGTGAGGTCTCAGTGTAGTGCAGGAGGAGCAGACTGTGGTGTACGGTGGGAGGTCTGTGTAGTTCAGGAGGAGCAGACTGCGGTGTACGGTGTGAGGTCTCTAGTGCAGGAGGAGCAGACTGTGGTGTACGGTGTGAGGTCTCAGTGTAGTGCAGGAGGAGCAGACTGTGGAGTACGGTGTGAGGTCTCTAGTGCAGGAGGAGCTGACTGCGGTGTACGGTGTGAGGCCTTAGTGTAGTGCAGGAGGAGCAGACTGCGGCGTACGGTGTGAGGCCTCAGTGTAGTGCAGGAGGAGCAGTCTGGTGTACGGTGTGAGGTCTCAGTGTAGTGCAGGAGGAGCAGACTGCGGTGTACGGTGTGAGGTCTCTAGTGCAGGAGGAGCAGACTGCGGTGTACGGTGTGAGGTCTCTAGTGCAGGAGGAGCAGACTGCGGTGTACGGTGTGAGGCCTCAGTGTAGTGCAGGAGGAGCAGGCTGCGGTGTATGGTGTGAGGTATGTGTAGTGCAGGAGGAGCAGACTGCGGTGTACGGTGTGAGGCATCTGTGTAGTGCAGGAGGAGCAGACTGCAGTGTACGGTCTACGGTCTCAGTGTAGTGCAGGAGGAGCAGACTGTGGAGTACGGTGTGAGGTCTCTAGTGCAGGAGGAGCAGACTGCGGTGTACGGTGGGAGGTCTGTGTAGTTCAGGAGGAGCAGACTGCGGTGTACGGTGTGAGGTTTGTGTAGTGCAGAAGGAGCAGACTGTGGTGTATGGTGTGAGGTCTCAGTGTAGTACAGGAGGAGCAGACTGGTGTACGGTGTGAGGTCTCAGTGTAGTGCAGGAGGAGAATACTGTGGTGTACGGTGTGAGGTCTCAGTGTAGTGCAGGAGGAGCAGACTGCGGTGTACGGTGTGAGGCCTCAGTGTAGTGCAGGAGGAGCAGACTGCGGTGTATGGTGTGAGGTATGTGTAGTGCAGGAGGAGCAGACTGCGGTGTACGGTGTGAGGCATCTGTGTAGTGCAGGAGGAGCAGACTGCGGTGTACGGTGTGAGGCCTCAGTGTAGTGCAGGAGGAGCAGACTGTGGTGTACGGTGTGAGGTTTGTGTAGTGCCTGAGGAGCAGACTGCGGTGTACGGTGTGAGGTCTCTAGTGCAGGAGGAGCAGACTGTGGTGTACGGTGTGAGGCCTCAGTGTAGTGCAGGAGGAGCAGACTGTGGTGTACGGTGTGAGGTCTCTAGTGCAGGAGGAGCAGACTGCGGTGTACGGTGTGAGGTATGTGTAGTGCAGGAGGAGCAGACTGCGGTGTACGGTGTGAGGTCTGTGTAGTGCAGGAGGAGCAGACTGCGGTGTACGGTGTGAGGCCTCTGTGTAGTGCAGAAGGAGCAGACTGGTGTACGGTGTGAGGTCTCAGTGTAGTGCAGGAGGAGCAGACTGCGGTGTACGGTGTGAGGTATGTGTAGTGCAGGAGGAGCAGACTGCGGTGTACGGTGTGAGGTCTCAGTGTAGTGCAGGAGGAGCAGACTGTGGTGTACGGTGTGAGGCCTCAGTGTAGTGCAGGAGGAGCAGACTGCGGTGTACGGTGTGAGGCCTCAGTATAGTGCAGGAGGAGCAGACTGCGGTGTATGGTGTGAGGTCTCAGTGTAGTGCAGGAGGAGCAGACTGTGGTGTACGGTGTGAGGCCTCAGTGTAGTGCAGGAGCAGCAGACTGCGGTGTACGGTATGAGGCCTCAGTGTAGTGCAGGAGGAGCAGACTGTGGTGTATGGTGTGAGGTCTCTAGTGCAGGAGGAGCAGACTGTGGTGTACGGTGTGAGGTCTCTAGTGCAGGAGGAGCAGACTGGTGTACGGTGTGAGGTCTCAGTGTAGTGCAGGAGGAGCAGACTGGTGTACGGTGTGAGGTCTCAGTGTAGTGCAGGAGGAGCAGACTGCGGTGTGAGGTCTCAGTGTAGTGCAGGAAGAGCAGACTGTGGAGTACGGTGTGAGGTCTCAGTGTAGTGCAGGAGGAGCAGACTGCGGTGTGAGGTCTCAGTGTAGTGCAGGAGGAGCAGACTGCGGTGTACGGTGTGAGGTTTGTGTAGTGCAGGAGGAGCAGACTGCGGTGTGAGGTCTCAGTGTAGTGCAGGAGGAGCAGACTGCGGTGTATGGTGTGAGGTCTCAGTGTAGTGCAGGAGGAGCAGACTGCGGTGTACGGTGTGAGGTCTCTAGTGCAGGAGGAGCAGACTGTGGTGTACGGTGTGAGGCCTCAGTGTAGTGCAGGAGGAGCAGACTGTGGTGTACGGTGTGAGGTCTCTAGTGCAGGAGGAGCAGACTGCGGTGTACGGTGTGAGGTCTGTGTAGTGCAGGAGGAGCAGACTGCGGTGTACGGTGTGAGGTTTGTGTAGTGCAGGAGGAGCAGACTGCGGTGTGAGGTCTCAGTGTAGTGCAGGAGGAGCAGACTGCGGTGTATGGTGTGAGGTCTCAGTGTAGTGCAGGAGGAGCAGACTGCGGCGTACGGTGTGAGGCCTCAGTGTAGTGCAGGAGGAGCAGACTGCGGTGTACGGTGTGAGGCCTCAGTATAGTGCAGGAGGAGCAGACTGCGGTGTACGGTGTGAGGCCTCAGTATAGTGCAGGAGGAGCAGACTGCGGTGTACGGTGTGAGGTCTCAGTGTAGTGCAGGAGGAGCAGACTGTGGTGTACGGTGTGAGGCCTCAGTGTAGTGCAGGAGGAGCAGACTGCGGTGTACGGTGTGAGGTCTCAGTGTAGTGCAGGAGGAGCAGACTGCGGTGTACGGTGTGAGGTCTCAGTGTAGTGCAGGAGGAGCAGACTGCGGTGTACGGTGTGAGGTTTGTGTAGTGCAGGAGGAGCAGACTGCGGTGTACGGTGTGAGGCCTCAGTGTAGTGCAGGAGGAGCAGACTGCGGTGTACGGTGTGAGGCCTCAGTGTAGTGCAGGAGGAGCAGACTGCGGTGTACCGTGTGAGGCCTCTGTGTAGTGCAGAAGGAGCAAACTGGTGTACGGTGTGAAGTCTCAGTGTAGTGCAGGAGGAGCAGGCTGCGGTGTGAGGTCTCAGTGTAGTGCAGGAGGAGCAGACTGCGGTGTACGGTGTGAGGTTTGTGTAGTGCAGAAGGAGCAGACTGTGGTGTATGGTGTGAGGTCTCAGTAGTGCAGGAGGAGCAGACTGCGGTGTACGGTGTAAGGTCTCAGTGTAGTGCAGGAGGAGCAGACTGCGGTGTGAGGTCTCAGTGTAGTGCAGGAGGAGCAGACTGCGGTGTACGGTGTGAGGTTTGTGTAGTGCAGGAGGAGCAGACTGCGGTGTGAGGTCTCAGTGTAGTGCAGGAGGAGCAGACTGCGGTGTATGGTGTGAGGTCTCAGTGTAGTGCAGGAGGAGCAGACTGTGGTGTACGGTGTGAGGCCTCAGTGTAGTGCAGGAGGAGCAGACTGCGGTGTACGGTGTGAGGCCTCAGTATAGTGCAGGAGGAGCAGACTGCGGTGTACGGTGTGAGGCCTCAGTATAGTGCAGGAGGAGCAGACTGCGGTATACGGTGTGAGGTCTCAGTGTAGTGCAGGAGGAGCAGACTGTGGTGTACGGTGTGAGGCCTCAGTGTAGTGCAGGAGGAGCAGACTGCGGTGTACGGTATGAGGCCTCAGTGTAGTGCAGGAGGAGCAGACTGCGGTGTATGGTGTGAGGTCTCTAGTGCAGGAGGAGCAGACTGCGGTGTACGGTATGAGGCCTCAGTGTAGTGCAGGAGGAGCAGACTGCGGTGTATGGTGTGAGGTCTCTAGTGCAGGAGGAGCAGACTGGTGTACGGTGTGAGGTCTCAGTGTAGTGCAGGAGGAGCAGACTGTGGAGTACGGTGTGAGGTCTCTAGTGCAGGAGGAGCAGACGGTGGTGTACGGTGTGAGGTTTGTGTAGTGCCTGAGGAGCAGACTGCGGTGTACGGTGTGAGGTCTCTAGTGCAGGAGGAGCAGACTGTGGTGTACGGTGTGAGACCTCAGTGTAGTGCAGGAGGAGCAGACTGTGGTGTACGGTGTGAGGTCTCTAGTGCAGGAGGAGCAGACTGCGGTGTACGGTGTGAGGTATGTGTAGTGCAGGAGGAGCAGACTGCGGTGTACGGTGTGAGGTCTGTGTAGTGCAGGAGGAGCAGACTGCGGTGTACGGTGTGAGGCCTCTGTGTAGTGCAGAAGGAGCAGACTGGTGTACGGTGTGAGGTCTCAGTGTAGTGCAGGAGGAGCAGACTGCGGTGTACGGTGTGAGGTATGTGTAGTGCAGGAGGAGCAGACTGCGGTGTACGGTGTGAGGTCTCAGTGTAGTGCAGGAGGAGCAGACTGCGGTGTACGGTGTGAGGTCTCAGTGTAGTGCAGGAGGAGCAGACTGCGGTGTACGGTGTGAGGTCTCAATGTAGTGCAGGAGGAGCAGACTGTGGTGTACGGTGTGAGGCCTCAGTGTAGTGCAGGAGGAGAAGACTGCGGTCTACGGTGTGAGGCCTCAGTGTAGTGCAGGAGGAGCAGACTGTGGTGTACGGTGTGAGGTCTCAGTGTAGTGCAGGAGGAGCAGACTGCGGTGTACGGTGTGAGGCCTCAGTGTAGTGCAGGAGGAGCAGACTGCGGTGTACGGTGTGAGGCCTCAGTGTAGTGCAGGAGGAGCAGACTGCGGTGTACGGTGTGAGGCCTCAGTGTAGTGCAGGAGGAGCAGACTGCGGTGTATGGTGTGAGGTTTGTGTAGTGCAGGAGGAGCAGACTGCGGTGTACGGTGTGAGGCATCTGTGTAGTGCAGGAGGAGCAGACTGCAGTGTACGGTGTACGGTCTCAGTGTAGTGCAGGAGGAGCAGACTGTGGAGTACGGTGTGAGGTCTCTAGTGCAGGAGGAGCAGACTGCGGTGTACGGTGGAAGGTCTGTGTAGTTCAGGAGGAGCAGACTGCGGTGTACGGTGGGAGGTTTGTGTAGTGCAGAAGGAGCAGACTGTGGTGTATGGTGTGAGGTCTCAGTGTAGTGCAGGAGGAGCAGACTGTGGAGTACGGTGTGAGGTCTCTAGTGCAGGAGGAGCAGACTGCGGTGTACGGTGGAAGGTCTGTGTAGTTCAGGAGGAGCAGACTGCGGTGTACGGTGGGAGGTTTGTGTAGTGCAGAAGGAGCAGACTGGTGTACGGTGTGAGGTCTCAGTGTAGTGCAGGAGGAGCAGACTGTGGAGTACGGTGTGAGGTCTCAGTGTAGTGCAGGAGGAGCAGACTGGTGTACGGTGTGAGGTCTCAGTGTAGTGCAGGAGGAGCAGACTGTGGTGTACGGTGTGAGGTCTCAGTGTAGTGCAGGAGGAGCAGACTGTGGAGTACGGTGTGAGGTCTCTAGTGCAGGAGGAGCTGACTGCGGTGTACGGTGTGAGGCCTCAGTGTAGTGCAGGAGGAGCAGACTGTGGAGTACGGTGTGAGGTCTCTAGTGCAGGAGGAGCTGACTGCGGTGTACGGTGTGAGGCCTCAGTGTAGTGCAGGAGGAGCAGACTGTGGAGTACGGTGTGAGGTCTCTAGTGCAGGAGGAGCTGACTGCGGTGTACGGTGTGAGGTCTCAGTGTAGTGCAGGAGGAGCAGACTGCGGTGTACGGTGTGAGGCCTCAGTGTAGTGCAGGAGGAGCAGACTGCGGCGTACGGTGTGAGGCCTCAGTGTAGTGCAGGAGGAGCAGTCTGGTGTACGGTGTGAGGTCTCAGTGTAGTGCAGGAGGAGCAGACTGCGGTGTACGGTGTGAGGCCTCAGTGTAGTGCAGGAGGAGCAGACTGCGGTGTATGGTGTGAGGTTTGTGTAGTGCAGGAGGAGCAGACTGCGGTGTGAGGTCTCAGTGTGGTGCAGGAGGAGCAGACTGCGGTGTATGGTGTGAGGTCTCAGTGTAGTGCAGGAGGAGCTGACTGCGGTGTACGGTGTGAGGTATGTGTAGTGCAGGAGGAGCAGACTGCGGTGTACGGTGTGAGGTCTCAGTGTAGTGCAGGAGGAGAAGACTGCGGTCTACGGTGTGAGGCCTCAGTGTAGTGCAGGAGGAGCAGACTGTGGTGTACGGTGTGAGGTCTCAGTGTAGTGCAGGAGGAGCAGACTGCGGTGTACGGTGTGAGGTATGTGTAGTGCAGGAGGAGCAGACTGCGGTGTACGGTGTGAGGTCTCAGTGTAGTGCAGGAGGAGCAGACTGCGGTGTACGGTGTGAGGTATGTGTAGTGCAGGAGGAGCAGACTGCGGTGTACGGTGTGAGGTCTCAGTGTAGTGCAGGAGGAGCAGACTGCGGTGTACGGTGTGAGGTATGTGTAGTGCAGGAGGAGCAGACTGCGGTGTACGGTGTGAGGTCTCAGTGTAGTGCAGGAGGAGAAGACTGCGGTGTACGGTGTGAGGCCTCAGTGTAGTGCAGGAGGAGCAGGCTGCGGTGTATGGTGTGAGGTCTCAGTGTAGTGCAGGAGGAGCAGACTGTGGTGTACGGTGTGAGGCCTCAGTGTAGTGCAGGAGGAGAAGACTGCGGTCTACGGTGTGAGGCCTCAGTGTAGTGCAGGAGGAGCAGACTGTGGTGTACGGTGTGAGGTCTCAGTGTAGTGCAGGAGGAGCAGACTGCGGTGTACGGTGTGAGGTATGTGTAGTGCAGGAGGAGCAGACTGCGGTGTACGGTGTGAGGTCTCAGTGTAGTGCAGGAGGAGCAGACTGCGGTGTACGGTGTGAGGTATGTGTAGTGCAGGAGGAGCAGACTGCGGTGTACGGTGTGAGGTCTCAGTGTAGTGCAGGAGGAGCAGACTGCGGTGTACGGTGTGAGGTATGTGTAGTGCAGGAGGAGCAGACTGCGGTGTACGGTGTGAGGTCTCAGTGTAGTGCAGGAGGAGAAGACTGCGGTCTACGGTGTGAGGCCTCAGTGTAGTGCAGGAGGAGCAGACTGTGGTGTACGGTGTGAGGTCTCAGTGTAGTGCAGGAGGAGCAGACTGCGGTGTACGGTGTGAGGCCTCAGTGTAGTGCAGGAGGAGCAGACTGCGGTGTATGGTGTGAGGTTTGTGTAGTGCAGGAGGAGCAGACTGCGGTGTACGGTGTGAGGCATCTGTGTAGTGCAGGAGGAGCAGACTGCAGTGTACGGTGTACGGTCTCAGTGTAGTGCAGGAGGAGCAGACTGTGGAGTACGGTGTGAGGTCTCTAGTGCAGGAGGAGCAGACTGCGGTGTACGGTGGGAGGTCTGTGTAGTTCAGGAGGAGCAGACTGCGGTGTACGGTGGGAGGTTTGTGTAGTGCAGAAGGAGCAGACTGTGGTGTATGGTGTGAGGTCTCAGTGTAGTGCAGGAGGAGCAGACTGTGGTGTACGGGGTGAGGTCTCAGTGTAGTGCAGGAGGAGCAGACTGTGGTGTACGGTGTGAGGTCTCAGTGTAGTGCAGGAGGAGCAGACTGGTGTACGGTGTGAGGTCTCAGTGTAGTGCAGGAGGAGAATACTGTGGTGTACGGTGTGAGGTCTCAGTGTAGTGCAGGAGGAGCAGACTGTGGAGTACGGTGTGAGGTCTCTAGTGCAGGAGGAGCTGACTGCGGTGTACGGTGTGAGGCCTTAGTGTAGTGCAGGAGGAGCAGACTGCGGCGTACGGTGTGAGGCCTCAGTGTAGTGCAGGAGGAGCAGACTGCGGCGTACGGTGTGAGGCCTCAGTGTAGTGCAGGAGGAGCAGACTGTGGAGTACGGTGTGAGGTCTCTAGTGCAGGAGGAGCTGACTGCGGTGTACGGTGTGAGGCCTCAGTGTAGTGCAGGAGGAGCAGACTGTGGAGTACGGTGTGAGGTCTCTAGTGCAGGAGGAGCTGACTGCGGTGTACGGTGTGAGGCCTCAGTGTAGTGCAGGAGGAGCAGACTGCGGCGTACGGTGTGAGGCCTCAGTGTAGTGCAGGAGGAGCAGACTGTGGAGTACGGTGTGAGGTCTCTAGTGCAGGAGGAGCTGACTGCGGTGTACGGTGTGAGGCCTCAGTGTAGTGCAGGAGGAGCAGACTGTGGAGTACGGTGTGAGGTCTCTAGTGCAGGAGGAGCTGACTGCGGTGTACGGTGTGAGGTCTCAGTGTAGTGCAGGAGGAGCAGACTGCGGTGTACGGTGTGAGGCCTCAGTGTAGTGCAGGAGGAGCAGACTGCGGTGTATGGTGTGAGGTATGTGTAGTGCAGGAGGAGCAGACTGCGGTGTACGGTGTGAGGCATCTGTGTAGTGCAGGAGGAGCAGACTGCGGTGTACGGTGTGAGGCCTCAGTGTAGTGCAGGAGGAGCAGACTGTGGTGTACGGTGTGAGGTTTGTGTAGTGCCTGAGGAGCAGACTGCGGTGTACGGTGTGAGGTCTCTAGTGCAGGAGGAGCAGACTGTGGTGTACGGTGTGAGGCCTCAGTGTAGTGCAGGAGGAGCAGACTGTGGTGTACGGTGTGAGGTCTCTAGTGCAGGAGGAGCAGACTGCGGTGTACGGTGTGAGGTATGTGTAGTGCAGGAGGAGCAGACTGCGGTGTACGGTGTGAGGTCTGTGTAGTGCAGGAGGAGCAGACTGCGGTGTACGGTGTGAGGCCTCTGTGTAGTGCAGGAGGAGCAGACTGCGGTGTACGGTGTGAGGTATGTGTAGTGCAGGAGGAGCAGACTGCGGTGTACGGTGTGAGGTCTCAGTGTAGTGCAGGAGGAGCAGACTGCGGTGTACGGTGTGAGGTATGTGTAGTGCAGGAGGAGCAGACTGCGGTGTACGGTGTGAGGTCTCAGTGTAGTGCAGGAGGAGAAGACTGCGGTCTACGGTGTGAGGCCTCAGTGTAGTGCAGGAGGAGCAGACTGTGGTGTACGGTGTGAGGTCTCAGTGTAGTGCAGGAGGAGCAGACTGCGGTGTACGGTGTGAGGCCTCAGTGTAGTGCAGGAGGAGCAGACTGCGGTGTACGGTGTGAGGCCTCAGTGTAGTGCAGGAGGAGCAGACTGTGGTGTACGGTGTGAGGTCTCAGTGTAGTGCAGGAGGAGCAGACTGCGGTGTACGGTGTGAGGCCTCAGTGTAGTGCAGGAGGAGCAGACTGCGGTGTATGGTGTGAGGTTTGTGTAGTGCAGGAGGAGCAGACTGCGGTGTACGGTGTGAGGCATCTGTGTAGTGCAGGAGGAGCAGACTGCAGTGTACGGTGTACGGTCTCAGTGTAGTGCAGGAGGAGCAGACTGTGGAGTACGGTGTGAGGTCTCTAGTGCAGGAGGAGCAGACTGCGGTGTACGGTGGGAGGTCTGTGTAGTTCAGGAGGAGCAGACTGCGGTGTACGGTGGGAGGTTTGTGTAGTGCAGAAGGAGCAGACTGTGGTGTATGGTGTGAGGTCTCAGTGTAGTACAGGAGGAGCAGACTGGTGTACGGTGTGAGGTCTCAGTGTAGTGCAGGAGGAGAATACTGTGGTGTACGGTGTGAGGTCTCAGTGTAGTGCAGGATGAGCAGACTGTGGAGTACGGTGTGAGGTCTCTAGTGCAGGAGGAGCTGACTGCGGTGTACGGTGTGAGGCCTTAGTGTAGTGCAGGAGGAGCAGACTGCGGCGTACGGTGTGAGGCCTCAGTGTAGTGCAGGAGGAGCAGTCTGGTGTACGGTGTGAGGTCTCAGTGTAGTGCAGGAGGAGCAGACTGCGGTGTACGGTGTGAGGTCTCTAGTGCAGGAGGAGCAGACTGCGGTGTACGGTGTGAGGTCTCTAGTGCAGGAGGAGCAGACTGCGGTGTACGGTGTGAGGCCTCAGTGTAGTGCAGGAGGAGCAGGCTGCGGTGTATGGTGTGAGGTATGTGTAGTGCAGGAGGAGCAGACTGCGGTGTACGGTGTGAGGCATCTGTGTAGTGCAGGAGGAGCAGACTGCAGTGTACGGTCTACGGTCTCAGTGTAGTGCAGGAGGAGCAGACTGTGGAGTACGGTGTGAGGTCTCTAGTGCAGGAGGAGCAGACTGCGGTGTACGGTGGGAGGTCTGTGTAGTTCAGGAGGAGCAGACTGCGGTGTACGGTGTGAGGTTTGTGTAGTGCAGAAGGAGCAGACTGTGGTGTATGGTGTGAGGTCTCAGTGTAGTACAGGAGGAGCAGACTGGTGTACGGTGTGAGGTCTCAGTGTAGTGCAGGAGGAGCAGACTGCGGTGTACGGTGTGAGGCCTCAGTGTAGTGCAGGAGGAGCAGACTGCGGTGTATGGGGGGAGTGGGGGGGGGCGCGGTGTACGGTGTGAGGCATCTGTGTAGTGCAGGAGGAGCAGACTGCGGTGTACGGTGTGAGGCCTCAGTGTAGTGCAGGAGGAGCAGACTGTGGTGTACGGTGTGAGGTTGTGCAGTGCCTGAGGAGCAGACTGCGGTGTACGGTGTGAGGTCTCTAGTGCAGGAGGAGCAGACTGTGGTGTATGGTGTGAGGTCTCAGTGTAGTACAGGAGGAGCAGACTGGTGTACGGTGTGAGGTCTCAGTGTAGTGCAGGAGGAGCAGACGCGGGACGGTGTGAGGCCTCAGGAGGAGGAGGGCAGACTGCGGTGTATGGTGTGAGGTATGTGTAGTGCAGGAGGAGCAGACTGCGGTGTACGGTGTGAGGCCTCAGTGTAGTGCAGGAGGAGCAGACTGCGGTGTATGGTGTGAGGTATGTGTAGTGCAGGAGGAGCAGACTGCGGTGTACGGTGTGAGGCATCTGTGTAGTACAGGAGGAGCAGACTGTGGTGTATGGTGTGAGGTCTCAGTGTAGTACAGGAGGAGCAGACTGGTGTACGGTGTGAGGTCTCAGTGTAGTGCAGGAGGAGCAGACTGCGGTGTACGGTGTGAGGCCTCAGTGTAGTGCAGGAGGAGCAGACTGCGGTGTATGGTGTGAGGTATGTGTAGTGCAGGAGGAGCAGACTGCGGTGTACGGTGTGAGGCCTCAGTGTAGTGCAGGAGGAGCAGACTGCGGTGTATGGTGTGAGGTATGTGTAGTGCAGGAGGAGCAGACTGCGGTGTACGGTGTGAGGCATCTGTGTAGTGCAGGAGGAGCAGACTGCGGTGTACGGTGTGAGGCCTCAGTGTAGTGCAGGAGGAGCAGACTGTGGTGTACGGTGTGAGGTTTGTGTAGTGCCTGAGGAGCAGACTGCGGTGTACGGTGTGAGGTCTCTAGTGCAGGAGGAGCAGACTGTGGTGTATGGTGTGAGGTCTCAGTGTAGTACAGGAGGAGCAGACTGGTGTACGGTGTGAGGTCTCAGTGTAGTGCAGGAGGGGCAGACTGCGGTGTACGGTGTGAGGCCTCAGTGTAGTGCAGGAGGAGCAGACTGCGGTGTATGGTGTGAGGTATGTGTAGTGCAGGAGGAGCAGACTGCGGTGTACGGTGTGAGGCCTCAGGAGTGCAGGAGGAGCAGACTGCGGTGTATGGTGTGAGGTATGTGTAGGGGGGGAGGAGCAGACTGCGGGTACGGTGTGAGGCATCTGTGTAGTACAGGAGGAGCAGACTGGTGTACGGTGTGAGGTCTCAGTGTAGTGCAGGAGGAGCAGACTGCGGTGTACGGTGTGAGGTCTCAGTGTAGTGCAGAAGGAGCAGACTGCGGTGTACGGTGTGAGGTATCAGTGTAGTGCAGGAGGAGCAGACTGCGGTGTACGGTGTGAGGTATGGAGTGCAGGAGGGCAGACTGCGGTGTACGGTGTGGGGCTCAGTGTAGTGCAGGAGGAGCAGACTGCGGTGTACGGTGTGAGGTATGTGTAGTGCAGGAGGAGCAGACTGCGGTGTACGGTGTGAGGTCTCAGTGTAGTGCAGGAGGAGAAGACTGCGGTCTACGGTGTGAGGCCTCAGTGTAGTGCAGGAGGAGCAGACTGTGGTGTACGGTGTGAGGTCTCAGTGTAGTGCAGGAGGAGCAGACTGCGGTGTACGGTGTGAGGCCTCAGTGTAGTGCAGGAGGAGCAGACTGCGGTGTACGGTGTGAGGCCTCAGTGTAGTGCAGGAGGAGCAGACTGTGGTGTACGGTGTGAGGTCTCAGTGTAGTGCAGGAGGAGCAGACTGCGGTGTACGGTGTGAGGCCTCAGTGTAGTGCAGGAGGAGCAGACTGCGGTGTATGGTGTGAGGTTTGTGTAGTGCAGGAGGAGCAGACTGCGGTGTACGGTGTGAGGCATCTGTGTAGTGCAGGAGGAGCAGACTGCAGTGTACGGTGTACGGTCTCAGTGTAGTGCAGGAGGAGCAGACTGTGGAGTACGGTGTGAGGTCTCTAGTGCAGGAGGAGCAGACTGCGGTGTACGGTGGGAGGTCTGTGTAGTTCAGGAGGAGCAGACTGCGGTGTACGGTGGGAGGTTTGTGTAGTGCAGAAGGAGCAGACTGTGGTGTATGGTGTGAGGTCTCAGTGTAGTACAGGAGGAGCAGACTGGTGTACGGTGTGAGGTCTCAGTGTAGTGCAGGAGGAGAATACTGTGGTGTACGGTGTGAGGTCTCAGTGTAGTGCAGGAGGAGCAGACTGTGGAGTACGGTGTGAGGTCTCTAGTGCAGGAGGAGCTGACTGCGGTGTACGGTGTGAGGCCTTAGTGTAGTGCAGGAGGAGCAGACTGCGGCGTACGGTGTGAGGCCTCAGTGTAGTGCAGGAGGAGCAGACTGCGGTGTACGGTGTGAGGTTTGTGTAGTGCAGGAGGAGCAGACTGTGGAGTACGGTGTGAGGTCTCTAGTGCAGGAGGAGCTGACTGCGGTGTACGGTGTGAGGCCTTAGTGTAGTGCAGGAGGAGCAGACTGCGGCGTACGGTGTGAGGCCTCAGTGTAGTGCAGGAGGAGCAGTCTGGTGTACGGTGTGAGGTCTCAGTGTAGTGCAGGAGGAGCAGACTGCGGTGTACGGTGTGAGGTCTCTAGTGCAGGAGGAGCAGACTGCGGTGTACGGTGTGAGGTCTCTAGTGCAGGAGGAGCAGACTGCGGTGTACGGTGTGAGGCCTCAGTGTAGTGCAGGAGGAGCAGGCTGCGGTGTATGGTGTGAGGTTTGTGTAGTGCAGAAGGAGCAGACTGTGGTGTATGGTGTGAGGTCTCAGTGTAGTACAGGAGGAGCAGACTGGTGTACGGTGTGAGGTCTCAGTGTAGTGCAGGAGGAGAAGACTGTGGTGTACGGTGTGAGGTCTCAGTGTAGTGCAGGAGGAGCAGACTGTGGAGTACGGTGTGAGGTCTCTAGTGCAGGAGGAGCTGACTGCGGTGTACGGTGTGAGGCCTCAGTGTAGTGCAGGAGGAGCAGACTGCGGTGTACGGTGTGAGGCCTCAGTGTAGTGCAGGAGGAGCAGACTGGTGTACGGTGTGAGGTCTCAGTGTAGTGCAGGAGGAGAAGACTGTGGTTTACGGTGTGAGGTCTCTAGTGCAGGAGGAGCAGACTGTGGTGTGAGGTCTCAGTGTAGTGCAGGAGGAGCAGACTGCGGTGTATGGTATTTATTATGTTGACTCTGTGTAGTGGAAGAGTGAAGAAATCAGGCGATACCTTTTAGAGGCTGAGTATATTTATATGTAAGCTTTCATAAGTGCTAGCTCTCTTCTTCAGACATGGTGTTATACAAGAACTGAAAATTCACAGATTTTTATACACATGATCTTCAAAGGATTTTAGAGTCCTTAAAAAAAACCCAAAACAAAATGCAATCTAAGTAGAGAAGTTATTTACAACCGGTCAAAAAACAATCTGGAAAGTTGAGGGGTGTGACAGAGGGATCTGTTGTCTGTTTGCTATCAGGAGGTGATTTGTGACCCTCACAGGTCATACATAGTGTGATATGAAGCTGGCATGAATATTAAGTCCAAATTGCAGAGTTTGAAATTTTTGCATTAACTTGTATTCCCATTCCTTTCTCTCTCTCTGCGTCTTAAAATGTCCCATTAAAACCATAACCCGCAAATCTTCAATAGAGTGGTTTTGTCCGGAGAAATGTGCGGCCACTGGGAGATCGGTTCTGCTGTTATTAATATTGGATCTGTGTGAGTTCATTCGCTGACTAAGTCTCTGCCCTGTTTCCCCCTCATAGAGACCTGTGGTGGGACATTGCACACACATTATGAGATGCACCACATTGGAAGACCTGCAGGAAAATGTCCCCCTAATTCTGTGCACCTGTTGTGACTGTGGGACAGGTACATTGTCAGCGGTGTGGATGTGCTTGCAGGTCATGCACCTTTTTTGTAGGCAAGGTGAGGTGCCATTTTCAGTTGGGGCCTTCAGGGCATGGCTAACACGGTACAACATTATACTACTGACTCTGTGTAGTGACTTTGAGGCCTTAGGAATAAAAACCTAAAAAAATGAACAACCCCTTTAACTATATGCCCAGAACAATGTACCCGTACACTGCAGAGTGCGAAGGGTTAAAGTAGAGCTGGGCAACTGATCAGATTAATTTGCCCCAATGATTTCTAATTCTGTTTTTTTTTTACAGACTCCTCTGATTTGATCTTTCCCAATATTGTCTGTATTAGGATCTGAGCGGCCGCCATACTTCTCTGATCGCAGGCATTTAACCCCCTCAGGTCTGATGTGACCACGGCACTTGAGGTGTGTTACTTTCACTCCTGAAAAATGGCTATGGCAGTGGTGGGGGTATTGGTGAACTACAAGATGCAGCATTACCACATGACACGCCCATTTATCCAGTGAAGTATTCCATGCAGGCTTACTCCTCCCGCCTATGATGGACAGTAGCTGGAGGGTAGGACGAGGACGCCTGCACCACATAGATCCCACAAACCCCACTTTAGTTTGTTTCTGTTATTTTTTCTTTAAACAAAAATACGAAAATTAAGTTTCAAATTGAAAATTGGCCGTAGACTTTAAAAATTTGAGATGATGATTTTTTTGGTAAAATTGCCCATCCCTAGGTTAGAGGATAGCAGAGTTTTATACAGAAGTTGGAATCTGTGCAGGGTCAGTTTGTTCTCTATGTAAGTCTTCATACATGGCGTCCTATCAGTGTTTCTGCTGCTAATAGCCCCATTATGGCTGCTGTATGTTTTACTTTTCTCTCTGAGGAAGGCGACAATAAGGAGCAGTCTGTCCCTCCAACATTACTACTACTGTACGGCTAATTCTACCATCTGTAAAATAGCAAACAAATACCTGAGAGAGGCCAAAGTAACCATAATATAGGAGGTGCAAAAACTGCAAATCCAGATTATAATGTAGCTAAAAAGATCCCTCACCCAGAAAGAGAGATCTGAGCACAGTTAGGAAAGCTGCAATACTGTCTGTGACATCAGCTATAAGAGCAGCACCCTCTCCATCCTAGCATCTACCGTAACACAAGCAGCTACTCAGAAGTAAGTACACTCCTGAGCAGAGAGCAAAGTGTACATATGTAAAGGCTTGGAAGACAGACCTCCCCTTCCTTCCCGTGAAGACCGGGGCCGTCCCTCCCCCTCCTTCCCGTGAAGACCGGGGCCGTCCCTCCCCCCTCCTTCCCGTGAAGACCGGGGCCGTCCCTCCCCCTCCTTCCCGTGAAGACCGGGGCCGTCCCTCCCCCTCCTTCCCGTGAAGACCGGGGCCGTCCCTCCCCCTCCTTCCCGTGAAGACCGGGGCCGTCCCTCCCCCCTCCTTCCCGTGAAGACCGGGGCCGTCCCTCCCCCTCCTTCCCGTGAAGACCGGGGCCGTCCCTCCCCCTCCTTCCCGTGAAGACCGGGGCCGTCCCTCCCCCCTCCTTCCCGTGAAGACCGGGGCCGTCCCTCCCCCTCCTTCCCGTGAAGACCGGGGCCGTCCCTCCCCCCTCCTTCCCGTGAAGACCGGGGCCGTCCCTCCCCCTCCTTCCCGTGAAGACCGGGGCCGTCCCTCCCCCTCCTTCCCGTGAAGACCGGGGCCGTCCCTCCCCCCTCCTTCCCGTGAAGACCGGGGCCGTCCCTCCCCCTCCTTCCCGTGAAGACCGGGGCCGTCCCTCCCCCCTCCTTCCCGTGAAGACCGGGGCCGTCCCTCCCCCTCCTTCCCGTGAAGACCGGGGCCGTCCCTCCCCCTCCTTCCCGTGAAGACCGGGGCCGTCCCTCCCCCCTCCTTCCCGTGAAGACCGGGGCCGTCCCCCCTCCTTCCCGTGTTCTTTCTGCAGCTTGTTGGTTTTTCTTAGAGGAACTTGAATAAGTGTTAGGGAGTGAACAGCAGAAAGCTAAAAGGGAGACCCCTAGTGGCAGCAACTTTGTAGCCAGATTCGTAAATAAAGTGCCTTAGATTTTGATCCAGAGTCACAAGATCTATTAAATGAGACGAAATTGTCTAAAAGTTTGTGACGATGTGTATGGCCAGTGTTAGTGGGGAGAGCAGGCCCGGTGTGGGGATCGGGAAAGTAAAGTCCTCTGCTGCTTCTCCATAGTTTGTAGATCGGGTTCCTGCACACTGTAGACCAGCAGAATCCGTAGCTTGCATGTTATGACCCCACTGTACTACCCAGGGTCCGTGTACTGTCCCAGTCTAGTCACATAGCCGTGATATATGGCCACCAGTCAGCCTGTAGCTCCTGACTGGGTGTGCTGCGGCCATTAGTAGTGACAGACGGCCTGGTTTCCATTGCAGACCTCTAATACAACATCCACCATCTGACGGCCTAAACCAAAATGGCGAAGGACAAGAGTCGCATGTCTGAGAAGATCCTGAACCTGACGCTGGAGATCATCTACCTGCTGACCGGGGAGGTGAGCCATTCTGTCCTCGCTGTCTTCTCTGTACATTACCTGTAGGGATTAGTGCCTGCTCTGATCATGGCGACTGTTATTGCCTTCATAGAATTTCACAGCCATCAAGACAGAATCTGGGCGACTGAGCATTACCCAGGACCCCGCAGCGGAGCCTCTGCCCCGCTCACTGAAACATGAGAAACAAAAAAAGAAGATCCTCCAAGTGACCAACAAGATCATTGAGCTGCTGACTGGAGAGGTGAGCGCTGCTGGGAATGCTGGCACATTAGACAGCCGGGGTGACTGCCATTGTTCCTGCAGGTGTGATGAGTGGTAGTTATACAGCTGAAGGGGTGCAGATTGGGCACCACTGCTGTGAGGTGTCACACTGTCCACATCTATGTCTTTCTTCAGGAAAGGGAGTATTTAGAAGGACACAGGGTGATAATGGAGAGCCACCCGCCCCTCACGTCATCGGGTAAGAGGCCGTCCCCTACACAACACCCATCATCACATATACAAATTTGTTATAAATGCTCCAGAATTCAGGCTGTGATCAGTTGGCCCCATTGTATTCTGTCTGTATGTGTTACCTACAGGCGGACCCAGCAAGAGAAATCCCCCGGAAAGATGTCTGCGGCCTCACTATTCCCAGGATTCTCCAGAAGATAGTCGCAGGGTCCTGCAGGACCATAAGGTAGATGCCCTGGTAAGACCACCTCATGTGCACTAAGTCCTAACTTAACCTCTGCGATGTCAGTGTAAATGCAGTGTCCCTCACTGTCTCAGCCAGTTCTATGGGACAAGACTGTAATGACAGTGCGTGACCGCCATGAATAAGATGGCCCTCTGATCAGTGAGGGTCATGGGGGTCGCCCTTTTCTGTCATCCGCTATATTATTTTGGCAGATGTTGGGTTTTTAAATATGGCGCCATAGCCACCGAGTCTCAGCCGTGTTATACAACAGTGACTCAGCGGCAATGTCCACGATCAGTGACTGCGCTGATCATGGGCATTAACCCCTCCCCACAGCCCCCAACATCTTGGTCAAACCTGACCAAGGCGCCATTTTGGGGTAGATCACCAACCCCAAGAAGGGGTTTCCTTCTATTGTGCTAGGCAGCCTGTACTAGAACCTTACAATTTTACAATGCTTTGCAGTGCACTGTGTTAGTGATTAGACCCCCTGGGATTCAAGACTTCTATTAAAAGTTCTAATCTCTCCCCTTTCCCTAGAAAACATCAGAATACGGCAAATCCAAGAAATTATTTTTTGGCAAAGAAGGGGTTAAAACTTAAAAAGAAATATATATGTTTGGAATTGCCGTAATTGTACCGACCCACAGAATGCAGATGACGTGTTCGTTTAGCTGCACAGTGAATACTGTAAAAGCAAAGCCCGTAAGAAAGTCGCAGTCATGCAGTTTTTTTTTTTACAATTCCTTCCCATTGTGAATTTTTTTTCCAGCTTCCTAGTACATCACACAGAATACTTAATGTGTATAATATATATATATATATATATATATATTATAATATAATAATAAAAAATAAAGCACAATTTGTCCCACAATAACTAAGCTATGAGAACGGAAACATAAAAAAGTTATGATGTTTGAAAGGCAGGGAGTAAAAATTAAAAAAGGCTATGATGGGAAGGGGTTAAAATAGCACGCCAACTAGGCCCATTGGAAAGCTACGTGATGGTGTAGTACAGGTAATCTTATTGGTCAGTTATCCAGTTCCTTTCTGACTGTCAGCTCTGTCACATGACCAGAAATAACACAGGAAGTCCATTTAGACTTCAACCTGGTCACATGACACAGCTAAGGCTCAGAAGGCAGTTGATGGTTCACAAGTACAGCCTGTGGTAAGATCATCTCCGGTCTCCGTCTCGTACCGGTCTCCGTCTCCCCCCACAACCGCATATGACGGCTGGTAATGTTGTGTTTTTTTTTTTTTGTTTGTTTTTTTTTATTTATCTAGGATGAAAGCCTCAGCGATTTCCAGATTGTTATAATAGAAGATGATATTAAAAAGGAGAGTGATGAGCTACGTGTGATTATTAAGGAGGAGGAGATTCCAACAGATATCAGCACAGGTGAGCAGTGGAGGAGGGAAGTCCCACAACAAAAACATCTCCGCAACTATCCTGTCCAGTGCAGTCTTAAAGGGTTTTTTTTTTTTTGTTCTTTGACGTATTGATCTTGGCTTAATTGCAGCTCAGTCCCATTCAAGTGAATGGACTGAGCTGCAATACCAAGAATAACCACTATACAATGTTTTTGGTTTTCAGTGAAGAGACAGCAGCACTCACTCTGAATGGTCTCTTCAAACAACTGATCGGCAGTGGTCTCATGTCAGTTGATAAATTATCGAGTCAGTCGGTCTGGAAACCCCTATTTTACCCTGAGATACAGTATGTCCAATCTGCCCTTGGCATGTCCTACATTTCACTAAATGGGGATTAAATAGTTGTCCAGGACTATATTGATCACCTGTCCTTAGGATAGATCATTCTGACACCCAGAACCCCCACCCATCAGGTGATGGAAGGGACTACCATGTTTGGACAAGTGCTGTGGCCTCTTCACTGCTTATCAAGCACAATGCTGCACGCTGTATAGTGTTTGTTCTTGGTATTGCAGCTCAGCCCCATTCACCATTCAAGTGAACAAGGTTACTGGTCTGAGAAGAGGAAGTGGGGCTTACCAAATGGCTGATGGGTGGGGGTCCTGCATGCTGAACTTTATCAATCTGAGGGTGGGTTCACACCTGCGTTCCAGTCCGTCCGTTGCCAATCCAAGTGAAAATCTCGGCGAACGGGATTGGCATCGGATACAGACCGGTCAGCGACGCATTGGTTAAAAACCCATTTATTTGAATGGGTTTTTAAAGCAATGCGAGGGTGTCCGATTGCACCCTCTGCGCTGCGAAGCCGTCTTTTTTCGTCGGACACGAAGTCTTGCATGTCCGACTTTGTTTCCGACGAAAAAAAAGGATTCGCAGCGCAGAGGGTGCAATCGGACACCCTCGCATTGCTTTAAAAACCCATTCAAATGCATGGGTTTTTAACCAATTTGTCGCTGACCGGTCTGTATCTGATGCCAATCCCGTTCGCCGAGATTTTCCATCGGATTGGCAACGGACGGACTGGAACGCAGGTGTGAACCCACCCTAATATTGATGATCTATCCTCTAAGTTTTTAGGACATCTGTATCCTAGTCCTAGAAATGCCCCTCTCTATATCTCACCTACTCACAATGTACAATGAGTGTGTTCAGTGATAACCTTGCATTATCTACAGATGGACATGAGAGCAGACACTCTATGGAGGCGCACGTCATTTCCTCTCCAGATTGTGACATAGAGGATGATGACGACGTGACAGTGGAACAGCCAGGAGGGAACCCCATGTCTGTGAATATGCACCCGGTATTTCACAGTGCCTCGCTATCATCTGATCCTTCCAATCACGAGGAAGGCTTTCTTGATATGTCAGATTTTATTAAGGCCTGTGCGGGAAATAACATGTTCCCATACTCGGAATATATTAAGCGTTTTACCCCAAATCCTGGTGTTTTAGATCTTCAGGGCACTCGTGTGGGCAAGAAACCTTTCACGTGCACAGAGTGCGATAAGTGTTTTACACATAACTCGTACCTTATCAAGCACATGCGAACTCACACGGGGGGAGAAACCGTTTCCATGTGGAGAGTGTGGAAAATGTTTCACTGACAACTCTGGCCTCACCAAACACCAGAGAATCCACACTGGTGAGCGGCCGTACCAGTGTGCGGAGTGCGGCAAGAGTTTTACCTATAAAGCTGACCTTATTAAACATGAGAGAATCCACACGGGTGAGAAGCCCTTCCCTTGTCCCGAGTGTGGCAAATGTTTCACAGACAAGTCTGGCCTTGCCAAACATCAGAGAATCCACACAGGTGAGAGGCCATTCCAATGCGCCGAGTGCGGCAAATGTTTTGCCCGGAAGTCGCATCTTGGGAAACACCAGATCATTCACACGGGTGAGAAGCCATTCCAGTGTCCCGAGTGCGGGAGATGTTTCGCTCGGAAATCTCATCTGGTCAACCATCAGATTATACACACGGGCGAAAAGCCGCATTTATGCACCGAGTGCGGCAAATGTTTTGCCCAAAGACCAGGCCTTATTATTCATCGGAGGACACACAGGAAGGTAACACAGTTTTCATGAGCTACATGCAAGATGGAAAATACAACTGATACTACAAAGGTGTACAAGAAAACTCAACGTAAATACATTTATAGGATGTTCAGGCAGAAACCTGACATGTTCCCGCGGCGCTATTAATGGACTACCATCCAGATGTAGAGCGGCAGTGCCAGAACACACCGCTCCTGTGTATAATAGATCCTAATATAGAGAACGTTATGCTATAGGCTCCCAACTAATATATGACCCCATTGAATATAATAGATCCTGGAGACTGAGGACATGAGTGTTCACATGAAAAGTGCGGACTTGTGTGAAACACTGGTTTCCAAGTGTATTTTGGAAAAGTTTAAGGTGCTGATATGTCTTTGGATCATGGAAGCCGGCAGATGTCGGTCATGTTACAAATCGTTTGTAGTAGAATGGTGGCTATACCTAGTGGTAAGAGACAGTATATAGTAATATAGTTGATAAGGTTGGATAAAGACACAAGAGATCCAGTCCAACCTATAGCAATAAAGTCTCGAGGCAGGCGGAGGCTGAACTTCACAAACCAGTTCTGAAAACGCTCAGGAGTCGCCATCCACATCGCGGAGAAAGAACAGATCAAATGGACAGATAAACAAGGACTTTGTTTTTCATGTAGAGGAAAATGGTGAAGAGCATGGCTGGAGAATCTAACGTATGTAAGAGGTTATATAGGGATGGCTTAAAGGGGTTCTACACTTAACTTCCTGCTTTCTACCTTTTTGGAGGAACCATGGGTTTCTGGTCTGTTTCTAACTGTTGGTAGATTTTCATTATGATCCCCAAGCTAAGGAAATCTTAAGTACCCTTTAGGGGAAGGACAAAAGTCTGTCCAAACGAAACCACAGACATAGGAGGCATAGCATGAAAAAAAAAACCCTGACCCCACAGCACTTGTTTATTTTCTAGTGTCAAGCCTTACAGTTCAGCTAGGTTTCATATAATGGGAATGATTTCTTTAAGTCATTCTGATCAGAATTGCTATACCATATGAGGAATGCATACATTAAATATACTGGGGCAGATTTATGAAGACTGGCATTATTCACTCCATTCTTCATATCCCTGCACCTGGTGGAGAGTACGCCTCATAAATGGCAAGCACATGCCTCCTCATAAATGAGGTGCACCCTCAGCCGCGCTGTGTGCCCTGGAGAACAATGTATGCCAAGACATAGGTGCCGTACATTTCCTGTATCATTTATGCCAGGAGCGTAAATGAAGATAAATTTGGTGGGGCCGATGGCCTGCTTTGTACACCCTCGCCGCATGTCCTACGTGGGAAAGTGGTAAAAGTGGCACAGAGGGTTTTTTTTTTTTCATGTGCTGAATGTCCTGACCCAAAAAAAAGCTGAGCAGAAATAGACATGAGATGGACAAGAACAATGATACGCAGAGGATTAGGGGAGGCTATGTTTTTAACACTTTATGCTATATGTTCTTCAAACTACCTTCTCACAATCCTGGGTCGTGTGATCAGAACCATCCCCCAGCCCCTCAATGGCTTGGCTGCCTCTCCCTGGTATTACCCCAGGGTACTACGGGGCTGACTGAATACATCATTAAAATAGTAAAGCTGGCCCACTTAGTACAGGCCGGAGGCGGAGTCACTGAGGTGCTGCTTCCGATACCGTGACCCCGGGCCAGAATCAGCCTGGAAACCTGAGGTTCAACCAAAACCGAGGTAGTTTCATGCCTCTAGTCACCCATTTTTGGGAGTTGATGGGACGCTTGCACCCTTGCCCTGATCTTCTCGTGTGCAATGGGGCATCCCTAAGAGGATTTCCTGTATTGACACTTGCCCTTGTTTCACTTGTATGAAGTTTAGTCACAAGTTGTTTAAAGTGGATTCACCCTAAATAATAAGCTCCATAATATTAGGTTCATAGACTTTGAAACATCACCCAAATTTTTCCTTCTGGTGCAACTCAGGTGATTTAGATGTGTAGAGAGAGTCTTTACCGCGATGACCGACTGAAGATATGGTAGTGAAGATGGACTAGTTGAGTGTTGTTATAGTGTTCGGACAGTCGGTGGTCGGGACTGACTTACACATTGTTTGTATTGTATGACTACATTGTATATGGTTTCTGTTTTTTATGGGTTGCATATAAAAAAAAAAGAAAAAAAAACTGTGGAGCAACTGCTAGTCTTCCCTCTCGGCGGGTCACAAGCTACCTGGAGGGCCCGGGAGATCTGTGCTGAGAGAGAGCAGATGACACTAACCTTCCCATGGGAAGTTTTGCAGGTTTTTTTGTAACTGATTTTATTACTTTTATATTTGTTGGTGTATTAGTTTAACTAAATTGACTTTTATGTAGTTTTAGCTGGAGATATTTGTAATAAAGTTGTGTTGAATTGTCACTCTTCTCATATTCTATCTCAGGGTCCACGTCAAAGTGTAAGCCTCTTAGAAGTGGCCTGTGCTGAATACACATGACTGCAACTAGTCCTCCCATGAGCAGGGGGCAGCATTGTAATGTGGGTGGTGTGAGCCTACTCCCGGCATGCAGCGAAGGCCCCCTGGTACCCTGTGGCCATTAAAAATAAAATTGCTTTCAGCTACAGTCACACTGATCCCCGGTCGTAGAGATGAGCGAATCGCTTCCTTAGGAGCCAGGTTCGTTACAAATTTTCCAAAATTCTCAGAATTGGCAGAGCCTGATATTTTTTGGTTAGTCACCCAGAAATGACTATTCTACTCCAGGTTCTTTTCAGACCCCATAGTATAATAAGAGGAGGTGCTGGTAGTTGCCCTCCCTCACCTCTCCAGGTCTCCCTCATGACGTCTGTTGGGTGTTCACCGCCAATCACAGGCCTCAGCGGGGACCATAATGCCACAGAAGATGATGGAGAGGGCATCGGACGCCACAAGGGGGCCCAGGGGTGGAGAGGCAAGGTGAGTATCAGTGTTTATTTTTCTGCAAGGCCCGAAGAAATCCCAGCGTATAATCAAAGCAAGTTTGGTCTGAAATGAAACCGGTGGGTAGACCTTGCAAATATACGGGAAAAAAATCTCATGAAGTTCACCCATGTCTATGGCGGTATCCCGGATGTCTGAGAATAGTATAAACCCAACCTAACACAGCGGACTGAGAATGAGCATTCCTATCAATGGCCATTCAGCACATTTATTAGGCACCGAAAAACTGTGTTTTTACTCCCACCTTCCAAAAGCCATAACTTTTAATTTTCCGAAGGAGGGCTTAGTTTTATGGGACACTTTGTACTTCATAGAGGCTCCATTTAATATTCTGTGCAATATACTGGGGAAAAAAAAATCAGAACAAAGTAGAAATGGGAATGAAACGTATTTTCCCCATTTTCTTACAGGTTTTATTTTTAGGGCGTTCTCCTAATTCTATATTTTGGGAGCTAATAGGTGCGAGATCACATTAGTTTGAGACAGCCGGTAGATACCTGAGGGCAAGGAGAGGATGATAATCTCCACTGAGAAAATTAAACTAGAATCTACCATATGCTGGAAGGGTTTGATATCCCGGCAGTGCCGCCACAAGGTCCATTTTTGGGAGTGACATCTGCAACATTTGTTAGTGCCTGATAAGTTGTTGGAATGAATCCGATCAAGCGATCTGTACCACCTGGAGAGTAGCTTCTAAAGATTCTTCTGCCATCTTGCACATGGAGAATTCGTGGGAGTGTCATACTATGTATGACCTATCATCCCCCATGAGGCGGATTCCCAGCTCCATCTCTCACACATGGAGCTATGCGGGTTTACTAGGTCTGGAAAGCAAAAAAAAAAAAAAAAAGGGATGTAAAACTTTGGATGTGGACCTGTGTGAAAGATCCTCAGTGCGCCAACACCACATTAGCCCACACCTGAGACTTCTTTACTAAAAAAAACCACACTCACCGCCAGTGAGTGCTGGGTTCACAAGATAAATACAAGACAAGCTTTCTAAATTTTGTATATTTATTAACTCCTAAATGGGTCGGTATTAACATCTAACACATGCAGTTCAGAACAGATATGCAGATATATGCAAGCAATAATAGTTACTAGTTACAATATACAGTACATAAAATAAAAAGGGAATAAAAGTGAAATAATTACTTTACCACACATATCCTGGATGTGGCTCTATAGTCCAACACTCACACATAGCATGTGGAGTTAACCAGTGCAGGCTCCTAGCAGCAGCATCACAGCATTCCAGCCTGCATGCTCATCACAGTATATCCCAGTAGTCTCTTAGTAGTCTCATCATAGTATTCCCTCTCACTGACCTCTTACCTCATCTTTTATACCCTTGATTACACCACCCAGAATGAGGTCACCGGCGATGGCAAGTCTGATTGACTAACGCACTCAAGTCAAGATTCTTTGTAAGGAGATGGGACCAAGTGGAGTGACACAATGCCTTCTATATGTTATCAGCCATGTCTGATCAACAGCCCAGGCTGAACAATGCATGTGTATTTGATCACCCAGGGCTATGTAGGAATTCAATGGAGCCATTCTGGAATGGATACAAAGCCCTATTGTTACATTGTTGCCACTACTGACAACATCCACCTAGGATTAGAGCTGCGCACATTATGAGTAAATGGAAGTAAGAAAGAGATACGCTACCCAGAGATCAAAATACATCTTTGAGTTATAGCCATATTTAAGTGGAATCATCACACCTCCCCCTTTAGAGCGTGCACGGAGAAAGGCGGATCCGGCGATCACCTTCCGCAGGCACCTTAGTGGCCTGACCGCGATACCCTTCTTCTCTCTAGTCTGACTAGGGACACTTCTAAGGCTCAGTCCCTGAGCCACGTACACTTGGCTACCTCCTGCCTGTTCTGGGTCCGCTTTCTGAGTACTGGCATCCTGTGGAGCCACACTCATGACCCCAGGTCTTTGGGATACCAGTTCAGAGACCCCATCCCGGCAGTCTCTCAGGGTCTCTCTCACACTAGCCGCTAGTTGGGAGAGTTCTAGGGGATTCTGCACCTCCCCCTTTGCTTCCAAACCTAGGGGCACCTCTGGTTCTGGCACAGGTATTTCTGGACCCTGTCCTCCCTCCCAGACGCCTTGCCCCTTTGGGCCTACACCCTGTTCCTCCTGTACTTGGGTGGGTGATGGTGATACCTTGGGCAACTGACAGATCATGTTTCCCCAAACCATCCCCCCACAATACATTGACAGGTAATACATTTGACATACCCCCTTCTTGGATCACACCTCCAGTACCCCATGCCATCTTCACTTGGGCCATGGGCACTCCTGGAATAGAACTGGACAGAAGAGACGTGTATGTCTCATACCGGCCGGACTCCTCCGGCTTCAAGGGAGTGAGGCTAGTCATGGCGGTCTCAGCACCGACTCCAGGTGGTATAGGCAACGGTTCAAGGGTCGGAACGCCCTCCATCCTTGTAGCACTCTGGCTGCGGGCTAACACTGCACTACCAGCAGTCCGTCCCTCACCTGGATCGGCCATGAGATCCACATAGCCTACCTGACCACTTGGCACATGATCAGCAGTTGGGTGCTTATCGGATGCACTGGGCGAAATAGTAGAAGTCGCTTCCAGTGACTCAGAAGAGCTACCCTGTACACTTTCACAACAAGCATTGGCAATTACATTGACAGTACATTCATTAACAATTGTTAATTCACACCGGGTCTCAATGAGATCTGTGGTAGACATATTAACAAGCTGGGAGGGAGACGCCCCCGCAGATGTGGGTGTGTCTACAGACAAGGTCTCACTGGCTCCTAGCACGGGAGTGAACAAAGCATCAATAACATTTTTGCTGAGCTGGGTTGCAGGAAGCTCATTTGCATCTTCCCTGCTCTCAGCTGAAGGCAACTCATTAGCATTTACACTTACTGCCATGGGAAGTATCTCAGAGGGGGGGTTACGGGTCCTCTCTACAGATATGACAGACACATTATCAACATTAATCAGACAGTTTATCACAGTAAATTGGGGTGCTCCCCACCCCATATTGGGACATCATAGCTCCTAAATCAGTTCCCAACAGTACATTAGCAGGCAAATCAGTCATTAGTCCCACAGTCCACATTCCTTTTCCTGCACCCCAGTCCAGATACACAGATGGGCCACCTGCTGTGGCTTGGGAAGCAGGGAAGTTCTCAGGGCAGTTGGGGCACTCCTTGAAATGTCCTGTCTGGTTACAGGCATGGCCCCGCCGCACCTCCCCTTGGGGTTTGGGGAAGGTCACCCGGGCGCCCAGAGTTCTTGGGACAGGGGAGGGACCACCCGGGGCATAGTTTGTCTCACCCGACCTGACGACAGACGGCTGTGGTGAACTTCGGCCTGGCTTCTCCTTCCAACTTGAGGGTCTCTGCAGGGTTGTTGGAGTTTGCACAGGGGCGGTTTGTGCCTGCTGGGAGAGTTCTATCCTTTTGAGCTCAAGCTGATACTGCCGCTCTGCTGCCTCACGATCTGCCTGCCGTTCTGCTGCCTGCCGTTCTCGTTCTACAGCTTCCTGAAAACGGCACATCACCTGCAGGTATGTGTTAGGGTCACTGGTGCCTATTTGCTGCAGGGCCATTTGCCAGTATGAAGCCATTCCCCCCACAAGGCTGGGGCTACTGGTCCCGCCTGGCGAAGTAATCCTTGGGACCGGGCTGCTTGCTGCACTTCCTGGCCTAGCCCCAAAATCAGGACTCTGCTCGACCCACTGCATGGCTGTGGCTGCCTCCATTTCAGCCATACACTCAGGATCTCCAAAAGCCTGGTTCTGCAGTTCTTGAGCTCTGCTTCTGAGCCCACTAGCTATCCACTGGTACTTGCCAAATAAAAGATAGGATAGAATGCAAAGAGTAAGGGAGGGGAACAGCACTGTATCAAACTTTCACTGTATCTTAATGCTTGCTTTAATACCGAGCTTGTCTCATAGGATTACCACAATCCCCAGCGTCTGAGTGATAAAGGTCACCAACACACGCTGTTTATCCTAAGATCCCACTACGCTGCCACCAATGTGAAAGATCCTCTGTGCGCCAACACCGCATTGGCCCACACCTGAGATGACTTTACTAAAAAAACCACACTCACCGCCAGTGAGTGCTGGGTTCACAAGATAAATACAAGACAAGCTTTCTAAATTTTGTATATTTATTAACTCCTGAATGGGTCGGTATTAACATCTAACACATGCAGTTCAGAACAGATATGCAGATGTATGCAAGCATTAACAGTTACTAGTTACAATATACAGTACATAAAATAAAAAGGGAATAAAAGTGAAATAATTACTTTACCACACATATCCTGGATGTGGCTCTATAGTCCAACACTCACACATAGCATGTGGAGTTAACCAGTGGAGGCTCCTAGCAGCAGCATCACAGCATTCCAGCCTGCATGCTCATCACAGTATATCCCAGTAGTCTCTTAGTAGTCTCATCATAGTATTCCCTCTCACTGACCTCTTACCTCATCTTTTATACCCTTGATTACACCACCCAGAATGAGGTCACCGGCGACGGCAAGTCTGATTGACTAACACACTCAAGTCAAGATTCTTTGTAAGGAGATGAGACCAAGTGGAATGACACAATGCCTTCTATATGTTATCAGCCATGTCTGATCAACAGCCCAGGCTGAACAATGCATGTGTATTTGATCACCCAGGGCTATGTAGGAATTCAATGGAGCCATTCTGGATTGGATACAAAGCCCTATTGTTACACTGTTGCCACTACTGACAACATCCATCTAGGATTAGAGCTGCGCACATTATGAGTAAATGGAAGTAAGAAAGAGATACGCTACCCAGAGATCAAAATACATCTTTGAGTTATAGCCATATTTAAGTGGAATCATCACAACCTGGATGTTCGATTCTTAGTGACATAGACTCTGTCAGGGAGTGCATAGCCTAAATGTAGGAAGGAAGCTGAGTGAGGTGGTGCAGGGATTGTTCCATCAGGGAATGGGCAAGTGTTCACAGCAATCCCAGTAAACGTGGTCTGAACACAAGACTACCACCTGTTGTGTAGATGTTTTTGATGGTGAGCAGAGCTGAGGCTATGGTATCTTTCAAAAACAGCCCCCAGTCTTTGACTTCTGAGTGCCACCTGCTGACTTGGAAGGGTATGGATTGGTGAATGACCATAGATGTACCTTTCAAGGACGTGGTAGGATGAGGCAAAGTGTCCTCTACAGCCATGTCTGTACAAGATGGGATGGAGATCAGTGAAATTTCCAAGAACAGCCTGACATTATCTAAATCTGCTGCGATATGGATGATGATATGGTTCCCATTTTTCTAGATGGCGATACCAGATGGAATAACCATGCATAGTGTAAGGTGTCTTCACATAGAGTGAGCAGTAGAGTTTTCTTCATTTCTCTTTAAAGGGAATCTGTCAGGGCAATTTGGGACACTAAACCACCCACACCTCCATATGGACCTGGGGTTTAGTGTCCCAAATCACCCTGTTATAACGCAATCCATGGCTGCATTAAAAATAAAAAAAAAGCTTTATACTCACCTGGCTGCTGTACCCCCGCACCTGCGCAGTTCTTCAATGGAGCCAGAGGAATACACCTCGGCTTCAGTGTGCATGCCCCGTACCTCCGGCAATTGCGTAGTGAAGCCGGGGTGTCCATCTTTGGCTTCACTGAAGAACAGCACAGGCGTCGGGAGTATGGGGGAGGCATGCCAACAAAGAAGCTCATGAATAAGCTGGACTGTTCTCGGCAGAACAGCGTATATCGGACCCTTCTCTAGGTAAGTATAAAGGTTTCTTATTTTTAATGCGCCTGGGTATTGCATTACAACAGGGCTATTTGGGACACTAAACCCCAGGTCTATAAGGACCAGTGGGTGGTTTAGTGTCCCAGATTGACATAACAGATTCCCTTTAAGCTAGTGTAGAGAGTGCTTTGTCTTGGAAGAAAAACAGTTTGTCCTTTCCATATTTGATGACGGTGCATTCTCTGGTGGCCACAAGATGGCCAGGTGTCCACAAGGGAGAGGAGACTACCTATGGCATCCCACAGTGGTCTGCAGAGCATGGTTTAAGACAAAGGGCTCTATGGATGTGCTCCTCCACCAATTGTTGTGCTCTTTCTTGGCCCAGGAGATCTGTAACTAACTCTACCGCTGGTTTAAGGAGAGTGTCTGCTGGCCATGTCTTGGAGAGCCCTTTTAGCCATCTTTATTTTATATGGCAGACGTATCAATATGGAGAGTTGAGAAGTTAGAGCCTCTGATTAGGAGTGTACTCCCGTGCATGTTGTTTCCAGCCTCCCACTATCTGCCAATTCAGAGAGAACAGGTCCGAATGTGCATCTGAGAGCTTTCTGGATGAAAGTTTTTGTGATCGGGATGGTTTGAGATTTGGTTAGGAAGACGCTCCAGGTCAGCATCATCGGCTGTATTGGTGATGCTGAGTGCACCATCTTGGAAGCATAGGCCGGGAGAGTGAGTGCTCCATTCATGGAAGAAGTGCTGCATATCTTATCTAACTGGCGTAGATCTCCATTCTAACACAGGAGCATAAGCACTGGCAGAACTATAGGGGTCTGTAGGGATCGCAGTGGGCTCAGAAACCAGTGGGCATCACAGGTCACTCTCACAATCTTTAATCTCCTTTCCGATTGCTTTTGATGGCTGGCACCCTTTGGGTGGTAAAGTTATTCCCCCTGCCCTCTGGGGCACTGGAGTGAGAAGATTTATCATACAAAGCCTTCCACTGTCATAAAGGAGAAAAGTAAGGCTGTGTTCACATCTGCATTCGGCGTCCGTTCGGGGATTCCGTTGCCCATTCCTGCAAGCAGGACTTTTCTCTCTGCATTTTTCAGGCAGAAACCCCGAAAAATGAGGTTCATGGGTCACTGCTTTTTAAGCAGATTGGGTTTCTGTTTTTTTGAGTCCCTTAAGCAGACCCGAAGAATGTAAACCCCAACGCTAGTGTGCACCTAACATCACCCGTTTATGGCAAAAATAGCAGTTGGTGAGCAGCATATACTGAAGCGGTCTGGAGAGCAAGAAAAGCAGTACAAAGAATCGGGATAGGGTGTCATCCAGGAGCCGAGTCCTGTCACTCAATGGAAAGAGCCGGCACATAGAGCGAACGACACATCACTAGTCTAGTCAGATCTTAGTTAGTCTTAGGATCAGGGGCATGTTTGGCATCCCCACAATTGTATGGGGTACCAGAGATCAGGGGGCCCCGCAGCAGTGGGTTGCATTATGGCCACTTTTTTTTTTTTTTTTTTTTTTTTTTTTTTTTAAATCAACTGCTACCTATTGGATTTTTGCATGTCTATTCCGGCCTCAAACCAGGCCCACTCCACTTCGGCCTCCAGGGGGCACCACGCACTACGTCACCGCCTGTGCATCGTGTCCTACTGTTATTTAGCATATGCACACCATGCACACTGCCACCTGGAGGCCGAAGCAGAGCAGACCTGGACAGGAAATGGGATGGGAGACCGGTAATGGCCTAATGTGGGCGCCATAAAAGGGGGCAATGTGTAGACCCTTAGCCAGCAGAGCCTCGGTGGGCCCTTTTGAGTCACAACTTATGCTGCTGCTGGAGTTGCTGTACGTCTGCTCTAACTTTTCACCTTTGCAAAGACTGTAAAGCGGGGAGAGAAATCTGCGGCTATAAATGACAGGACCCCAAACAGTATGATGGGCTCCTTATGCCCCCATACAATATAATGCCCCCCTTATACTGCCATATGATGTTTCCATGCAATTCAATGACCCTTATTTCCCCATACAGTACAATGGCCCTATTATACCCCCATTTAACCCCCCCGCACCTGTCAATGTCAATGCCACGTCACCTCTCTGTTACCCTTTCTTACCAATATCATCTGCCCCATCACCCCCCTCATTTACCCTCTCCCTGTCACTGCCACCCCCACCCAGTCAATATCCGACCCCAATGGCCCCTCTGTTCTATATGTAAGCGTACCTCTAACTCCCTGTTACCCCCAACTGGCAATGTCAGCAACCCCTCACCTATCTGTATTAACACCCCTGTTATCCCACAGTTGTCCTCTCCTTGCCCCTTTCAGACCCCTGTCATCCCTCTTCTACCCTGACCCCCCCATCAGTGTCAGCTCCTCTTATACACACGACGATGACCCGCAGCATCTTCCCATCAAGCAATCAGGGGTAACATCAGCAGCAGCCCCACCCCCTTAGTGACATCACAGAGCGGCTTCTCTGAGTGTGATGAGAACAGCTGAGTGAGGGGATACAGGGTGAGGTGATACTGTGTGAGGGGATACAGAGTGAGGCAGAGGCGTAGCTAGGGGTTCAGCACAGGGGGGGGCGAACTTGTCCAAGTGGGCCCCCAACTTGGACATGTTTGTATACCGATACTATGAGTATACGGTGAGCGTATAGGGAGATATATCGCGGCTCTACACAGGGCTCTGCAGACGATTTAGGTGAATACAGTGCAGACACCGATCCAGTTAGAAATAAAGGATGTATTAATGACGGCCCCATGGTGGGCCCCAAAAAGTCAGTGGGCCCGGGGCAGCCGCCCCCTCTCCCCCCCCCCCCCACTAGCTACGCCTCTGGGGTGAGGGGATACTGTGTGAGGTGATACAGGGTGAGGGGATACTGTGTGAGGGGATGCAGGGTGACGGGATACTGTGGGAGGTAATACAGGCGGAGGTCCTAGGATTGCTCGGTGAGAATAAAATCTGCTCTTCCCTCTTGGCTCTACTACTGAGCACTTACATACTGTCTGTACTGCAGAAACTGAGGGGGCCTGACAATGCACTGTTGGTCCGGGTCCTGGTACTTGGCCAGATCTGCCGGGGACTGGCCCTGAATGTATTGTATGGGGGGATATAACAGGGGGAAATATACTGCCAAACACCCTCTTTCTGTAAGCACACACCAGATGCCTCCTTGTGATACCTATGTAACCATTACACCCAGAAAGTGAGGCACTCTGAGGAGGCGATGAGGGTAAAGTGCCTGAGCGGTTAGTGGCTTCAGTCCGCCATGCCTGAGTGGGCAAGCACTTATAACATCCAGCTCCTTACCTTCTAACTGCCCCCCGATTCTGGGTGCTGTCCCCTTGTCCCGGACAGTAGGCGGGATATCCCCACTTCAACTCATCTGCATCCAGAGGGCAATGGTGAAGCAAGGAGACATCTACTCCTGGCAGCCGGGGCAGTGATGTCACTACATCACACCTGCTGGTGTATGGAGGTAATACTAATGAGGGCAACAGGAGGGGGGACATTATAATATGGGGGATATTTAGGAGGACATTATACAGTTGGGGCCATATCAAGGGGGGATATTATAATGTAGGACAACAGGGGAATTATGCTAAAGGGGCTACAAGGGGACATTATACTTTGTGGGTACCACAAGTGGGCATGATGCTGTGGATAGGAATGAGTGGAACTAAAGTGAACATGGGAGGGGCTGGAGGTGGGGCTTATAATACCTAAATTTGCCGAAGCACACTATGCACGACGCAGATCTTGTCTCTCCTTTAGTCACTTGACAGTTGGGAGATATGCTTGGCTTACAATGCTACATATTAAAGGAGTGCAACAACACCCAACACCACCACCAGGGTGCCCTCCACTGCAAGCCAAGGGTATGGTTGAGACTGGGAAAGCTGGGTTACAGTTCAATAATGATACCTGTCTAGGCCAAGCTTATCTACGTAGAGAACAATGGAGTTGTCATTACAATAGTGTCCTTTTCAGTCAACCATCTATGATGTATGGTGGTCTCCTGACTCTCCCCATGTCTGGAGTTGTCTGCCAGTAGCTATGGCCCGTATACCATTTATTACACATACACTGCTCGGCCCAGCCTAGTGTACATGTATGTAGGGGAGCTAGATTCACAAGAGCTGGCGTGCCGTAGGTTGTCTACCCCTACACTATACGCTTAGTGCGTCCTGCACACTGGACAGTATGTAGTGATATGGCAGCACTTGCTCATACCTTCCCATGGAGCAGTACAACGCCGAGTCTTTAGTCTTACAATGTTATTGATGCATTGACTTGTAGCCTCTGTGCAGTAACTTGTCATCAATCTCCATATCATATAGAAGAAACCAAGAGTTGGATTGTTGGAGCAGAGACATTAGGTAAGGGGCTGCAGAGGAGGCAGAGGCATAACGTGAGGAGCCGCAGAGGAAGCAGAGGCATAACGTGAGGAGCCGCACAGGAAGCAAAGGCATAACGTAAGGGGCCTCCGAAGAGGCAGAGGCATAACGTGAGGGGCCACAGAGGAAGCAGAGGCATAACGTGAGGGGTCGCAGAGAAGTCAGAGGCATAACGTGAGGGGCCACAGAGGAGGCAGAGGCATAACGTGAGGGGCCGCAGAGGAGGCAGAGGCATAACGTGAGGGGCCGCAGAGGAGGATGAGGCATAACGTGAGGGGCCGCAGAGGAAGCAGAGGCATAACGTGAGGAGCCGCACAGGAAGCAAAGGCATAACGTAAGGGGCCTCCGAAGAGGCAGAGGCATAACGTGAGGGGCCACAGAGGAAGCAGAGGCATAACGTGAGGGGCCGCAGAGAAGTCAGAGGCATAACGTGAGGGGCCGCAGAGGAGGCACAGGCATAACGTGAGGGGCCGCAGAGGAGGCAGAGGCATAACGTGAGGGGCCGCAGAGGATGAGGCATAACGTGAGGGGCCGCAGAGGAAGCAGAGGCATAACGTGAGGGGCCGCAGAGAAGTCAGAGGCATAACATGAGGGGCCGCAGAGGAGGCAGAGGCATAAAGTGAGGGGCGGCAGAGGCATAACGTGAGGGGCCGCAGAGGCATAACATGAGGGGCCGCAGAAGAGGCAGAGGCATAACGTGAGGGGCTGCAGAGGCATAACGTGAGGGGCCGCAGAGGAGGCAGATGCATAACGTGAGGGGCCGCAGAGGAGGCAGAGGCATAACGTGAGGGGCCGCAGAGGCATAACGTGAGGGGCCGCAGAGGAGGCAGAGGCATAACATGAGGGGCCGCAGAGGCATAACGTGAGGGACCACAGAGGAGGCAGAGGCATAACGTGAGGGGACTCAGAGGAGGCAGAGGAATAACGTGAGGGGCCGCAGAGGAGGCAGAGGCATAACGTGAGGGGCCGCAGAGGAGGCAGAGGCATAACGTGAGGGGCCGCAGAGGAGGCTGAGGCATAACGTGAGGGGCCGCAGAAGAGGCAGAGGCATAACGTGAGGGGCCTCAGAGGAGACAGAGGCATAACGTGAGGGGCCGCAGAGGAGGCAGCGGCATAACGTGAGAGGCTGCAGAGGCATAACGTGAGGGGCCGCAGAGGAGGCTGAGGCATAACGTGAGGGGCCGCAGAGGAGGCAGAGGCATAACGTGAGGGGCCGCAGAGAAGGCAGAGGCATAACGTGAGGGGCCGCAGAGGAGGCTGAGGCATAACGTGAGGGGCCGCAGAGGAGGCAGAGGCATAACGTGAGGGGCCGCAGAGGAGGCAGAGGCATAACGTGAGGGGCCGCAGAGGAGGCAGAGGCATAACGTGAGGGGCCGCAGAGGCATAACGTGAGGGGCCGCAGAGGAGGCAGAGGCATAACGTGAGGGGCCGCAGAGGAGGCAGAGGCATAACGTGAGGGGCCGCAGAGGAGGCAGAGGCATAACGTGAGGGGCCGCAGAGGCATAACATGAGGGGCCGCAGAGGCATAACATGAGGGGCCGCAGAGGAGACAGAGGAATAACGTGAGGGGCCGCAGAGGTGTCAGAGGCATAACGTGAGGGGCCGCAGAGGAAGCAGAGGCATAACGTGAGGGGCCGCAGAGTAGGCAGAGGCATAACGTGAGGGGCTGCAGAGTAGGCAGAGGCATAACGTGAGGAGCCGCAGAGTAGGCAGAGGCATAACATGAGGGGCCGCAGAGGCATAACATGAGGGGCCGCAGAGGAGGCAGACGCATAATGTGTTGGCCGCACAGGAAGCAAAGGCATAACGTAAGGGGCCTCCGAAGAGGCAGAGGCATAACGTGAGGGGCCACAGAGGAAGCAGAGGCATAACGTGAGGGGCCGCAGAGAAGTCAGAGGCATAACGTGAGGGGCCGCAGAGGAGGCAGAGGCATAACGTGAGGGGCCACAGAGGAGGCAGAGGCATAACATGAGGGGCCTCAGAGGAGGCAGAGGCATAACATGAGGGGCCGCAGAGGAGGTAGAGGCATAACGTGAGGGGCCGCAGAGGAGGCAGAGGCATAACGTGAGGGGCCGCAGAGGCATAACGTGAGGGGCTGCAGAGGAGGCAGAGGCATAACGTGAGGGGCTGCAGAGTAGGCATAGGCATAACGTGAGGAGCCGCAGAGTAGGCAGAGGCATAACATGAGGGGCCGCAGAGGAGGCAGACGCATAATGTGTTGGCCGCACAGGAAGCAAAGGCATAACGTAAGGGGCCTCCGAAGAGGCAGAGGCATAACGTGAGGAGCCGCAGAGTAGGCAGAGGCATAACGTGAGAGGCCGCAGAGGAGGCAGAGGCATAACGTGAGGGGCCGCAGAGGAGGCAGAGGCACTCAGACCCAGGAGCCTTAGGTGGCCCATAAGGTTTCTCTTCCCAATATGAGACCAGTATTATAAACAATACATTATAGTTGAGTTGCTTTGTTCCCCTTCCCGGTCACCCACCTTTTCACTCTCCATATTGGGATTCTCATATCTCCCACTGGCTCTGTAAGGAGAGTGACCCCACCTGCATGGCCCGTGACCAGACGTCCTTGTTCTCGCAGGTGTTTTTTGTCAGATTACCTTTAATGCTTATGGAATAGACAAGACATCCATCTTCTATAAGAGCATGGTAGAACTTCAGAAGTCCACACTTGTTTCATTCACTCAGATATTCAGTTGTATAGACAACTATTAAAACTGGATTTAAGGTTGCACCAAACGGCAGCAGACATGGTTAAAAAGGGTGGTGTTTCTTTAGGCTACACATGGAGTATGAGTTGCCACTAATATTTGGTCTATCATTGGTTCTCAAGATGAGTTTCCATATAAAAAAAATCGATATTCAGCCTTGACAGCCTCTTATCTCGATGTTGGTGGACAATATTGCCATGACTCTGGGAGTAGTGGTTCTCCACAGAGGCAGCGTACATGGTGGCGGTAAGTAGTCTGAGCCCATCACTTTACTGTAGTAACCACATCCTATTATACGAGGTGTCAGCCCTTTTACCATGGAGACATGGCTTTATCTCCATTTAACCCCTTTAGACTACATTAAATATTCCTCCTTCTATGGTTTCAGTGGAAATTGGCCATTATGTTAGAATGTGGGACTGAGGCTGCTCGGGATGTACTGGTTGACAAGCCCACTGACAGAGAATGAAGCACTGGGTAGTCTCATTACCTGCCTTCACATTTCTCGGCATAACTAAAGATCGGACATGTTGGAATCCACATGGTCCACAGATGTGGTTCGGGACCATCTGGAGAACTCTGTATACAGAAGATTTTTACTGGGACCTTATGGGGCAGATTTATTAAACTGTCTAAAAGAAAAATTGTCTTAGTTCCCAATAGCAGCCAATCACAGCGCAGCTTTCATTTCATATAGAGCTTTGGTAAAATGAAAGCTGTGCTGTGATTGGCTGCTGTCCCAATAACATTAATCTATTGCCTACGGGCACCTTATTTATTAGGCCATAGATCCAGACCAGTCTGACTACAATACAATAAGATTCTCAGTCATTACTGCGGATCCCTGCCCTCCCTCCAGCTGGATCCCTTTCCTCTCTCCATTTGAATTCTTGCCCCCTTTCCGACTGGTTCCCCAACCTCCTTCCATCTGAATCATTGTACTCTTTTCTACTAGATCCCTGCCCTTCTTCTCTCTGGATCTCTGCTCTTGTT
This sequence comes from Leptodactylus fallax, assembly GCA_947044405.1. Classification (NCBI taxonomy): domain Eukaryota; kingdom Metazoa; phylum Chordata; class Amphibia; order Anura; family Leptodactylidae; genus Leptodactylus; species Leptodactylus fallax. Next base: position 972,792 of record CAMRHE010000366.1, read on the forward strand.
CACCTGCCCTCATTCCATCTGGATCTTTTGGTCCTTCTGACTGAATCCCTGAACACATTCTGACTGGATCCCTTCCCTCCTTCCAACTAGATTCTAGTCATCATTCCAACAGAATACCTGCCCTTCTTCCAACTGGATCTCTGTACTTCTTCCGACTGAATTCCTGCCCTCTTTCCAACTTAATCCTGGCATACCTTCTTACTGGATCCCTGCCCTCTTTCCAACTAGATCCTGGCATACCTTCTGACTGGATCCCAGCATGCCTTCTAACTAGATCCCTTCGCTTATGGAAGGCCTGTCTGCAGTTTCTACAACCCCTTTTTTTTTTAAATTAAATTAGACATAACATGATCACCCAATGAAAACTCACCGAATGCTGAGCTCTTATAGATCATGATGAACATCATATCATACAATAATACAATGGCTGGATCATGGTCACTATATTCCCCTCTGAAGAGATTCGCTAGCTGACACACTTGTCTCATGAACACAAATATGACAGAACCTTTACCTGATCTACACAGAAACTTTGAGTAAAAACTGAGAGGGAGATTTACTAAACCAAATACACCAGAAATCCGGCTTTATTTACAGCAGAAACTGGTGTCCGTGCCTTGTGTCAGATTTATGATGTGCTTTAGACACTTTTTGCACCTCGCTGAACAGAACCAGAATGGTCTAAAATATACTTGACAACACTGGATGGAAGTGGTCTGGGAGAATGGCGTGTGAACATTTTGGGGAGTTGATCACACCCTTTTAATGGGACCACACCACTTTCTGGGACATGACCGGCACTTAACATGCCCACAAGACGTACACACTGGGGGAGCATTCCACGAGGCCTGGGAGATTTGCCATCTCTTCCAAGACTTCTGAAGGTCACCCCTTATTTCAAGAATAATACATCTGAAGTAACTTTGGGATGTCTAGTCTAGGTTTATACTGTAAATTTTAGACCGGATTAGTAAATCTGCCCCTTAGTTGTGGCGAAGTTACATCTGATACATCACACTGCTTCTCGTCCATGACACTTCCCTCAACCTCACCATGGTGGAGAACTCTACTGCCTCACATTTTGACTGAGGGGTCCACAAGACTCATCAAACTGAGGAAACTCTCTTGGTGCCTGGAGGACTTCTCCATATTGATGGTCCCTATGTGAATTCTCTGATGATTGGCAAGAACTGATTTCCTGCTAAAACATTGACCACATTCCAAACATAAAAATGGCTTCTCCCCCGTGTGATTTCTGTGATGTTCAACAAGTTCCGACTTCTGAGCGAAACATTTCCCACATTCTGAACATGAATATGGCTTCTCCCCTGTGTGAGTTCTCTGATGTCTAACAAGACCTGATTTTTCCGCAAAACATTTTCCACATTCGGAACATGAATAGGGCTTCTCCCCTGTGTGAACTTTCTGATGTTTACTGAGACCCGATTTCTGGATGAAACGTTTCCCACACTCAGAACATGGATACGGCCTCTCCCCCGTGTGAATTCTCTGGTGACGCTCAAGATGGTCTTTGAACATAAAACACTTTCCACATTCGGAGCAGGAGAAGAGCTTCTCCCCCGTGTGGATTATTTCATGCTTCAGCAGACTGGACTTCTTGGTAAAACATTTCCCGCATTGTGAACACGAGTGAGGCTTCTCCCCCGTGTGAGTTCTTAGATGTTCATTGAGGACAGATTTCCTGGTGAAGCACTTTCCACACTGTGAGCATGAGAAGAGTCTCTTAAGAGAAGAGCTCTTCTGTCCTTCAAGACTTTCTTTATGAATTCTTCGGTGTACTGTGAGATTGGCATTGTGGGCAAAACATTGGCCACATTCAGGACAAGGAAACAACTTATCCCCATTGCTTGTTCTCGCGTGGCTTAACGGATCTGAGTTCTGAGTAAAACTTTCCATAGTTTCAGACAATAGACTTGGTGGAGCCATATGTTCAGGCCGCTCCTCAAGACTGCAGAAATCCCAAGACAGATCAGCAAAGGGAAATCCTGAAAATACTTGTTGGATATTGGCATGTTCTCCTAGGGAATCTTTAAGGGTATCATTATAATATGTCTCAGAGGATTTTGTGTAGTCATCTTCTGGAAAGACAAAGAAATGTCGTAAAAAATAATGCAATAGGGTTAACAAGCATACACTATACATGGCGGGGGCCAGGAGTGTACAGCTGACACAGCATCGGGCTGAGGTTCCTTAGGCCCACCAGATAAAATTATTATAGGGGCCCACCCTCCAACTCCCAGAAAATAGACCATTGTACTCTTCAAATTTGGATATCTTCTGCCAGGCCATTATTGTGTTAGAGCCTGGGCCCACTGGAGGATCCTCTGGTACGTTGCTGGGCCAGTATGACACTGAGCTGACATGTTGGCATCCTGTACAACCACTGCCCGCTCACTTACTGGCTGCTGGTACATATAGCAATGCATTATGGGTAAGGACGGGCAGTGTCCTCAAGATATCAGCAGAGCAAAGAAATTATAAAGATAAAAGAAGGTGGAGGATTAAGTGACTAAGAACCAGAATTCAAGGAATGTTCTAGAATCCTAGAAATACAGTATTCTGCTCCTCCCTGTATTTACTGGATATAGCTCACCTGGACACAGAGCTGTAGGAATCGCCTCCTCCTTACACTGGAGGTCACCGCTCATGTATGGCTCCTCTACCTGCAGAACCTCAGCTTTAATTTCATCAGGATCCTGATTGACATGAAGAACAATAATGTACAAGTCAAGAGTGACAACCAAAAATCTGCTTCTGTCAGGAGACCTCTCTAACAAGTAGGGAAAGTGGAAAGCCCCTCACTATTATATTGAGTCTCCCTCTATAGTATCATACACCCCTGCTCCATGTACCTGATGGTCCTGTAGGATATCATGATCTTCCTCTGGACAGTCCTGGGAATACAGAGGACTGGGACACCTCTCCGGTGGGTTTCTCTCACTGGATCCATCTGTAGGACACACACAGTGACTGAATACATTGTGTATATGTGATGGTCAGATAATGGGAGGGGGGAGATCTAGGGGCCCCTCCATACTGCTATCTACCATCACTCCTCTTACCTGGTGATGTGCGGGTCTGGTGGTCGTCCATCATGACCTCCTTGTACAGATCCTTGTGTCCTTCTAAATACTCCCACTCCTCCATGGAGAAATAGACGGTGACATCCTGACACCTTATAGGAACCTGACAACACAATGATACAGTCCTCATCATCCAGACACATCATCCCTTGTGTTACTGTCTAATGTCCCAGCATTCCCAGCAGCGCTCACCTCTCCAGTCAGCAGCTCAGTCATCTTGTTGGTGAGCTCCAGGATCTTCTGCTCGTTGTTGCTCTCAGGTATCAGTGAGTGAGGTGGAGGCTCCATGATGGTGCTCCGGCTCCTGCTCCATCCTCCTGACACACGGGGATGGCTGCTGGGGGCCACACACTTATCAGATGTCTTCTTCACTACTGTGTAGTCCTGAGTATGGAGAGATCCTGATAAATATCACTATATACATTCCCAGAATCCCTCACCTCTTCGCTCATGTCCTGTTTTATTACTAGAGATAAGAGTGAGGTTATGTGATATCATTCCCAGAATCCCTCACCTCTCCGGTCATGTCCTGTGCTATTACTAGAGATAAGAGTGAGGTCATGTGATATCATTCCCAGAATCCCTCACCTCTCCGGTCAGCAGGTAGATGATCTCCAGGGTGAGGTTTAGTATCCTGTCTCTTATGCAGTTCCCATGCTTGTCCATCTTTTATGGGTCAGTCAGGAGAAGACTCTGAAGTTGGACCATGAGGTTCTGTGATGTTCTACTGTGAATTCAAGAGACAGAAATCTGGAAAGATCCCATAATAGATTATTATTATATAACCACAAAGAGGGAAGCTAACCCTACATGGCTCATTATACTCCCTCTATACTCCAGTAACCCCTCCACTCTCCTTCTATCCTCTGGTGACCCCTCCACACTCCCTCTACCCTCCGGTGACCCCTCCACACTCCCTCTAACCTCCAGTAACCCCTCCACGCTCCCTCTAACCTCCAGTAACCCCTCCACACTCCCTCTATCCTCTAGTGACCCCTCCACACTCCCTCTAACCTCCAGTAACCCCTCCACACTCCCTCTAACCTCCAGTAACCCCTCCACGCTCCCTCTATCCTCTAGTGACCCCTCCACACTCCCTCTAACCTCCAGTAACCCCTCCACACTCCCTCTATCCTCTAGTGACCCCTCCACACTCCCTCTACCCTCCGATGACCCCTCCACACTCCTTCTAACCTCCGGTGACCCCTCCACAGTCCCTCTATGCTCTAGTGACCCCTCCACACTCCCTCTATCCTCCGATGATCCCTCCACACTCCCTCTACCCTCCAGTGACCCCTTCACGCTCTCTCTAACCTCCAGTAATCCCTCCACACTCCCTCTATCCTCTAGTGATCCCTTCACACTCCCTCTACCCTCCGGTGACACCTCCATAGTCCCTCTAACCTCCAGTAACCCCTCCAAGCTCCCTCTATCCTCTAGTGACCCCTCCCCGCTCCCTCTAACCTCCGGTGAACCCTCCACACTCCCTCTATCCTCTAGTGACCCCTCCACACGCCCTCTAACCTCCGGTGACCCCTCCACACGCCCTCTAACCTCCGGTGACCCCTCCACACTCCCTCTATCCTCTAGTGACCCCTCCACACGCCCTCTACCCTCCGGTGACCCCTCCACACTCCCTCTACCTTCCAGTAACCCCTCCACAATCCATATACGCTCTGGTACCCCCTCTGTGCTTCCTCTAACTTCTGTAACCTCCTGTTCCCGTCACACTCTTTGTAGTCTGCTATTTGCCCCATCGCCACCATCCTCACCACCACACATTTCTGGCAGTTCCCCTACAATGCACTCTATTACATGACTCTCTGTGGTGGGTCTGCTGAAGCTTGTAGCTCCACAAATAACTACCCACCTACAGGCCTCTGGACACCAATGCTACGTACAGTCCTTTACTCTCAGTATATATATATATATATATATATATATATATATATATATACATACACAGTCAGTGCATCCACCCCATGCCACCAGCTCCGGCTGCATCCTCACCCCCAGGATACTACGGAGGTTGGATGTCATGCTGGTGTATTGAGGGAGAACAGCCCCCTACTCACCTGTGCAGCAGGTACTAGGACCAGACCCTGCTAGGAGCCCATACATTCTAGTCACAGCAAAGCAGCTATACATGCCCTGCTGTGACCCCTAACCTCTCCATTGTCACTTCCTCTTCTACAAACACTACTGATGATGTCATCATGACCATGTGATTAGTCACATGTATGGGAGGAGTCACACACTGGGCTTCCTATCTCTGTACTGTACCACTGATAGCTCTTGTAAAGCTGTGTATGTAATGTATAGATAGCAGAGATGTGTGTGTAATGTATATACAGCAGAGCTGTGTGTGTAATGTATAGATAGCAGAGCTGTGTGTGTAATGTATAGATAGCAGAGCTGTGTGTGTAATGTATATACAGTAGAGCTGTGTGTGTAATGTATAGATAGCAGAGCTGTGTGTGTAATGTATATACAGCAGAGCTGTGTGTGTAATGTATAGATAGAAGATCTCTGTGTGTAATGTATATACAGCAGAGTTGTGTGTGCAATGTATAGATAGCAGAGCTTTGTGTGTAATGTATAAATAGCATAGCTGTGTGTGTAATGCATAGACAGCAGAGCTGTGTGTAATATATAGATACAGAGCTGTGTGTGTAATGTATAGATAGCAGAGCTTTGTGTGTAATATATAGATAGTAGAGCTGTGTGTGCAATGTATATACAGCAAATCTGTGTGTGTAATGTATAGATAGCAGAGCTCTGTGTGTAATGTGTATACAGCAGTGCTGTGTGTGTAATGTATAGATAGAAGAGCTGTGTATATACAGTACAGACCAAAAGTTTGGACACACCTTCTCATTCCAAGAGTTTTCTGTATTTTCATGACTAAAAATTGTAGATTCACACTGAAGGCATCAAAACTATGAATTAACACATGTGGAATTATATACTTAACAAAAAAGTGTGAAACAACTGAAAATATGTCTTATATTCTAGGTTCTTCAAAGTAGCCACCTTTTGCTTTGATTACTGCTTTGCACACTCTTGGCATTCTCTTGATGAGCTTCAAGAGGTAGTCACCTGAAATGGGTTTCACTTCACAGGTGTGCCCTGTCAGGTTTAATAAGTGGGATTTCTTGCCTTATAAATGGGGTTGGGACCATCAGTTGTGTTGTTCAGAAGTCAGGTGGATACACAGCTGATAGTCCTATTGAATGGAGTGTTACAATTTGTATTATGGCAAGAAAAAAGCAGCTAAGTAAAGAAAAATGAGTGGCCATCATTACTTTAAGAAATGAAGGTCAGTCAGTCCGAAAAATTGGGAAAACTTTGAAAGTGTCCCCAAGTGCAGTGGCCAAAACCATCAAGCACTACAAAGAAACTGGCTCACATGAGGACCACCCCAGGAAAGGAAGACCAAGAGTCACCTCTGCTGCGGAGGATAAGTTCATCCGAGTCACCAGCCTCAGAAATCGCAGGTTAACAGCAGCTCAGATTAGAGACCAGGTCAATGCCACACAGAGTTCTAGCAGCAGACACATCTCTACAACAACTGTTAAGAGGAGACTGTGTGCAGCAGGCCTTCATGGTAAAATAGCTGCTAGGAAACCACTGCTAAGGACAGGCAACAAGCAGAAGAGACTTGTTTGGGCTAAAGAACACAAGGAATGGACATTAGACCTGTGGAAATCTGTGCTTTGGTCTGATGAGTCCAAATTTGAGATCTTTGGTTCCAACCACCGTGTCTTTGTGCGACGCAGAAAAGGTGAACGAATGGACTCTACATGCCTGGTTCCCACCGTGAAGCATGGAGGAGGAGGTGTGATGGTGTGGGGGTGCTTTGCTGGGGACACTGTTGGGGATTTATTCAAAATTGAAGGAATACTGAACCAGCATGGTTACCACAGCATCTTGCAGCGGCATGCTATTCCTTCCGGTTTGCGTTTAGTTGGACCATCATTTATTTTTCAACAGGACAATGACCCCAAACACACCTCCAGACTGTGTAAGGGCTATCTGACCAAGAAGGAGTGTGATGGGGTGCTACGCCAGATGACCTGGCCTCCACAGTCACCAGACCTGAACCCAATCCAGATGGTTTGGGGTGAGCTGGACCGCAGAGTGAAGGCAAAAGGGCCAACAAGTGCTAAGCATCTCTGGGAACTCCTTCAAGACTGTTGGAAGACCATTTCAGGTGACTACCTCTTGAAGCTCGTCAAGAGAATGCCAAGAGTGTGCAAAGCAGTAATCAAAGCAAAAGGTGGCTACTTTGAAGAACCTAGAATATAAGACATATTTTCAGTTGTTTTACACTTTTTTGTTACGGATATAATTCCACATGTGTTAATTCATAGTTTTGATGCCTTCAGTGTGAATCTACAATTTTTATAGTCATGAAAATACAGAAAACTCTTGGAATGAGAAGGTGTGTCCAAACTTTTGGTCTGTACTGTATATATATATATATATATATATATACAGCCTTGTCACATTCACTTCTAAAGGAGAGTTGTAATTACACTGCAATGACCATTTAGGACTCTGAAATCTGCCATACTGTGGTCTGGTCCAGAGAAATGTTTTCCCGTGTAGGGATCCATAGCACTGACATTTTGTCCCACCAAATAGCTAGAACATCTTGAGCTGGGATGGAACAAGATACGTGAAGAAAGAAGAGGACAAAATGGCCCCCAGAACTGTATACAACTCTACATTATTACACAGAATGACCCAGAAAAAAGGAAAGTCACAGATACATATGTATATATTTCCTGTACCTACATCAATAACAGTACTATACCATGATGTCCTTATTGTGGTCAGGTTATCTTCTCATACATGTAGTGTCCTCCTGATAACCAGCCATGATGTCCTTATTGTGGTCGGGTTATCTTCTCATACATGTAGTGTCCTCCTGATAACCAGCCATGATGTCCTTATTGTGGTCGGGTTATCTTCTCATACATGTAGTGTCCTCCTGAAAATCAGCAATTATGTCTTTATTGTGGTCGGGTTATCGTCTCATACATGTAGTGTCCCTCCTGATAACCAGCCATGATGTCCTTATTGTGGTCAGGTTATCTTCTCATACATGTAGTGTCCCTGCCTGATAACCAGCCATGATGTCCTTATTGTGGTCGGGTTATCTTCTCATACATGTAGTGTCCCTCCTGATAACCAGCCATGATGTCCTTATTGTGGTCGGGTTATCTTCTCATACATGTAGTGTCCCTCCTGAATACCAGCCATGATGTCATTATTGTGGTCAGGTTATCTTCTCTTACATGTAATGTCCCTGCCTGATAACCAGCCATGATGTCCTTATTGTGGTCTGGTTATCTTCTCATACATGTAGTGTCCTCCTGATAACCAGCCATGATGTCCTTATTGTGGTCGGGTTATCTTCTCATACATGTAGTGTCCTCCTGATAACCAGCCATGATGTCCTTATTGTGTCCGGGTTATCTTCTCATACATGTAGTGTCCCTCCTGATAACCAGCCATGATGTTCTTATTGTGGTCAGGTTATCTTCTCATACATGTAGTGTCCTCCTGATAACCAGCCATGATGTCCTTATTGTGGTCGGGTTATCTTCTCATACATGTAGTGTCCTCCTGATAACCAGCCATGATGTCATTATTGTGGTCAGGTTATCTTCTCATACATGTAATGTCCCTGCCTGATAACCAGCCATGATGTCCTTATTGTGGTCTGGTTATCTTCTCATACATGTAGTGTCCTCCTGATAACCAGCCATGATGTCCTTATTGTGGTCGGGTTATCTTCTCATACATGTAGTGTCCTCCTGATAACCAGCCATGATGTCCTTATTGTGTCCGGGTTATCTTCTCATACATGTAGTGTCCCTCCTGATAACCAGCCATGATGTTCTTATTGTGGTCAGGTTATCTTCTCATACATGTAGTGTCCTCCTGATAACCAGCCATGATGTCCTTATTGTGGTCGGGTTATCTTCTCATACATGTAGTGTCCTCCTGATAACCAGCCATGATGTCATTATTGTGGTCAGGTTATCTTCTCATACATGTAATGTCCCTGCCTGATAACCAGCCATGATGTCCTTATTGTGGTCTGGTTATCTTCTCATACATGTAGTGTCCTCCTGATAACCAGCCATGATGTCCTTATTGTGGTCGGGTTATCTTCTCATACATGTAGTGTCCTCCTGATAACCAGCCATGATGTCCTTATTGTGGTCAGGTTACCTTCTCATACATGTAGTGTCCTCCTGATAACCAGCCATGATGTCCTTATTGTGGTCGGGTTATCTTCTCATACATGTAGTGTCCTCCTGATAACCAGCCATGATGTCCTTATTGTGGTCGGGTTATCTTCTCATACATGTAGTGTCCTCCTGAAAATCAGCAATTATGTCTTTATTGTGGTCAGGTTATCTTCTCATACATGTAGTGTCCTCCTGATAACCAGCCATGATGTACTTATTGTGTCCGGGTTATCTTCTCATACATGTAGTGTCCCTCCTGATAACCAGCCATGATGTCCTTATTGTGGTCAGGTTATCTTCTCATACATGTAGTGTCCTCCTGATAACCAGCCATGATGTCCTTATTGTGGTCGGGTTATCTTCTCATACATGTAGTGTCCTCCTGATAACCAGCCATGATGTCCTTATTGTGTCCGGGTTATCTTCTCATACATGTAGTGTCCCTCCTGATAACCAGCCATGATGTTCTTATTGTGGTCAGGTTATCTGCTCATACATGTAGTGTCCTCCTGATAACCAGCCATGATGTCCTTATTGTGGTCGGGTTATCTTCTCATACATGTAGTATCCTCCTGAAAATCAGCAATGATGTCTTTATTGTGGTCGGGTTATCGTCTCATACATGTAGTGTTCCTCCTGATAACCAGCCATGATGTCCTTATTGTGGTCAGGTTATCTTCTCATACATGTAGTGTCCTCCTGATAACCAGCCATGATGTCCTTATTGTGGTCGGGTTATCTTCTCATACATGTAGTGTCCTCCTGATAACCAGCCATGATGTCCTTATTGTGGTCAGGTTATCTTCTCATACATGTAATGTCCCTGCCTGATAACCAGCCATGATGTCCTTATTGTGGTCTGGTTATCTTCTCATACATGTAGTGTCCTCCTGATAACCAGCCATGATGTCCTTATTGTGGTCGGGTTATCTTCTCATACATGTAGTGTCCTCCTGATAACCAGCCATGATGTCCTTATTGTGGTCAGGTTACCTTCTCATACATGTAGTGTCCTCCTGATAACCAGCCATGATGTCCTTATTGTGGTCGGGTTATCTTCTCATACATGTAGTGTCCTCCTGATAACCAGCCATGATGTCCTTATTGTGGTCGGGTTATCTTCTCATACATGTAGTATCCTCCTGAAAATCAGCAATGATGTCTTTATTGTGGTCGGGTTATCGTCTCATACATGTAGTGTTCCTCCTGATAACCAGCCATGATGTCCTTATTGTGGTCAGGTTATCTTCTCATACATGTAGTGTCCTCCTGATAACCAGCCATGATGTCCTTATTGTGGTCGGGTTATCTTCTCATACATGTAGTGTCCTCCTGATAACCAGCCATGATGTCATTATTGTGGTCGGGTTATCTTCTCATACATGTAGTGTCCTCCTGATAACCAGCCATGATGTCCTTATTGTGGTCAGGTTATCTTCTTATACATGTAGTGTCCTCCTGATAACCAGCCATGATGTCCTTATTGTGGTCAGGTTACCTTCTCATACATGTAGTGTCCTCCTGATAACCAGCCATGATGTCCTTATTGTGGTCAGGTTATCTTCTCATACATGTAGTGTCCTCCTGATAACCAGCCATGATGTCCTTATTGTGGTCAGGTTATCTTCTCATACATGTAGTGTCCTCCTGATAACCAGCCATGATGTCCTTATTGTGGTTGGGTTATCTTCTCATACATTATGGCAGATTCTTCTTATGCATCTAATGACTTATCACTTCATCTAACATCAAACTGATTGAGGCAAATTCATCAAATAGTCACAAATGTTTGATGAATTTGGTGCATTTGTAAAAGGGGGGTCTATTGAAAACTAATGTAATTTATCATTTTGTGCAACTCCTGTGGTATTGCGACTTTTCTCAGTGCAACGAGGTTTACACCAGGGTTGGGATAAAGTGACTTTGTGCCAAGAAAGGCACAACATTTGTATTAGGTGAAATTGTTAAATTTGACTAACTTCTCAGAGAAATGCAGGCCACGCCCATTTTTTTGTTTAATGAAATCGCAAATAATACTAGAGAGGAACAAATCTGTCAGAAAACAACATAATATTTCTGAAAATGGCGAATGGTTATTATGGTGAAATTACGCACAAGTTGCGGCATGTTACGCCAAACATTTCATGAATCTCTCCATCCGTCTGCTACATTTTCTCAGTCATTCTCCGCTTAGACAATACATGTATCACATAGACACTTAGATACGTATCACACCTACAATAGGGAGGTCAATGCCTGACAGAGGAAACCCCTCCCTCTGAACGTATGTGAATGCCGCGGTTACTATTGACCATCATATCTAACGAGTTAAATGCCCATAATCTGAGGTTTTCGGAGTACCAAGCCAAACTCCTTGCTGGGCACCTGTACATGTATCTAGTACGTGTATTTAGGTTTAAAGCCCTTTGGTGGTCCCTGAAAAGTGATTTCTGATAGTGAGCTCCAGCCCGTCTGCAGGTCTAATGTTCTGTACTGTGTTGGGAATGTTTTGTGTTACGTTATATCATATAAGTATTTGTAGTGAGTGATATTAAGGATTAGAATGAGACAGTAATTAATCAGTCTGACAGAGGAAGGAAAACTCCCCTCATGTCTGTAGAGTTGTGTGATTTATATATACTGAACATATAGTTACTGTTTATATAAAGAAATTACTCTATTCCTCTGAAGTTTTGTGTGTCTCCTGCTTGATATATGTTATATGATGTCAGCATATTTTTCCGTATATTGAAAAAGCCAACCCATAAACTCATGTGACCCATAAGGTATAAAAATCTGTGTCTATTGGAAGTCGGTGGGCAGAAACACCATAGCTTGCATTCTGTGTGTGTATGTTCCTATTTGTTAACAAATAAAACTAATCTTATTTTGTTTTAGACGATCGGTGATGTCATAGATGTCATACTGTAATTAGTGGAAGAGTGAAGAAATCAGGCGATGCCTTTTAGAGGCTAACTGAGTATATTTGATGGTAAGCTTTCAAGAGTACTAGCTCTCTTCATCAGACATGATGTTATACAAGAAACTGAAAATTCACAGACTTTTTATACCCTAAAGACATGGACCTTCAAAGGATCTTAGAATCCTTAAAAAAAAACAAAATGCAATATAAGTAGAGAAGTTATTTACAACAGGTTAAAAAATAAACAATCTGGAAACTTGTGGGGCGTGACGGAGGGATCAGTAATTCTTTCTGTTATCTGTTTGCTATCAGGAGGTGATTTGTGACCCTCACAGTTCATACATAGTGTGATATGAAGCTGGCATGAATATTAAGTCCAAATTGCAGAGTTTGAAATTTTTGCATTAACTTGTATTCCCATTCCTTTCTCTCTCTCTGCGTCTTAAAATGTCCCATTAAAACCATAACCCGCAAATCTTCAATAGAGTGGTCTTCCCCGGAGAAATGTGCGGCCACTGGGAGATCTGTTCTACTGTTATTAATGGTGGATCTATGTGAGTTCATGAGTTGACTAAGTCTCTGCCCTGTTTCCCCCACATAGAGGCCTGTGGTGGGACATTGCACACACATTATGAGGTACACCACATTGGAAGACCTGCAGGAAAATGTCCCCCTAATTCTGTGCACCTGTTGTGACTGTGGGACAGGTACACTGTCAGCGGTGTTTTGCAGGCAAGGTGAGGTGCCATTTTCAGTTGGGGCCTTCAGGGCACTCCGGACAATAATACGCCGCAGGTTTGGTGCTGCCGAAAGGAGAGGGGGGACTGGAAATATGTCCTTGAGTCTGTTGTCCCTATGTAGCACAGGTTGGAGCTCCTTGGCAATCCTTCGTAGGATTTCCAGCTGTGGGTTGTAGGTGACAACTAGGGGCACTCGGGCATCTTTCTGGGTCTCTCTATATGTGAGCAGACTGTCTCTGTTAATGGCTGCCGCTTTGTTTAATTGGTTGTCCGTCACTTTTGGTTTGTATCCCAGTCGGAGAAATTTCGTCCTCAGATCCAGGAGGTGCTTGACCAGGTCTGCTTTGTCAGAGCAAATGCGATTGTATCGTATAGCCTGGCTGTAAATAATAGATTGTCTTGTGTGCTTGGGGTGGAAGCTGTCGTTTCTCAGGTAGGCCGTTCTGTCTGTGGGTTTGTGGTATATTGATGTGAGTAGCCGGTGGTCTTTGATGTATATTGTGGTATCCAGAAATTGGATTTCACTCTCTGAATAGCTAAGTTTAAGGTTGATGATAGGGTGAAAGTCATTGAAGTCATTATGGAATTGAAGTAGGGCCTCCTCACCTGCAGTCCAGATGACAAGGATATCATCGATATAACGAAGGTAAATCATAGGTTTGGTGGCGCATGTTGATAAATATGTTCCTTCCAGTTCTGCCATAAAGAGATTTGCATACTGGGGTGCACATCTGGTCCCCATTGAAGTTCCCATTCGCTGTAGATATAGATCCTCTCCAAAACTAAAATAGTTATGGCTAAGGATGAATTGTATGAGCTGCTGTTGGGAGGTTTTGTTTTGCCAGGTGTACCCGACATGCTGCAACTCCATCCTTGTGGGGAATGTTGGTATACAGGGATTCCACATCCATAGTGGCCGAAATGGTATCCTCAGGTAGTGGGCCCAGGGCATTCAGTTTGTTCAGTGTCCCACCACAGGCCTCTATGTGGGGGAAACAGGGTAGAGACTTAGTCAGCGCATGAACTCACACAGATTCACCATTAATAACAGCAGAACCGATCTCCCAGTGGCCGTACATTTCACCGGAGAAGACTACTCTATTGAAGATTTGAGGGTTGTGGTTTTAATGGGACATTTTAAGATGCAGAGGGAGAGAAAGGAAACAATGGGAATATAAGTTAATGCAAAAATTTCAAACTCTGCAATTTGGACTTAATATTCATGCCAGTTTCATGTCACACTATGTATGACCTGTGAGGGTCACAAATCACCTCCTGATAGCAAACAGATAACAGAAAGAATTACTGATCCCTCCGTCACGCCCCACAAGTTTCCAGATTGTTTATTTCTTGACCTGTTGTAAATAACTTATCTACTTATATTGCATTTTGCTTTTTCTTTAGGATTCTAAGATCCTTTGAAGGTCCATGTCTTTAGTGTATAAAAAGTCTGTGAATTTTCAGTTCTTGTATAACACCATGTCTGAAGAAGAGAGCTAGTACTCTCGAAAGCTTACCATCAAATATACTCAGCCTCTAAAAGGTATCGCCTGATTTCTTCACTCTTCCACTACTTTCTATGGCCTACACGGTACAACATTACACTACTACATACTGTAATTAGATAAGGATTTGGAATTATCTCCACAACTGTATGGTTGTGTTATCTTACAATGGTATAGTTGTGTTATCTTATAACAGTTTGGTTGTATTATACTCTCATGGTATTATTGAGTTGTTGTCCAGTCACGGTATGGTTTCAGTTGTCTAGTCACAGTATAGTGGTGTTATAAAGTCTTGGTATGACTTGGGTTGCTTTTAGGTCATATTATGGGGGTGTTGCCTTATCATTATATGGTGCTGTTGTCCAGTATTGGCATGGTGGTGTTATCTTTTCATGGTTAGCAGGAGATGTATGCTAGTAGGATTTCTGGTGTCCATATTGGGCTGACAAGACCTTGGATCATTCAGTCTGTTCATACGTCGGCCATGTTGACACTTTGGAGCTAGTAAAGGATATTTCCATCATTTCCTTCTGCTGGACGTTTCATCTTTCTGCAGCACATCGCTCCTGATGTGCTAGCTACCTGTCCTGACATGTCTCCTGGTATGTGAGCTGTATACTATATACTGTATAATATACATATATACCAGCACTGATCAGTTGTAAACAGAGCCCCCTCCTGACTACACACACACCATGATGAGAACAGACTTGGACAACCCCTATATTGTACTGCCCTAGTGTGTAGGAGGAGCAGGAGTCACAGGACACATCTGATGGGATTGTACCTAATATGTGCCATGGTATCTGGTGTTGGCATATATTAGGCTAATCTGCTAGGAGTACCCACCATCATCATTATCGCCACCATCATCTTCACTATCATCATCATCACTAGAGATGAGCGAATCGAAGCTGCAGAAGTGGAATTCGATTCGAATTTCAGGAAATCTTCGATTCACATGGAATCCAGATTTCCTGATGCTTCGCGGTAACGAATATTTAGTAAGGACCTTTGTGACCTCAGACGGTCACATGATGTTCTCTAGTGATGTCATTGGGTAGGCGTGTCTTTGCTTGTTAGCAGATCCTTCCACATGAATAAAAGTTGTCCGTGCTGGAGAGAGAGAGAGAGACATGACCGTGGCATCCAAGGGCTTCCACCATTTTGCCACCCACCCCGCTCTCTGTAGCCCGGAAATAGCTGTTTATTCGCCGCGAATTAATTCGGATGGAAGAGAATCGTATCGGAAAATTTGCTGAATCAAATTTTTGAAAACTTCGCTCATCTCTAATCATCACCATCACTGTATCAGTCTGACATTTTTATGTTGTGCTTTTTTTCAGCACATCTTGAGACAAGGACCCTCAGCCAAACAAACATGGCTTGGAGTAGTAGTCGTAGTCAGGGACAGGTTTAGGTGAAATCGGAAAAAAAGTTACCAACTCCGACCTCGAAATATGATGATTGGTAACTATATATATTCACTGTGATAGTTTATTAGTGAATTCGAGGATCTTTACTGCTTCTGACTGATCATGGCTGCCCCCTATTTATGAAGGAGTCAGAAGCAGAGCCAGAGTCACTCTGTGGTAAAATAGAGGAGTCAGTGGTTTGGTCTGTTCCATAGCCCTGCATGTGACAGCCATACATATCATGACTACATAGAAAATGGTGTTGTGGGAATATGGAGTCAGAGTTGAAGTTGGAGTGCCCATCTGTCATCTTGTCTCTCTGACCTGTCCGCCATCTTGTTATTTTATCATTCTGACCTGTCCGCCATCTTGTCATTTTATAACTCTGACCTGTCCGCCATCTTGTCATTTTAACACTCTGAACTGCCCGCCATCTTGTCAATTTATCACTGTGACCTGTCCGCCATCTTGTCATTTTACCACTGACGGACCATAAAACCAATACTTTTGTAATTTTCCATTTATTCTGAACATGTGCATCTGTGTAACAACATAATACAACAGCTACCACACTGGAGCAACGTCCTCATGCTGGAGAGCACCTACCGAATAGCACAGGAATACTCCATGTACTCAACTCCTCTGCTTGACGAAGATCGTATACAACAACTAGATTTGACTGAATAGATCTTGGATGAGATTAAGGGAAATGTGACCCAAACTGAATATTCAAGAGCTGGTGGGAACGTTTGTGAATCACTTTGGACCCTGATATAGACCAGATGTAAGCCATATTCTCCTGACATCTTAGTGAACTATGCTAAGAGTCCCTGTCCTGTAACCATGCTTTCAGTATGGGGCAGTGGTGCCATGAGCAGACAGGGACCCTTACCACAGATCAATATGATGTTTGGAGTCAAGTCCCCGCTCAGTGTTCAGTCCAGGAAATACAGCTGCCATCCACTCTGTATGTCACAGACCAGGCCCCACATGAAGCCGGCCTCGTCCTACAAAACTAAACCTCTTACATTTCCACATCATACGAATGGCACCTTCTCTGTGTGAGTCCTCTGATGTCTAATGAGATAAGACTTCTGGGTAAAACACTTCCCACACTCGGAGCATACAAATGGCTTATCCCCTCTATGAATCCTCTGGTGCTCCACAAGTGCAGATTTCTGGGTAAAACATCTCCCACATTCCAGACATGAGAATGGCTTCTCCCCCGTGTGAATTCTCTGGTGCTGAACGAGATTCGACTTCTTGGCAAAGCACTTGCCACAATCCGGGCACGGATATGGCTTCTCCCCTAAGTGTCCTCTCTTATGCTTAAAAAGAAAAGATTTCCGGGTAAAACACTTGCCACACTCTGAACAAGCGAACGGCCTCTCCCCCGTGTGGCTTCTCTGATGGTCGATAAGTCCGGATTTATGGGTAAAGCACTTTCCACATTCTGAACATGAAAATGGCTTCTCCCCCGTGTGGATTTTCCGATGCTCAATAAGTCCTGACTTTTGGGTAAAGCATTTGCCACATGCTGAGCAGGAGTATGGCTTCTCCCCTGTGTGAATTCGGTGATGTTTAACCAGATCTGACTTGTTTGTAAAGCTCCTCCCACAGTCAGAGCATAGAAATGGCTTCTCCCCTGTGTGAATTCTCCAATGTTTAACCAGATTTGACTTCTTGGTGAAACATTTCCCGCAATGTGAACATGGAAATGGCTTCTCCCCTGTGTGAGTCCTCAGATGTTCGATGAGAAGAGATTTCTTGGTAAAACACCTTCCACACTGCGAGCAGGAGAAAAGTTTTTTCATAGTTGTTCCGCCGAATCCATCCAGACTTCCTTCATGAATTCTCAGGTGGACAATGAGATGGGCCTGCTGGGAGAAGCCTTGTCCACAGTCAGGACAAAAAAATGGCTTTGCCACTATGCTAGTCCTTTCATGGCTACGACGCGATTCCTCCATGAGACAGTCCCCAGATTCCGAACACAGACCGCCATCTTGTGGAACCAAATGTGACAGATCAGAACATCCCTCCTCAATAGAGAAAGCAAAATCGCCAAAGTCAAGTCCTGAACGGATTTTCTGAGCAATGGGATTCTCGCCTGGATCATTTTGGATGGTGTCTCCAGGATGTCCCTCTGAGGTCCTGCTTTGGTCATCTGCTGAAAATAAAAGCATTAAATGATAGATCTTCACAAACGTAGGATATCTGTTCTCGATGTATAGGTTATAGGATCCCTTATACATTTCCTTACTAGAGGCAGACTGAACGTATGTGCACATATACATAACCTTCATGGGTAGGACCGCCGCCTAGCTGCCTCCACAACTGCCTGAGTTCTCTGCGATATACACACAAGACCTTCCTTTCCGCTATGGCAACGCTATGGTCCTCTCTACAGTACATGCTGCAGGTTTGTCAGCTGCACATACAGGGCGGTTTATCATATAATCTATTTAGGAAAAAAAGTGCAATTTTTTATTTTTTTTTTGCAGCAAAGAATATGGTGACCAGATGTCAGTGATAGATCAATAGGAAAATATGAAACGCACTAAAAACTGTGTGTGTTAGTGTGGTGTGTGTGTGAGTTAAGATTTCTACTCCTGTCTTAATGAATTCCTCCGCTGGCACGAGATGCGGCAGAATTATGAGGAGACTCCGGCCTCTTGGGAAGTCCTGTGTGCCAGAACTGAGACCTACCCCAGTGAGGGTCTGGTACAGAGTTCTGGCAAGGTTTATAGTAAATGTGACGCCCCATCCCGCTCCACCAAAAGTGCTGAATGGGGTGCAGAGAAGATCTGTTAGCAGTGAGATGCGCCAATTTGGGCTGCAGTTTTAGATACTTTCCAGACACAGTCCTATTAGTAAATCCGGGCCAGTACGTTTTTTGTGACATTTTTCTTACTTTTGGTGCATTTTTTGGGTCCATGGTGTTTTTGTTGTAAATTCTGCATGCTCTGGGGATGGAGTTTATTTCAGGTCATTTCCACAGGCTTCTCTACAGGGAAAAAAAAAGCCTGAAATAACGTGTGAACATAAAAAACTAACTGGGGCAGATTTACTAATAAAAATGTGCGAGAAGTCTGGTGTAATTTGTGTAAAAATGCTGGCGTACAAGCTTTACACCCCATTTATTTTCAGCATCTCATTCGGCAAAGAGGTGGGGCTTTTTGGAAAAGAGGTGTGACTTTCCAAAAAGGGGTGTGTCTTATGTCACACATTTTTATCAAAAACTATGCCAAATAATAGGTGGTGTAAAGTTAGACTAGTCAGCATAAAGGTGCCCCAGAGTTACCATTTATCTACATCAGCCACTGTGGTAAATCTGGTGTGGTATAAGGTAAGTTTCCACTGTGTAACTTTTTAGAAAGTATTAGTAAATCTGCCCCAATAAGTTTTGTACAAGCCCCAGAGGTGTGCATGAAGGAAGCCTCATGCTGTGACTGTCTCCACTACAATGAGCTGATATCTGGCACCGGACATGAGCCCTTGGTACGGACATGTACTGGGAGGAGAGATGCCTCGGTGTTTCGGCACTGACGGAGGAGCGAGGCCAATAGGTTTCTGTGGGCTTTAGAACTCACCGGGGCTGATCTCTACAGGACTCTCCTCCTCCTTACACGTCTGATCACCCATCATGTATGTTTCTTCTTCCTCCTCTTCTTCATCTTCTATAACTTTGACATTAATATCAAGCAGATCTTCTTCCTAGTAAAAATATAACAATCCAACAGAAAACCGGAAAAATCCATCAACAGCACAATAATAAACAGAACCCAACTGCGTGTTCTGCGGTCTAATACTTGGTATTTCATCACTGTACGGCAGATCTTGCAGATTCCCCTATATATGGCCAGTATATGACTCTCTAATTTTCAGGTATCTTCCTTAATGTCTTCCTCAGGTCGAATTGGGACACTAAACCACCTACAGATCCATATAGACCGGGGGTTTAGTGCACCAAATCAACATGTTTAAAGGCATCTGTGCCCGCATTTAATAAAGTTAAACCTTTATACTTACCTAGAGATGGGTCTCCTCGGACTCCTCTCTGGGGCTCCCGCTGCGGGCGCTGTTCAGTATGCCCCGACTTCACTGCGCAAGTGCCAGAGGTACAAGGCATGCACACTGAAGCTGATGTGTACTGACCTGGCTGCAGTGAAGAACTACGCGGGGCGAGGAATACAGCGGCAGGTGGAGGAGAAAGGTTTTTTATTGCCAGCACTGATGGATTTACCGCAGGACAATAAATCCATAAGGACATGTGGGTGGTTCAGTGTCCTAAATCGCCCTGACAGGTTCCCTTTATTGTGGGCGATGCAGGACAAGAGGCCCAACAAACTTCTTACCCATCGGAGATAAATTCACTATAATGGATTTCATGAGACTTCCACTTACCTGATAATCCAGTAAGTAATCCTGATCCTCCTCTGGACAATCCCGGGCATACAGAGGACTGGGACATCTCTCTGGTGGGTTTCTCTCACTGGATCCATCTGTAGGACACACACAGTGACTGAATACATTGTGTATATGTGATGGTCAGATGATGGGGAGGATCTAGGGGCCCCTCCATACTGCTCTCTACCATCACTCCTCTTACCTGGTGATGTGAGGGTCTGGTGGTCGTCCATCATGACCTCCTTGTACAGATCCTTGTGTCCTTCTAAATACTCCCACTCCTCCATGGAGAAATAGACGGTGACATCCTGACACCTTATAGGAACCTGACAACACAATGATACAGTCCTCATCATCCAGACACATCATCCCTTGTGTTACTGTCTAATGTCTCAGCATTCCCAGCAGCGCTCACCTCTCCAGTCAGCAGCTCAATCATCTTGTTGGTGAGCTCCAGGATCTTCTGCTCGTTGTTGCTCTCAGGTATCAGTGAGTGAGGTGGAGGCTCCATGATGGGGCTCCGGCTCCTGCTCCATCCTCCTGACACACGGGGACGGCTGCTGGGGGTCACACACTTATCAGATGTCTTCTTCACTACTGTGTAGTCCTGAGTATGGAGAGATCCTGATAAATATCACTATATACATTCCCAGAATCCCTCACCTCTCTGGCCATGTCCTGTGTTATTACTAGAGATAAGAGTGAGGTCATGTGATATCATTCCCAGAATCCCTCACCTCTCCGCTCATGTCCTGTGTTATTACTAGAGATAAGAGTGAGGTCATGTGATATCATTCCCAGAATCCCTCACCTCTCCGGTCATGTCCTGTGTTATTACTAGAGATAAGAGTGAGGTCATGTGATATCATTCCCAGAATCCCTCACCTCTCCGCTCATGTCCTGTGTTATTACTAGAGATAAGAGTGAGGTCATGTGATATCATTCCCAGAATCCCTCACCTCTCCGGTCAGCAGGCAGATGATCTCCAGGGTGAGGTTGAGTATCTTTTCAGTAATGCGGTTCCTGCCGTTCTCCATCCTATGAGGATTAGTTTAGGTGCTCTACATCATGGAGGATATTATGGGGAGGTTCTCGGAGTACATTGTACTTATGCAGGGGGTGCAGGTGTCCTGTTGGGAAAAGGTGAGGTGGTCAGAGTTATCCCTGCCTCAAAGTAAAGTAGTTTAGACACATAAATAAGCCTTAGTTCACACTACATCTTCCAACATACAGCATATCCGCCATACATTACTGCACCTCAACCTAGTCAGTGCTGTATTTTACTATAGAAGATACAAGCAGCTGTATACATACAGGCTATGCATCACACATGGTATACTGTGAACAGGGTCCATAATATATAGGGGACAGCAGAAAGGTCCTATAGACAGGGGTCAGTGAGGACATTCTGTATATAGGGGACAGTGTGGGGGTCCTGTGTAATTGAGGAGAGTGGGGAAGTCCTTATACAAGAGGACATTCGGTATATAGGGAACAGTGGGGATGTCCGGTATATAGGGGGACATCAGGGATCTGCTGTATATAGGGAGACAGCAAGGACGTCCTGTATATAAGGGTTCAGCGGAGTGTGCTGTATATAAGAGCAGTCCTGTATATAAGGGGTCAGCGGGAACATACTGTATATAAGGGCGGCCCTGTATATTAGGGGTCAGCGGAGACGTGTTGTATATAAGGGCAGTACTGTATATAAGGGGTCAGCAGGAACATACTGTATATAAGGGCGGTCCTATATATAAGGGGTCAGCGGAGACGTGCTGTATATAAGGGTGGTCCTGTATATAAAGGGTCAGCAGAGCGTGCTGTATATAGGGGCGGTCCTGTATATAAGGAGTCAGCAGAGACGTGTTGCATATAAGGACGGTCCTGTATACAGTGCTGGCCAAAAGTATTGGCACCCCTGTAATTCTGTCAGATAATACTCAGTTTCTTCCAGAAAATGATTGCAATCACAAATGCTTTGGTAATAAGATCTTCATTTATTTTGCTTGCAATGAAAAAACACAAAAGAGAATGAAAAAAAAAGTCAAATCATTGATCATTTTACACAAAACTCCAAAAATGGGCCGGACAAAAGTATTGGCACCCTCAGCCTAATACTTGGTAGCACAACCTTTAGACAAAATAACTGCGAACAACCGCTTCCGGTAACCATCAATGAGTTTCTTACAATGCTCTGCTGGAATTTTAGACCATTCTTCTTTGTGGCAAATTTCTCATAGTCCCTGAGATTTGAAGGGTGCCTTCTCCAAACTGCCATTTTGAGATCTCTCCACAGGTGTTCTATGGGATTCAGGTCTGGACTCATTGCTGGCCACTTTAGAAGTCTCCAGTGCTTTCTCTCAAACCATTTTCTACTGCTTTTTGAAGTGTGTTTTGGGTCATTGTCCTGCTGGAAGACCCATGACCTCTGAGGGAGACCCAGCTTTCTCACACTGGGCCCTACATTATGCTGCAGACTTCATAATGCCATGCACACGGTCAAGCAGTCCAGTGCCAGAGGCAGCAAAGCAACCCCAAAACATCAGGGAACCTCCACCATGTTTGACTGTAGGGACCGTGTTCTTTTCTTTGAAGGCCTCTTTTTTTTCCTGTAAACTCTATGTTGATGCCTTTTCCCAAAAAGCTCTACTTTTGTCTCATCTGACCAGAGAACATTCTTCCAAAAAGTTTTTGGCTTTCTCAGGTAAGTTTTGGCAAACTCCAGCCTGGCTTTTTTATGTCTCTGGGTCAGAAGTGGGGTTTTCCTGGGTATCCTACCATAGAGTCCCTTTTCATTCAGACGCCGACGGATAGTACGGGTTGACACTGTTGTACTCTCGGACTGCAGGGCAGCTAGAACTTGTTTGGATGTTAGTCGAGGTTCTTTAGCCACCATCCGCACAATCTTTCGTTGAAAGATTTCGTTTCTCGTCAATTTTTCTTTTCCGTCCACATCTAGGGAGGTTAGCCACAGTGCCATGGGCTTTACACTTCTTGATGACACTGCGCACGGTAGACACAGAAACATTCAGGTCTTTGGAGATGGACTTGTAGCCTTGAGATTGCTCATGCTTCCTCACAATTTTGCTTCTCAAGTCCTCAGACAGTTCTTTGGTCTTCTTTCTTTTCTCCATGCTCAATGTGGTACACACAAGGACACAGGACAGAGGTTGAGTCAACTTTAATCCATTTCAACTGGCTGCAAGTGTGATTTAGTTATTGCCACCACCTGTTATGTGCCACAGGTAAGTAACAGGTGCTGTTAATTACACAAATTAGAGAAGCATCACATGGTTTTTCAAAGGGTGCCAATACTTTTGTCCACCCCCTTTTTATGTTTGGTGTGGAATTATATCCAATTTAGCTTTTTGACAATTCTTTTTGTGGTGTTCCATTGAAGACAAATTAAATGAAGATATTATTACCAAAGCATTTGTGATTGCAATCATTATCTGGAAGAAATTGAGTATTATCTGACAGAATTGCAGGGGTGCCAATACTTTTGGCCAGCACTGTAAGGGGTCAGCGGAGCGTGCTGTATATAAGGGTGGTCCTGTATATAAGGGGTCAATGTGGACATGCTGTATATAGGGGGTCAGCGGGAATGTGCTGTATATAAGGGCGGTCCTGTATATAAGGGGTCAGCGGAGCATGCTGTATATAAGGGTGGTCCTGTATATAAGGGGTCAGCAGGAATGTGCTGTATATAAGGGCGGTCCTGTATATAAGGGGTCAGCGGAGCATGCTGTATATAAGGGGTCAGCGGGAATGTGCTGTATATAAGGGCAGTCCTGTATATAAGGGGTCAGCGGAGCGTGCTGTATATAAGGGTGGTCCTGTATATAAGGGGTCAGAAGGAATGTGCTGTATATAAGGGTGGTCCTGTATATAAGGGGTCAGCTGAGCGTGCTGTATATAAGGGTGGTCCTGTATATAAGGGGTCAGTGGGAATGTGCTGTATACTGTATAAGGGCGGTCCTGTATATAAGGGATCAGCGGAGACGTGCTGTATATAAGGGTGGTCCTGTATATAAGGGGTCAGAGGGAATGTGCTGTATGTAAGGGCGGTCCTGTATATAAGGGGTCAGTGGGAATGTGCTGTATATAAGGGCGGTCCTGTATATAAGGGGTCAGCGAAGCGGGCTGTATATAAGGACGGTCCTGTATATAAGGGGTCAGCAGAGCCATGCTGTATATAGGGGGTCAGTGGGGACATGCTGTATATAAGGGGTCAGTGGGGACATGCTGTATATAGGGGGTCAGTGGGGACATACTGTATTTAGGGGGTCAGTGGGGACATGCTGTATATAGGGGGTCAGTGGGGACATGCTGTATATAGGGGGTCAGTGGGGACATGCTGTATATAGGGTGACAGTGTATAAATCCTGTATATAACAGACAGCAGGGTTGTAATGTAAATACATCTATACATATACTGTCCACATCACTGCCCCTACATGACACAATAACACAAGTCATACATACACCGGGCAGCCGCTTATCTTTTCACAATCAGCCGCTCTTCATTTGTCCCGGAAATACTTCCTCCAGTCATACATATCACTTCCGCTCTCTGTGCACTATTGGCTAAGCCGCGGCAACTCTGAGTGCAATTGGTGCCCAAAAGCAAGATGGCCGCGGCGGCATGGCTCCATGACTGGCAGGAGCAGTAGAGTGACATACCAGCTGGTTTTCTCGCTGTTATATGTCACGGCGGCGGCCATCTTGTTGTAGTCTCAGTCAATAGTAAAGATCTCTGGGATTGGTAGGACATGCTGTGCGCGGGATTAGTATTACTAGTAATGCAGGGCACAGCATAGAAGGTTATCTGCTCAGCACCATCACTACTGTGCCAGGAGGCTGCCATAGGTGGTGGCTGTGTCATGAGGGCACTGCTTCATTTGGTGTATGTTCACACATAGCAGATTTGTTGCAGATTTTTCGTCAGTTGTGCCATACATGCATTGTGTAGGCTGCAGATGAATGTTCCCTGACGGCTTATTCACACTAATATTTTTCACAGATATATGTTGGTCTGTGGTAAAAAAAAAAAACCAAAAAACGGAGACCTGCGAGTTTGAGGACCAAGACATTAAAAAGTCTGTCAGCTGCATTATATAGTAGTGGAAGAGTGAAGAAATCAGGCGTTATATAGGTGGCTGACAGGATCAGCCGTGAGCACGACGCGTCTGTGTAACACATAGTGTGAACAAGCCCTTACTGTGAGTCCAGTACTGTGTGCAGGGCCTGGCTGCCTGATACATAGCTCCAAACACCCCGCACCGCTTCTGGCACCTAGACAGCGTACATGGCCGAGGTCCGGGGTCCCACTGTTATATGGCCATGCCCTTTGGCCTCCAGTGTGCCAGATATGACGTGACATCTGGTTTATAAGATGGCGGAGCGTTCCACCGCTCTGGAGAGCTGACCGCACTTCTAGGAGGTCACCGCTTTTTACTGAACTTTTTGGGAGAGTTGTCAATTCTGCTATAAAGTGACAGTATTAAAAATCCAGCTGCTGAGAGGTAGCCCTAGGGGGCGCTCTGAGGCCATACCAGGATTGAGGGTTTGCCCCGTGCCTTGCTCCTTCTGGTTGTGGTAGTTGTAGTTCAGCTTCCTGGCTCGTATCGGTGTCACATCTTGGTCTGCTCCTCACCCCGTTATTTTCAGCCTCTTCCCCGGCTCACGAGGTTTCCTCAGTCACTTGCTGCTGATCACATGACCTGACATCGGAGGGCGACCCCTCTTGTGCTGCTTTGGTATTTGCAAGGAGTTGCAAATTCTCCAGCAGTTAACCCTTTCCCACCACAGGCAGTTTTCAAATTCAGAATGATTCAAATTTTTATGAGAGGCGAAACAGCGAACAACAACGGTTCAGCACTTTCATCGTACGGGAAATAGGGGTGGGGGGATTACAATTTTAAATTCTTTTACATTTTTTTTTTTATACTGTAAAAAGGATGCGGTATGTCACTTACCTACGTCACGTGTGTCGTCCCGTGACCTTTTCTTAGGCCGCTGATATGTCTGATTGGCCTCAGCAGTCACGTACAGCGAGGTCTTCCACCAGAACAAGACACGTGGTCACCACGGGACTGTACAGTGGCCTGGAATCCCGGAGCAGCGGGGACAGGTGAGTGTTTTTTTTTTTTCACCTTCCTTTTTTTTCCTGGGCAACCCCTTTAACCCACTGCCATATACAGTAGCAGTGTACTGCATGGGATTTAACCCCTTCAGGACACAGTAATTTATTTTTCCATTCATATGATGGCTCCTTTTTCTTGTTTTTGCAGGACAAATTGCACTTCATAACATTGACTCACGGCTCACCGTGTGGGTGAAAGGACAGGTTACAAGAACTATATAATTTTACTATGTTGTAATAGCAGTACAAAAATTCTAAACTTTGAAAAAATTTAGTGGGCCACAGCAAAAAAAAAAAGCTGCAAGAAAAACTGTGGTGTCAACGCATTGCAAGGCCCCGGCCTAAGGCTGAGTTTTGGTTGGTTTTACCAAGGGTGGGTCATCTGTAGACGACGCCCCACAGTGGACCGGACCCAAGAACAGGGAGATTCCTTAGACTCCGCACTCTACAGAAGAATTAGTTAGAGCATTGGAGACTCCTTCACAGAGGACTTTTTCCTCCACCACTTTCAAAATGACTGACACCTTACGGACCCCATTACAGACCTTGTTCAATGGTGAGCAAGTACTAGCGTGACCCTAGTGTCAGATAACAACAGAGAGGGGAGATATGAACAAGAAATGCAGGCGCTAACAGAAGAAAGGTTAACGCTGGGTCACACCATGGCTTGCACTACATTCTGGGATCCCGTTCCCCATTCCGCATGAAAAATGTGGAGAGAAAAGCGCTGCAAGCAGGACTTTTCTCTCCGCTTTTTCCACTCTTTTCGGGCGGAAACCGAGTGGAAACCACACAGACCCCATTATAGTCTATGTGGCCCGTGAGTTTTCTAAGGTAACCGCTTTTTTATGCGGATTATGTTTCCTTTCGGAGGGTCCCCAAGCGGAACCCCCAAACGGAAACCCGAATGCAGATGTGAACCTAGTGTTAGTCTGCTGCTGGATCAGTATAGGATCTTTCCATCACAACCAAAGCACATTACTCACATCAGTACTTCTCTGTATATGTCCTGCATGATCCTTTGAGATCACATCAAGCTCATCAATGAGAAGGTTGGAGTGGAGGAGCATGGCCGACACTACAGTGTTATAGATGGAGCTCCTCTCACCTGGAAGTCCTCCTTGAGTAACTGCACAGACAGCTTCCAGAGGCCCTGGAGGAGAACATGACCTGGGTTACTGAAGGCGAGAGTCACAGAGGATAACGTAAGAACTGACAGATTTCCATTCTCTGCTCGCCTCCATCCCATAAGGGCATTTTATCAATAGAAGTCCGATACTTTTCTGTCTACTTTTGCTCCAAAATTTATGGTGCTCGACATTTATGACATTTTTTTATGTAGCCTGCCATACAAATGCTGATATTTTGCAATGCATTAGCATTGTGATGCATTCCATTAGTGATCAGACCCCCTGGGGTTCAAGACCACTAGAAGGTCTAATAAATGCAAAAAATAAAAAAGTAAAATAAAATATAAAAAATTCAAATCCCCCACTTTCCATAGAACACATATAAAAATACTTAAATACTGTGAAACACATACACATTAGGTATCCCTGTGTCTGAAGACATCCGGTCTACATATCTATAAAAATATTTTACCCGTACGGTAAACGCCATAGCGGGAAAAAAAGTCAAAAGTGCCAAACCGCCGTTTTTTTAACAGTTTTGCCTCTGATAAAAATTGGAAAAAGTGATCAAAGCAAAAGCAATTCCCCAAAATGGTATAACTAAAAAGTACACCTGGCCGCGCAAAAAAAATACACCCTATACATCCCCATACACGGAAATATAAAAAAAAGTTACAGGTGTCAGAATATGGCAATTTTAATTAAAAAAAAAAAAAAGTTTGCAAAGGTTTTGGATTTTTGTTAAGATGTTAAAATGTAAATAAAACCATATAAATTTGGTATCCCCGGAATCGTACCGAAACATAGAATACAGGTGACATGAAAAAACACCGTAAAAACAAAGCCCATAAGAAGGTTGCACAAATGCACTTTTTCTCCAATTCCATCCCATTCAGAATTTTTTTCCAGCTTCCCAGTACATTGTACAGAATAATAAATGGTACCATTATGAAGAACAATTTGTCCCGCAAACATCAAAAATTAAGCCCTCATATGGCTCTGTGAACGGAAAAATAAAAATAACTTATGGGCTTTGGAAGGCGGGGGAGTCAAAAACGAAAATTGTCACCTGCGGGAAGGGGTTAATAGTATATCTAGTAATTCATAAAAGTCAGTGGCTGCCAATAATTGGAAAACTATACGTACCTAGACTGCGCATGCACTGGGAAAAAACCTGCAGTGGCACAGTCCGGGGAGACCACACCCCCTGGTTGTTATTGCGTATGCTCATCCATGTGGCGCATGCGCTGTTCAGCTTCTTATATGGGAGTACCACTTAGATAAATATATTGGCATGCAACCGCTCACTCAGATGGCGCATGCGCTATTAAGCCATTGACCTTCGGCTGGTAGTATGGGAGAGCCACTTACATATATTTCATGTGCTGACTGTTGGCACCACTTTTGATCATGCTATTATGAGGTGACTAGTTAGGGTCTGGTTTTCCTTTAGGAGTAGTTGGGTTAGTGTGTAAATTAGAGCTGGAACGTGTAACAAGAGGTTTGGTAATGAAATTAGAGATAGATGTGTTACCAGAATTTTTATTTTAATAATTGTTATTGTGATATTTAGTGTTATTCCTGGTCTTAATGTTCTTCTTACACAAGACCAGTACACGAGACCTAAGAATCTACAAGAAGAACCTACAAACTCAGGTACCGATGTGACTATTAAATCTCCCAGGATTGGGATTACACTCGAAGACCTTAGTAAACTATTCTGGAAACTAGAAGGATGTCTGACTCATAAGACTCGTCATTTCCTAGAACAGAAGTTTCTTATGGTCTACCTTAGGGAAAACCTTGTACAGAGAGGCCTATGTTGTTTGAAGCAGAACTCTCCTTTCTCCTTCTCATTTCCTAAAGGTTATCACGCAAACGCCAGAATGTAGCTATAGAATTAGGCTCTCAGTTTAACAACCTGGTAAGCCAAATAGAGAAACATTTGGACCATCCGGATTTTATTAGAATGAATCGAGTGCACTAGGACACTCAGCATAGAGAGAGAGAGAGATCCTAGAGCACAAGAGGGAGAAACTAGAAAGAAGAGATGTAAATGTAATGTAAAATATTGGTCAAACAACCGACCAGGGAAACCCTGATCACCACTAGAGCCAACAAAAATAACAAACACCTCAAGAACCATCAAGTACTCAAAAAGAAGAACATTAAGACCAGGAATAGCACTAAATATTACAATAACAATTATTGTAATAAAAATTCTGCTAACACATCCATCTCTAATTTTATTACCAAACCTCTGGTTACACGTCCCGGCTCTAATATACACACCAACCCAAAGGTCTAACAGATTCCAACTACCCGACCCTAATCAGGCACCTCATAATACAGTCAGCACATGATACAGCAACCTTCTGACGCTACCAAAAACACAATAGGGATGCCCAGGAAAGATTTACACCAATGCTTTCCAGGAACGGTAGAATCAGCATCCCTTTCTTTACCACCCACTAATTTTGACCACTACACGACTCAACAGGAAGACTCCAACATAGATTATTATGTCGAGACATAGGTCGGCGTCACCACGGGAACAGCTAATACTGAATATTGGGAATGAACAATTACAGTATGATTCGAACCAACGGATGAGCGACGACCACCATAAGTGATTTAGAGGACTCCCTCATCACAGTATATAACACACCGCTCTCTATGGCACAAATTGAGAGGGCGATGTAATCTTCTGAAAACTCAGCGGTATCCAACATCTCTGTATCTAATACATCAGACTCTTTTTTAGGCTTACCCCCAGCACTTACTTTTGTGGCAACTTACCACACACGTGAAACTACACTTCTTACAAAAATCTCCGACTATTACAGTCCAGTCGGACAAAAGAGGAAATTGGAAAATATCCATCCTCTTCTGTCACCAAACGAAAAAAGAACCCGAAAGTCTAGAGAGAAAAAGTCCAACAAAACAGAAAAATGTAAACTCAAGTCCCAATCCCAAGACGAACAAAGGAGATCCACCAGCATTTTAAATCTGTCCCGTTACACTTTATCCACAAACGCACCTTGAAAAGTCACTTTTCAATGTTAGATAAGACATCGAACACACCATCCACTTTATCAATAACTAATAATGGCCCCCAGTCGGGTGACCCTTCCTATACATACCAGTTAGAATACCTGAAGCATGTTACCTAAAAGACTCTGCAGATTTTATCACTGGGCTTATACCCCTTGGCTGGAAACAGACTTACAAATGGGCAACCCTGGATGTAACGTCTCTTTACAGTAATATCAGACACTATCAGGGTGGCTATTATGGAGCTTCTCAGGTCAGACCCCGCGCTGTGCGCTCACCCAGAGGAAGTTCATACTTAATGGTATAAAATTCATTTTGGAACACAACGTTTTCTACGGAACAGCTATGGGCACTGGGTTTGCTCCTAGTTACGCCAACCTGTTTACAGGTGGGCTTGAAGATCAGTGCATTTTCAACAACCATCAAAGGTCTAAAAACATTATTTTCTATGAAAGATACCTAGACAACCTCCTGTTTATTTGGGAGGGCTCTCATGAATCTTTTACAGAACTCAATATTTGGGGGATTGATCTATCTGAAAAATCCACTGATAAAGTGATTGAATACCTTGATTTAGTGCTAATTGGTGAATCTGACCATATTTATACCAAAATTCATGTTAAACCTGTAGATTGTAGCAGTTTACTGGACTGTAGAAGCCTTTATTACACCAACTGGAAAACAAACATACCGTAAAATGGTAGGAGGAATTGCACTAAAAACAAAGACTACATCGATCAGAGCAACGGTTCAAAGATAAACATTATCCTAGAGATGTGATCTCGGTGGCAAAAGAGAGAGCCAGAAAATGATCACAAATGGATTGTCTGGAATCTAAGAGAGTGGCGGTAAGACGACCTTCAATGTAATTTCATTACAACTTTCAACTACTCTCATAACACAACCAGATCTGTCCTACAGAAATATTGGCCAATACTTCCGAACGACCTTTTCTCAAAAAATCATTGCCAAATAGAGCCCCAGTAGGTTAGGCAGTCACAAGAGGTGGAAGTGCTGTATATCGATCATCGCAAGGACCAGATCACTAGCCATGCTACAGGCCAAACCTTTACTATAAAACATTTCCTCAACTGTTCTTCGTCGTATGTAATATATCGCTTAGAATGCCCTTGTGGATTTCAATACGTGGGGAGAACAATAAAGAGCTTACGTGAACATATCGATAAACACCGTACAATTGTTCCAAAAAGGTTCCCCAAACACAATGTGTCAAGACACACATCTGTAGATCATCAGTGCATTGAAGGGTTCGCCATTACCCCCATAGATCACATTCCAGCCTCTGTCCACAACTGCTTTGACACGTGAGATGTGCTGGATAGTTAAACTGAACACGTCGATAGTCACAGGACTTCATGAAACTTTAGAAGAGGTTTTCAAATTTTATTACCAAATGGCCACTGAGAAGCGCCTATAGCCATCCCCAAAAAATCACAAGTACTGTTCTGTTACCAGCACATATTTCATTTAAGACTGGTGTGAATTGGTTATTACCAGGGGTTTATACACAAGACTAAGATATATTTCTGATCTGTGTCTCTTACATAAATGTAATATGGTCGTCAGTATGTTTTAGTAAAGATTTTTATATCATTCTCCTTTATCATTTAATATGACCTTAATATATTTCTTATTGTATTATTTTACTAGTACTATCATTATCATTCATTGTTTTTAACCGACTGTATTTCAGCACAAATATTATTTTTCAGCAACTCTTAGGCAAGATGAAGTCCTGTAAGTATTATTATGTATTTACCATCTTTATGGTTTCTGCCTAATGACTAACATACTGCACTACTGTTGGTGTATATAAGTGGTGCTCCCATATAACCAGCCCAAGGTCAATGACTCAGTAGCCCATGAATGAGGGGTCGCATGCCAATATAATTATCTAAGTGGTACTTCCATGTAAGAAGCCGAACCCTGGACAAGCAGGCGCATGCACAATAACAACCGGTTCACGTGGTCTCCCTGGACTGTGCCAGTGTAGGGTTTTTTTTCCCAGCGAATGCGCAATCTACAGGGGACCACGCCGCTATCTAGTTTATAGCAGTATCCATAGTTCTCCAATTATTGGCAGCCACAAACTTTTATGAATTACTAGGTATACTATTAACAATGTTTATTTACTGTGCCAACTGAGTTTTTTATATTGCGATTACTTTTATTGTGTTTTCGTCGTTCCCATACTCCCAGCTGAAGGTCAAGGGCTTAATAGCGCATGCGCCGCCTGAACGAGCTGTTGCATGCAGATATATTTATCTAAGTGGTACTCCCATATAAGAGCCCAAACCTTCGCGGCTAAACAGCATATACACCGCCTGGACAAGTGAGCACATGCACAATAACAACCAGGGTGTGTGGTCTCCCTGGACTGTGTCGGTGCAGGTTTTTCCCAGCGCATGTGCAGTCTAGCGGAGACCATGCCACTATCAAGTTCATAGCAGTACCTATAGTTCTTCGATTATTGGAAGGCACAGACTTTTATGAATTACTAGGTATACTATTAACAATGTTTTACTGTGCCAATTGAGTTTTTTTATACTGCAAGTACTTTTATTGTGTTTTTCCATGTGCTGACCCCAACCCTCCCCTAGGGGAGTGACCAGGGCCATCAGTCTGTGTATCATAATCCTCAAATGTTATCATCCCCCCAATTCTGTACACTTGAGAAAGGGAAATCCCCGATATGCGTTGTGTGCCTTCTGGATGTTTACTTTTGGATCTGTATAAATGGAATTTGGTCTGACTAGTTGGAGAGCGCGGAGTCTTCTTCTTGTACAAGTGAGCCACTTTTTGATGACTTAAAACATCAGACAGTCTCCAAATGGTATAAATAAAAAGTACAACTGGCCACTCAAACAAACAAACAAAATGACGAATTACACAATTCTGTGCACGGAAATACAAAAAAGTTACGGGTGTCGAGAATGTTTTTTATTTTTCAAAGTTATGGATTTTTGTAAAGGTATTAAAACATAAAAACTACAAGAATTTGGTCGTAAAGACCCACATGATATAGGTAAAAACAAACCCATAACACAATGGGCGAACTGCAGTTTTCCTGGTTCCACTCCATTCTGAATAACTTTCCAGTACATCCTATAGAATATTAGATGGTACCGTTACAAAGTACAATTTGTCCTGCAAAAATATAAGCCCTCGTAAAGCTCTCGGTTACGCTGGGTTCACACCTGCGCTTGCACTACATTCAGGGATTTAGTTCCCCTCACCGCATGAAAAATGCGGAGATAAAAGCGCTGCAAGCAGAACTTTTCTCTCCGCATTTTTCCACCCTTTTCGGGCAGAAACCGAGCGGAAACCACATGGACCCCATTATAGTTTATGGGGTCCTCGGGTTTCCTAGGGTAACCGCTTTTTTATGCGGAATGCAGATGTGAACCTAGCCTAAGCGAAAAATAAAAAAAGCTGTCGCTTTTGGAAGATGAAGAGTATAAAAGAAAAATGCAAAAACAAATGGCTACATCAGGAAGAGGTTAATAGTGTGTAAGGTTGTGCCCATCATTTGGATAGGAATAACCACACTGCAGGGACATATTCTTTGTGACAAATACGACAAGGCCCCAAAGTATGAATACAGAATAAAAACATCTTTACACGAGACGTTAGTCCGTATTGTTGAAGATCTGAGGTGGGTACAAGACTGGATCCGCATCACCTATGGCGTGATCCAAAAATGGCTTCTCTATCTCAATGATCAGATCCGGCTCCTGGGTAAAGCACTCATCAAAGGTTTTCTCCCCTGTGTGAACCCTTAGATGTGCAATGAGCCCGGCTTTCTGGGTAAATCCTTTGCCACATTCCGAACATGAAAATGGCTTCTCCCCTGTGTGAATTCTCTCATGTCTAATAAGATAGGATTTCTGGCTAAAACAGTTGCCACAAACTGAGCATGAAAATGGCTTCTCTCCTGTGTGAATTCTCTGATGTTGAGCCAAACTTGATTTCTTAGTAAAACATTTCCCGCACTCCAAACAAGAAAACGGCTTCTCTCCCGTGTGGATTCTCTCGTGGTCACCGAGATCTGATTTTTGGCCAAAACATTTCCCACATACAGAACATGAGAAAGGCCGCTCCCCTGTGTGAATTCTCTGATGCTGAACAAGAACTGACTTTCGAGTGAACTGCTTTCCACATTCTGTACACATGAACAGTCTCTGCCCTGTGTGAGTTCTCTGATGTTTAACAAAATCTGCTTTTTGGGTAAAGATCGATCCACATTCAGAACAAGAAAATTCCCTTCCTTCCGTGTGTAATGTCTGATGCTTAACAAGAATTGACTTCTTGGTAAAACACTTCCCACATTCCAAACATGGGAACGGCCTCTCCCCCGTGTGGCTTCTCTGATGCGCCGAAAGATTTGACTTGTTGGCAAAACATCGACCACATTCCAGACACGAATATGGCTTCTCCCCCGTGTGAAACCTCTGATGTTTGACAAGATCGGATTTTTTGGAGAAACATTTCCCACAATCCAAACAAACAAATGGCTTTTCCCCCGTATGAACTTTCTGATGTTCAACCAGGCTCGACTTGATGGAGAAGCATTTTCCACATTCAGAACAGAAATATGGCTTCTCTCCTGTGTGAATTCTCTGATGCTGAACTAGAACTGATTTTTGGGTAAAACATTTCCCACATTCTGAACATGGAAACGGCTTCACCCCTGCGTGAATTCTGTAATGATGAATAAGATATGATTTCCGTGTAAAAAACTTCCCGCAGAGCGAACATGAAAACTTCTTCAAGCCTTTATAAATCAGGTGGTTACACAGACCACCATTCTGGCTCAGACATATCCTACATGTAGAAGATGGACAGTCATTGGTGGTGGGCGAGTTCTCATGATTTAGATGTCCTACCCTGTACTCTGAACATGGAAATAATTCACAGCCGCCATGTTCTGAAGTCCTATCTGAGCTCTGAGGAGAAAGCTGATCCTGGTAAGAAGCATTAGAAAAAAGATGGCTGCCGTGATTTCCTGGGTACATCACTTGTAAGATAGGGTTACCTCTTGGAGAATATTGAGTAGATTCGTAACCTAGAGATGAAGTGTCTCCATTGTTATAGCCGTCAGCTGAGAATTAAAAGAAAAGTGTTATTTTCATGGCTGTTCCAGTAAATCAGAGAACATTTAGACCGCACTTGTATGAAGGCTGCTTTGTAAGGCAGTGAATATGCTACAGATTTTGCGGACGTTACTAAAGAGCTCCTATCGGTCATATATAAAACGTATTATCTCAGCATTTGCCTAAATTTCCACTGTGTGCCAGGGCTAGGTGGGATACAGAATATACGGTACCAATTAGGTCCTGACTGGCTGTAATAGGTGCCCTGGAGGTTGTAGTCAGGGGTCCAGTATGTCCTGGTGACTCCTTGGCCCCCCACTACCAAGCTATGGCAGTGCTATGTGGGTGAGAGAAGGAGCCCATCCCCCCTCTCACCATGTACATGCTAGATCTCAAGGGTTTCTCTCTGTCTGTGGCAGTGAGAGATGGTTGCCAGATGTATAATACAACCTAGCACTGGGTGACTATCAAAATATGATTCATGTAATAACTGAACCAAAATAATCGACGTGGCCAAAATCACGTTGGTTATCCTGATTGATGTTCAGATTCGGTTATTTTTCGATGAATCTGCCAGCCCTAATATAACCAGTACCTGTCAGTGATGTAGGAGACACTTATGTGCCTGCTGCACTGCAGCGCCCCCCTCTGGATCCCACAGGATCTGCAATTAGTTGTGATTGTTGTGTCCAAGGGGACAAAATACTGGTATCGACATATGAGCAGCCGCTGTGCCTGCACCATCTCCGCACTGTATATATACACGGCATTGTGGGAATGGCTCAGCACCCGCAGTATATATCTACAGAGTATGAAGAGGTTATAGACGTCCTCCTTTATCAATAACTAGCAGAAAGCAGGAGCAGAGAAGAAGCGCAACACACACTGAACAAGGAGGAGGTGCATATACTGTATCCAGTGATCCTTACTTACCTGGACTGACACCTACAGGGATCTCCTCCTCCGTACACCGCTGCTCGTCCTCCGTACACCGCTGCTCACACCCCGTACACCGCTGCTCGCCCCACACACACCACTGCTCGTCCTCCATACACCGTTGCTCATCCTCCGTACACCGCTGCTTGTTCCCCGTACACCGCTGCTCGCCCCACACACACCACTGCTCGTCCTCCGTACACCGCTTCTCGCCCCACACACACCGCTGCTCGTCCTCCGTACACCGCTGCTCGTCCTCCTCTGTACACCGCTGTTTTTCTTCCTCCAGAACCTCTACTTTAATATGAATCAGATCTTCTGCCTGTATCAACAAAGGGATCAACTAAATAAAAAAAATCTAATCAAAACAATTCCACCAAATATCAAATGCTGTTGGTATGATGTAAGGCCTAGCTACTGAACTATATACCAGTCACCAGCCACACCACCATTACAGCCATGACCACACCATAATAATGAATACAGATTAAAAGAGAAAGGGAAAACTTGTCTACTGACCACATCCCCTATGGTGCACTGCGAAACCTCCGCTCCATCTACCTGATCACCCTCTAGGACATGCTCATCTTCCTCTGGACAATCCCGGGGATACAGAGTATTAGGACATCTCTCCGGTGGATTTCTCTCACTGGATCCATCTGTAGGACACACACAGTGACTGAATACATTGTGTATATGTGATGGTCAGATGATGAGGGAGATCTAGGGGCCCCTCCATACTGCTCTCTACCATCACTCCTCTTACCTGGTGATGTGAGGGTCTGGTGGTCGTCCATCATGACCTCCTTGTACAGATCCTTGTGTCCTTCTAAATACTCCCACTCCTCCATGGAGAAATAGACGGTGACATCCTGACACCTTATAGGAACCTGACAACACAATGATACAGTCCTCATCATCCAGACACATCATCCCTTGTGTTACTGTCTAATGTCCCAGCATTCCCAGCAGCGCTCACCTCTCCAGTCAGCAGCTCAATCATCTTGTTGGTGAGCTCCAGGATCTTCTGCTCGTTGTTGCTCTCAGGTATCAGTGAGTGAGGTGGAGGCTCCATGATGGTGCTCCGGCTCCTGCTCCATCCTCCTGGCACATGGGGATGGCTGCTGGGGGCCACACACTTATCAGATGTCTTCTTCACTACTGTGTAGTCCTGAGTATGGAGAGATCCTGATAAATATCACTATATACATTCCCAGAATCCCTCACCTCTCTGGCCATGTCCTGTGTTATTACTAGAGATAAGAGTGAGGTCATGTGATATCATTCCCAGAATCCCTCACCTCTCCGGTCAGCAGGTAGATGATCTCCAGGGTGAGGTTGAGTATACACTCGGTTATCTTGGTCCTGCTCATGTCCTTCCTTGGTGGGTCAGTCGGGGCCATTTTCTATCCTGCCTGTAGGAAATTGATCTCTTAGTAATTGATTATTGTACGGCAATATTAACCCTCTCCTTTCTGTCATGGATCTTTCTGGTTCTCTGATGATCATTACTATAAAACAGCAGAGAGAGAGCTCTACATGGCTGGGGAAAATAAAGGGAACGCGCGTAAGGAGAGTGGAAAGACACCCTACAGAGGTGAGTATGTCTCATGGAGGAGCGGCATACATAGGTACAGTGGGGGAAAAAAGTATTTAGTCATCCACCAATTGTGCAAGTTCTCCCACTTATAAAGATGAGGCCGGCCACTCCAAACTTCACTATGGTGAAGACCAAAGAGCTGTGGAAGGACCAGAAACAAAATGGTAGACCTGCACCAGGCTGGGAAGACTGAATCTGCAATAGGCAAGCAGCTTGGTGTGAAGAAATCACCTGTGGGAGCAATAATTAGAAAATGGAAGACATACAAGACCACTGATAATCTCCCTCCATCAGGGGCTCCACGCAAGATCTCACCTCGTGGGGTCAAAATGATCACAAGAACGGTGAGCAAAAATCCACACAGGGGGACCTAGTGAATGACCTGCAGAAAGCTGGGACTAACGTAACAAAGGCTACCGTCAGTAACACACTACGCCGCCAGGGACTCAGATCCTGCAGTGCCAGACGTGTCCCCCTGCTTAAGCCAGTACATATCCGGGCCCGTCTGAAGTTTGCTAGCGAGCATTTGGATGTTCCAGAAGAGTATTGGGAGAATGTCATATGGTCAGATGAAACCAAAGTAGAACTGTTTGGTAGAAACACAACTCGTGGTGTTTGGAGGAGAGTGAATGCTGAGTTGCATCCAAAGAACACCATACCTACTGTGAAGCATGGGGGGGGCAACATCATGCTTTGAGGCTGTTTCTCTGCAAAGGGACCAGGACGACTGATCCGTGTACATGAAAGAATGAATGGGGCCATGTATCGTGAGATTGTGAGTGCAAACCTCCTTCCATCAGCAAGGGCATTGAAGATGAAACGTGGCTGGGTCTTTCAGCATGACAATGATCCCAAGCACACCGCCAGGGCAACGAAGGAGCGGCTTCAAAAGAAGCATTTCAAGGTCCTGGAGTGGCCTAGCCAGTCTCCAGATCTCAGCCCCATAGAAAACCTTTGGAGGGAGTTGAAAGTCCGTGTTGCCCAGCGACAGCCCCAAAACATCCCTGCTCTAGAGGAGATCTGCATGGAGGAATGGGCCAACATACCAGCAACAGTGTGTGCCAACCTTGTGAAGACTTACAGAAAACGTTTCACCTCTGTCATTGCCAACAATGGAGATAGAACAAAGTATTGAGATGAACTTTTGTTATTGACCAAATACTTATTTTCCACCATAATTTGCAAATAAATTCTTAAAAAATCAGACAATGTGATTTTCTAGATATGTTTTCTCATTTTGTCTCTCATAGTTGAGGTCTACCTATGATGACAATTACAGGCCGGCCTCATCTTTATAAGTGGGAGAACTTGCACAATTGGTGGCTGACTAAATACTTTTTCTCCCCACTGTATACAGCCGAGGTCTCCTGTATATACCGTATACTGTATTACACATAGTAGTGATATACACAGGTATACAGCCGAGGTCTCCTGTATATACTGTATTACACATAGTAGTGATATACACAGGTATACAGCCGAGGTCTCCTGTATATACCGTATACTGTATTACACATAGTAGTGATATACACAGGTATACAGCTGAGGTCTCCTGTATATACTGTATTACACATATATAGTGATATACACAGGTATACAGCTGAGGTCTCCTGTATATACTGTATTACACATAGTAGTGATATACACAGGTATACAGCCGAGGTCTCCTGTATATACTGTATTACACATAGTAGTGATATACACAGGTATACAGCCGAGGTCTCCTGTATATACTGTATTACACATAGCAGTGATATACACAGGTATACAGCTGAGGTCTCCTGTATATACTGTATTACACATAGTAGTGATATACACAGGTATACAGCCGAGGTCTCCTGTATATACTGTATTACACATAGTAGTGATATACAAAGGTATACAGCTGAGGTCTCCTGTATATACTGTATTACACATAGTAGTGATATACACAGGTATACAGCCGGGGTCTCCTGTATATACTGTATTACACATAGTAGTGATATACACAGGTATACAGCTGAGGTCTCCTGTATATACTGTATTACACATAGTAGTGATATACACAGGTATACAGCTGAGGTCTCCTGTATATACCGTATACTGTATTACACATAGCAGTGATATACACAGGTATACAGCTGAGGTCTCCTGTATATACTGTATTACACATAGTAGTGATATACACAGGTATACAGCCGAGGTCTCCTGTATATACCGTATTACACATAGTAGTGATATACACAGGTATACAGCTGAGGTCTCCTGTGTATACCGTATACTGTATTACACATAGTAGTGATATACACAGGTATACAGCCGAGGTCTCCTGTATATACTGTATTACACATAGTAGTGATATACACAGGTATACAGCCGAGGTCTCCTGTATATACTGTATTACACATAGTAGTGATATACACAGGTATACAGCCGAGGTCTCCTGTATATACTGTATTACACATAGTAGTGATATACACAGGTATACAGCCGAGGTCTCCTGTATATACCGTATACTGTATTATACATAGCAGTGATATACAGAGGTATACAGCTGAGGTCTCCTGTATATACTGTATTACACATAGCAGTGATATACACAGGTATACAGCCGAGGTCTCCTGTATATACTGTATTACACATAGCAGTGATATACACAGGTATACAGCCGAGGTCTCCTGTATATACTGTATTACACATAGTAGTGATATACACAGGTATACAGCCGAGGTCTCCTGTATATACTGTATTACACATAGCAGTGATATACACAGGTATACAGCCGAGGTCTCCTGTATATACTGTATTACACATAGTAGTGATATACACAGGTATACAGCCGAGGTCTCCTGTATATACTGTATTACACATAGTAGTGATATACACAGGTATACAGCCGGGGTCTCCTGTATATACTGTATTACACATAGTAGTGATATACACAGGTATACAGCTGAGGTCTCCTGTATATACTGTATTACACATAGTAGTGATATACACAGGTATACAGCTGAGGTCTCCTGTATATACCGTATACTGTATTACACATAGCAGTGATATACACAGGTATACAGCTGAGGTCTCCTGTATATACCGTATTACACATAGCAGTGATATACACAGGTATACAGCTGAGGTCTCCTGTCTATACCGTATACTGTATTACACATAGTAGTGATATACACAGGTATACAGCTGAGGTCTCCTGTATATACCGTATACTGTATTACACATAGTAGTGATATACACAGGTATACAGCTGAGGTCTCCTGTATATACCGTATTACACATAGCAGTGATATACACAGGTATACAGCTGAGGTCTCCTGTATATACCGTATACTGTATACACAAGAGTGAATACACAGGGGTATACAGCAGGTATACAGCTGAAACGATACACATAGAGTGATATACACAGGTAACAGCCGAGGTCTCCTGTATATACTGTATTACACATAGTAGTGATATACACAGGTATACAGCCGAGGTCTCCTGTATATACTGTATTACACATAGTAGTGATATACACAGGTATACAGCCGAGGTCTCCTGTATATACTGTATTACACATAGTAGTGATATACACAGGTATACAGCCGAGGTCTCCTGTATATACTGTATTACACATAGTAGTGATATACACAGGTATACAGCCGAGGTCTCCTGTATATACTGTATTACACATAGTAGTGATATACACAGGTATACAGCCGAGGTCTCCTGTATATACTGTATTACACATAGTAGTGATATACACAGGTATACAGCCGAGGTCTCCTGTATATACTGTATTACACATAGTAGTGATATACACAGGTATACAGCCGAGGTCTCCTGTATATACTGTATTACACATAGTAGTGATATACACAGGTATACAGCCGAGGTCTCCTGTATATACTGTATTACACATAGTAGTGATATACACAGGTATACAGCCGGAGGTCTCCTGTATAACCGTATACTGTATTACACATAGCAGTGATATACACAGGTATACAGCGAGGTCTCCGATACACCGGTACTGTATTAACAAAGGATATACACAGGTATACAGCCGAGGTCTCCTGTATATACTGTATACTGTATTACACATAGTAGTGATATACACAGGTATACAGCCGAGGTCTCCTGTATATACCGTATACTGTATTACACATAGCATGAGTGATATACACAGGTATACAGCCGAGGTCTCCTGTATATACTGTATTACACATAGCAGTGATATACACAGGTATACAGCTGAGGTCTCCTGTATATACCGATACTGTATTACACATAGCAGTGATATACACAGGTATACAGCTGAGGTCTCCTGTATATACTGTATTACACATAGTAGTGATATACACAGGTATACAGCTGAGGTCTCCTGTACCGTATACTGTATTACACATAGCAGTGATATACACAGGTATACAGCTGAGGTCTCCTGTATATACTGTATTACACATAGTAGTGATATACACAGGTATACAGCTGAGGTCTCCTGATATACCGTATACTGTATTACACATAGCAGTGATATACACAGGTATACAGCTGAGGTCTCCTGTATATACTGTATTACACATAGTAGTGATATACACAGGTATACAGCTGAGGTCTCCTGTACCGCCGTATACTGTATTACACATAGTAGTGATATACACAGGTATACAGCTGAGGTCTCCTGTATATATACCGTATTACACATAGCAGTGATATACACAGGTATACAGCTGAGGTCTCCTGTATATACCGTATACTGTATTACACATAGTAGTGATATACACAGGTATACAGCCGAGGTCTCCTGTATATACCGTATTACACATAGTAGTGATATACACAGGTATACAGCCGAGGTCCCCCTGTATATACTGTATTACACAGTAGCAGTGATATACACAGGTATACAGCCGAGGTCTCCTGTATATACTGTATTACACATAGTAGTGATATACACAGGTATACAGCCGGGGCCGCTGTATATACTGTATTACA
Organism: Leptodactylus fallax; assembly: GCA_947044405.1. Classification (NCBI taxonomy): domain Eukaryota; kingdom Metazoa; phylum Chordata; class Amphibia; order Anura; family Leptodactylidae; genus Leptodactylus; species Leptodactylus fallax. Next base: position 1,016,102 of record CAMRHE010000366.1, read on the forward strand.
CATAGTAGTGATATACACAGGCATACAGCCGAGGCCCCTGTATATACTGTATTACACATAGTAGTGATATACACAGGTATACAGCCGAGGTCTCCTGTATATACTGTATTACACATAGTAGTGATATACACAGGTATACAGCCGAGGTCTCCTGTATATACTGCACAAGAGGAAAAAGGAAGTATACTGTATTACACATAGCAGTGATATACACAGGTATACAGCTGAGGTCTCCTGTATATACTGTATACCATAACGCAGTGATATACACAGGTATACAGCCGGGCCCTGTATATACGAACACATAGAGTGATATACACAGGATACAGCCGGGGTCTCCGTACCGTATACTGTATTACACATAGTAGTGATATACACAGGTAACAGCTGGTGTATATACTGTATTACACATAGCAGTGATATACACAGGTATACAGCCGAGGTCTCCGTATATACCGTAACTGTATACACATAGTAGGAAACACAGAACAGCCGAGGTCTCCTGTATATACTGTATTACACATAGCAGTGATATACACAGGTATACAGCTGAGGTCTCCTGTATATACCGTATATACTGTATTACACATAGTAGTGATATACACAGGTATACAGCCGAGGTCTCCTGTATATACTGTAACAATACAAGTAAGTGATATACACAGGTATACAGCCGAGGTCTCCTGTATATACTGTATTACACATAGTAGTGATATACACAGGTATACAGCCGAGGTCTCCTGTATATACCGTATACACAAGCAGTGATAACACAGGTAACAGCCGAGGCTCCGAATACTGTATTACACATAGCAGTGATATACACAGGTATACAGCTGAGGTCTCCTGTATATACTGTATTACACATAGCAGTGATATACACAGGTATACAGCCGAGGTCTCCTGTATATACTGTATTACACATAGCAGTGATATACACAGGTATACAGCCGAGGTCTCCTGTATATACTGTATTACACATAGTAGTGATATACACAGGTATACAGCCGAGGTCTCCTGTATATACTGTATTACACATAGCAGTGATATACACAGGTATACAGCCGAGGTCTCCTGTATATACTGTATTACACATAGTAGTGATATACACAGGTATACAGCCGAGGTCTCCTGTACTATACGCCGGCCCTGTATATACCGTATTACAGAAGATGATATACACAGGTATACAGCCGGGGTCTCCTGTATATACTGTATTACACATAGTAGTGATATACACAGGTATACAGCTGAGGTCTCCTGTATATACTGTATTACACATAGTAGTGATATACACAGGTATACAGCTGAGGTCTCCTGTATATACCGTAACTGTATTACACATAGCAGTGATATACACAGGTATACAGCTGAGGTCTCCTGTATATACCGTATTACACATAGCAGTGATATACACAGGTATACAGCTGAGGTCTCCTGTCTATACCGTATACTGTATTACACATAGTAGTGATATACACAGGCATACAGCGAGGTCTCCTGTATATACCGAACGAACACAAAGTGATATACACAGGTATACAGCTGAGGTCTCCTGTATATACCGTATTACACATAGCAGTGATATACACAGGTATACAGCTGAGGTCTCCTGTATATACCGTATACTGTATTACACATAGTAGTGATATACACAGGTATACAGCCGAGGTCTCCTGTATATACTGTATTACACATAGTAGTGATATACACAGGTATACAGCCGAGGTCTCCTGTATATACTGTATTACACATAGCAGGATATACACAGGTATACAGCCGAGGTCTCCTAATACTGATTACACAAGTAGTGATATACACAGGTATACAGCCGAGGTCTCCTGTATATACTGTATTACACATAGTAGTGATATACACAGGTATACAGCCGAGGTCTCCTGTATATACTGTATTACACATAGTAGTGATATACACAGGTATACAGCCGAGGTCTCCTGTATATACTGTATTACACATAGTAGTGATATACACAGGTATACAGCCGAGGTCTCCTGATATATACCTGTATAACAACACAAAGAAACACAGGTATACACAAAAACACATAGCAGTGATATACACAGGTATACAGCTGAGGTCTCCTGTATATACTGTATTACACATAGTAGTGATATACACAGGTATACAGCCGAGGTCTCCTGTATATACTGTATTACACATAGTAGTGATATACACAGGTATACAGCTGAGGTCTCCTGTATATACCGTGTACTGTATACACATAGCAGGATAACACAGATACGGAGGCCCAAACGACTGTATTACACATAGTAGTGATATACACAGGTATACAGCCGAGGTCTCCTGTATATACCGTATACTGTATTACACATAGTAGTGATATACACAGGTATACAGCCGAGGTCTCCTGTATATACTGTATTACACATAGCAGTGATATACACAGGTATACAGCTGAGGTCTCCTGTATATACTGTATTACACATAGCAGTGATATACACAGGTATACAGCTGAGGTCTCCTGTATATACTGTATTACACATAGTAGTGATATACACAGGTATACAGCTAGGTCTCCGTATAACCGTTACTGTATACACACAGTGATATACACAGGTATACAGCTGAGGTCTCCTGTATATACTGTATTACACATAGTAGTGATATACACAGGTATACAGCCGAGGTCTCCTGTATATACTGTATTACACATAGCAGTGATATACACAGGTATACAGCTGAGGTCTCCTGTATATACTGTATTACACATAGTAGTGATATACACAGGTATACAGCTGAGGTCTCCTGTATATACCGTATACTGTATTACACATAGCAGTGATATACACAGGTATACAGCTGAGGTCTCCTGTATATACCGTATTACACATAGCAGTGATATACACAGGTATACAGCTGAGGTCTCCTGTCTATACCGTATACTGTATTACACATAGTAGTGATATACACAGGTATACAGCTGAGGTCTCCTGTATATACCGTATTACACATAGCAGTGATATACACAGGTATACAGCTGAGGTCTCCTGTATATACCGTATACTGTATTACACATAGTAGTGATATACACAGGTATACAGCCGAGGTCTCCTGTATATACTGTATTACACATAGTAGTGATATACACAGGTATACAGCCGAGGTCTCCTGTATATACTGTATTACACATAGCAGTGATATACACAGGTATACAGCCGAGGTCTCCTGTATATACTGTATTACACATAGTAGTGATATACACAGGTATACAGCCGAGGTCTCCTGTATATACTGTATTACACATAGTAGTGATATACACAGGTATACAGCCGAGGTCTCCTGTATATACTGTATTACACATAGTAGTGATATACACAGGTATACAGCCGAGGTCTCCTGTATATACTGTATTACACATAGTAGTGATATACACAGGTATACAGCCGAGGTCTCCTGTATATACTGTATTACACATAGCAGTGATATACACAGGTATACAGCTGAGGTCTCCTGTATATACTGTATTACACATAGTAGTGATATACACAGGTATACAGCTGAGGTCTCCTGTATATACCGTATACTGTATTACACATAGCAGTGATATACACAGGTATACAGCCGAGGTCTCCTGTATATACTGTATTACACATAGTAGTGATATACACAGGTATACAGCCGAGGTCTCCTGTATATACCGTATACTGTATTACACATAGTAGTGATATACACAGGTATACAGCTGAGGTCTCCTGTATATACTGTATTACACATAGCAGTGATATACACAGGTATACAGCCGAGGTCTCCTGTATATACCGTATACTGTATTACACATAGTAGTGATATACACAGGTATACAGCCGAGGTCTCCTGTATATACTGTATTACACATAGCAGTGATATACACAGGTATACAGCTGAGGTCTCCTGTATATACCGTATACTGTATTACACATAGTAGTGATATACACAGGTATACAGCTGAGGTCTCCTGTATATACTGTATTACACATAGCAGTGATATACACAGGTATACAGCCGAGGTCTCCTGTATATACTGTATTACACATAGTAGTGATATACACAGGTATACAGCCGAGGTCTCCTGTATATACTGTATTACACATAGTAGTGATATACACAGGTATACAGCCGAGGTCTCCTGTATATACCGTATTACACATAGCAGTGATATACACAGGTATACAGCCGAGGTCTCCTGTATATACTGTATTACACATAGTAGTGATATACACAGGTATACAGCCGAGGTCTCCTGTATATACTGTATTACACATAGTAGTGATATACACAGGTATACAGCTGAGGTCTCCTGTATATACTGTATACTGTATTACACATAGTAGTGATATACACAGGTATACAGCTGAGGTCTCCTGTATATACCGTATACTGTATTACACATAGCAGTGATATACACAGGTATACAGCTGAGGTCTCCTGTATATACCGTATTACACATAGTAGTGATATACACAGGTATACAGCTGAGGTCTCCTGTATATACCGTGTACTGTATTATACATAGCAGTGATATACACAGGTATACAGCTGAGGTCTCCTGTATATACCGTATACTGTATTACACATAGTAGTGATATACACAGGTATACAGCTGAGGTCTCCTGTATATACTGTATTACACGTAGTAGTGATATACACAGGTATACAGCTGAGGTCTCCTGTATATACCGTGTACTGTATTATACATAGCAGTGATATACACAGGTATACAGCCGAGGTCTCCTGTATATATCACACTATATATACTACATATACTATACTCGGCTCCTCCTTCTCCCCCCGCTGTACACCGCAGGATCAGACTCGGTCACTGTACACACTCAGAGCTCTCACTCACCCCTGATATTTTCTTTCCTCCATAGCGTCATTTCCGCCAATCATCGCCCCCTGTCGGTCACATGACCGCCTCTGTCTGCCTGATTGGACTTCTTTCTTGAGCGCTTACTCTGTATGTGCGCCAGCAGTATTGCGGCCATGTTCTTGTAGTGTGCGATCACCCGTCGCCGCCATTTTGTTGTGGCCTGATTGGTTACTTATTATTTATGTAATACATCTGTAGGTTACAGAGCGGATCGCGAGGAATCGCGAATGTTTGGTACAAGCGCTTAGAAGCGCTTACAATGCCGATTTCTAATGTTTAACTCCTAAATATCAATAAACTTTACCCTACAGTACTGTACAGTATACTAAAGTATACTGTACAGTACTGTATATTAATACATTCATTCATTTTTGTTATACACTCACAGTAAAATGAAACTAATTACCGGGTACGTAACGAACAGGACGCTACTACCCAATAGCGAAGGTGTTTTTTTTTATTAAATTTCACAGATCTGAGAAAAAAAGAGCAAAATCTATATATGTTAGTTGGCAAAAAAATATCGCGAATCTGTGAATTCGCAAATTCGGAAACGCGAGTGTACGAGGTATTACTGTAGGGTGATCAAGACGTCCCCCTGTGTAATAGGCAGGTATATAGAATGTGTAATGTAGCGAGGTGCCAGGGTTCTAATCAGCTGATACTTCAGCATGTGCCTCTACATTCTGGAGATGGACTGTAGGGGGCGCTCTCTCATCATCTGACAGGTTTGTGGCATGGAGCACACCGTGAGCTCCTCCATGATATATGGCAGTGGCCTGAGGACCCTTATCTGATCTGTCTCCAGTTACTACAGTCATCCCTCATAGTCCTACTGAATGTCGGTACCTGCAGAGACCCCACAATGCTATGGAGGTGAACACCCGTAACCATAGAGACCCTGCATTCCTATAGAGGTAAACACCGGTAACCATAGATACCTCGCAGTCCTACAGAGATAAACATCAGTAACCATAGAGACCCCACAGTCCTACAGAGCTAAATACTGGTAACCATAGAGACCCCGTAGCCCTACAGAGCTAAATACTGGTAACCATAGAGACCCTACAGAGCTAAATACTGGTAATAGAGACCCCGTAGCCCTACAGAGCTAAATACTGGTAACCATAGAGACCCCACAGCCCTACAGAGCTAAATACTGGTAACCATAGAGACCCCACAGCCCTACAGAGCTAAATACTGGTAACCATACAGACCCCACAGCCCTACAGAGCTAAATACTGGTAACCATAGAGACCCCACAGCCCTACAGAGCTAAATACTGGTAGCCATAGAGACCCCACAGCCCTACAGAGCTAAATACTGGTAACCATAGAGACCCCACAGCCCTACAGAGCTAAATACTGGTAACCATAGAGACCCCACAGTCCTACAGAGCTAAATACTGGTAACCATAGAGACCCCGCAGCCCTACAGAGCTAAATACTGGTAACCATAGAGACCCCACAGTCCTACAGAGCTAAATACTGGTAACCATAGAGACCCCACAGTCCTACAGAGCTAAATACTGGTAACCATAGAGACCCCACAGTCCTACAGAGCTAAACACCGGTAACCATACAGACCCCACAGTCCTACAGAGCTAAACACCGGTAACCATACAGACCCCACAGTCCTACAGAGCTAAATACTGGTAACCATACAGACCCCACAGTCCTACAGAGCTAAATACTGGTAACCATAGAGACCCCACAGTCCTACAGAGCTAAACACCGGTAACCATAGAGACCCTGCAGCCCTACAGAGCTAAATACTGGTAACCATAGAGACCCCGCAGCCCTACAGAGCTAAATACTGGTAACCATAGAGACCCCGCAGCCCTACAGAGCTAAATACTGGTAACCATAGAGACCCCACAGCCCTACAGAGATAAATACTGGTAACCATAGAGACCCCGCAGCCCTACAGAGCTAAATACTGGTAACCATAGAGACCCCACAGCCCTACAGAGCTAAATACTGGTAACCATAGAGACCCCACAGTCCTACAGAGCTAAATACTGGTAACCATAGAGACCCCACAGTCCTACAGAGCTAAACACCGGTAACCATACAGACCCCACAGTCCTACAGAGCTAAACACCGGTAACCATACAGACCCCACAGTCCTACAGAGCTAAATACTGGTAACCATACAGACCCCACAGTCCTACAGAGCTAAATACTGGTAACCATACAGACCCCACAGTCCTACAGAGCTAAACACCGGTAACCATAGAGACCCCACAGTCCTACAGAGGTAAACACCGGTAACCATAGAGACCCCACAGTCCTACAGAGCTAAACACCGTGAACCATAGAGACCCCACAGTCCTACAGAGCTAAACACCGGTAACCATAGAGACCCCACAGTCCTACAGAGCTAAATACTGGTAACCATAGAGACCCCGCAGCCCTACAGAGCTAAATACTGGTAACCATAGAGACCCCGCAGCCCTACAGAGCTAAATACTGGTAACCATAGAGACCCCACAGTCCTACAGAGCTAAACACCGGTAACCATAGAGACCCCACAGTCCTACAGAGCTAAACACCGGTAACCATACAGACCCCACAGTCCTACAGAGCTAAACACCGGTAACCATACAGACCCCACAGTCCTACAGAGCTAAATACTGGTAACCATAGAGACCCCACAGTCCTACAGAGCTAAATACTGGTAACCATAGAGACCCCACAGTCCTACAGAGCTAAATACTGGTAACCATACAGACCCCACAGTCCTACAGAGCTAAACACCGGTAACCACAGAGACCTCGCATTCCTACAGAGCTAAACGCCAATAGCCGTAGATACCTCGCAATCCTACAGAGCTAAACGCCAATAACCGTAGATACCTCGCAATCCTACAGAGCTAAACACCGGTTACCATAAAGTCCCCGCAGTCCTACGGAGATAAACGTCAGTAACCAGAGACGTCGCAATCCTACAGCGCTAAACACCGGTAACCATAGAGACCCCACAGTCCTACAGAGCTAAATGCTGGTAACCGCAGAGACCCCGAAATCCTACAGAGCCAAACAGCAGTAACTGCAGAGATCCCACAACTTTACAGAGCTGAACACCGGTAACCACAGTAACTGCCGAGACCCTGCAATCCTACAGAGCTGAACACCAGTAACCGCAGAGACCCCACTACCTTAGAGAGCTGAACACCGGTAACCACAGTAACCGCAGAGACCTCGCAATCCTACAGAGTCACACGGCAGTAACCGCAGAGACCCCGCTACCTTAGAACACCGGTAACCACAGTCACTGCAGAGATCCCGCAGTCCTACAGAGCTGAACTCCAGTAACCACAGAGTCATAAGGAGCTGAACAATGGTTAACGCAGATCCCTGGTGGTCCAAATTCAAAATACCTGTTTGGGGCCGTTGTGCACAGACCGTTACTGAGGCAGGTGGCCCTGTAGCCTGGGGCAGCAAGGTGGCAGTTTTAATACACTGTAAAAATAAACATCAAAAAATGTATAAAAGAAAAGACATAATTTATTAAATGGCACAATAAACAGCACAACCGCCTCCTACCTCCATTACAGATCACATTTCTGTGTTAGATCATGCAATAATAATGTAATATTGTCATCTTGTCTTATATTCTTCTGTGTCTGGATCATTGATTCGCTGCACACAGTCCGCCCGTGGTCGTGGAGCGATTATATTTACACTGTGCATGTAGGGAGGATGGACGAGCACAGATCTGACCATCCACGCTTGCATCTGTCCTAATCTGCCTTGGCTTGCTCAAGATACTGATGTTTCTGTAGCAGAGACTGTGTGTGGTTTGGGTGGGTTGGTGGATGGAGCAGTACCACTAATGGCTGCTGTAGGAGGGGGCAGCACCCATGAGACAATCCAGACCTCAGAATCTGTAGGGTCTACTGTCTGAGTTTATATTGGTATGGTTTCTGAATGAATTTGGAGGTGTGGAGCCTGAACCACGGGCGGTGCGGTCTGATCGTGCTTTTTTTTTTTTTTTGCATAATACTTTTTTTTTTTTTTTTTTTTAAACTGTAATTTTTATTGAAAAAGTTTTTTAAAAGAAATACAAGGCAAATGTAAAGCAAATAATCTGTTACATCAGAGAAAACAACAACAGAAAGACTCAATTTGGGGGAAAACAAAAAACATGACAAAGGAAAGAAACAATAAGGGGAGAAACAAAGTTGGGAGTCAGGCATCAGAGACCCTGTGTGGCACAGTAGGAATCCCAGTGGGACCAAATTGCTTCAAATGCCTCTACCGTATGATTGAGGGAGGCGGTCAAGTACTCCAGACTGCGGATGTCCTTCAGACGGGCTATCAATTCTGAGACTGCTGGGGGAAGAGCCTTTCTCCAATGGCGTGCTATAAGTGTTTTGGCCGCGGTACACAAGTAAAGGAATAATTTAGATGTATTTTTACCGAGACCTTTTGGCGGGAGATTAAGCAGATAAACCATGGGATCCAGGGGTATACCCTGGATGAAAAGAGTGTGAGTCATCCTCTCAACCTCGAGCCAGAAAGGGCGAACTAAGGGGCATTCCCAAAAAACATGAAACAGTGTTCCAAGTGTTGCCCGGCATCGCCAACAACTAGAAGAAATAGTGGGGTTAAGAGTATGTAATAAAGCTGGGGTATGATACCAGTGCATAAGTATTTTGTATTGCGTTTCCCTAAACGTTACACAGGAAGAGGATTTAGCTGCACGGGACCATATGACCTGCCACTGGCTGTGCGGAATATGGGTGCCCAGGGTTCCAGACCACCGGGTCATATATTTGTGGGCCACCGGGGTCTGCCCCCCCTGAGAGGTCAAGAGCCTATAAATATTTGAAATCAGGCCTCTAGTGGAGGTACCTGCCCGACACAGTCGTTCAAAACCTGTGTGGAGGGAGACCCGGGCGGACCCAAATTGGGAAACAACAAAATGGACTATTTGCTGATAATGGAACCACTCTGAGGTAGGCAAGTGCTGTATGGAAGTGAGGTAGTCGAAAGACCTGAGCTCCAAGGTCGACGGGTCCACCAAGTCTGCTATGTGGAACAAACCCAGCCCACTCCAGGGCCTGACCATAGCGGCGGTGAGTCCGCTTGGCAGGAGTGGATTATATAAAAAGGAAATCATAGATGAGTGCGGAGCGGCCAATCGAAAGAGCTTAGAACAAGTATTCCAGATAGACCGGGTAAAGCCGATAGGGCCTAGCAGCGGAGTAGAGGGTAGGGGGGGAGGAGGACCACAGATATGCATTGGGGTGAACAGGAGCTAGCCAAAGCTTCTCTATCTCCACCCATTTCGTGCGCGCCTGGGATGCCGCCCAAAACGGTATACTCCGCAAATGAGCAGCCCAGTAATAATGCAGCAGGTGTGGAGCCCCCAGTCCCCCGTCCGACTTACCCGCCAGCATCACTGATCGGGGAATGCGATGGCGTTTGCCTTTCCATATAAATTGGAAGATTGCTTTCTGTAGTGATTTCAGTTCGGACCTAGGGACTGCCACTGGGAGGGTTTCGAAGAAATAAAGAAGCTTGGGGAGGAGGGTCATCTTAACCGCAGTTATACGGCCTAGGAGAGAAACATGGAGAGGACGCCATTTATCTAGGAGAGAGCGGAGCTCATGAAACAGGTGAGGATAATTGACTGAATACAGTGTATGGTATGAAGAGGATAACTGGACACCCAAATAACGTAATGAGTGGTCCCTCCACTGGAAAGCAAAATTAGTCTTAAGCAACTGCAAAGTCTCGCTTGGGATATTTAGAGGCAGGGCTTCCATTTTACTAGGGTTAACCTTATAGCCCGATAGGACTCCATATTCCTTTAAAACTAAACTAATTTTAAATTCCCTATCCCTCACAAATACCCCGGTGATATCTGAGGCAGATCTAATTTGGGCCGCCAGGGGTTCAATACACAATGCAAATATTAAAGGTGACAAGGGGCATCCCTGACGGGTTCCATTACGAATGGATAAAGGTTGGGAGGAAGCATTAGGTAGCTTGACCACTGCCGAGGGGCGGGAATAGAGAGCCCTTATGGCCGTGAGGAAGGCCCCCGAGAACCCGTAACTCTCGAGGGTGGCTATCATAAATGACCAATCAAGGCGATCGAAGGCCTTCTCAGCGTCCAGACTTAAAAGCAAAGTGGGGGTGGAAGAACGGTTAGCTACATCAATCAAGTCCACTGCCCTTCTAGTGTTATCTCCTCCCTGGCGACAGGGGACAAATCCCACCTGGTCCTTGTGGATGAGAGTCGGAAGCCAAAGGCCAAGCCTATTTGCCAAAATTTTTGTAAATAGTTTGAGGTCTGTATTCAGGAGGGCAATGGGACGATAGTTAGAACACTCCTGATGGTCCTTATGTGGCTTTGGGACCAAGGAAATGTGAGAGTGCAGCATAGTATGCGGGATCGGGGCTCCATCCAAAAAAGAGTTGAAGAGTTTACACATATGAGGGAGGAGATCAGAATGGAAAGTTTTATAATAAGCATAAGTGAACCCATCAGGGCCCGGAGCTTTACCATTAGGGAGACCCTCCAAGACGGCAGTTAACTCCTCGCCCAATATTGGAGCATTAAGTGAAGAGAGAGCTGAGGGCGGGAGGACCGGGAGCCGACAGGAGGTCAGATAGGATTGCAAGTTTGTCTCTGTAGCGGAGGGGCCTCTCCCAGCAGCCGAGGGAAGGTTATACAATGTAGTGTAATAATCTCTAAACAAGGTCGCTATAGTGTCGGGATGGTGTTGTAGGGTGCCCTGGGAATCTCGGACAGCATGAGGCGTAGAGGAAACCCGGCGGTCTCTCAGGGTTCTGGCTAGGAGTGTATGGGCCTTATTTCCCCTCTCATAATACCTCTGGCGGCTGTAGAGGAGAAGGCGATGGGTGGCCTGGGTAGCGAGGTCGCGGAGGTCCGCCCTAGCAGCTACCAACTGACGCAGCAAGGATACTGTGGGTCGTGACGCTAGTCTCTCGGTTAGGGATCTGATCCTACTAATTAAAGCCTCCTCTCTGACCCTTCGATTTCTCTTGGCCTGTGTTCCCAGTGCAATACAATGACCTCTCATTACTGCCTTATGGGCCTCCCACAGTGTAGATATAGCGGGGACTGACTCAAGATTAACTCGAAAGTATTCTTGGAGGTGGGTACGAAGTTTACCCTGGGTCTCTCGTGAATGAAGGAGGGATTCATTAAGTCGCCAATGGCAACGTTTTGTCGGAGGGCAGGAGGGAGACAATGTCAGCAGTACGGGCGCGTGATCGGACCAGGATATGGGGCCTATGTCAGCTGACTTGAATAAGCGAAGGGTTAATGTGTTACCGAAAAAGTAGTCTATTCTAGAGTGGGGTTTATGGGGGTGGGAGTAAAATGTAAAAGAGCGAGCAGAGGGATTGTCCACCCGCCAAAGGTCATAGAGGGCAGCCGACCGTACAAGGCAGCGAAACTCCTTTGCTAGTCTTGTCTGCGAGGGTCCAGTAGGATCATTATTGAGGGTGAATCTATCCATATTTTCAGAAAAGGCCATATTAAAGTCTCCTCCCAGTAACAGTGCAGATCCCTCAGACATTTGCAATTTCCCCAGGACCTGTTTAAGGAAGGGGATCTGAGAAGAGTTAGGGGCATATATGTTACACAAAGTGATAGGTTGACCACGTAAAAGCCCCTCTAGGATAATATATCGACCCTGGGGATCTAAATGAGAGGCCGAAACAGTGATAGGGCAGGTACGAGAAAGCAGAATAGCTACTCCCCCCTCCTACGACTACAATATGCCGAGTAAGCGGAGGGGAAGTAATGGCGAGCAAAATTAAACGTGCCAGTATGATCATAATGGGTCTCTTGGAGAAAAGCTACCTCTGCCTGTAGGGAGCGAAGCTCCCGCAGGACCATTCGCCGTTTTGAGTTGGAGCCCAGGCCCTTGACATTTAATGTAATGCACTTAACCATAGAGAAAACAGAGTGGGTTTGTAGCTAGCGTAAGGAAAAATGAGGAAGAGGCAAATCTCACCCAACCATTGAGAGTCGGAAGCCTTGAAAAAAATAAAGGTGAAGGGTCCAGGCCACTGTAGCCAAACGAGTCTCCGAACCTGAAAAAGGGGAGAAAAGAGAAGGGACAGAAGGGGAGGGGAAAGAGACAAAAGACACACAAAAGGACGAGGCATAACAAATAAAAAACAAAAATATTTAAAAAACACAATTAAACTAAATCTAGTGGTCGGGACTATATCTCCCGGCCGGGGGCAAAAAAAAATGTCCAAGTCAGGGCCACAAATGACCCTTCCGGGGCCCAACCAGTGGGTCCACAGCTGGACGAAGCCCCCACAGTAGAGGGGGGAGTGGGTGGGAGGCGGGAGAGGATCAGCAATATGCAGATCAAAATAGACAGTTGGGGACCTAAGGATAGTAACATCTGTCAGTCACTGGGGGGGGAAGGGGGAGTCTAACCCACCCGACCGCCCAAACTGAAACATAAGTAAAATGCAAAAAAGTAGTGGGACCATTAAAAGAAAAATGCGTATAAACATAAACAGCAATAACAACAGAACCCCCTAGTGAGCAAAGTAGACATATTCCTCCCAGAAACTAGGAGGGCCGAGAAAAAAAAGATACAGTCACGGAGGGGGGGGTTCCACCCTTGATCTTCTGAAAGAACGTTGCTGGCGTCTAGCCGGGTTCTGGACTGTCCAGACCGGGGGAGGCGGTGGTGGAGGAGCAATCAGTTCCCAGTTCTGTAGGTCAGGGAGAGGAATATCCATAGCAGTGCAAAATGGCTCCAGGTCTGCATAGAACCGCAGGGTAGCAGAGCGTCCATTGTGCCTAGCTGTCAAAGAAAAGGGGAATCCCCAGCGATACGGTATTTGCCAGTCGCACAGAAGCTGTAGCAGAGGGCGCAGATATCTCCTTTTCTGTAGCGTAATCCAAGAAAGATCCTGATAAAGTTGAATCTTGGCTCCTTCAAATTCAAAGTCTTTAAGACGACGGGCCTTGGAAAGGATGGTTTCCTTCAATGCATAATCGTGTACGCAGCAAATAACATCACGTGGGGTGGGGCCAGATCCCTTGGGACGCAGGGCCCTGTGCGCTCTATCCAGTTTAATTTTATGCGTAGGTGGTTCCTGCAAGATGGAGTTGAAAACCTCCCCCAAGGTAGCATGTAAATCCTCCTCCTGGGTAGCCTCAGGCAGCCCCCTGACTCTGATATTATTGCGCCTGCCCCGGTTGTCCAAGTCCTCTAAATAGCGCTGCATGTCATTAACCACCTGGCATTGGGAGAGGACAGTGTCCTGGAGGTGAGACACATGAGAACGGGTCTGGTCATGATCATCTTCAAGGGTATCAACCCGGTTTGCAATATGTTGGAGATCTTGCCGCAGGACAGCGATTTCAGTGCGTATCTCTGAACGACATGCCGTTGTGACTTTAGCAACCAGGGAGTCAAAGTCCTCTTTTGACGGTAGATGAGCAAGGTAATCAAGCCATGGTGGAGGGTCAGAAGAGGCTGCCAGAGCAGATTGTAGCGGAAGTCGGGGTGGCGGTGCAGACGGCAGGGAGAGCTGGGTACAGATAGCCAGGGGGGACAAAGAAGGAGTCGTCCCCAAGTCTGCCTCCTCATCTCCTAGGAGGGGTGGGGGCTGCTGCAAGGGCATGAGGCTAGGAAGTGGTAAGGACTGCCGGGAGGTGAGAGAATCCCCCACAGGGCTAGGAGGACTCCCACGGTCAGATGGTAACATGTGGGGAGGAGAGGCACCTGCTGAGGTCTCCTGGGACGCTGGGTCCCCCTGATATTGCGTGGGGGAGCCCGCTGAGGAATGTACTGGCTGAAGCTGCGGGGGAGGGGGGGCAGTCAGCGCTGCGATGTGAGCGGTCGCAGCGCTTGTCTTACCCGGCGGTGGAGATCGAGCGCCCGGGCTTTCAGCCTCCAGAAGAGCAGGAGGCCTAACAGGGAGACCTCTCTGCAGCGCGGGAGCCCCTCGAGCTGCCAGCCGAGCTGCCGCTGTAGTTAATCCAGAGGCGGTCGGCGCTGCTGCGGAGGAAGATGGCCGCCGCCTCGTGGAGGCCCGCGCCGCTGAAGCTGCCGCCGGCTGCAGGAACGCGGACAGGGTAGATTGTGACCTGTCCGCGGGTGCAGGGTCTCCCACAGCCAGTGTCCGGCTTGTTCTTTTAGCCATGGGGTTCTGTATGTCCCAAATGGTCCCACTTAGCTGACGGTAAGGTAGGAGCTCCTCCAAAGTGCGTCCTACTCCATCGGATCCCAAGCCACGCCCCCATAATACTTATTTTTAATATTAACCTGTAAGGGTTCTGCTGGTCTAGATATTGTTGTTAAACATTTGCCATGGCTCCCCCTAGTGTTTCACACAGGAGCACATTTTTCATTAAAAAGGACCTTTCACCATCTCCAACTCTTTGTATCCTTTAATAGGCTCCGCTTCTCTGATTCAGCCGCAGTTAGAATTTTTTCTCTAGCCATTCCTGAGCAATCACTGCTGTTAGTTTCAGCACAACTATGCTCTCTACAGTGAGGTGGGCGGGGTCCTAGGCTACAGCAGACAGACATGGACCGCCCACTTGACAGAAAACATAATTGTGCTGGAACTAACAGTAGTGACTGCTCGGGAACAGTGGGGGCCAGAGAAAAATTTCCAACTGCGGCAGAATCAGTGGAGCCGTGCCCATTAAAGGATGCAAAGAGTTGGAGGAGGTTAAAAGTTTGAGTCTCATGCAAAAAATAAGTACTGGCACATTTTAAGCACACAATGGCGCATCTCATCACCTGAGCTCCACTTGCCACTTTCTAAGACAATGGTCGGAGCGGGCAGGAATCTAGAATCTACTCCTCAGTCTGTCAGCTTTACTATAACATAAATCTAGCTGGTTCCTGACTGGCATCAATTTCAGTTCAGGTGCATGGGACCTCCCAGGGCCTCTTAAAGGGGTATTCCCATCTCAAGGATCATATGCAGACTTGTAGCTTAAGTACACAGGAGTGTTTTATCCAATACATTTCTTTATCTATCTTTCTCTGTTTGCCAGATACAGCTGATTAAGTCTCCTCAGTGTTTACAGCTGGTTACCTAGGTTACAGACCTACTGTCAGGTCAGGCTGGACACTCAGTCCTTGCTTCCACTCAGTCCTTGTCTATGGCTTTTGGTTGCTGAGCCCTGATAAGGTCTAGAAAGGTTCCTTGATCCTCTGTTATCTCTGGATGTAAATACACAGATCATTGCAATTTAGAAAGAAGCTTGCTGCAGGGAGGGGAGAGGAGACAGGAGGGTAGCCCAACTCCTCAGATGAGAGAACCCCTTTAATGAATGGATTAAGACCTCGTAAATCCTCCCTTTATGTTTTGTGAATTTTCAGATGTTCTACCAGTCCAGATTTCTGCGTAAAACTTTTGCTACATTCTGAACACTCAAAAGGCTTCTCCCCTGTGTGAATTCTCTGATGTCTCACAAGTCCCGATTTCTGGGTTAAATATTTGCCACACACTGAGCATTCAAAAAGTTTCCCCCCTGTGTGAATCTCCTGATGTCTTAGAAGACCTGATCTCTTAGAGAAACATTTCCCGCATTCTGAACAAGCATATGGCTTCTCCCCGGTGTGAATTCTCTCATGCTGAGCAAGATATGACTTATGGGCAAAGCATTTCCCACATACCGAACATGTAAATGGCCTCTCTCCTGTGTGACCCTGTTGATGATGAATTAGTACCGATTTCCGAGTAAAGTTTCTCCCACATACTGAGCACGAAAATGGCCTCTCGCCTGTGTGAATTCTCGAATGTTTGACCAGCTCTGCTTTCTGTGCAAAATATAGTTCACAATCCAAACAAGAGAACAGTTTTTGTTCTAAGTGACTTCTCTGATGTTTATCAAGATTTGATTTTTTGGTAAAACATTTTCCACACTGCAAACATAAAAATGGCCTCTCTCCCGTGTGGCTTCTCTGATGTATAAGCAATTTAGCTTTTTTGGTAAAACATTCCCCACAATCGGCACATGAAAACGGCTTCTCCCCTGTGTGAATTCTCTGATGTTCAACAAGACTTAATTTGTTGGAAAAACATTTTTCACATTCTGAACATGTGAATGGCTTCTCCCCTGTGTGGCTTCTCTGATGCTGCTCAAGACCTGATCTCTTGGTAAAGCACTTGCCACATTCCGGACATGGAAATGGCTTCTCTCCTTTGTGACTTCTCTCATGTCTATTCCGATTGGACTTGTTGGCGAAACATTTGCCACATTCTGCACAAGAAAATGGCTTCTCCCCTGTGTGGCTTCTCTCGTGTTCAACAAGGCTTGATTTAGTGGAAAAACATTTTCCACATTCTGGACATGAAAACTGACCCTCTCCAGTGTGATGGATCTGATGCTTAACAAGAAGATATTTCTTTGTAAAACATTTCCCACATTCGGAGCACGGAAATGGTTTCTCCCCCGTGTGACTTCTCTCATGTCTACTAAGATTTGATTTGTGCGCAAAACACTTCCCACACTCCATACATGAGAATGGTTTCTCCCCCGTGTGGGTTCTCTGATGATCAGCGAGATTGGATTTGTTGTAAAAACATTTTCCACATTCTGGACAGGAGACCATCTTCTCCCCGGTGTGAATTCTCTGATGCTGTGCAAGAATGGATTTCTTGGTAAAACATTTTCCACATTCAGAACAGGAAAATGGCCTTTCTCCTGTGTGAATTCTCTGATGTTGGAGAAGATACGACCTCCGAGTATAGCATCTACGACAGTGAGGACAAGAGAATGGCTTCAAGCCTTTGGGGACCTTAAAGGGAAGGTGAAGACCAGCTTTCTGGGAAATATTGTTGGCGCCCATGTGGGTGCTCTGAGGGACCGGGGCAGGACATATCCCACATTCTGGGTGAATTTGTTTCTCTCCTGTGTGGATCTTCTGATGTGTGAGAAGAAATACCCTGTGCTTAAAACATTTCCCGCACTTGGAACAAATATAGGATTGGCGATTAACGCGTTTACGAAAATTGGATATCGTGACTGGCTTCTCCCCAGTGTGAATTCTGTTCTCTCTTTCAGAACATGGGAGAATTTTACTTTCAGTAGTAATATTTAATGTATGAGGTAGAGAGGCTTCACGATTTGACAGACCAGGTGAAAGGTCTTGGCCGTAAAGTACAGGCCGCATAGTTTGGACGGAGCGGTTTTCTTTAGTAGAATCTTGTGGCATCATCTTTCTTTCTAACCCATAATCTAGAAATAAAAAAAAATAATTTTGTCTACTAATGCATTCAGAAATGAAGTGAAAAAAGAAAAGCAAAATGTAAACCCCACCAATATTTAGTGTGAGCGCCCTTTGCCTTCCATAAATTCTTCCTGAAAGCGTTCTTACTTTGCAGCATTTTCCCCAATGCCTGTCTAAAACTTTTGCACCATATGGCATACAGTGCTGGCCAAAAGTATTGGCACCCCTGCAATTCTGTCAGATAATACTCAATTTCTTCCAGAAAATGATTGCAATCACAAATGCTTTGGTAATAATATCTTCATTTAATTTGTCGTCAATGGAAAACCACAAAAAGAATTGTCAAAAAGCCAAATTGGATATAATTCCACACCAAACATAAAAAAGGGGGTGGACAAAAGTATTGGCACCCTTTGAAAAATCATGTGATGCTTCTCTAATTTGTGTAATTAACAGCACCTGTTACTTACCTGTGGCACATAACAGGTGGTGGCAATAACTAAATCACACTTGCAGCCAGTTGAAATGGATTAAAGTTGACTCAACCTCTGTCCTGTGTCCTTGTGTGTACCACATTGAGCATGGAGAAAAGAAAGAAGACCAAAGAACTGTCTGAGGACTTGAGAAGCAAAATTGTGAGGAAGCATGAGCAATCTCAAGGCTACAAGTCCATCTCCAAAGACCTGAATGTTTCTGTGTCTACCGTGCGCAGTGTCATCAAGAAGTGTAAAGCCCATGGCACTGTGGCTAACCTCCCTAGATGTGGACGGAAAAGAAAAATTGACGAGAAACGAAATCTTTCAACGAAAGATTGTGCGGATGGTGGCTAAAGAACCTCGACTAACATCCAAACAAGTTCTAGCTGCCCTGCAGTCCGAGGGTACAACAGTGTCAACCCGTACTATCCGTCGGCGTCTGAATGAAAAGGGACTGGTAGGATACCCAGGAAAACCCCACTTCTGACCCAGAGACATAAAAAAGCCAGGCTGGAGTTTGCCAAAACTTACCTGAGAAAGCCAAAAACTTTTTGGAAGAATGTTCTCTGGTCAGATGAGACAAAAGTAGAGCTTTTTGGGAAAAGGCATCAACATAGAGTTTACAGGGAAAAAAAAGAGGCCTTCAAAGAAAAGAACACGGTCCCTACAGTCAAACATGGCGGAGGTTCCCTGATGTTTTGGGGTTGCTTTGCTGCCTCTGGCACTGGACTGCTTGGCCGTGTGCATGGCATTATGAAGTCTGAAGACTACCAACAAATTTTGCAGCATAATGTAGGGCCCAGTGTGAGAAAGCTGGGTCTCCCTCAGAGGTCATGGGTCTTCCAGCAGGACAATGACCCAAAACACACTTCAAAAAGCACTAGAAAATGGTTTGAGAGAACGCACTGGAGACTTCTAAAGTGGCCAGCAATGAGTCCAGACCTGAATCCCATAGAACACCTGTGGAGAGATCTCAAAATGGCAGTTTGGAGAAGGCACCCTTCACATCTCAGGGACCTGGAGAAATTCCAGCAGAGCATTGTAAGAAACTCATTGATGGTTACTGGAAGCGGTTGTTCGCAGTTATTTTGTCTAAAGGTTGTGCTACCAAGTATTAGGCTGAGGGTGCCAATACTTTTGTTGGGCCCATTTTTGGAGTTTTGTGTAAAATGATCAATGATTTGACTTTTTTTTTCATTCTCCTTTGTGTTTTTTCATGGCAAGCAAAATAAATGAAGATATTATTACCAAAGCATTTGTGATTGCAATCATTTTCTGGAAGAAATTGAGTATTGACAGAATTGCAGGGGTGCCAATACTTTTGGCCAGCACTGTATAGTATAGCTGTGATACTGATGGCAGGGGCTCCATAAACCTCAGTATTGTGGCTGCCACTGTTCACCCTTTTATATTGACAGCTCGGGGCCTATCAGACTGACTATAATCCAGTACACCTTATGTGTGTAGATCATGATTGTAAGGGCCTATGGAAAGAAGTCAGGATGTGACAGATAATAAACTATTATATCATGACCGAGCTGTAAAATACTCAGTAAAGATGGTTAAAGACCAAAATGATATCTGGTTCTTCAATAATCTTACCTATCTGTCCGTATATATAATAAGGAATGGACACCGAGCTCCAGAACTGCCCACCTGACCCCTAACTTTCTGAAGGCTTAAAAACTGACCATACATACTAGACTTAAAGGGCTTGTCCCATTAAAGACACCTTTCCCTTTATAAATAGGATGGGGGGGAGGGGTTAATCGTTGGGAGTCTCTGAGTGACCAGGAGAATAGGGGGCTGAGAGTCTCCCAATGCCTCATCCATGTGTATGAAGCATCAGGGCACTCGCATTACCAGTGTTCCATTCATTGCTATAGGGCAGCCTAACATAGCAGTGAATGGAGCCTAACAAGTGCACTGGTGCTTCAGTCTCATGGAGGAGCCCCCCATTCACCTGGTCACTCAGGAACCAGGTGGTCGGACCCCCAGCAATATAACAAGACACATATCCCTATCCTACACTTATGCTCCCTATGGGACTACCCAAAATATAGGCCAAAATGGCCAATTGAAGACATTGATCAGGCTTCGTTTGAGAAGGCTGGCGACACTAATATCTCCTACAAATGATGTGTATTATGTGTGTTGTGCCAGAGACGGCTCGGAGTCTAGGTGGTACAGGCCACATTCACGTAACTCGCTACTCACCATTAGTCATATACCACAGAGTTCCTGCAGAATTGCCGGTCACAGGCAGCTCCTCGTCCTCCTCCTTTATCTCTTCTTTGATACAAACCTGCAGAGTGTCCTTCATGTTACAATATCAGAAAATGTCATTCTCACACAGAACAAATAAATAGTTATTATTAACCCATTAATGCAGAATCTTCAACATGTACATCATCTGCAAGGGGTACTTAATGCAGAGTGTGTACATGTACACATCGTTCTGTTTGTGTGTCAGCACAATCGCAGCGGGAGTCTGATCGACAGCCAGGTCCCCGCTGCAACAGCTGTAGTCGCTATAGCACCAATTAAGGCCGTTTAACCCCACCATGATCAATCTATAGATTTATATCCCCATCCTCAGAAGACATCCATTGCGTCCCAAAAAATTTAAATTAAAAAAAATGCACATATTTAATATTGTCACATCTGTAATTATTCGTGCTATTAAACTGCCGCACTATTCAACCCTTACAGTAGACATTGTAAAAATGCTAAAAAAAAATTCCAAAATCTTTTTACTTTACTTTTATTTTTTTACTCATCCCACAGTCTAAAAAGCAACCAAATAGTCACATGTACCCCAGAATGGTAAAATGTCAGCTCATTCGGCAGAAAAAAAAAAAGCTCCTATGCAAGTCCAAGAAGGAAAAAAAATAAAATAGATAAGGGTCAGTGTTTTTTTTTATTGTTTTTTAAAATGTGGGTTTTTGAGCAGAAGTCTTACAATAATAGAAAATCTATAGATATTGGGCATCGCCATAATTGTAAAGGCCTAAAGAAGTTACCATGATCACTTATACAGTCAGCGGTGCAAAATTTAGAATGCAAAACAACTATGGTAGAATTGCAGCTTTTATTTGCTCCTCCCCATAAAGAGTTAATAAAAGTTAATCAGTAAGTTCTACGTACCCCGCACTAACGCCACTGAAAAACACAACTCATCCCGCAAAAAAAAAAAGTCCAAAATCAGCTAAGTTGACAGAAAAATGAAAAAGTTACGGCAGAAAGAAGACGATGATTAAAAATATGAAAAAAAGTCTCCAAAGTAGGCCTGGTCCTTAAAGGGTTAAAGCACAAGAGCGGTTAGCCTGGATTTACAGACATGAATAAGTCTCCTTACGAGGAATCGGTAATGTAGGTTGTGATGAGACGTCCGCTCCACCTACCTGATGATCCTGCAGGACATTGTGATCCTCCTCTGGACAATCCTGGGGATATCTGGGGCATCTGGATCCATCTGTAGGACACACAGATATTTACTAAATACACCGGGGCAGATTCTGCCATTTTTGTGGAGTAAATATAAAGAAAAATTGCTCTTCTATGCTCCCATTTCATGAAGCAGCTGGGCCGCCATTTTTTGACATACAATATGTGATTTGCATTGAGTGAGGAAAGTGCTGAAAAACATCATGTCCTCGGGCTGTTTTCCATCTACTCCTAGGTATGTGCACGCTGCTCTGGAGGAAGAGACTGGTGCTCCGTCCATACCATACACCAGCAATAATACCTCTCCACTGCTGTACCGATGTGATGGTCAAATGACGGGGTATCATGGTGAGGGGACTTAGTGATTCTTACTCACCGAGGCTGATGTTTGCAGGGATCTCCTCCATACACCGCTGTTCGCCCTCCATACAACTCTGCTCGCCCTCCATACACCGCTGCTCGCCCTCCGTACACCGCCGCTCGGCCCCCAAACACCGCTCTTCTTCTCCAGCCACAACTTCTACTTTAATATCAATCAGATCTTCCGCCTGTATCAACAAGCAGATCATATAGTGTAGGAGCCGAGAGCAGAAATGATTAGGAAACATTAGTAAGTGTGGACCAGAAGAAGACAGACGCCATCACTATGGTGAGGCCTCATAAATTCTATACAGTATGCATCTTCCACATACACATATAAATTCTTCATGCATCTTTCACATACACATATAATGATGCTGGAATCAATGACCGGGCCCTTACAGCTCATATACAAACCCTACTGAGCTGGTGAGACCTCCGCTGAACCTACCTGGTCTTCTTCTGGACATTCCTGGGAATACAGAGGACTGGGACATCTCTCCGGTGGGTTTCTCTCACTGGATCCATCTGTAGGACACACACAGTGACTGAATACATTGTGTATATGTGATGGTCAGATGATGAGGGTATCTAGGGGACCCTCCATACTGCTCTCTACCATCACTCCTCCTACCTGGTGATGTGCGGGTCTGGTGGTCGTCCATCATGTTCTTGTATCCTACTAACCACTGGAGTGGCTTCCTGTCCACTACTGACCCTCTGACGTTGGTGCTATCTGATACCTGTAAAGCAGTAGAAGGGAGACAATAGATAAGGGGGGAGGTTGTGAAATTGCCCCGCTTTAACCCCTTCCCACCTGAGGCATTTTTCGATTTTCGTTTTCGACTCCCCGCCTTCCAAACCCCATAACTTTTTTATTTTTCTGCTCTCAGAGCCATAGGAGGGCTTAATGTTTGCGGGACAAATTGTCCTTCATAATGGTGCCATTTATTATTCTGTACAATGTACTGGAAAGCTGGAAAAATATTCAGAATGGGGTGAATTAGAGAAAAAGTGCATTTATACGACTTTCTTACGGGCTTTGTTTTTACAGCGTTCACGCTGCAGCCACAATGACATGTCATCTGTAGTCTATGTTTTGCTAAGATTCCGGGGATACCAAATTGATATGGTTTTATTTATATTTAACCCCTTAACAAAAATTCAAAACTTTGAAAAAAAAAAAAAAAATTCTTAAAGTCACCATATTCTGACACCCGTACCTTTTTATTTTTCCAAGTACGGGGATGCAGCATAAGACGTCTTTTTTGGGGGGCCAGGTGTACTTTTTAGTTATTTCATTTTGGGGAATGTCTGTCTCTTTGATCACAGCGGTGCAGCGTTCACCGTACGGGAAAAATATTTTTAATAGTTTGTAGACCGGGCATTTTCGGACACAGGGATACCTAATGTGTATGTGTTTCACAGTGTTTCTACTTTTATATGTATTCTAGTGAAAGGGGGAGATTTAAATTTTTAATTCTTTTTAATTTTTTTTTTTTTTACTGTGTTTATTAGACCCGCTAGGAGTCTTGAACTCCAGGGGAAGCTGATCACTAATGTAATGCAAAATTCCGGCATTTCTATGTATGTATGGCATTTGAATGGCAGACAAGCCTGGGAGCCTTCAGTATTCTCCCGGCTGTCATGACAGCAGATTGCTGGTACTGGATCTTGTCCCGGGCACTGGCGATCCTCCCTAGCTTTGACTAAGGCGCCAGGGACCTTAATGCCGTGATCAGTGTATAATACAGCAAAGACCAGGCGACTATGGTGGCAGCTCGGCTCCTGAGCAGCTGCCATATTTAAAAACCCGACATCCGCCGTAATACTACGATGGATGTCGGGAATGGGTTAAAGCCATCCGTGCCCACATTTCTAAAAAGATAAACCTTTATACTTACCTAGAGACGAGTTGAGATGTTGACTCTCCTCGGACTCCTCTCTGGTGCTCCCGGCGCCTGCGCTGTTCTTCACTGAAGCTGAGGACGTGCACCTCGGCGTCACTGCACAAGTGCTGGAGGTTCAGGGCATGCGCACTAAAGCTGAGGTGTGCTCCTCTGGCCGCAGGGTACAAGGGATAAAGGGTTTTTATTTTCCGGCATGAATGGTTTTATTCCAGGGTGATTTGGGACACTAAGCCCCCGATCCATAAGGTCCTGTGCATGGTTTAGTGTCCCAAGTCACCCTGACAGACTCCCATTAAACAATAAAAGGGGGGTAAATGTGTCTGTTCTTTCACAAAGTGCTACTAAAACATTTTTCCCTCCCTTACAGTAAATTTCGTATAGATGACAGACAGGGTTGTGTCCATGGGGGCGGGGCTAGTAACGTGAAGTGGGCGTGGTATTGTGTGTTCACAAAGAGGAAGAAAGTGGCGGCACGCACCATACAATCCAGAAAATCTTTATGGACATTTGCCATTACCCGTTGGCCGAGCCCCCCAAGACCGGTTTAAGACTCTGACGATATCTTTGATAAGGGGGCAGAGCCAGTGACTGCTTTTTGGATTTAACAGTCTTTTTTTTATTATTATTATTATTTACTCTATTTTTTCCCTCCATTTTTATTCATGTATTCATTTTTTTTTCCCCTTGATATCTCCTTCAATTCCAGTAGGAATATGATCTGGCCTCCGAGTATACACTGCAGAGCTTATCTGGCTCCTCTAGGACCCAGCGGCCTCTGCAGTACCTGATCCAAAAACAAGATCTAATCCACACAACCATGTCCATTTTCTAGCTGTAGAGACGGACTAATCGGTTTTACCAGCCTTTTTGCATCCGTTCTGCGTTCATTTATCAGTTTTTGATGGCTGAATGTCAATCACAATTTCACCGCGTTTTTTTTTTTTTTTTTTTAATTGACCCAACCCACTGACATCGCTCTGTTTTTACATGCATTAAAAAAGGACCCCTCAATTTCTATTGGGTCTGAGCATCCCTTAACACAGACACATATACAGCATACCCGTTTTTTTAAAGCAGGACATTACAGTCTATGGGGTCTGCTGTTTTCCGCGGGTAAACACTTTTTAAGTGAATAGGCTTTCCATTTTTTGGGTCCCCAAGCGGACCTGAAGAAGGGAAACCTGAATACTATAGTGTGAACCTAGCATCAGGTGAATAAGGCCTTATAGGGTTTTAAAGGGGTTGTCCAAGCTTTTTATGTAAATGCCTGATGGGTGGGGGTCCAACAGCCGGGCCTGGACCAGTCAGCAGTACAGAGCCTCTTTGGGCACCCATCCAGAAAGCTCCGTCCCCTGTATAGAGGTCAGGTACCGTCACTGCAGATCAGCTCACATTCCAGCTCTGGTTTCTGGCCCTGTATATTGTATAGAACGGGTAACAGAAGAGGCTCTGTACAGCAGATGAGGTACATATGGCCTATCCCGAGGACAGGCCAGAACCAGATTAACCCTGGACAACCCCTTTAACTCCAGTTCTAATGAAGCGCAGGAAGTTCAGGTGTTGTGTCCATAATACAGAAATAATAACACCCTTGTACTAATAATACCCTTGTATTATTATTATCTTTATTACTACCACTGTTACTATTATTAGAATTATATTTATTATTATTACTATTATAATTACTACTGTTACTATTATATTATTATATTTATTATTACTATTGTAATTACCACTGTTACTATTATTATATTATACAGTACTAGCAGAAGGACCCGGCTTCGCACGGGTATATTTCATTTTTTGTTTGTGTAGTGGCCCCATAAGACTTGGCACTGGTCTATTTTGTATGTCGTTTGTGTGTAGTTTAAATACATTTTAATTTATACAAATGCTGACATCCAGTATGGCAGTCTAGTATAGGTACAGTCTATTTATGGCTGTGTTGTTATGGAAACCTGGTAAATTAAATGTGAAGTTATATTGGCTGATACACTGAATATTTAAGGACCTGCAAACTGCTATTGACTAATACAGGTCATAAATAGCTTGGTTGTTATGGAAACCTGCTGTAAAGCTGTGTGTACGTCAAGACTGAAGAACCTGCAAGTTTCCATTGGTCCATAGGCATCATGTGATCATGTGTATATCAGTTTGGATATCAGTGAAAGACCTGCGATCGGTTGTTATGGAAAGCCTGGAGTAAAGCTGTGTGTATGTGACCTTGTGTAACAGTGTCATCCACAGCGCCCTGAGCCTTTAAAGCTGACCTACAGCAGTGAAGACAAATGGCTGGGTTGTTATGGAAAACGGGAGTAAAGCTGTGTGCATGTGGAGTCTAAGCACATGCGGGCTTCTATTCGCTGACAAGTGACATGTGACTATG
Organism: Leptodactylus fallax; assembly: GCA_947044405.1. Classification (NCBI taxonomy): domain Eukaryota; kingdom Metazoa; phylum Chordata; class Amphibia; order Anura; family Leptodactylidae; genus Leptodactylus; species Leptodactylus fallax. The sequence continues at coordinate 1,042,781 of CAMRHE010000366.1, forward strand.
TATGGCAGTTGGAATATGAGTGAAAGACTTGCAGGCTTCTATTGGCTAATGAAGGCCATTTTTTGGGAATACTGTATCTCAGGAATGGTACGTCCTAGAGAGTCTAAAACCTTCCCGGACACCTGAGGTACCTGTGCGCCAAATTTGGTGACGATCGGTCCAGTCGTTTGATCGCGCATAAAGAACAGACAGAAACTCATTTTTATATATATAAGAGATTATTATATTATTATTATTATTGTTATTATTATTAGCTCTGTGGGCCTGTGTACAGTGTACGGAGCAGAGCTTCGTGCGTGTACGGGGCTGAGCTGTGTGCGTGTGTACTGGGCAGAGCTGTGTGCGTGTGTACGGTGTACAGGGCAGAGCTGTGTGCGTGTGTACAGTGCTCAGGGCAGAGCTGTGTCCGTGTGTACGGTATATGGAGCAGAGCTGTGTGTGCGTGTACGGGACAGAGCTGTGTGCGTGTGTTCAGTGTATGAGGCACAGCTCTGTGCGTGTGTACGGTGTATGTGGCAGAGCTGTGTGTGTACGTACAGCGTATGGGGAAGAGCTGTGTGTGTGTGTGTGGAGAGTGTACGGCGCAGACGTGTGTGTGTGTGTACAGTGAACAGAGCAGTTCTGTGTGTGCGCGGAGTATACAGGGTTATAATGTATTATCTAGGACTGATGAAGTACAGACATCTCTATTACCTGCTAATGAGGGCACAGTCTGCAGCCTGACTCCTCCCACACACGTGACTGATCACATGGTTGTGACATCATCAGAGGTCCTTTAACCCATATCTGTCCTTTCTGGAGGGTCCTCGGGTAATCTGATGTCACCAGGTTACATGACAATGGCAGCGAGGGGGGAAAAGTAGCACTTAGGAGAGTGCGGCCTTGTGGTGGCTCCGGGGTGAGTGAGCCCTATAGGAACCTCCATAGTGTCCTATACTGTACAGGGAGAAGTGATGGAGGAGATGATATACCCGCACTACTATGTGTAATACAGTATACGGTATATACAGGAGACCTCGGCTGTATACTTGTGTATATCACTACTATGTGTAATACAGTATATACAGGAGACCTCGGCTGTATACCTGTGTATATCACTACTATGTGTAATACAGTATACGGTATATACAGGAGACCTCGGCTGTATACCTGTGTATATCACTACTATGTGTAATACAGTATACGGTATATACAGGAGACCTCGGCTGTATACCTGTGTATATCACTGCTATGTGTAATACAGTATACAGTATATACAGGAGACCTCAGCTGTATACCTGTGTATATCACTACTATGTGTAATACAGTATATACAGGAGACCCCGGCTGTATACCTGTGTATATCACTACTATGTGTAATACAGTATATACAGGAGACCTCAGCTGTATACCTGTGTATATCACTACTATGTGTAATACAGTATACGGTATATACAGGAGACCTCGGCTGTATACCTGTGTATATCACTGCTATGTGTAATACAGTATACAGTATATACAGGAGACCTCGGCTGTATACCTGTGTATATCACTACTATGTGTAATACAGTATATACAGGAGACCTCGGCTGTATACCTGTGTATATCACTACTATGTGTAATACAGTATATACAGGAGACCTCAGCTGTATACCTGTGTATATCACTACTATGTGTAATACAGTATATACAGGAGACCTCAGCTGTATACCTGTGTATATCACTACTATGTGTAATACAGTATATACAGGAGACCTCAGCTGTATACCTGTGTATATCACTGCTATGTGTAATACAGTATACGGTATATACAGGAGACCTCGGCTGTATACCTGTGTATATCACTACTATGTGTAATACAGTATACGGTATATACAGGAGACCTCGGCTGTATACCTGTGTATATCACTGCTATGTGTAATACAGTATACAGTATATACAGGAGACCTCGGCTGTATACCTGTGTATATCACTACTATGTGTAATACAGTATATACAGGAGACCTCGGCTGTATACCTGTGTATATCACTACTATGTGTAATACAGTATACGGTATATACAGGAGACCTCAGCTGTATACCTGTGTATATCACTACTATATGTAATACAGTATACGGTATATACAGGAGACCTCAGCTGTATACCTGTGTATATCACTACTATGTGTAATACAGTATATACAGGAGACCTCAGCTGTATACCTGTGTATATCACTGCTATGTGTAATACAGTATATACAGGAGACCTCAGCTGTATACCTGTGTATATCACTACTATGTGTAATACAGTATATACAGGAGACCTCAGCTGTATACCTGTGTATATCACTACTATGTGTAATACAGTATATACAGGAGACCTCAGCTGTATACCTGTGTATATCACTACTATGTGTAATACAGTATATACAGGAGACCTCAGCTGTATACCTGTGTATATCACTGCTATGTGTAATACAGTATACGGTATATACAGGAGACCTCGGCTGTATACCTGTGTATATCACTACTATGTGTAATACAGTATACGGTATATACAGGAGACCTCGGCTGTATACCTGTGTATATCACTGCTATGTGTAATACAGTATACAGTATATACAGGAGACCTCGGCTGTATACCTGTGTATATCACTACTATGTGTAATACAGTATATACAGGAGACCTCGGCTGTATACGTGTATATCACTACTATGTGTAATACAGTATATACAGGAGACCTCGGCTGTATACCTGTGTATATCACTGCTATGTGTAATACAGTATATACAGGAGACCTCAGCTGTATACCTGTGTATATCACTGCTATGTGTAATACAGTATACGGTATATACAGGAGACCTCAGCTGTATACCTGTGTATATCACTGCTATGTGTAATACAGTATACGGTATATACAGGAGACCCCGGCTGTATACCTGTGTATATCACTACTATGTGTAATACAGTATATACAGGAGACCTTGGCTGTATACCTGTGTATATCACTACTATGTGTAATACAGTATATACAGGAGACCTCAGCTGTATACCTGTGTATATCACTACTATGTGTAATACAGTATACGGTATATACAGGAGACCTCAGCTGTATACCTGTGTATATCACTACTATGTGTAATACAGTATATACAGGAGACCTCGGCTATATACCTGTGTATATCACTGCTATGTGTAATACAGTATACGGTATATACAGGAGACCTCAGCTGTATACCTGTGTATATCACTGCTATGTGTAATACAGTATACGGTATATACAGGAGAGACCTCGGCTGTATACCTGTGTATATCACTACTATGTGTAATACAGTATACGTATATACAGGAGACCTTGGCTGTATACCTGTGTATATCACTACTATGTGTAATACAGTATACGGTATATACAGGAGACCTCAGCTGTATACCTGTGTATGCCGCTCCTCCATGAGACATACTCACCTCTGTAGGGTCTCTTTTCACTCTACTTATGGCGGCCCCTTTATTTTCCCCAGCCATGTAGAGCTCTCTCTGCTGCCCCCATCTGTGTAGAGTCTGAATATCCTCTCTATTATCACCCGCCCTCCATCTGCACTCTCTTCTTCTCTTCTCATCGCTGTCTTATAGTAATGATCACCAGAGAATCAGAAAGATCCATGACAGAAAGGAGAGGGTTAATATGGCCGTACAATAATCAATTACTAAGAGATCAATTTCCTACAGGCAGGATAGGCCCCGACTGACCCAGCAAGGAAGGACATGAGCAGGACCAAGATAACCGAGTGTATACTCAACCTGGAGATCATCTACCTGCTGACCGGAGAGGTGAGGGATTCTGGGAATTACAGCACATGACCTCACTCTTATCTGTAGTAATAACACAGGACATGAGCGGAGAGGTGAGGGATTCTGGGAATTATATCACATGACTTCACTCTTAACTCTATACTGTACTCGTCTATAGTGCTGTACTGTCAGAGGGGGTGTTCCTTACTGCCCGGCGATGACGCTGAGCTATGAGGAACGCCCCGAGTACAAGTCTATGAAGGAGAACTGTCAGAGAGGGCGCTCCTCACAACGCAGCTAGACTGTCAGGAACGCCCTTCTGACGGTGAACCCTGAAACTAAGACTCCCGATATCTCCAGCCCTGGGGCACATACCGGGAAAGCCGGCAGTGCACTGAATTCAGCGTGCTGTCGGCTTTCTAGCGGTATGTAAAACAGCATATACATGAGGACGTGAAAGGTCATCTTTAAGGCTTCCAGTGTGAGCCATAGAAGGGGATCTTCTCTGGAGTGGAAGAGAGCTAGCTGTGGCATTTGGGCTCAATGGTAGTATCTGGTTATGCTAGGGGATTTTTTTGTACATAGCTGCTGTGACAACTTGGGGGGGATTAGTCTCAAAATGGCGGCAGACTCCTGATCCGGACAGCGGTGGTTCGTGGTACTGGGCGCCGGATAGATAGCGCTCAGACGGTCCAAGTGTAAAAAATAAACGGGCTTTATTCAGCTTACATGCAACATAACAAAACAACAAAAATCTAGGCCACAGTTAGAGCGCTAACTGACTCCTTGAGCCCCTAACTAGCCTGACTACTGCTCAGCATCAGTAACAGTCCTCTGTGGACCCCAGCTCTTCTGGGACAGAGCCTCTCCCTCTGTCCAGCTGGTCCACCATCTCCTGCTTCCTGCAGAATACTCCAGCCTTCTGGAGTTAGGCGCCCCACCCAAAGGCGTGGCTGAGAGCCTTTTCTGGCCTGGGCCTGGGTCGCTCAATAGCGCCCTCTGGTTCACATACTCACACTGCACACGACGGAATTGTTTTAAGCCCCTTCCCGCCACGGTCTGTTTTTGGCTTTTTCACTTTATTTTACTTCCCACTTTCCAAAAGTCATAAAATTTCTTATTTTTCCATTCAAAAGATGTATGAGGGCTTATTATTTGCAGGACAAATTGTACCTCATAATGGTACCCTTTAATATAACGTACGATGTACTCGGAAGCACAGCAACTTTAGCAAGTTCGATGTCAGGTATGTCCCAATGAAGCCAAGGTCAGACATCTTGTCCGTCATCTCCATCCTTGTTGCTTGTCACTTGGCTCTAGCACTACGGGGGTCAAAGTTCTACTTTGGTTCCTCATAATTTGTAAGCTCTTGCGAGCAGGGCCATTATACCTATTGTTTGGTGTATTATTTAGTTACATTGTAATATCTCATATTGTCTGTTCATGTCCCCTCTGATTTGTACAGTGCTGCGGAATATGTTGGTGCTATATAAATAAAATTATTACTCTTCTCTCTTTGGCTGTTTCTGATTTTGCTCCAGCTTCATCACACTTATCTTTTTGCCTCCTGTTTTTACTTCTTGTCTTGTTTACAGACTCCGCCTACCATCTAATCCTCTGGAATGGTTTCTGTTTATTTTTCCAACTAAAACTATTTGCTTTGTCCTGACTACGACTACAATCTGCTCTAATACCTGCCTTCAGTCAGACTTCTATTCCACTGCCACTAAATATGAGCCATGGCCTGAGGATCTTCATGCAAAGTCCAAAGCTCCTTGAGGGAAACAAGGGTGAAGACCAGGGGGCTCTTTTAGACTCAGTAGCCAGTTTAGTCTGATCTTGGTATGGCACATTCAGTTATCAGGTATGTGACAATGCTTTATATAGGTGATGATTTATTTTTCCCAAGAAAAAAAAGTGCAAGAGAATCACCTGTCTCTGTGACTAACAACAGCTGCATGGCACGTAAAGGACTGCTTGTGTCAGCACAGGAACGTATGGATCACAGAGGGGAAGAAGGGAGACACACAGAGAGGAATCCACAGCTTTTCTAGTTATTACAGTGCACATGGCCAGTACTGTCAGGAAGGGGTATGAAATCCAGCCAGCAACATGGTCCCTTTAATAAATAGAGATATGACATAAGTCTTAGATGTCCTGTTACAATCGCTGCTTGGGGTTGCACCAAGTCGATGGGGGGATAACTTCCTGGTCGGTAGCCTGATCACTGGGATCTTCACTGATCTCCTGAGAGTCTCAATCCCCTGTCCTGGTGGAGCAGCAAGCTGGACACGCACACTGCTGCTCCATTCATTCATTATCGGAGAGTCGAGGATAGCCAGGCATGCCGATCCATCAGGACAGAAGAATGGGAGCCCTGTTCAGTGAATCTGTGGGGGGCCAAGACCCCGACTGATCAGGAAGTTATACCCATCCTATTAATAGGTGATAACATAAAATCTTGGTTCAATGCCCTTGATGCGGGGACATGGTCCACTTTCTTCACGAAGATCTGATCTGAGCAATATCACAATCGAACGTCTATATTTCTACTGTGTATCACTTTTCTGATGGCCAAACAGCTCCGATTTCTGGGGAACTCATTTATCCACCTCTGAACGTGGAAAAAGCTTCTCCCCTGTATGAATTTTAAGGTGTCCAACAAGGCCGGCTTTCTGGGTAAAGCCTTTCCCACACTCTGAACATGAAAATGGCTTCTCGAGTTTGTGTATTCTCTGGTGTCTAACAAGATAGGATTTCTGAATAAAACAGTTCCCACATTCTGAACATGAGAATGGCTTCTCCCCTGTATGAATTCTCTGATGCTGAACTAGGCCAGATTTTTTAGTAAAACATTTCCCGCATTCACAACATAAAAATGGCCTCTCCCCTGTGTGAATTCTCTGATGATCAACAAGATCTGACTTCTGAGTGAAACATTTCTCACATTCGGAACATGAGAAGAGCTTGTGCCCCGTGTGAATTCTCTGGTGTCTAACAAGAAATGATCTCTGAGTGTAACAGTTCCTACATTCTGAACAGGAAAATGGCCTCTCCCCCGTGTGAATCTTCTGATGGTGGACTAGGCGCGACTTCTTGTTAAAGCATTTCCCACATTCTGAACATGAGTATGGCTTCTCTCCTGTGTGAATTATCTGATGCTGAACTAGAATTGATTTCTGAGAAAAACATTTCCCACATTCTGTACATGAATATGGCTTCTCTCCTGTGTGAATTCTCTGGTGCCCCAAAAGATTTGTTTTATTGGCAAAATGTTTCCCACAATCCAGACAGGAATATGGCTTCTCCCCTGTGTGGAACCTCCCATGCTTAACCACATCTGATTTCTTTGCAAAACATTTACCACATTCGGAACATGAAAAAGGCTTCTCCCCCGTGTGAATTCTCTGATGTTTAACAAGGTTTGATTTGTTAGCGAGACATTTTCCACATTCTTGGCAGGGGATCGGCCTCTCCCCTTTGTGAATTTTCTGGTGATGAAAAAGATTAGATTTCCGAGTAAAAGATTTCCCACATAGTGCACATGGAAACTTCATCAAAGCGTTATGACTCTTCAGATAACAATGACTGGCTTTGTGAAGAAGATATTTCTGACATTCAGAAGACTGAGAGTCCTTGATATCTATCGATGTCCTCTGATAAATTAGAAGACTTGCTTCTTTTGTAAAATTCTCCAATTGGAATCTAGTCATTAATTCCTGTCCGCTACGTTCTCTGACTATATCTATTCTATGAGAAGACGGTCGCTCCTGGTTAGAAGGATGAGGTGACAGATCTCGGCTGTTGCGTCCTGGGTACATCATTGGTGCCATGGTCTCTTCTGGAGAATACCGAGTGATATTCTCTACTTCTACGTCACAGTATGGTGAGCTGAAGAGATTCCCCTTCAATTCCTTCCTGTGGCCCTCTGGGGGAATAAAATATAGTTTTATGTTTTTATGCATCCTCGTGAAGAATGACAGAATGATGATCCTATATGATGTCTCCTCACAATGCAGAGTCTCAGTGTATCCTATATGATGTCTCCTCACAGTGCAGAGTCTCAGTGTATCCTATATGATGTCTCCTCACAATGCAGAGTCTCAGTGTATCCTATATGATGTCTCCTCACAGTGCAGAGTCTCAGTGTATCCTATATGATGTCTCCTCACAATGCAGAGTCTCAGTGTATCCTATATGATGTAATCTCACAATGCAGAGTTTCAGTGTATCCTATATGATGTCTCCTCACAGTGCAGAGTCTCAGTGTATCCTATATGATGTCTCCTCACAATGCAGAGTCTCAGTGTATCCTATATGATGTCTCCTCACAGTGCAGAGTCTCAGTGTATCCTATATGATGTCTCCTCACAATGCAGAGTCTCAGTGTATCCTATATGATGTAATCTCACAATGCAGAGTCTCAGTGTATCCTATATGATGTAATCTCACAATGCAGAGTTTCAGTGTATCCTATATGATGTCTCCTCACAGTGCAGAGTCTCAGTGTATCCTATATGATGTCTCCTCACAATGCAGAGTCTCAGTGTATCCTATATGATGTCTCCTCACAGTGCAGAGTCTCAGTGTATCCTATATGATGTCTCCTCACAATGCAGAGTCTCAGTGTATCCTATATGATGTAATCTCACAATGCAGAGTCTCAGTGTATCCTATATGATGTCTCCTCACAATGCAGAGTCTCAGTGTATCCTATATGATGTCTCCTCACAATGCAGTCTCAGTGTATCCTATATGATGTCTCCTCACAATGCAGAGTCTCAGTGTATCCTATATGATGTCTCCTCACAGTGCAGAGTCTCAGTGTATCCTATATGATGTCTCCTCACAGTGCAGAGTCTCAGTGTATCCTATATGATGTCTCCTCACAGTGCAGAGTCTCAGTGTATCCTATATGATGTCTCCTCACAGTGCAGAGTCTCAGTGTATCCTATATGATGTCTCCTCACAGTGCAGAGTCTCAGTGTATCCTATATGATGTCTCCTCACAGTGCAGAGTCTCAGTGTATCCTATATGATGTCTCCTCACAGTGCAGAGTCTCAGTGTATCCTATATGATGTCTCCTCACAGTGCAGAGTCTCAGTGTATCCTATATGATGTCTCCTCACAGTGCAGAGTCTCAGTGTATCCTATATGATGTCTCCTCACAATGCAGTCTCAGTGTATCCTATATGATGTCTCCTCACAATGCAGAGTCTCAGTGTATCCTATATGATGTCTCCTCACAGTGCAGAGTCTCAGTGTATCCTGTATGATGCGATCTCACAATGCAGAGTCTCAGTGTATCCTATATGATGTCTCCTCACAATGCAGAGTCTCAGTGTATCCTATATGATGTCTCCTCACATTGCAGAGTCTCAGTGTATCCTATATGATGTCTCCTCACAGTGCAGAGTCTCAGTGTATCCTATATGATATCTCCTCACAGTGCAGAGTCTCAATGTATCCTGTATGATGCGATCTCACAATGCAGAGTCTCAGTGTATCCTATATGATGTCTCCTCACAATGCAGAGTCTCAGTGTATCCTATATGATGTCTCCTCACAATGCAGAGTCTCAGTGTATCCTATATGATGCGATCTCACAATGCAGAGTCTCAGTGTATCCTATATGATGTAATCTCACAATGCAGAGTCTCAGCGTATCCTATATGATGTCTCCACACAGTACAGAGTCTCAGCGTATCCTATATGATGTCTCCACATAGTGCAGAGTCTCAGTGTATCCTATATGATGTCTCCTCACAGTGCAGAGTCTCAGTGTATCCTATATGATGTCTCCTCACAATGCAGAGTCTCAGCGTATCCTATATGATGTCTCCTCACAATGCAGAGTCTCAGTGTATCCTATATGATGTCTCCTCACAGTGCAGAGTCTCAGTGTATCCTATATGATGTCTCCTCACAATGCAGAGTCTCAGTGTATCCTATATGATGTAATCTCACAATGCAGAGTCTCAGTGTATCCTATATGATGTCTCCTCACAATGCAGAGTCTCAGTGTATCCTATATGATGTCTCCTCACAATGCAGTCTCAGTGTATCCTATATGATTTCTCCTCACAATGCAGAGTCTCAGTGTATCCTATATGATGTAATCTCACAATGCAGAGTCTCAGTGTATCCTATATGATGTCTCCTCACAGTGCAGAGTCTCAGTGTATCCTATATGATGTCTCCTCACAATGCAGAGTCTCAGTGTATCCTATATTATGTAATCTCACAATGCAGATTCTCAGTGTATCCTATATGATGTCTCCTCACAATGCAGAGTCTCAGTGTATCCTATATGATGTCTCCTCACAGTGCAGAGTCTCAGCGTATCCTATATGATGCGATCTCACAGTGCAGAGTCTCAGTGTATCCTATATGATGCAATCTCACAATGCAGAGTCTCAGTGTATCCTATATGATGTCTCCTCACAATGCAGTCTCAGTGTATCCTATATGATGTCTCCTCACAATGCAGTCTCAGTGTATCCTATATGATGTCTCCTCACAGTGCAGAGTCTCAGCGTATCCTATATGATGCGATCTCACAGTGCAGTCTCAATGTATCCTATATGATGCAATCTCACAATGCAGAGTCTCAGTGTATCCTATATGATGTCTCCTCACAATGCAGAGTCTCAGTGTATCCTATATGATGCGATCTCACAATGCAGAGTCTCAGTGTATCCTATATGATGTAATCTCACAATGCAGATTCTCAGTGTATCCTATATGATGTCTCCTCACAATGCAGAGTCTCAGTGTATCCTATATGATGTATCCCTCACAGTGCAGAGTCTCAGTGTATCCTATATGATGTGATCTCACAATGTAGAGTCTCAGTGTATCCTATATGATGTCTCCTCACAGTGCAGAGTCTCAGTGTATCCTATATGGTGTAACCTCACAGTGCAGAGTCTCACTGTATCCTATATGATGTCTCCTCACAGTGCAGAGTCTCAGCGTATCCTATATGATTTAACTAAACATGGCAGAGACTTCATGTATCCTGTGTGAGGAAACTTCTGTCTGCCTCTCCTGCCTCGTGCTTATAGGTTTTTCCCTGTCATCAAATACAAGCAGGAGGAAGAGGAGAGGTATAGAGTGTGTGACAGAGATGAGAGCAGGGTGATGTGTCAAGTAAAAAATTATATACAGGAGATTCTGCACACAGCACAAACAGATAGCAGAAACAGGCAATCTGAGTCAGGGGAGATTTGCAATTCTATTAATATTCATTACAGGGAAAATATGATGAATTGGATCCTGGCCTTATATTCGCATCCCTCGGCACAGGTTAGAGTCAATGGTTTGCTTTCCCAATCCTTTCCCATTGCTAATGGTACTAGGTAGGGTTGCCCCTTGTCGCCCTTTATCTTTATCCTGACCTTGGGGCCCTTCCTCAGTCACGTTAGGGCACATCCTGACATTACGGGCGTTACCCACGCTTCCCGTCTTTATAAAGTAGCGGCATATGCCGACGATTTATTGTTTTTTCTCTCGTCCCCTCATGTCTCCCTTCCCTGCCTGATGTCCTCCTTCCAGGATTACTCCCAGCTTTCCAATTTTAAGATTAACTTTTCCAAATCGGAGGCGCTTAATGTGACTCTATCTCCTTCCAAGGTCTCCTCACTGAGCCAATCCTTTCCCTTCCGCTGGTCGACCTGTGCTCTAAAATACTTAGGTGTTCATCTCACACCCGATCCGAAAGACCTCTTCCGGCACAATTTCCCACCCGCTTTGGCGTCCATTCGTGCCGATTGTAATAGATGGACAGCTGGGACATTCACTTGGTTTGGGAGGTGCGCAATCTTTAAAATGAATATCCTACCACGTCTTCTTTACCTCATGCAGACTTTGCCCATTCATATCCCTTCCTCTTTTTTTCAGACTCTTTCCTCCATCCAACTGGCATTCATCTGGTTGGGCAAACTGGCAAGAGTTAGTAGGTCCCTCCTTTTTCGCCCCAAGAATTGTGGTGGCTTATCCCTTCCTGACTTAAAGTCATATTATCTCGCTGCTCACCTGGCCTGGATAGTTGACTGGTGTAGACATAGTTCTATTAAACCCTGGGTTTACATCGAGCAAGCATTTTCTACGGTTTCATTGCAAACGGCCCCTTGGCTTGAGCCCTCTCTATTGTCAGCCCTCCGTTCCCACCCCACCATTGGCCCTACGCTCAACATCTGCTCCAGACGTCTGATCCGCTCCCACTTCCTCACTCTGGATTCGTCATTTTACCCCATCTTGGGGAATCCCAGGTTTCCTTCGGGAATCTCTGATAGGGTATTCCGCAACTGGCGTGGGATCTACCGTGTATGTCACCTCCAAAGTGACTCCAGTTGGTGGACGACGCTGGTTACCCCGGTCTGGACTGACATACCCCCTCTTGCACCTGGCGCAATATGCAGCTTCGTCACTTTATGAACTCACTCCCGGCCCCGACTGAATTTAGGTCAGAACTGACATTTTTGGAACGCATCTGCGTGGGTGACAGTCTCCAGCGCCATTCCCTCTCAGTCATTTACAAGCTAATGATTGAGCCTCCTCATGGTTCTGTTCCCCCCTTTATGTTGAAATGGGAAGCGGATCTGTCTCTCTCTCTCCCAGGAACAAAGAGAACGTATTTTCGAACTCACACATGGGGCTTCTGTCAGCTCCCGCTACCAGGAAGCCAGTTTTAAGATCTTGTCCCGATGGTATAGGGTCCCCGCAAAGCTACATATGCTTTACCCGCAGGTCTCCCCGATGTGCTGGAGGTGTGGGCAAGAGGAGAGCGACATGCTTCATGTCTTCTGGTCCTGTTCTTTCCTCGTTTTGGGATGGTGTTAAGCGGATAATTTTGCAAATTACTGAGACGTTTCATCAGTTGGGCCCTGCTTTATTTCTACTTCATCACTGCGAGTCTCCGGTGCGTGTATACAGGCGCTCGCTACTCTGTTTTTTGGTCCTCGCGGCCCGAGCTTGCATTCCGCAATTGTGGAAGCGAGTGGAGCCTCCTCCTCTCTCCCTCTGGATTCTGAAGGTCAATGAGATTATTCGCATGGAAAACCTCACTTCCTTCCTGCATGACACAGGTGAAGCCTTTAACAAAACTTGGTTTTACTGGTTGGAATTCCAATGCACTGCAGAGTATCAGACGCTTCTGGACTCTGGGCCCCCTCCCAGGCTTGAACGCTGGACTTTGAGCTCTGAGCATAGTCTCCCACCTTTAGCATTTGTCCTACCACTGTATTTATTTCTACACCTGACCTTACATAGTGAACTTCAGGTCCGTCTACTGTGGCCCAGACACGTGTTGTCCTCCAGGCCTCCCTCAAGGCCCACACATGGTATGTTACCCTGTTCACTCCCCCGTTACCCTCTCTGCCTGACCAATACCCCCTCTCCTTTTTTTTTTTTATCTTTTCCCTCCTCTTCCTCTTTCTCTCTCTGCTCCTCTTCCCTCCCCTCTCCACTCTTTTCTCATCTTCTTCTAATTAATGTTTATGTTGCCTTGCTGACTGTGGACGTCTTGGGGTCCCCTTTGGTGGCTCTGGTCTGCATTGTTTGTATTTCTGGTCTGCTGTTTTAGGTTGTTTATTCGTAAAAATTCAATAAAATATTTGAATTGAAAATATATTCATTACAGGGACTCACCCACGCCTGTGGAGTTGGAGTTGTGGCCAGAAAAATGACACTGCTAGGATATTACTGGTGAAATCCCATTATCTTTGAAACAACCTGATGGGCTATTACTTTACATTCCTTAAACCTGTGTCTCAGCTCTGTATGTGAGCGGGCACGTCATGTGACATGTCTATGTCTATATTTAGAGGTCACATCTCACCTGGGCTGATATGTACAGGGATCTCCTCCTCCTTACACTGCAGATCTCTCACTCCATACAGCTCTTCATCTCCATCCATAACTTCAACTTTAATATCAACCAGATCTTCATCCTGTTTCACCACATGGATCACATCAACTTACAACTCACCACCTATCTGAAGACATCAGGCAGAACATTGTGGATGTAAATCGGATCTGTCAGCTTATAACACTCTGCTGTGTGTGCAAGGGCATGAGATGACACATCTACAGGTCCGCACTGATGGCAGCCACAATGGTGAAAAAATAAACTGTTCTGTATGGCGGCAAGCAATGCTCTAAGAATACACAGGCCTCATAGCCCGAGTCAGGTGTACTCATGAGCAGAGAGCTAATAATAATAATAATAACCTCAACATCACTCCACCCCTCAGTATGGAGAGTGACAGGTTGTTGTGTCCATACACAGCACAACATCAGGACAACGCCATATACCTGGGCTACAGGACACAGACTGAACACTAAGGGGGGTTGATGAGACCCCATCTACCTGATAATCCTGTAGGACATTCTGATCATCCTGTAGGACATGATCTTCCTCTGGACAATCCCGGGAATACAGAGGACTGGGACATCTCCCCGGTGGGTTTCTCTCACTGGATCCATCTGTAGGACACACACAGTGACTGAATACATTGTGTATATGTGATGGTCAGATGATGAGGGAGATCTAGGGGCCCCTCCATACTGCTCTCTACCATCACTCCTCTTACCTGGTGATGTGAGGGTCTGGTGGTCGTCCATCATGACCTCCTTGTACAGATCCTTGTGTCCTTCTAAATACTCCCACTCCTCCATGGAGAAATAGACGGTGACATCCTGACACCTTATAGGAACCTGACAACACAATGATACAGTCCTCATCATCCAGACACATCATCCCTTGTGTTACTGTCTAATGTCCCAGCATTCCCAGCAGCGCTCACCTCTCCAGTCAGCAGCTCAATCATCTTGTTGGTGAGCTCCAGGATCTTCTGCTCGTTGTTGCTCTCAGGTATCTGTGAGTGAGGTGGAGGCTCCATGATGGGGCTCCGGCTCCATCCTCCTGACACACAGGGACGACTGCTGGGGGCCATACACTTATCAGATGTCTTCTTCACTACTGTGTAGTCCTGAGTATGGAGAGACCCTGATAAATATCACTATATACATTCCCAGAATCTCTTCAGTAAGTTTCCGGCTTTGTCTTGATGTCAGATAATATAATTCTCACCTCGCCGGTCAGGAGGTAGACGATCTCCAAGGTGATTTTTAGGATACCTTCAGTCATCTCTGTTCGGTCTCTCTCCATCCCTGAGGGGTTGGTCACTGACAGGACCATTGTCCATGCAGCAGAGACTGAGACGTGACTAAGAATAAAAGACAAGATATCCCACATGAATGTAATGTGATTCACAAACTGCTGAAAAAAACGGGCTTAAAGGGGAAGTCCTGTTATGGACACATCCCTTATCCACAGGACAGGAGCCCCAGAGATCAACAGGAAGACAGGGAACAGAAAGCCCCCTAAAGCCTCCCAGTGAATGGAGCACCACTGCACTTGTGTAACCAGCACTCTATTCACACGGAAGTTACTTATCCTACTACATCCTGTATTATACTCCAGAGCTGCGCTCACTATTCTGCTGGTGCAGTCACTGTGTACATACATTACATGACTTATCCTGTATTATACTCCAGAGCTGCACTCACTATTCTGCTGGTGCAGTCCCTGTGTACATACATTACATTACTTATCCTGTACTGATCCTGAATTACATCCTGTATTATACTCCAGAGCTGCGCTCACTATTCTGCTGGTGCAGTCACTGTGTACATACATTACATTACTTATCCTGTACTGATCCTGAGCTACATCCTGTATTATACTCCAGAGCTGCGCTCACTATTCTGCTGGTACAGTCACTGTGTACATACATTACATTACTTATCCTGTACTGATCCTGAGTTACATCCTGTATTATACTCCAGAGCTGCGCTCACTATTCTGCTGGTGCAGTCACTGTGTACATACATTACATTACTTATCCTGTACTGATCCTGAGTTACATCCTGTATTATACTCCAGAGCTGCGCTCACTATTCTGCTGGTGCAGTCACTGTGTACATACATTACATGACTTATCCTGTATTATACTCCAGAGCTGCGCTCATTATTCTGCTGGTGCAGTCACTGTGTACATACATTACATTACTTATCCTGTACTGATCCTGAGTTACATCCTGTATTATACTCCAGAGCTGCGCTCACTATTCTGCTGGTGCAGTCACTGTGTACATACATTACATTACTTATCCTGTACTGATCCTGAGTTACATCCTGTATTATACTCCAGAGCTGCACTCACTATTCTGCTGGTGCAGTCACTGTGTACATACATTACATTACTTATCCTGTACTGATCCTGAGTTACATCCTGTATTATACTCCAGAGCTGCACTCACTATTCTGCTGGTGCAGTCACTGTGTACATACTGTACATTACTTATCCTCTACTGATCCTGAGTTACATCCTGTATTATACTCCAGAGCTGCGCTCACTATTCTGCTGGTGCAGTCACTGTGTACATACATTACATGACTTATCCTGTATTATACTCCAGAGCTGCACTCACTATTCTGCTGGTGCAGTCCCTGTGTACATACATTACATTACTTATCCTGTACTGATCCTGAATTACATCCTGTATTATACTCCAGAGCTGCGCTCACTATTCTGCTGGTGCAGTCACTGTGTACATACATTACATTACTTATCCTGTACTGATCCTGAGCTACATCCTGTATTATACTCCAGAGCTGCGCTCACTATTCTGCTGGTACAGTCACTGTGTACATACATTACATTACTTATCCTGTACTGATCCTGAGTTACATCCTGTATTATACTCCAGAGCTGCGCTCACTATTCTGCTGGTGCAGTCACTGTGTACATACATTACATTACTTATCCTGTACTGATCCTGAGTTACATCCTGTATTATACTCCAGAGCTGCGCTCACTATTCTGCTGGTGCAGTCACTGTGTACATACATTACATGACTTATCCTGTATTATACTCCAGAGCTGCGCTCATTATTCTGCTGGTGCAGTCACTGTGTACATACATTACATTACTTATCCTGTACTGATCCTGAGTTACATCCTGTATTATACTCCAGAGCTGCGCTCACTATTCTGCTGGTGCAGTCACTGTGTACATACATTACATTACTTATCCTGTACTGATCCTGAGTTACATCCTGTATTATACTCCAGAGCTGCACTCACTATTCTGCTGGTGCAGTCACTGTGTACATACATTACATTACTTATCCTGTACTGATCCTGAGTTACATCCTGTATTATACTCCAGAGCTGCACTCACTATTCTGCTGGTGCAGTCACTGTGTACATACTGTACATTACTTATCCTCTACTGATCCTGAGTTACATCCTGTATTATACTCCAGAGCTGCGCTCACTATTCTGCTGGTGCAGTCACTGTGTACATACATTACATGACTTATCCTGTATTATACTCCAGAGCTGCACTCACTATTCTGCTGGTGCAGTCCCTGTGTACATACATTACATTACTTATCCTGTACTGATCCTGAGTTACATCCTGTATTATACTCCAGAGCTGCACTCACTATTCTGCTGGTGCAGTCACTGTGTACATACATTACATGACTTATCCTGTATTATACTCCAGAGCTGTGCTCACTATTCTGCTGGTACAGTCACTGTGTACATACATTACATTACTTATCCTGTACTGATCCTGAGTTACATCCTGTATTATACTCCAGAGCTGCGCTCACTATTCTGCTGGTGCAGTCACTGTGTACATACATTACATGACTTATCCTGTATTATACTCCAGAGCTGCGCTCACTATTCTGCTGGTACAGTCACTGTGTACATACATTACATTACTTATCCTGTACTGATCCTGAGTTATATCCTGTATTATACTCCAGAGCTGAACTCACTATTCTGCTGGTGCAGTCACTGTGTACATACATTACATTACTTATCCTGTACTGATCCTGAGTTATATCCTGTATTATACTCCAGAGCTGCGCTCACTATTCTGCTGGTGCAGTCACTGTGTACATACATTACATTACTTATCCTGTACTGATCCTGAGTTATATCCTGTATTATACTCCAGAGCTGCACTCACTATTCTGCTGGTGCAGTCACTGTGTACATACATTACATGACTTATCCTGTATTATACTCCAGAGCTGCACTCACTATTCTGCTGGTGCAGTCACTGTGTACATACATTACATTACTTATCCTGTACTGATCCTGAGTTACATCCTGTATTATACTCCAGAGCTGCGCTCACTATTCTGCTGGTGCAGTCACTGTGTACATACATTACATTACTTATCCTGTACTGATCCTGAGTTATATCCTGTATTATACTCCAGAGCTGTGCTCACTATTCTGCTGGTGCAGTCACTGTGTACATACATTACATTACTTATCCTGTACTGATCCTGAGTTATATCCTGTATTATACTCCAGAGCTGCACTCACTATTCTGCTGGTACAGTCACTGTGTACATACATTACTTATCCTGTATTATACTCCAGAGCTGCACTCACTATTCTGCTGGTGCAGTCACTGTGTACATACATTACATTACTTATCCTGTACTGATCCTGAGTTACATCCTGTATTATACTCCAGAGCTGCGCTCACTATTCTGCTGGTGCAGTCACTGTGTACATACATTACATTACTTATCCTGTACTGATCCTGAGTTATATCCTGTATTATACTCCAGAGCTGCGCTCACTATTCTGCTGGTGCAGTCACTGTGTACATACATTACATTACTTATCCTGTACTGATCCTGAGATACATCCTGTATTATACTCCAGAGCTGCGCTCACTATTCTGCTGGTGCAGTCACTGTGTACATACATTACATTACTTATCCTGTACTGATCCTGAGTTACATCCTGTATTATACTCCAGAGCTGCACTCACTATTCTGCTGGTACAGTCACTGTGTACATACATTACTTATCCTGTATTATACTCCAGAGCTGCACTCACTATTCTGCTGGTGCAGTCACTGTGTACATACATTACATTACTTATCCTGTACTGATCCTGAGTTACATCCTGTATTATACTCCAGAGCTGCGCTCACTATTCTGCTGGTGCAGTCACTGTGTACATACATTACATTACTTATCCTGTACTGATCCTGAGTTATATCCTGTATTATACTCCAGAGCTGCGCTCACTATTCTGCTGGTACAGTCACTGTGTACATACATTACATTACTTATCCTGTACTGATCCTGAGATACATCCTGTATTATACTCCAGAGCTGCACTCACTATTCTGCTGGTGCAGTCACTGTGTACATACATTACATTACTTATCCTGTACTGATCCTGAGTTATATCCTGTATTATACTCCAGAGCTGCACTCACTATTCTGCTGGTACAGTCACTGTGTACATACATTACTTATCCTGTATTATACTCCAGAGCTGCACTCACTATTCTGCTGGTGCAGTCACTGTGTACATACATTACATTACTTATCCTGTACTGATCCTGAGTTACATCCTGTATTATACTCCAGAGCTGCGCTCACTATTCTGCTGGTGCAGTCACTGTGTACATACATTACATTACTTATCCTGTACTGATCCTGAGTTATATCCTGTATTATACTCCAGAGCTGCGCTCACTATTCTGCTGGTGCAGTCACTGTGTACATACATTACATTACTTATGCTGTACTGATCCAGAGTTACATCCTGTATTATACTCCAGAGCTGCGCTCACTATTCTGCTGGTGCAGTCACTGTGTACATACATTACATTACTTATGCTGTACTGATCCTGAGTTACATCCTGTATTATACTCCAGAGCTGCGCTCACTATTCTGCTGGTGCAGTCACTGTGTACATACATTACATTACTTATCCTGTACTGATCCTGAGTTATATCCTGTATTATACTCCAGAGCTGCGCTCACTATTCTGCTGGTGCAGTCACTGTGTACATACATTACATTACATATCCTGTACTGATCCTGAGTTATATCCTGTATTATACTCCAGAGCTGCGCTCACTATTCTGCTGGTGCAGTCACTGTGTACATACATTACATTACTTATGCTGTACTGATCCAGAGTTACATCCTGTATTATACTCCAGAGCTGCGCTCACTATTCTGCTGGTGCAGTCACTGTGTACATACATTACATTACTTATCCTGTACTGATCCTGAGTTACATCCTGTATTATACTCCAGAGCTGCGCTCACTATTCTGCTGGTGCAGTCACTGTGTACATACATTACATTACTTATCCTGTACTGATCCTGAGATACATCCTGTATTATACTGCAGAGCTGCGCTCACTATTCTGCTGGTGCAGTCACTGTGTACATACATTACATTACTTATCCTGTACTGATCCTGAGTTACATCCTGTATTATACTCCAGAGCTGCGCTCACTATTCTGCTGGTACAGTCACTGTGTACATACATTACATTACTTATCCTGTACTGATCCAGAGTTACATCCTGTATTATACTCCAGAGCTGCGCTCACTATTCTGCTGGTACAGTCACTGTGTACATACATTACATTACTTATCCTGTACTGATCCTGAGTTACATCCTGTATTATACTCCAGAGCTGCGCTCACTATTCTGCTGGTGCAGTCACTGTGTACATACATTACATGACTTATCCTGTATTATACTCCAGAGCTGCGCTCACTATTCTGCTGGTGCAGTCACTGTGTACATACATTACATTACTTATGCTGTACTGATCCTGAGTTACATCCTGTATTATACTCCAGAGCTGCGCTCACTATTCTGCTGGTGCAGTCACTGTGTACATACATTACATGACTTATCCTGTATTATACTCCAGAGCTGCGCTCACTATTCTGCTGGTACAGTCACTGTGTACATACATTACATTACTTATCCTGTATTATACTCCAGAGCTGCACTCACTATTCTGCTGGTGTAGTCACTGTGTACATACATTACATTACTTATCCTGTACTGATCCTGAGATACATCCTGTATTATACTCCGGAGCTGCACTCACTATTCTGCTGGTACAGTCACTGTGTACATACATTACATTACTTATCCTGTACTGATCCTGAGATACATCCTGTATTATACTCCAGAGCTGCACTCACTATTCTGCTGGTGTAGTCACTGTGTACATACATTACATTACTTATGCTGTACTGATCCAGAGTTACATCCTGTCTTATGCTCCAGAGCTGCGCTCAGTCTTCTGCTGGTTACTTGTCTCAGTGGTGTAGTGTGTACACACTCTGTGGCTATATCTATGGTCTCCGGAGCAGTGAGCCGCCAGTACTGAAGATTAAAGGGATTCTATCATTGCTAAATCGATTTTTATCTAACAGCACATCGTAAGCCTTTAAAAAGGCTACTCCTCTCCTACGTCTCTTTTTTTCATCCGCGCCGCCGTTTTCTTCATTTTTCTTTTTATGCAAATCACTCTTGCATCCTATAGAGTGATTTGCATAATTAGAAAATCAGAAAATTTCAGAAAATGGCGGCACGGATGAAAAAAAGAGACGTAGGAGAGGAGTAGCCTTTTTAAAGGCTTACGATGTGCTGTTAGATAAAAATCAATTTAGCAATGATAGAATCCCTTTAAGGTATCAGGTTAGTCCATTCTCCACGGGGCTGGACTCGCAGTCAGTGAGATAGAGACTCTCCAGCAGAAGGCGCTGTCACATGGACGTCACTGCTATGTGGCAGGGATACACTTTACATACACTGAGCACTCATAGAGTCACTGCCGGCCCATCCCGGAAGTAATATTCTGCTCCGTGACGTCACTTCTGCTCATTACTTCGGCGTCTCACGTCACTATCTCAGGCTCATCACTTACCTCACATAGGTGTTTTAGACGCCAGCACATCCGGGTTAGTGCGTTAATCTCTGCCGATATTTGGATACAGAAACAGAGCCAAAAGAAGTCACGTGGTTTACAGAGCCAATCAGCGGAAGTTACCTCAGACCGGAGAGTATTACTTCCGGGGTGAGCCTGTGACCACTCAGTAAGTGCTCAGAGTGTGATATGTGAGTGAGTGTAGATGGTGCAGAGAGCGGAGGAGGTGTAGTCACAGGACATGGCGGTGTGCGGGGCTGTCATGTCTGATATACACGGTACAACATTATACTACTATGTCTGATATACAGTCACCCTCATATAGTGACCAGATATTACTGTCAGTGCCATGTTATATACAGGAGGGGGCGCAAGAGGAGGCCCAGTGGGTGTACTGCTAATTCTGTCACATGTCAATGTAACCCGCATACCCATACTATACACATGACCACATCATCTGCACCAGCAGAATAGTGAGCACAGCTCTGGAGTATAATACAGGATGTAACTCAGGATCAGTACAGGATAAGTAATGTAATGTATGTACACAGTGACTGCACCATCAGAATAGTGAGTGCAGCTCTGGAGTATAATACAGGATAAGTAATGTAATGTATGTACACAGTGACTGCACCAGCAGAATAGTGAGTGCAGCTCTGGAGTATAATACAGGATGTAACTCAGGATCAGTACAGGATAAGTAATGTAATGTATGTACACGGTGACTGCACCAGCAGAATAGTGAGTGCAGCTCTGGAGTAAAATACAGGATGTAACTCAGGATCAGTACAGGATAAGTAATGTAATGTATGTACACAGTGACTGCACCAGCAGAATAGTGAGTGCAGCTCTGGAGTATAATACAGGATGTAACTCAGGATCAGTACAGGATAAGTAATGTAATGTATGTACACAGTGACTGCACCAGCAGAATAGTGAGTGCAGCTCTGGAGTATAATACAGGATGTAACTCAGGATCAGTACAGGATAAGTAATGTAATGTATGTACACAGTGACTGTACCAGCAGAATAGTGAGCGCAGCTCTGGAGTATAATACAAGATGTAACTCAGGATCAGTACAGGATAAGTAATGTAATGTATGTACACAGTGACTGCACCAGCAGAATAGTGAGCGCAGCTCTGGAATATAATACAGGATGTAACTCAGGATCAGTACAGGATAAGTAATGTAATGTATGTACACAGTGACTGTACCAGCAGAATAGTGAGTGCAGCTCTGGAGTATAATACAGGATAAGTCATGTAATGTATGTACACAGTGACTGCACCATCAGAATAGTGAGTGCAGCTCTGGAGTATAATACAGGATGTAACTCAGGATCAGTACAGGATAAGTAATGTAATGTATGTACACAGTGACTGTACCAGCAGAATAGTGAGTGCAGCTCTGGAGTATAATACAGGATGTAACTCAGGATCAGTACAGGATAAGTAATGTAATGTATGTACACAGTGACTGCACCAGCAGAATAGTGAGTGCAGCTCTAGAGTATAATACAGGATGTAACTCAGGATCAGTACAGGATAAGTAATGTAATGTATGTACACAGTGACTGCACCAGCAGAATAGTGAGCGCAGCTCTGGAGTATAATACAGGATGTAACTCAGGATCAGTACAGGATAAGTAATGTGTGTACACAGTTACTGTACTAGCAGAATAGTGAGCGCAGCTCTGGAGTATAATACAGGATAAGTAATGTAATGTATGTACACAGTGACTGCACCAGCAGAATAGTGAGCGCAGCTCTGGAGTATAATACAGGATAAGTCATGTAATGTATGTACATAGTGACTGTACCAGCAGAATAGTGAGTGCAGCTCTGGAGTATAATACAGGATGTAACTCAGGATCAGTACAGGATAAGTAATGTAATGTATGTACATAGTGACTGTACCAGCAGACTAGTGAGCGCAGCTCTGGGGTATAATACAGGATGTAACTCAGGATCAGTACAGGATAAGTAATGTAATGTATGTACACAGTGACTGTACCAGCAGAATAGTGAGTGCAGCTCTGGAGTATAATACAGGATGTAACTCAGGATCAGTACAGGATAAGTAATGTAATGTACAGTGCTGGCCACAAGTATTGGCACCCCTGCAATTCTGTCAGATAATACTCAGTTTCTTCCAGAAAATGATTGCAATCACAAATGCTTTGGTAATAAGATCTTCATTTATTTTGCTTGCAATGAAAAAACACAAAAGAGAATGAAAAAAAAAGTCAAATCATTGATCATTTTACACAAAACTCCAAAAATGGGCCGGACAAAAGTATTGGCACCCTCAGCCTAATACTTGGTAGCACAACCTTTAGACAAAATAACTGCGAACAACCGCTTCCGGTAAACATCAATGAGTTTCTTACAATGCTCTGCTGGAATTTCTCCAGGTCCCTGAGATTTGAAGGGTGCCTTCTCCAAACTGCCATTTTGAGATCTCTCCACAGGTGTTCTATGGGATTCAGGTCTGGACTCATTTCTGGCCACTTTAGAAGTCTCCAGTGCTTTCTCTCAAACCATTTTCTAGTGCTTTTTGAAGTGTGTTTTGGGTCATTGTCCTGCTGGAAGACCCATGACCTCTGAGGGAGACCCAGCTTTCTCACACTGGGCCCTACATTATGCTGCAAAATTTGTTGGTAGTCTTCAGACTTCATAATGCCATGCACACGGTCAAGCAGTCCAGTGCCAGAGGCAGCAAAGCAACCCCAAAACATCAGGGAACCTCCGCCATGTTTGACTGTAGGGACCGTGTTCTTTTCTTTGAAGGCCTCTTTTTTTTCCCTTTAAACTCTATGGTGATGCCTTTTCCCAAAAAGCTCTACTTTTGTCTCATCTGACCAGAGAACATTCTTCCAAAAAGTTTTTGGCTTTCTCAGGTAAGTTTTGGCAAACTCCAGCCTGGCTTTTTTCTGTCTCTGGGTCAGAAGTGGGGTCTTCCTGGGTATCCTACCATAGAGTCCCTTTTCATTCAGACGCCGACGGATAGTACGGGTTGACACTGTTGTACCCTCGGACTGCAGGGCAGCTAGAACTTGTTTGAATGTTAGTCGAGGTTCTTTAGCCACCATCCGCACAATCTTTCGTTGAAATCTCTCGTCAATTTTTCTTTTCCGTCCACATCTAGGGAGGTTAGCCACAGTGCCATGGGCTTTAAACTTCTTGATGACACTGTGCACGGTAGACACAGGAACATTCAGGTCTTTGGAGATGGACTTGTAGCCTTGAGATTGCTCATGCTTCCTCACAATTTTGCTTCTCAAGTCCTCAGACAGTTCTTTGGTCTTCTTTCTTTTCTCCATGCTCAATGTGGTACACACAAGGGCACAGGACAGAGGTTGAGTCAACTTTAATCCATTTCAACTGGCTGCAAGTGTGATTTAGTTATTGCCACCACCTGTTATGTGCCACAGGTAAGTAACAGGTGCTGTTAATTACACAAATTAGAGAAGCATCACATGATTTTTCAAAGGGTGCCAATACTTTTGTCCACCCCCTTTTTTATGTTTGGTGTGGAATTATATCCAATTTGGCTTTTTGACAATTCTTTTTGTGGTTTTCCATTGACGACAAATTAAATGAAGATATTATTACCAAAGCATTTGTGATTGCAATCATTTTCTGGAAGAAATTGAGTATTATCTGACAGAATTGCAGGGGTGCCAATACTTTTGGCCAGCACTGTATGTACACAGTGACTGCACCAGCAGAATAGTGAGCGCAGCTCTGGAGTATAATACAGGATGTAACTCAGGATCAGTACAGGATAAGTAATGTAATGTATGTACACAGTGACTGTACCAGCAGAATAGTGAGCGCAGCTCTGGAGTATAATACAGGATATAACTCAGGATCAGTACAGGATAAGTAATGGAATGTATGTACACAGTGACTGCACCAGCAGAATAGTGAGTGCAGCTCTGGAGTATAATACAGGATGTAACTCAGGATCAGTACAGGATAAGTAATGTAATGTATGTACACAGGGACTGCACCAGCAGAATAGTGAGTGCAGCTCTGGAGTATAATACAGGATAAGTCATGTAATGTATGTACACAGTGACTGCACCAGCAGAATAGTGAGCGCAGCTCTGGAGTATAATACAGGATGTAGTAGGATAAGTAACTTCCGTGTGAATAGAGTGCTGGTTACACAAGTGCAGTGGTGCTCCATTCACTGGGAGGCTTTAGGGGGCTTTCTGTTCCCTGTCTTCCTGTTTATCTCTGGGGCTCCTGTCCTGTGGATAAGGGATGTGTCCATAACAGGACTTCCCCTTTAAGCCCGTTTTTTTCAGCAGTTTGTGAATCACATTACATTCATGTGGGATATCTTGTCTTTTATTCTTAGTCACGTCTCAGTCTCTGCTGCATGGACAATGGTCCTGTCAGTGACCAACCCCTCAGGGATGGAGAGAGACCGAACAGAGATGACTGAAGGTATCCTAAAAATCACCTTGGAGATTGTCTACCTCCTGACCGGCGAGGTGAGAATTATATTATCTGACATCAAGACAAAGCCGGAAACTTACTGAAGAGATTCTGGGAATGTATATAGTGATATTTATCAGGGTCTCTCCATACTCAGGACTACACAGTAGTGAAGAAGACATCTGATAAGTGTATGGCCCCCAGCAGCCATCCCCGTGTGTCAGGAGGATGGAGCAGGAGCCGGAGTCCCATCATGGAGCCTCCACCTCACTCACTGATACGTGAGAGGAACAACGAGCAGAAGATCCTGGAGCTCACCAACAAGATGGTTGAGCTGCTGACTGGAGAGGTGAGCGCTGCTGGGAATGCTGGGACATTAGACAGTAACACAAGGGATGAGGTGTCTGGATGATGAGGACTGTATCATTGTGTTGTCAGGTTCCTATAAGGTGTCAGGATGTCACCGTCTATTTCTCCATGGAGGAGTGGGAGTATTTAGAAGGACACAAGGATCTGTACAAGGAGGTCATGATAGACGACCACCAGACCCTCACATCACCGGGTAAGAGGATTCGTTTCTTTTAGGAGCCCTCTTCTTCCCTCAGCATGATGAGTATCATTATTGGACTCTTTTAGCCAACTCAGGGAAGATCAAACAAGTACATGGTCAGGATTCCATCAGTCCTTGTGTAAGCTCCTAGGTACTAGTAGTGATGCTGAAGCCTTCAGAATTTTATGTGTAGTGACGTCAATGACATCAAAATGTGTAGTGATGTGTATTCTGGGCTCTCAATATGTCTGCCTTAAGGTAGGTGGACAAAAGATCCACATCTGTTATCATCAGTGACATGAAGTGAAGCCTACAGCAAGGAAACATCCAGATAGTGATAGTGATCTTCTCCTAGTACGTTCTTAGGCTCCTGGGTTATCAGTACAGTGAGCTCTTACCTCCTCTGGCATGTTAGCCCATTTACCGTCAGCTGTCTCCTCCTCTGGCAAGTTAACCCTTTTACCGTCAGCCGCCTCCTCCTCTGCATTTGTAATTAACAGATTATTAAATTGATAAAGTGGTGACTCAGTACACTGACCTCTACTATTGAGCTAATCAGAGCTCAATGCCCCATTTTACCAGTGAGATGCTTGTGCCGCTCACGATTGGCGCCTCCGCCCAGAGAAGTAGTAAGTCTCATAATGCAGTCAAAGCTGATGAGAATTGAGTAGGTTGAACATACTACTGACACTGTCCAATCATAGATGGACATTGAGAGAGCTCAGAATCGCGTCCCCCTTGTCTCGCCCACAACCACCCACTTAACAGTACATAACGTACTGGGCAGCAAAACTAACAGCCCTGATTGTCCGGGAACCGTGGGGGCTAGAGAAAACAAATCCAAGTATAGCGGCAGCTATTACAGGACACAGAAAGCTGGATTTGATGGAGGTGGTGAAAGGTCCATTTAGGCTGAGGCCATATATTGTGGAAAAGCTAAATTTTTTTTTTCCAAGTCAAACCCAGGGATGGCCTCAGAAGGAATGGGAACTATAAAGCAAGCGCATATACTCCTGGCTTTGGTTCCCATATATGCAGCTTTTCTACAATGTGTGGCTTTAGCCTTAATGTGGGTTGTTATTCTGGTGTGAAAGAATGTATAAAACTAAACGCCACTAATAAGTTTTGTATGGACTGGGAGGCTAGCCTTATTACTTAGCATCCGTCTCCGACCCATCCACGCTTTTATGGCTAGGAATATTCAATGTTTCAGGATCTAGTGGAAAATGCTCAGATAAATATTGTGGTAGCCACATGTAATATCTATAGGATTTCATGGTTATTTCTTGTCAATAGATGGATCAAGTGAGAGAAACCCACCGGAGAGATGTCCTAGTCCTCTGTATACCCAGGACTGTCCAGAGGAATATCGCGAGGTCCTATTAGATGACCAGGTAGATGGAGCGGAGGTGGCATCGATCACTATAATATCATCGACCAGACGTGAGACCGCAGTGGTTTTTATAATGATTGGCTTTTGTCTTGTGTGTTTAGGATGAAGATCTGCTGAATATTAAAGTTGAGGTTATAGATGAAGATGAGGAGGTGGATATGACAGCTGACTGGCAGGTCTTCATTGATGGTAAAGAGTAGTATGGAGGACCCATCATCATTATCATTATCATCTGACCATCACATATACACAATGTATTCAGTCACTGTGTGTGTCCTACAGATGGATCCAGTGGGAGAAACCCACCGGAGAGATGTCCAGATGGAAATCCCAGTGCGCCATGTGATCACCAGGTAGGTGAGATTTCCATGGTGTCTTTATCAGATTTCTCCCAATATTTGCCATTTCATTTATACACATTGTCACATCAGGCTGAAGAGCCAAGTGATGTGAAAGTGGAAGTAAAAGAAGAAGAGACAGATGTGGCCGCTGACCCGCAATGTACAGAGGGGGACATCCTTGTAGAGATTAACGCAGGTGAGCAATAAACACAGGAAGGAAATCAGGTCTCTCATGGGGTATTTTCACACAACTGAACTTGGAGTTGATTTTGAGGCAGATCCGGCCAGAATCTGCCTTCTATTGTTGTCAATGGGAGGCAATGCCGACTACTGAAGAAAGAAGTGTCCTGCTCGTTCTTGCCTCGAAGTCCACGGCTGATTCGGCTGTAGAGCCCGCAGCGTGAGACTTCTCCTGGCTACTCCGGTGCTTGAATGGGTTAAAATGACTTTTTTGGCTCTATTATATCAATTTTGTGTGCAAAAAGGTATTAATATGTACATAATCATTATTTAGCTGATGACACTGTATTTTATTTATGTGAAGTATCATGTAGGCTAGATATACACAGCAACTTTGACCGTGACTCCCTTAATGTGTTGCCCTGCAACTCCTTCACCATTGTAAGTGAATAGAGTCACGTTATGACCCGGAGGATGCTGCATGGTGCTTGCAAAAAGATTGAGTACTGTTGGTATTTTATGCAACTAGAAGTGGCAGCATTCTCGGGATCACAATGCGACTACATTCACTTACATTAGTGAAGGAGTTACAGGGTGACACAGCCATCTTTGATTGTGCGACTGGAGTCATGGCCAAAGTCACCAAGTCGCACACTGACTACATGGTAAGTACAGCTGACACCTTCACTCTCCTCATGTCCTGACACCACTGTAGTGCCTTTTTGCTTCTCTAGTGCCATATAAAATAATGAAAACTCTCTTTTCTCTTGACAGATAATTCCTGTAACATCTGGGAGGAAGACATCCGAGTGATTCCAAATAATGACAACGATACTGTGCAAAATTCTTTAGAAGAAAACTTCATTACCTTAAATGTTTATCCAGAACTCAATAGTACAGATCTATCATACGATCAGTCACAGTTCATTACCCCATTTACAGGCCAGAGAGGGGGAAAAACATTTCAATGTGGCGAATGTGGGAAACAATTTACAAAAAACTCAAACCTCTTTATACACAGGAGAATTCACACAGGAGAGAAGCCATATTCCTGCTCAGATTGTGGGAAATGCTTTGCCCGTAAGTCAGGCCTTGATCAGCATGAGAGAAGCCACAAGGGGGAGAAGTTGTTCATGTGTTCAGAATGTGGGAAATGTTTTAGCCGGAAATCGTTCCTTTCCAGACATCAAATTATCCACACCGGGGAGAAACCATTTTCGTGTTCTAAGTGTGGGAAATGCTTTACCCAGAAGCCTTCTCTTGTGGAACATCAGAGAATTCACACTGGAGAGAAGCCATATTCATGTTCTGAATGTGGGAAATGTTTTACCCAAAAATCATCTCTGGTCAAACATCAGAGATTCCACTCGGGGAGAAGCCATATCCATGTTTGGAATGTGAGAAATGTTTTATTACTAAAGCCAAACTCAGGGATCATCAGAGAAGCCACACAGGGGAGAAACCATTTTTATGTTCTGAATGTGGCAAGTATTTTATTACTAAAGCCAAACTTCGAGATCACCAGAGAAGTCACACAGGGGAGAAACCGTTTCCATGTTCTGAATGTGGGAAATGTTTTACACAGAAATCAGATCTTGTTGAACATCGAAGAATACATACGGGGGAGAGGCCATTTTCTTGTTCAGAGTGTGGAAAATGTTTTGTCAGAAAAGTCAAACTAAGGATTCATCAGAGAATTCATACAGGGGAGAAGCCATTTACATGTACAGAATGTGGAAAAAGTTTTACCCAGAAATCCAATCTTGTTAAACACCAGAGAATTCACACAGGAGAGAAGCCATATTCATGTTCAGAATGTGGCAAATGCTTTACCCGGAAATCAGTTCTTGATCAGCATAGGTTCATTCACACAGGTGAAAGGCCGTTTTCATGTTCAGTATGTGGGAAAAGTTTCAGGAATAAATCCAGACTTGTAAGTCATCAGGTTATTCACTTGTATTAGAAAGATTCTGGAGGACAAGCGTGAATGGATCCATGGAGTGTCGGACCGGCCGTCAAGAGTACCAAAAAATCCTCTGGTAGTCTCAGGCCCAATTGTGAAGGTTATTATGGTCTGTTTCTAACCGGTTGTTGGAGGGTGGACTCTCAAACATTTTAAAAGAGACTTGTTTTGATTTCAGGCAGTGAACTTTTCCTCGTATCAGTATTTATACATTTAGACGTGACGCCCATATGACTATAGAAACAAGACATTCGAGGATACTGCGGGCTCCGTACAAGTTTCATACTGATTGGTGGGAAAATGACTGCTAGTATACCTAATTACAGGAAATATTGTTCCTTTTCAGACATGGGATCTACTCTGATCTCCCATGATCCCACTTGGCACACCATGTTTAATATGTGTCTTTGATTTTTTTACTTTATATAAATTTCCTGTTTTCTTATAGGTTGAGCTTTGTTCTGTTACTCTGAAAATGCTTTTTCAACTTACATTTAAAAGAGTGCTCCCACTGTAGCCACTTACCCTCTAGCTCCCAGCATTCACCAGAACAGGGACCCAAAAGTTCTCTGTGTGCTCCATGTCAGTGTAACAGTGGCGTACATGCATGCTCACCACTCCATTCACTTTTATGGGGTGGTAATCTCCAGCAGTTCCTTAGAAGTGAGTAGAGCAGTGGCCATGCATGTGTACAATCGCTTAATTGACATCGAGCACTCATGATCGCTGCCATTGGTCAGACCCCCAATGATCAGACACTTATCTGCTATCCTGTCATTCTAATGAGACATTCCTCTCAGCACCATAAAAATGGTTGTTTATATGCCTTTCCCAGTATATAAAAAAAAAGGCCCCATTGATGATAGAAACAAAGTCCCGGCTCTCAGAACTGCTGATGAGCACAACTATAATGGAGGAGCACACAGGTTCTGTCACTATCTACTGATGAGCAGACGGTACCTGTCACACAGCTATAATGGAGGAGCTCGTAACTACTGATGAGCAGCCAGTACCTGTCACACAGCTGTAATGGAGGAGCTCACGACTACTGTCACTAACTACTGATGCGCAGACAGTACCTGTCACACGGCTATAATGGAGGAGCTCACAACTAATGTCACTACTGATGAGCAGACAGTACCTGACACACGGCTGTAATGGAAAAGATCACAACTACTGTCACTAACTATTGATAAGCAGAAAGTACCTGTCACACAGCTATAATGGAGGAGCTCACAACTACTGTCACTACTGATGAGCAGATAGTACCTGACACATGACTATAATGGAGGAGCTCACAACTACTGTCACTAACTACTGATGAGCAGACATTACCTATCACACAGCTATAATGGAGGAGCTCACAACTACTGTCACTAACTACTGATGAGCAGACAGTACCTGTCACATGGCTATAATGGAAAAGCTCACAACTACTGTCACTACTGATGAGCAGACAGTACCTGTCACATGGCTATAATGGAAAAGCTCACAACTACTGTCACTAACTACTGATGAGCAGACAGTACCTGACACATGGCTATAATGAAGGAGCTCACAACTACTGTCACTAACTACTGAGGAGCAGTCAGTACCTGTCACACAGATATAATGAAGGTGCTCACAACTACTGTCACTAACTACTGATGAGCAGTCAGTACCTGTCACACAGCTATAATGGAGGAGCTCACAACTACTGTCACTAACTACTGATGAGCAGACAGTACCTGTCACACAGCTATAATGGAGGAGCTCACAACTACTGTCACTACTGATGAGCAGACAGTACCTGACACACGGCTGTAATAGAGGAGCTCACGACTACTGTCACTAACTACTGATGAGCAGACAGTCCCTGTCACACGGCTATAATGGAGGAGCTCACAACTACTGTCACTACTGATGAGCAGACAGTACCTGTCACACGGCTATTATGAAGGCGCGCACAACTACTGTCACTACTGATAAGCAGACAGTACCTGACACATGGCTATAATGGAGGAGCTCACAACTACTGTCACTAACTATTGATGAACAGACAGTACCTGTCACACAGCTATAATGGAGGAGCTCACTGTTCAGCTTTTCTTGCTATGTGCCTATAGTTTCTTAAACTATTTAGAGGAATATAGAGAAGTGGATTTACACTACCCCCTGCTGGTAGATATAGTAGTCTCTAGCTGACCATGGCACACTGTGGTGATGCTTCATAGCACAGGAAAGAGAAATATAAACACCAAGATTTTGTCTGATCAGGAGCTTGAGAGAAGCTGGATTGTAGTGATATGAGTGCAGTATGCAGAACACAAGCCTGGAGAATGACAGACAAGCAGGTGAGGGGTGTTGGGATAAAATAAAGTGTTTTGCTGGAGTCTTTAAGTTTTTAATGTTTAAAAGTACAAAAACATATGAATGTGAAGAAGGATCTAGGAGAAATAAGAGAAGGACTCTGCACTCCACCTGCAGAGTGATGTTAAAGGTGATTTCCGTCTTATAAAAAAAAAAAAAAATAACTTAAAAAAATGCAAAGGCCATAAAAAAATAAAATACTAATAGTGTAATCTTAGATAGGCTGTCTGAAAATGTGTCAGAGTGAAGAAATCAGGCGATACCTTTTAGAGGCTAACTGAGTATATTTATAAGTAAGCTTTCAGGAGTACTCGCTCCCTTCATCAGACATGGTGTGATACAAGAACTGAAAATTAACAGATTTTTATACACATGGTTTTCAAAGCATTTTAGAGTCCTTAAAAAAAATTGCAATCTAAGTAGAGAAGTTATTTACAACAGGTCAAAAAAACAGTCTGGAAACTTGTGGTGCGTGACGGAGGGATCAGTAATTCTTGCTGTTATCTGTTTGCTATCAGGAGGTGATTTGTGACCCTCACAGTTCATACATAGTGTGATTTGAAGCTGGCATGAATATTGAGTTCAGTTCATGGTTCAAACATAGTGTGACATGAAGCTGGCATGAATATTAAGGGTCACCATTTTTTTTAAGGACTCTAAAATGCTTTGAAAACCATGTGTATAAAAATCTGTTAATTTTCAGTTCTTGTATCACACCATGTCTGATGAAGGGAGCGAGTACTCCTGAAAGCTTACTTATAAATATACTCAGTTAGCCTCTAAAAGGTATCGCCTGATTTCTTCACTCTTCCACTACTTTCAATGGCTAACACGGTACAACATTATACTACTGAAAATGTGTCAGACACAGATAACAGTGACTGATGCTGGCTGATAAGTCTGGCGTCTCTTTAGGCTGTCAAGTCTAAGTTTTAGACCAGACCCCTAGCCGCCAGTGTCTAGTCGTAACCACTGTAGTAAATCTGGGCCTCAGTTCTCACCTCTTTGATCTCCCAGTGATCCAGGACTAGCTCTCTGACAGTATTCCCATTCTTGGTTTACAAGTAAGCAGAATGTGACCACTGCAGCAAGTCAGTGGCCATGGTAGTCTTGGCCATCATTGAACCACAATGACAGTACTACACTATGTGATGTGACCTCTGCGTCCTGAATGACAGTGCCCGTCAGTGACTAGAATGGGATGTACGGCACATCATCAGTGCAGGTCTACAAAGACCGTCAGTAATCTCTGGGGTGGCGACACTGTTAACTGGATTAAACAGACAATGGGGTGAATTTATTAAAGTTATAGTGACAAAGTTTTGGTGCATGGCTACTTGTGCCAAAAACGTGGTGCTTTGTCCATTTTCCAACCTGCTTGTCAATTTTAAGAAAAGTGGACAGAGCAGGACAGGGATCAAGGCCGGATGTGGACCACTCGATAGAATTACAATTCTGACACAAAGGTGCACTTGCACCAGGCCCTATAAGAGTGGGGCCCCTTGGGACAGCGCGAGACAGTCCAGCAGTCTGCCAAAGTCAATGAGGAAGTCTGCCCTCATAGTTCTGTCAAAGGGTAAGGATTCGACCCGCATTGAGAACTGGAGACCCATAGCGCTTCTCAATGTGGACCGCAAGATTCTGGCAAAGGTACTGTTTAATCGGTTGGTCAAGTTTGCACCCCGGCTCCTTTCGCCGGCTCAGCACTGCTCTGTCCCAGGTCGTAGCACCTTAAGTGCGGTCCTAAGTGTCAGGGAGGCTGTGGAGCAGAGCAGGGCAGGCCGGTGGAAGGGGTACTTGCTGTCCCTAGATCAGGCTAAGGCCTTTGACAGGGTGAACCATGAGTACTTGTGGTCGGTTCTTCTGAGGTACGGCCTACCCGTAGGGTTCATTCGGTGGTTACAGACCTTGTATGCTGGGGCTGAGTCTTTCCCGCTTGTGAATGGTTGGGTTGGTCGTCCTTTTGAGGTGGGGTCAGGTGTCCGACAGGGATGTCCCCGAGCCCGCTCTTATACGTCTTTGCCATTGACCCCCTGGTTAGGCGGATTGATGGTGGGCCGTTGGCGGGTGTCGGGATGGACCTGGAGGGCTCTGGCTCTCCTCTGAGGACAGTGGCTTACGCTGACGATGTCACCATTCTTGTCTCGTCTCGGGAGGAGCTTGAGTGGGTGATGTCTGAGGTGGACGGCTACTCGGAAGCCTCCGGATCAGCCATTAACAGGAGCAAGTGCGAGAGCCTCTGGCTGGGGGAGGGAGAGCCTGTTTTCTCTCTCACGGACTCACTCCCAGAGCCCCAAGAGTCTGCTAAAGTTTTGGGCATCCATTTCGGCCAGGGTGATTACCCGTTCCAAAACTGGGAAGGTAGGCTTAAGGATGTTGCCCAGAGAGTCGACCACTGGAAGGGTTGGTCCTTGACCCTGAGGGAAAGGGTTCACTTTGCCAAAGCTTACCTGCTTCCGTTGATGATTTTTCTAGGCAACGTTTGTGCTTTGCCCGAGTCTTGCTGGAGTAGGGTCTATTGCCTGTTCTTCCAACTGTTATGGGGGAACAGGCTCAACCTAATCAAGAGGGAGGTCACATACCGCACGAGGAGGCTAGGGGGGTTGAATATGGTCAACCCAGTGGTATTTCTCGTAAATACCTTTCTTAAGGCAAACTTACCAAACCACTCTACTGAGTGGGCTCCTCCGTGGGTAGTCTCCTGCCGGGGATGGTTTCGGCCCTTCTTCCAGGAATGGGAGTCAGGAGGGTGAGTGAAAGATCTGCGCACACCACATGAGTATCTCCTGGCTTATGCCTTCCTGGTTCTGAAGGTGATCCGTCGGTGGGGCCTGGGGGCGTGGGAGATCACAACCCAGTCAAGGCGTTTTCTTGACCAGAAGGTTTTGTCGACCCGCTTCCAGGTGTCATTGGCGCTCAAGGATTGCCCAGGAGCAACCTTGGAGGGTGGGTTGAAGTTGTTAAACTGTAAACGGTTGCCTCAGAAATTTTGGGATCTGACCTGGCGCTGCCTTCTGGGAAAGCTATATGTTTGAGGGAACTTGAAGTACAGGAACTCCGACGAACGTGGTTGCCCTCGGGAGGAGTGTGGCAACGTGCTTGAAGAAAGCATGGAGCACTTCCTTCTTCAGTGCCCTTTCAATATAGAGGTTTGTAAATTAGTTGGGGCCTCCACCGGTTGGCTTCGGCTAGCTGGCCTCTCCTACGCCGAGTGGGCCTATGGGGCTTTCAAACACCCGGGTGGGAGGGATTGCCAAACACTTTTCTTAGTGCAGTAGTCAGGTTTCACTTGTGGTCGTCACGGTGCTTAGTCTCGACGCGCAGCAAAGTCCTCCCGGAGGTTGAGGTGGTTAAGAACATTTTGGTGGACCTGGTGAGGGTACGCTCTCGGGAGTACGAGAGGTTGGGTGCTGGGAGGGCTGGGGCCCTTTGGCGGGGCTTCACTTTCTTGGTACCTTAGGAGGGAGGGCCTCTCGTGTCTCTCTTTCCCTGGTGGTGGGCTAGTGTGGCACTTTTAGTCATTTTTGTTTTCATCACCAAATAAGTGTAAGGGGCTTAGGGCGGCCAACCCTAGACCTTCGGGATTTTCTCAGTAGGTGGGGGTGGGGGTCTATAGTCGGGTTATAGCAGTATTAGTATGTCATGTATGCTCTGCATGTGGCCTGTGCGTCTCGTACATGGCTCATGTGTATGACTCTCAAGATTTGCCTTGTGGTCCTGTGCAAGGTCTGTATAAGGCCTACGTGGGCCCATTGTAGGTCATGGTTATATGTATAGTTATGCTTTATGTTACAAATGATGTATGTTCAGTGGTAGTTTGTAAATGTGTGTCCCTATATTTTTTATCCAGAGGGGGTAGGTTTATTTGGGAGGGGGGTTGCTTGGGGGGAGGGGGTTTTCACTGGGAGGTGCGCACCCAAAGCTGGCTCTGGACTAAGTGAGGACACAAAAGGACGTGCGGCGAGGAGTCGCTTTGGGTACTGCCAGCAAATGAACTATGCGGACATGCATGGCATGAGGCGAAATGCTGGTGGAGTTTCCGTTATTGCTACGTTATAGTTAAATATATATGTTTATTTTCGGAAAAAAAAAAAAATATATAGAGAGAGAGTTTTAGCTAGGGTTTCTTTCCTGGGGCTTTCGTTTCTTCTGGTTATAATTATGTGCTTAGTCTGTAGTCTGGTGTGTGTGTGGTATGAATGGTGTGTGATTGGGGGCTGGTTCGTCAAGTCATCATTGTCGTCTTCAAGCTTTCTGGAGAAGAAAGTGATGGGAACAGTTGTTGCAGTTACTGTTTCCTGTATTTATGTTGCTCATGTTTATAACTATGTTATGACTATGTTATGTTCATGTTATGATTATGCAATGTGCATCCTTTGGTTTTCGTTGTTATGTCGGAGTTATTGTTTTTTACAAATTTTAATAAAAAATAGTTCCAGCATTTGCTGTCCCAACTTCAGCTCATCGGCATCCTCACAGCGACGAGTTGAAGACAGTGATGTATCTAGCGGGGGGCTGGAGGGACAGTGGCCAGACTCTGTGGGGCTCGCCATCAAAACATATACAGTATGTGTTGCCAATCTGCAAGGGATAAGGCTAAATACTATACTCGGTAAGGACCTTATGACATCATAAGATGACGTGACATACCTTATGACGTCATAAGATGATGTGACATTCTCTAGTCATGTGACTGGGTAGGAGTGTCTTTGCTTGTAAGAAGATCCACATGAAGAAGAGCTGTATCCCGTGCAGTCACGGAACATGGAGGGATGTGGGGTGCAGGGTGTAGTGTGGGGGGAGAGATGTGGGGTGCAGGGTGTAGTGTGGGAGGGGGGAGATGTGGGGCATCACTGTGTTGGGCCCACCATCAACACATGCATGTGTTGCCATTCTGCAAACAGGACGGCGCAATGATTTCATAGCATTCTCCTGTGGTGAGATGTCTTATATTCTTTCAGACCCCTTATGTAAATGATCTCCCCCAGTAATAATGTCCCTAATGACTCCTTACAGGGGGTTTTATTACTGGGGCAGATTATTTACATAAGGGGGCTGAAAGAATATAAGGGACATTTTTTATGAAAGAGGTCATTGGGGACATTGTGAATATAAAGGGTCATAGAGGAATACAAATGGGGTCATTAATATAAGGAGGCATTAGGGGAGCAGTGTTTGTCAGGGGGCATAATATAAGGGGGTAATAGGGCAGTATTAAATTAAGGAGCACTTGGGCTTTATGACAGGGCTCTTCCAGCTCATTTTTATCGATGATCAGTCCTCGGGATACATCATCAATAAGAGATCAGGGTTATGACACTTGGGACCCCACTGATCAGCTGTGTGAAGGGGCCATGACGCACGTGCAGACACGGTGACCCCTTCTCTGTTTATATTGCACGCTGTACTGTTTTATAGTGACCGTGTGATGTATAGGATGAGGTTATAGTTACATTGCCTGGCCACTATGTAACGAATGATACAATGTAAACAGAGAAGGGCTCATGTTGCTTGAACAAGTGCTGTGGTCCCCTTCAAACAGCTGATCAGCGGGGGTCCCAGGTGTCGGAACTTCAGTGATTTTTTTTTTTTTTATTGAAAAAGGAGCCAAAGATGTTTGTGTTCCAAATTTTACAGAGTCACAACTGGAAGAAAAAGTAGTCATGGCGGTCCAGTCCAGATAGAGAGAATGTGAATGATTACAGTCCGATACGTCACCTGTAAGTCATGAAATGTTTCCTGTGCTGTATTCACCTAAATTGTCTGCAGAGCCCTGTGCAGAGTCTGTAGTTACCACTATACGGTCACCGTATATTGATAATATTGGTAGACCAGAGTTGGGAGCTTACTTGGATGTATTTGCCCCCCCCCCCCGTTCTGAACCCTTAGCTATGGGTTTGTCTCAGGCTGAAGACCTTTGTGAAGCAGGGACTGTCCGCTCCTTGAAGATTTTGGACTAGAACAGCAGGGGAGCGAGGAAAGGTGAGTATTGGTGTATTTTTTGATTTTTGTTTGGTATAAGAGGGACATAATATTGTGGGGGCAGGTGGAGGGGGACATTAATTTCAGGTGTAGCAGCGCTCTTATAGACCCCCTTTTTTTTCTCCATATCATGAGTAGCACTATTACCACCAACCTACAGCCAAGTGGTCCAGGGGTGAGCTTAGCACACCAAGAACAGGGAACATCCTATGGGACCTCCCTGATTATCTCCGTTACCATACAAGGAGTGTACACCGCACCATCTGGAGGCGCCTCCTCTGCCTGACATATAATCTTCGCCCTATAGCCCTCCTCTCTCACAGCCAGGTCACTATTACCTTCCACAGTGTTAGCAGCAGCAGTTGGTGCAGCTTTGGATCATTTTCACAGTCTAATCTAAGGTCCTGGAAGGTTCATTTTAGTATTAGCTCTGCAGTGTTTTGTAGAAACAGGAAGTAGACTTGGGTACAGGTACTAGACACGGGCGACATCATCAGATTCTGAATGTACTCTGATGCTGAGACTTCCTGTTTTCTGTAGGATATTTCCTTGCAGCATTCACCTCACTTACAGCACACTGATGATGACAGCTATCATATATAAGTAGATAAGACTCAGAATCATCCACCAGTCACAATAGGTGTGACATAGGTCACATCTTATCTACTCCCCTCTGCCTAGAAAACTCTCCCATAGAAGTCAATAGGGTGTGCTCCAGACCATTATGTCTTTGACTTATGGTCCATCTCTAGGAAACAGGAAGTCACAAACTATTTTAGGCTTAGTGGGAAGAGTTGAAGTTGCAAGATTTTCAGGATTTTTTTTGTTTTAATATAGATAATAACATGGAAAATTAAAGACAATATCACCAAAAATTCTTACAAAATAGGTTTAAAATAAAAATGTGATTTAACCAATAGGTCATTTCCTGGGGACACTTTTCCTTTAAGTCAGTTTATTAACCCTTAGGGCAGCAACATATGCCCAAGGAAGTATCTAGATATAAGCATGGAGATGTACTACAGGCAAAACAACTAAAATATTAGGGGGATTAGTAAGAGGAAAGCCGTCTGCCTGGAATAACTGCATCAATGTCAAGTGAGAGTCTGGAGAGCTTGGAGTGTGTGAAGTATGTGAACCATGGAAGACTCCCCATGTGCCAGGTCTACAAAATGGGCAATTTC
Organism: Leptodactylus fallax; assembly: GCA_947044405.1. Lineage (NCBI taxonomy): Eukaryota > Metazoa > Chordata > Amphibia > Anura > Leptodactylidae > Leptodactylus > Leptodactylus fallax. Next base: position 1,082,730 of record CAMRHE010000366.1, read on the forward strand.
AATAACTTTGGCTGCCCACTGAGCGATAGAAGGAGGCTTAGTATTTCTCCAATAGAAGTGGAGTGTAGTAGACGAGGCAAGTTGTCCTTTTTTGGGGGTGACACACAGTTGGCGTTTCCACAGTAATATCAGCTCTTGGTCTATGTCAGTTTCTCAACCTCTTCAAGCAAAGTACTGCTTGGTGAAAAAAAAGTCCCAACAGAGTACCCCCAAAGTAGCGATCACTTATAAATAGATGGAGCCTCCATCAGTGGTTATGTAATGGTTCTCCTCTGTGCCCCCACATGTAATATAATGGCCCCCACACCCAGAGAAGCCAGTAGTGAGCTGCATTTGTTACTCACCACTCTGCTCCTTTACCTGCTATGATGTCAGTACTTGGCACCCAAAACAGAGAAGAATTGGGCAGCAGAGTGGTGAGTAATGAACCTAGCTCTCCACTCACTCCCCGGGGCACCTATAACTGCATCAGTACTGATGGAATCATTCATTGTGCTTCTAAAGTAAGGATGGTGCCCGTAGCCATGCTCAGGCATCCATCTGGGATAGGGTGCGTACCCCCGGGGGTACATGTACCTCAGGTTGGTTGAGAGCCACTGGTCTAGATGAAGGTCACAGGGACAAGCATAGTTTATGGCACTCTCATTCTGCCATATAGATTGCAGCTTCACCATATAGGAGAGAAGGAGCCCAAGAAGTCATCACATTGATGTATCGTATGCAGAACAACCAGGGCCCTGTACTCTTGGCTGGGAAACCCCTTAAGTAAATATAGATAGTGGAAGGGATGGACTGCGCTGTTACCATAGGGGGCTAGAAAAGGGTGGTGGGCACCTCCATTGGTCGGCCTGGTCTGACCAGACACTCGGATGATAGGGACTGATACACATTATCTTTAGTGAGATACTTCACTTCCAATGCACAGTCTTCAGGGCAGAATCTCATGGGGAATGAGATATGTAGAGACAATAGGGGACCTGGTGAAGAGTCGTTCCGCGCAGTTCTAGAGACTGGGTGTGACTAGGGTGAGCCTTTTTCTGAAGGGTTTTTTGGTTTCCTGCTTTAGTCAGCGCCTTCCTGGTATTGGGCTAGTTTGTCACCAAGTAGTTTTTGGCTTTGAGCAGTAAAAGGTTAAATGAGGCTTATAAGTGCTGAACTTCGGCTTTCGGATCCTGTGGTTTGTCTACGTTTTGTGTGATTTCTTTAATATGACTTGTTTTGGGCTACATGTGGTTAGTTTAGATTAGGAGGGGGAAGGGTGGGGGACTTGTAAGCCCACTCTGGCCTGAAGTAAGCGGATAGGCTGTAAATATGAGGGGGGTGGGGGGTGGCAGTATTGGGACTATGAGGACATGAAGAGGACATTGAGGTGAGATGCTGGCGGGCACTTGGTGAAGGAATGTTGTTTAGCTTGGCAATACATTGGCTGCAGTCTTTAGGTGTTGTTTTTTTTAGGTCCTATATATAGGGTTATAGAGGCAGAACTTGAAGCTCCTGGGCCCCAATGCAAAGCCAGTAAAGGGGCCCCTACCTACATTGTGACATTTAGAATAGGGATATATTTTATATCACAGAGAGACCTTTCAGGTCCCCTCAGGGCCCAATAGTGATTGCTACCACTGCACCCCCTATGTTTATTATAGAGGGAATAGCTGTAGGTCTAGAATAGACGGTATTTCCACCAGCGTTCAGGTCTCTGGCCCTTGGATAGGTACTGCTCTATCCAAACACCAGTTTTATCTTTAGGCCCATCGGGGAAGAAGTCGTCATTTTAAGGGGTTTTAGCCCTTATCGCAATGTAAGGATCTGACCTGTATAGAGAAAGGTAACACTACCGTTGGATTCCGTTATGAAGGTGTCCATTAACAAAAAAAAAAAACGGACACCTATCATAACAGACATTAACGGACACTAACTGATGTTAATGTGTCCGTTTTTTTAACTGATCCAATTAATGGATCAGTTAAAAAAAGCTGACACATTAGCATCAGTTAGTGTTCGTTTTTTAACACTGTCCGTTTTTTTTGTTTTTGTTTCTGCTTTCTGAGGATGCGCAGAAAAAAAACGGACATAAAATAATGGACAGTAACTGATGGCTATCAGTTACTGTCCGTTACCCATAGACTTCAATGTTAAAAAAATAACGGACACTTGCTGTCCGTCAAGAATCTGTTTTTCCAAACAGACAAAAAAGTCCTGCATGTAGGATTTTTTGTCCGCGGAAAAAAAACGGATTGGGTGTAAATGGACAAAATATAAAAACCCATTGAAATGAATGGAAATTTTAAAGGATTTCTGACGGTTCAGCTAGTGTCCGATGCTAAAATCTTGTAACGGACAATAGCAACGGACACTACTGACGGTCACCAACGGTAGTGTGAATGCCCTTAGTGGCCCCAGACAGTACAATATGCTCACCAACAGCCCCACACAATACAATAAGCTCCATACAGTATAATATGCATCCCACTGTGCCCCCCCCAGTATAATGTTCCACAGTGGCCTAACACAGTATAACATGCTCCACAATGGCCTCCACACATTATAATATACTGCCCAGAGGGGTTCCCCCAGTATAATGCTCCACAGTGGTCCCCCACAGTATAATATGCTCCCCCCCAGTCCCCCCCCAGTATAATGCTCTACAATGGTCCCACAGAGTATAATATGCTCCCGAGAAGCCCCACACAATATAATACACTCCACAGCAGGGGTCCCCAAACTACGGCCCGCGGGCCGCATCCGGCCCCCGGAGGCCATTTACCCGGCCCGCGTTGCAATTTCCTTGTGTTATTTCAATTGTGAGTGCACAGGCGCTTACAATTGAAATAACCCGCCGAGCGCTACACGGGAAGTCTCGTTCCTGTGTAGACGCTCGGCACTCGTCGTCCGGACCTAGAATGATCACGTCATGACGCACGACGTGCTCATCTAGGCCTTACAGCCGAAGACAGAGGAGCCGGGACCACAGCGCGGGAGCGGCTGCAGTGCTAGGTAAAGTATATTTTCACTTTTTTTTTTTTTTTTTACTGGGCATGGAGGGGGATCAGAGAGCTGGATCTATATGGGAGATTGATGGGACCTATATGGGGGATTGATGGGACCTATATGGGGGATTGATGGGACCTATATGGGGGAGAGAGCTGGCCCTATATGAGGGAGACTGCATGGGACCTATATGGGGGGGGCATGAGACCTATATGGGGGGGCATGGGACCTATATGGGGGAAAGAGCTGGCCCTATATGAGGGAGACTGCATGGGATCTATATGGGGGAGACTGCATGGGACCTATATGGGGGAGACTGCATGGGACCTATATGAGGGAAAGAGCTGGACCTATATGGGGGAGAGAGCTGGACTTATATGGGGGCAGAGTGCTGGACCTATTTGCAAATATGGAACCGGACATTGACCATCTCATTAGCCAAAAGCAGGCCCATACTTCACATTGAAATAATGGTGAGTTTGTTGACTTAAATTTACTATTTCTTTATTTTGAATGTTGTACTTGTTCCCTTTTTGTTTTACTTTAAAATGAGATACGTGTAGTGTGCATAGGGATTTTCATAGTTTTTCTTATAGTCCGGCCCTCCAACGGTCTGAGGGACAGTGAACTGGCCCCCTGTGTAAAAGTTTGGGGACCCCTGCTCCACAGTGTCCCCCACAGTATAACAGGCTCCCCACACTGCCCCTTCCCCCCAGTATAAAGCTCCACAGTGGCCCATAGTATAATATGCTCCCCAAAGGGCCCCTGCTAGTATAATGCTCCACAGTGCCTCCCCCAGGATATTGCTCCACAGTGGCTCCATGCAATATATAAAGCTCCCCAGAGTGTCCCCCCAGTACAATGTTGCACAGTAGGCCCCACACAGTATAATATACTACCCGGAGGGCCCCCTAGTATAATGCTCCTTAGTTTCCCCCCCCCCCGAATAATGCCCCACAATGGCGTCACGCAATATCATATGCTCTGCAAATGGTCTCCTCAGAATAATGCTCCACAGTGAACCTACACAGTATAACATGTTCCAGAATGGCCTCCATACAGTATAATATACTGCCCAGAGAGGATTCCCCAGTATAATGCTCCACAGTGGCCCAAAACAGTATAATATGCTCTCCAGAGGCCCCCCCCACAGTATAATGCTCCACGGTGGCCCCACACAGTATAATTTGCTCTCTAGAGGAGCGCCCCAGTATAATTCTCCAAAGTGGCCCCAGAGAATATAACATGCTCTCCAGAGCCCCCCCCCCACACATTATAATGCTCCACAGAGGCCCCATACAGTATAATATGGTATCCAGAGGGGCCCCCCAGTATAATGCTCCACAGTGGCCCTACAGACTCCGTCAGTGCTAGTATTATATTATACTCTGGGGTCTCTTCAGACCCCAGAGTATAATAATCGAAGGCCCGGGGGAGGTAAGGGAAAATAACAAACAGTTATACTCACCTTGCCTTACCTCTCTGTGGCCTCCTCGCGCTGCTCCGCTGACCCGCCAGCTTCCTCTTCTCTGCGGCTGATGTCACGCGTTGTGGACGTCACCACTGAGGCCATGCATGATGGGCGACAAGAAAAACTAACATTGGGAGATCTGCCAAAAAAGTGTCCTAAATTACCAGAATCCAATTGACTTCCTGCTAAACGGCAAGATGGCATTTTTACAGATTTATTGTGAAAACAGTTTTCTGAAAAAAGTACAAGATGTCCAAAAACACGTCCGAATCCCAAAAACATATTTATCAATACAAAGACCTACATTGTAATATGTGATATTGGGCAAATTCACCACATAAACCCCGAACAACACAGTCATACCTAACAGAGCTATTATAGGATTATCTGTGGTGTTACATAGGACTGCAGGTGACATCTACTACATTATCTGTACTCAGGGTTATCACTGTGTTATCTGTGGTGTTACATAGGACTGCAGGTGACATCTACTACATTATCTGTACTCAGAGAGTTATCACTGTGTTATCTGTGGTGTTACATAGGACTGCAGGTGACATCTACTACATTATCTGTACTCAGAGAGTTATCACTGTGTTATCTGTGGTGTTACATAGGACTGCAGGTGATATCTACTACATTATCTGTGGTGTTACATAGGACTGCAGGTGACATCTACTACATTATCTGTACTCAGAGAGTTATTACTGTGTTATCTGTGGTTTTACATAGGACTGCAGGTGACATCTACTACATTATCTGTGGTGTTACATAGGACTGCTCACCTGCGGCCATTATTTCTGGACCTGTGTATTGTGCCAATATCTCTTTAGCTGTATAGTCTGTTATTACATTTTAGCTTCACTCTATTCCCTGTATCAGGACAGAGGTTAGATACTGAGCAATGAAACTTAGTGTTTTTGGGTTTGATACAGCCAGTGGTGTTCCTTATGAATACCTTCTTAAAGCTCAGACCTCTGGTTAGGGAGGGCTCCTCCGCGGGCGGCTTCCTGTAAGGGCAGCTTTTGGCTTGTATTCCTGGATTGGAGTGTAATGGCAGCTCTCTGAGAATCCAGACACTCGGACTTTGAGGAAATTCACTGCAACTACTTTACCTTTATGGTTACTGTGTCAACCTGGGCAGCTTCTGTAGTTTCAGCAGTTTCCTGGGTTAGTCCAATTAGCAGCTGAGGAGGCTTTTATAAGACCCCGCCCTCCTGGGGTTGACTAATTTAGTGTCCTAGTTTGGCTTCCTGATGGGGTGTGTTGGGTTGCTGTACAGACCCTTGACTTGTTCTTTGGATATTAGCTTGCCAGCTGGTTCTGCTATTGATGTACCCGCTCAGGTTTGATCCTTGTCTTTCTTCTGGTTGTCCACTTTTCATTTCCTGGTCCTGCTTCTGACGTCTTCTCCTGGTTCGATCCTTTACATGGACGATTAGTCTCCTGTTTCTGATCTGCCCTGTAAGTCTATTGTGAGTTCTGGTTTGGTTTCAGTTTGTAGAGCATTTATTACCTGTATAGTTACTGTTTTGGTGATAATTCAGACCATCAGATTCTGCCAAGTCCAATTGGCCTTGTGGCTAGCACTGGTGAAGGCGTCTGGGGTTCTGTCTCTGGCTCGCAGTGCTGATTTTAAATAGCTTGTTCTACTGCTCACTGTTATCAGCCAGTTCCTCCTCCTGTTGTTTGTCCTCGCATCTCAACTATAACCCCTAGCTATTCATGCTCCTGTCTCTTTAATTCTTAGTGTTGCACCTGTTTACTTCCTCCAGCCATTCCCTGTGTCTATATGTATTCGTCCTCTGGCTCAGTAATGTGTTTGTATTCACTCTGGTCTGTCCTGTTTGGTAGTTGTATCTCTGTATTTGCTGCTCAATCCTTGCCTATTGCTCTTTAGCTTTTCCTGTAGTGTGTCTCTCTCTGTTTGGCCATGTGCCTCTTGGTACTTCTATTATATTATGTCCTGATCTTAGACCCGGCTTCTCTATATTCTTCTCTAGTCCTGTATCTGTCTCATTTCAACTTGTACATCTGCCTTGGCTTTAGCCTTGTTCACACATTATTTATATTTTGTTTCTATGGTGTCTGCACCAGCGTTCTGTCCAGATGCTACTAAACCAGGACCACCTCAGGAGATGGCGGCCTGGCTGCCTCCCCGCAGCAAAGACCAGATCCCCGTATGGGGGCTAAAAGGTGAAGACCAGGGAGTCTGCTGGGACAAATAGACTGCCCCATGCCAAACCCGTTTGGTATCGCAGTGGGTCCACAATATACTGCTCGTGACAGTTTGCCCAGCCCATGGACATCCCTGCCATTCTGTGACATTAACTGTACTCAGAGAAGTATCACTGTGTTATCCGTGGTGTTACATAGGACTGCAGGTGACAGCTACTACGTTATCCGTGGTGTTACACAGGACTGCAGGTGACATCTATATTATCTGTACTCAGAGTTATCACTGTTATCTGTGGTGTTACATAGGACTGCAGGAGACATCGACTACATTATCTGTGGTGTTGCATAGGACTGCAGGAGACATCGACTACATTATTTGTGGTGTTGCATAGGACTGCAGGAGACATCGACTACATTATTTGTGGTGTTGCATAGGACTGCAGGAGACATCGACTACATTATCTGTGGTGCTGCATAGGACTGCAGGTGACATCGACTACATTATCACTGTTATCTGTGGCTGTTGCATGGGGTAAGGACTAAGCACTGTGACCGGGTGAACCACAAGTACCTTTGATCAGTCTGATGGTAGGATTCTGACCCTATATGCTGATGCGCAGTCTGCCACTTGTGAATGGTTGAGTTGGTTGTTCCCTGGGGATGTCCACTGGGCCAATTTCTATGTGTTTGGTCTTTAACTCTGTAGGAGAGCTCAGCTGATCAAGAACTTAAGTGGGTTGTGTATGGTGGAACTAATGGTGGTCCTTGCAAATACCTTTTTAAAGATCAACCTAGCAAACCTCTGGCTAGAGGTGTCTCTTCCCTGGGTGATCTTCTGTTAGGGAAGGTTTTGGCTTTTCTTCCTTGAATGGGAAACAGGAGGACGATTGTAATACCAGCTCTCTGTATATACTCACAGGCCTAGTTATTCCTACTTCTGTCTCTTTAACTCTTAGTGCTGCACCTGTTTACTTCCTCCAGCCAATCCCTGTGTGTCTGTATCTATGAAAGTCTGTGTGTTTAGTCCCCTTCTGTCTGAGCAATGGGTTGCGGTTCCTGCATTCTCTCTTATACTGGCTGTCCTGTTTGGTAGTCCTGAGGTGTGTGTTTTGTGTTTTTTTTTTTTTGTTTTTTTTTTTTCTCTCTGTACTTGCTGCTCAGAGTCCTTGTTTATGCTTTTCCTGTTGTCTGTTTTTATCTTTTGGCCATGTACCTCCTGATGCCTGTTATGTCCTGGCCTTGGCTTTGTTCACACCTTCCTTTTTTACCTTGTTTCTGTGGTTCTTATGCGGTGTGGGCCTATAGAGTATTTGGGGGGGCTTTTCTCCCTTAGTACCATAGGTGACTGTGCTCCTATTCCTGTGTTGGGCTGACCTGGTGCTGTGAGCTTTCTATTTTGAGGTCTGAGGGGCTTTTAGTCCCTGAACTCCAGCCATTGTGTAGGTTTTCTATAGTAGTTGGTGGTTTCTGGCAGTTGGATTTATGGTAGTTGCAACTTTTTGCATTTGATCTGTGAATTTTTCTTGCCATGTTTGTTTCCTGATTTGTGTGAGATAATTTGGGCTTAGTTCTTGTTGGACAGGGATGGTGTGTACAGGGTCTGGTCTGGGATAAGTGGTCCTGCTGTGGACCTGGGGTGGCAGGATCTATTGTAGTACTTCTGATTATTGGGATAACTGTCTTATGTTTTTGATTGTAACCAGGGTAGTAAGTGTATGGGTCTGCGCCCATTGTCATGCTTTCCTGGCAAACACAGCCATCGGCTTGCCTGTAATTCACAATGTGCTGTTTCTGACTCTCCCAAACAGCTTTCTTACGAGCTCACCTGTGGGCCTTCCTGAGCCCATCTCTGGCTGCCCCAGCTATTAACTCCTGCTCTGCCCTTGGCACTGGGGCTGAGCAATGTTCCGTCTTGTTCCTGATCTGCTTCTATTTCGTTTCATCCGGTTTGTAACCTAGTTTACGTTAATACCAGATTTTAGTCTGTGTACACATTCTGCAGTCTTATCCATTCTCCTGGTTCTGTGCTCCGCCCTACCCTTCCATCCACCTGGTCATGTGCTGCCTAACCGAGACCACCTCAGGAGGTAGCGGCCTGGAGAACTCCCCGCAGCGAAGACCAGATCCCGTATGGGGGATAAAGGGGAGGAAAATTGGGGAGTTTGCTTAGAGATGGGCCCCAAGTCAAACCTCAAACCGATTTGGCAGTACAGCAAGTCCACTATCTGCTGCCCATGATAGTAAGTTTAGTTTGGTGGAAATTAACTATTTATGCATTTGTTTTTATTATGTTTGGGTCGAATTTGTCCTACATTTGTATTGTGTGTGTGTGTGTGTGTGTGGTGTTTACAGTATGCATGACCGTGCCCGTGTAGACTTCCTCCTCCACACTACAATTTTCAGCTTCTTCTTTTGTTTGCTGTTTTTTTTTTTTTTTTTTTTGTACGTTTAAATATCTTTTCATCTTATGTTTTCATTTTATACTTGGATTGTGCCATACACTGTATCCTAAGCCTTAAAGCAGACTTAAACAAAAGAGTCCAATACAACATCCATTTAAGGCTACGTTCACATTTGCAAAGTTTCTGTTGGAGACCAATCTCAAAGTTCATCTGAAATCAGCGGACAGAATAGTCTGCATGGATGAATTTTTCATCCAGCGATTTCAGTTCCAAATTCACAGACTCCATTATGGTCAATGGTGTTAATGTCTCCGTAAATAACTGCAATTGTAGCGGTCTGCTAATGGACAGCTTGACACAAGTGTGAACTTGGCATAAGGGCTATCATTTTGTTGATTTTCTAGATTAGTTTGCCATGTCCCTGTTTTGTATTAGCCTTTTGATCTGTTTTTAGTTTTAGATTATTGCGAGTATTGTTGTGTTTTTCTACTTTTATATTAAAATAGTTCCAGCTCCAATAGCGTATATTAAAGTTGCTGCAGTTTAAAAGCTAATAGTTGGATCTTGGGATTGAGCTTGTGGTCCACTGCGAGGCGAGCTACCGCCTGTCCCAGCCCCTGCCTCTCAGCGCCTCCCTGATGCTCTTGACAGTGTCCCCAGGACCCTGTAATTGGAATGAGTACACTTTAAATCCTTTAACGAGGATCTATTGGAGGGAAAGTATGATGTCAGCAGCCGTGGTAACCAGACGTGCTTTGTGGAGCTCCTGAAGTTCCAGGGCGGAGACATGGGCCTTGGAGCCTGCAGGCTAGAGTGTGTGTGTGTGTGTGTGACCAACTAAGACTTTCTTTGGCTGTAGCTTGTACAGCAAAGCCTGCATAGCAACTGTTTACTTAAAATCACTATGGAGGCCTAATGTCTAAGATGGACTATGGGACCCATGAGGTTAATGGGGGGGAAAAATGTCCCTGAGGAAAAAAACCCTCTCGTGGCAGTGGTCATGAAGACAGTAGCAGTACTGACATGAGCAACTTTACTAGGATTGTGATGAATGTGATGCCACCGGACCTCAGTAGCCCTACTAGCACACCAGGTTGGGGCATCCAGAGGTCTAGCGAGGATGTCGTTGTATACAGTAGAAGGATTGACGCTGTACTCTAGTACAAGAAAAAACGCAGGGCCCTGTTCACTCTGGGAGCGGAATTGCAGAACATTACAGGGTGTCAAAGTTGAAGAGACCGCAATTCAGCCTGCATGTAAAGGAGCTAAAGGCTGAAATTGAGGAAGAGCAAAGATGTCAGGAGATCCTGGAAGGAGCAAGACCCTTCTGGGAAAAATTCCTAAATGACGACCATTTTATCAGGCAACAGCAGGAGCAGCTGAAACAGGGCCATGGTCACTTATCCTCTCTGAGGATGAAATCTCTGAAAGTGAAATGGAGGACAGTGATGAAGGCTCTATTGTGGATAACAGCGGCAGAAGGGGTAATAAGCATGATGGGGCGATTGATACCCCAGCAGGTGAGACTGTGTCCCCCAAGTGCCATCATTAGAGAGCTCCTGTCCAGGTCTTCCGGAGAATCAGCTGCTGCCTGAGACCTCAGAAGAGGAGGATGAGACTTCTGGGGGTCAACTAATGTACAACATTCATCTCATGAATCCCTTCTCTGACACAAGACCCTGGGCTTCAGTGTGGATGACTTGCCCGAGGACAACGAGGGTGAGAAAGGAAGGAAAAAAAGCAAAGTCTGGCACAGATGTTTTGTATATGTAGAGCATTCCCAGAGAGCGGCTGACAAGTTGCTGGAGAGTGCGGTCTCCAGGGGACTGCGGTGTCCGCCCCCGGTTTGTCTGGGTCGGATGTGCAGCCTTTAGGAGAAATTAATGGGGTGCAGACACCCTGACCTTCAAGTCCTGGTGGTGGATTGAAGGCGAGGGGTGATCTTGGGGCATTGAACAGAAAAGCACCCAATAGGAGGCTTGAGATGCGGGGAAACAGAGGTTGGTCACTCCTGCTGGGGTGCATCCTCAGGTGATAACACCACCCATCTTTGATGCGACACCTGCCAAGGGGCAGAGCAAAGCAAGAAATCCAGCTATTATAGGGGGAATCACTGAAATACATTTCTCCTGTTTCCCCAAAGATACGTCAAAAGAAAGTCTCGACATGCTGACTCGTCAGTATCTTTGTCATCTTAGTCATCACTGTCATCATCCAGCACTGAGGAAGCTGATGAGGCGGAGGTGACCCATGGCAACCCAGCAAAAGGCAAGTAAAAGTTTCCTTGTCAACAGGTATCAGGGTGGATGAGGATGCTGAAGTGGAGGCAGAGGTGTTGAGAGAGAGAGAAAAAAAAAAATGCAAGATATCGACTAGCCCAGTGTCAGTGGGTGTGAATTAGGATGTGTCTGTTGAAGGGGGTCAGACTCTGGATAATAAAATAGAAGTCCCCAAGAGGGGAAAGCTTGGAATTTCAGATAATTCCAAAAATGAGAGAGGGACAAAAGGTTAAGGGTGAGGTTCCCAGTAAAGATAAAATGGTAAGTAGAGCCCAAGGATTGAAGGGGCAACAGACTAGCATTGGGATGAATGTATCAGACTCCTGTACAGATGTTAGTCCTGTTTCTGTTGCGACTAAAGCAGCCCCTGTAACTTCTGATGCTCCTATCTCTGCTTCAGGTGATACTGTTATAGGTAATGTCAGTACTGTTACTGTTGGCCCTGTTAATCCTGCTACTGCTGCTGGTACTGATGTTCCTATTGTTTCAACTGTTGCCAATTCTGTTGTGTGAAATGTGGCTGCTGTGTCTGCTGCTGCATCTGACTTGACAATGCCTGTCCCTCCTGTTGGGTTGGCTGCGGAGGCAGACGCCTGGCTTTCTGTATCTGGGGGAATCACTGGCAGTGTAATATCCCCAGCCACAGGGCCCACAAGGTCCTATGCTAGTGTTGCCTCTGGGGGTCTCCCTGGTGTTTCGGCTCCTCTCTCAGCTACTGGGGACGGTGTCTTACAACAGCAAATTCTGGTGGCCTTGTGTGCAGGACAGAGTGCCATGGAGGTAGAAGGTAGGTCGGTCGCCCTCTCATTCTGGATCGAGAGATTTGGATTGGGAGCTTTTCGAGAGAGAGGGGGGAGAGGTCATATGATCTCTCCCTACATGGGGTGCCGCCGAGGAGGAATGTGGTCCATCTCAGGTGAGCGGGAAGTGGTTCTTGCCCTCCTAGGAAAAGAGTTGTGGAACTCCTGCTTGGGATGTGTTTTAGGGCTCTTGACATCTTTGCCCTCATTCATCCCGTTGGCTCCCCAGAGTTCGACATAAGCTTTGCTCGCCCAGAGGGTCTTTATGGGGAACGATGAGCTTGTGAAGGAGCCCAGGTGGCAAGACTTTACTGTCTGGGCAGTGTCTCGCCAAAATGTGGTGAAGAAAGTGACCGTTGTGACCCGTAATGAGTCATTTTCTTATGACATTATAACCTGGTTGGAATGTTATGGAGAGGTCAAAGAATTTCAAATGAAGAACTTGGATGAGTTTGGCATATGGTCGGGTGCCTGGACCTTTATGGTCAAGTAGCGTCATCAAGGCAACTGTCCCATATCCTGCCCTTGACCTTCCTCAGTAAAGATAGAATCCTTGTCTCTTACCAGGGGTATACGAAGTGCTGCCACAGGTGCAGCGATCCCTGACATCTCAGCTCTGCGTGCACTATCCAGAAGTGACGTGTGTGGGGATCTAGGTTATCTGGCCGCATCCTTTGGTAGGATTCACTGTCACCTGTGTGGTGACCTAGGTCGGTGATCATTCGCCAACACTGTCCTTCAACCCGCAGGGGCAGATGAGGAGACTGTTCCTGTGGAGGTGGGGTGACTAGTCTGACAAAGCAGAGGGGAAAGACCACACCATCTAGGGCATGAAGGCATGAGGAGGAAAGAACAGAGGGAGGTAGTTGTGATTTTCCCCTGCTCCTAGCCCTAATGTGTCAGACCCTGATGCTGAGGCAGCAGCTGGCAGTTCCCTGGTTGAGGAGATGAGGAGACTCCAGAGGAAGAGGTTGACCAGTCGTCCTTAGTATGAAAGTGCTAGGGAGTTTGAGGTGGTCAAGTGGAGTGGGGCATCAAGGAGAGTGAGGGTTTCAATATCTTCCCCATCCCAGCCAAGGAAAGAAAAACTGACAACCCTCTGGCGCAAGACCCAAATCGCTACCAAGCCCTCTGTGAGGATATATCTGCCTTGGGTGAGGCTTCAGAGGGGAAGGTAGGGTTGCCAGAAGTTGCTGAGTCTCTCTGAGGGTCCCCCTGCTCTCCAAGGGGGAAGTTGGCCCAGTGCCCAAGGGAGGAGACTATTCCACCAAGAAAAAAAAAAAAAAACCCAAAGATAATCAAAAAACAGAGGAGGTTGTTGGGATGAACATGTCCCTCTCTAAGAAGACTTTGGCTCCCCAAAGTAAAAGAAAAGCAAGCGAAATGCTGGAACTGTGGTCACTTCTGCAGTTAGCTGTTAGTGCCAGTGATGCCAATGAAAGCGATGATGTGGAGGTCATTCATGAGCAAACAAGAGATGTGTGTAATAAAATCCGTTCTGACATCTGTGCCCAGAGTGGCTGTGGATGTGGAGGTGGAGGTAGAGGCTTGTGAAAATAATAAATTGGCCAGTCCAGTGGTCAGAATGGAGGTGGATGTGTGCAAAAAAAGTATGGGAGAGACTTGTGTTTCTGAGAAGAAGGTACGTGTTTCTTTCAAAGATAATAAATTGGGCCAGACTAGTGAGGGGAAGACTGGAGGAGTGTGGCAACATATTGGTATGTATGGAGCACTTCCTCCTTCATTGTCCCCACGATGTAGAGGTTTATAAATGGGTAGGGGCCTCCCCTGTTGGCCTGGGCTGGCTGGTTTATCCTACTCAGTGGGCCTATGGAGCAGTCAAACATATGGATGGTTAGGATTGCCAAACACTGTTTTTAGCAAGTATAGTGGTTATGCACCATTTGTACAGTGTCAATTTCCACTCAGAGTAAAATCCTCCCGTGGGAAGAGATGTGTAGGAACATCAAAGAACGAACCTTCACCAGGTCACCCATCGCGTATGAGAGGATGGGTGTGGGGAGAGTGACTCTTCTTTGCCAAAATTTTACTTTCTCAGTGCCTTGAGGGCTAGAGTAGTAATGGGGACAGGCAGAGGGTTAGGGACAGAATAAGGCAGCATGAGGGAAAGGGAAGTAATAGAATAAGGGATAATATTAGAGAAAGAATTGCCATTAGGGATATGAGGGATGGCCTCCCATACTTCACTTCCCAGTGGTGGGCTGTGCATGTTAAACTGTTAGGTGTGGGTTTCTCTGAAGTGAGAAGTGTGAGAGGCAATAGGTGACTGATTCTAGACCTTCGGGTAAGTGGCAGTGGATTTTGGTTGGGTATGTGGTTATATGGTATGCTGTATGTTGTAATATGTAAATAAGATGTGTATGTTTGTTCTAGATCACTCTGTACATACTATATTACACTTTGGGTAGGGGATAGATGGTGAGGGAGTGCTGGGGGTGTGCTGTGTGGGTGTGCCTGATCTGGCCCTGGACTAAGCAGACATGATTGGACATGAGGTGAGGGGCCAGACTGGGGTCATTGTGGAGTGGGGGTGCCTGGACTATGTAGTCATGGGAAGACATGGGGTGAGGTGGTAGGGGAGGGGGGATGTATATATTTCCCAGTCAGGTTTTATTTGTTTCATATTTCTTGCTTTGTTGTTTTTATAATTAGTATAGATTTATTTCATTTTGGAACTTATTTGGTTAAATATGTGATTAGTATAAAGGTAAAAGAGGGGTGTGTGTGTGGAGCTGGGCTGGCCAAAGTGGACAAATTTTGTTGGAAAAAATTGGTGTATTGAAACTTTGACTATTTATATAATTCTGTGTTTTTTATTTTAAAACTTTTATATTTATATAGAGCAAGTTTTCTGCCACAACCACCAGAGCCAGACTTGCCTTGTGGAGCTCCAGAGCTCTGTGGTGGTGGTGTATGCCTAATAAAAAAAATAACTTTATTACCCAGATTTGTTTTGTTTTTCGGCTACAGAATGTAAGACCTTTTGGATATTAGTCCTCGGTTGCAGTATGGAGCAGGACGCTCCTGCCCCCTGGACCAGGCCAGCATGGGACAGGAGAGTATCTCAGGCAGCGGCGACAGCAGCGGACAACAGTCTCGGGTTAGCAGCTAGGTCAGGCATCACTCCCGGTGTCCAGTAAGACTGTTGTGGCCACTATGGAACAAGGTGTAATGGCAAAAAACACCCGCAGCCTGACTAAGGTCGATGCTGGAGACCCCAGGGGATGTCATCACCAGCACTGGAGGCAGTATTGGGAGCAGCAGCAGGAGGCGTAGCGGGAGATCTGTCCTATCCAGCTTGACCAGGCAGGTCAAGTCCTCCGCCTCACTGGCATCTTTGGGCTGGGGGGGTCTGGAAGGAGGGCGAGAGTGTAACATCTTAATAGGAGGAGGATAGATAAGACCCTGGAGGAGTTTGAAAGGAGGAGGAGATCCCTGTTCACTCTGGGAGGAGAGCTGCAAAGTGCCTGTGCACTACAGGGCTTCTAGGAAGGATAGACTGGCACTTAACCAAAAGGTAAAAAGCCTGAAAGTGGAGATTAAGGATACAGAGCAAAGATGTAGAGAGATTCTGGAGGGCACGGGGCCATTCTGCGAAAAGTTGCTGAATGACGATAGATTTTACCGCCAGCAGCAGGAACAGCTGTGATGGGGGATAGATCCCATGTCCTCTGGTGTTACAGAAGTGGAGGATTCTGAAACGGTCAGAAATGGAAAACCAAGATGGCGACCATGGAGCCAAATTTTCTGAAACAGAGGAAATTCCTACATACACACCTTCTGCAGAGTCAGCTCTTCTGGAGGATCTTCCTCTACAGGAAACGTCTGAGGAGGCGGATCCTGACTCCAGCTGGCAGTTGATGCAGTCCAGTGGGGGTTCATTCCTTGGCTCCAGCACAAACTGAGTCGGGGGTGCACCCCTTAGGAGAGAAAGGAAGGGTGCAGGTGTCCTGGCCTGTGAGCTCTGTAGGTGAGTTGGGGGCTGTGAGCATCAGCGGTGAGTTCAGCACCTGATACTCGGAAGGTTGCAGGTGGTTCTCTGAGACAGGGGGTGGGGCCTCACTCGCAGCCATCCCCGTAGTCTGAGACACCACTCCTACCGGGGGGCAGAGTGGGGTTAAGCAGCCAGTGGTGGTTGGGGGCATAAGAGTAACCCACATATCTTCTGTCTCCCTCCAGAAAAAGGGGAAGGCCTGAAAGTCAGAGAAGCTCGAGATCCTCTTCTTCTGTGTCATCTTCTAGCGCTGGGGAAGTCGATGTCAATGATGCGAAGGTTGCTACTGACAAGGGTAAGATCTCTCCTTGTCTTTCATCAGGTTCAGAGCAGCTGAAGATGTGGAGGTGGAAATGGAGGCTTGCGGCAAGGAGTCAGAAAAATGCACCTGCCAGCCTTTGGGTGAGTGTGTGGATGTGGTGGGGGGGGGGGGAGAAAGCAGGGAAAGTTAGATGCAAGTCTAAGAACATAATCTCCCGACAGCAAGGTATTGTGAGTAATAATGCTTCTAAGAAAGTCATTGATGGGGCATGGGGACCCATAGTAATTAACCCCGATAAGTTATAATTTGTTGTTGCCCCTGTTGTAGATAAGGCAGTGGTTGGTGTGGGTAATAAAATAGTTTCAAATAACACTGTTACTGCTGTTCCCAATATTGACCCTATGCTTACTGAAAAACCTCCTGTTGTCGTTTCTAATATTGCTAGTATTGCTCCTGTTACTATTCCAACCACTTCCTCAGTTGCTGCTTCCGCCTCAGCTGAGACTGTTGTGGCTGGAGAAGCCGCTTCAGTCTTGGTTGCCAGATTAGCCGTGGTTGTAGCAGCAAGTTCTGGAAATTCTGGGGGTACCCCTTAAATGGCACTGGTGGTTCATCATCTTTGGCTTTCGGGGCCACCAGGTCCTACACCAGCATTGCCTCTGGGGGCCCCCCTGGTGTCTCGTCTCCATTCTTGGGCCCAAAGGACGGCAAGTTGCATCAGCACCTTCTGGCGGCTTTATGGGCGGGGCAAAGGACCATGGTGGTAGAGGGTCAGACGAGAGACCTCACCTTTTGGATCGAAAGGTTCGGACTGGGGGCTTTCCAAGAGTGGTGAAGTGAGATGGTCCCTCCCAACACCTGGGCATCGGGTGGCGATTAGGAGGAATGTTGTCAATCTCAGGTGGGAGGGAGATGACCCTTGCCCTCCTAGGAAAAGGGTTGTTGAACTTCTGCTTGGGATGGGCTTTAGGGTGAATGGTATCTATGCCCTCATTCATCCAGTCACCTCCTGGGAATTCAACATCAGTCTCATCCGCCCGGAAGGTCTTGAGTCCTTCTGGGGGAATTATGAGCTGGTGAAGGAGCTCATAATTTTTTTTTTTTTTTCCCTTCAACCTGGGCAGTAAAGTGCCAAGACTTGGTATAGAAAGTGACCGTTTTGACCCATAACAAGTCACTTTAATATATGGACTTCAAGATCTGGCTCGGAAGGTATGGTGATGTAAAAGATTTTCCAACAAAGAACTTGGATGAGTTCGGGATATGGTTGGTGGCCTGGACCTTCATGGTCAAGCTAAAACATCAGGATAATTCAGTGATGCATTTCCCATCCTCGACCTTCCTTCCTCAGAAAAGACAGGATACTCGTTTTCTACCAGAAGCAGCTGAAGCTCTGCCACAGATGTGGCGACCCCTTGCACTTGTGTGCATCCTGCACGGTGCAGACGTCTGTGATGTGCGGGGGAATGGGACATCTGGATGCATCATGTGGCAGGATTCACTGCCACCTGTGGTGACTTCGGTCACTCGATCGGGGCCTGTCAGTGGTCTTTTGCCAACGCCACCCTTCAGCCTGCAGGAGGTTTCTGTGGGGAGAGAGGGTGAGCGGAGGTGGGGAAACCAGTCTGCCAAAGCAGAAGGGGAAGACCCATCCATCCAGGTAGAGGGAGCAGAGGGAGGGAGTTATGCATCTTCCCTCTGCCCCTGGCTCTAATGGGTTGGACCTAGATGCTGAGGCAGCAGCTAGCAGTGTCCTGATCGAGGAGAATGCAGAGGGAGGAAGATGCTGATCAGTTTTCATCTTCCCAGTGTGAAAGTGCTGGGGAGGAAGAGAGTCACTGAGCAAAGGGTGGATATTAACATCTGCCGCGCCCCCCCCCCCCAATCTGAGTCAAAGGGAAGAAAAAAAAACTCAATGGCCCTCTGGAACTTAGCCCCAACTGGTACCAAACCCTCTGTGAGGACATGTCAGCATCAGGTGAGGCTTCAGAGGGGGAGGTGGGGTTGTCAGTCGCTGAGTCTCCCTCTGGGAGGGGCCCCCTGCCCGCTGAGGGGGAGGCTGGCCTGGAGCCCAAGGATGGAGACGATTCAATAGGTAAAAAAAAAAAAATTGGTAAGACACCTGATAGGGTTCCTTCCCCTCAGATGACAACTGAGATGAAGGAAATGGAACTTTCCCTTTCTTAAAAAAAAAAAAATAAAAATAAAAAAAAAAGGCAAAAGTGGGTCCTTCTCAGATTCGTCTGGGGGGGGGGGGGGGAGAAAGCCATTTAACTCAATCAATCAATCATGATGACTGCACTCTCTGACACTGGCTACCATTAATGTAGCCAGCATCAAGTCTGATACGGCTAGGTTTGCAGCCTTTGATTTTCTTCGCCAGGTTGAAGCAGACTAAAATATTATATATTTAATTTTTTTTTTTTTTTTTTTTCTTTGCAGGAGACCAGGCTCTGTACCTTATCTGAGCTAAACAGAGCAAGAAGGGAGTGGTGCAGGGGGCCCTCTACTGGTCTCTTGCAGCTGAGCCATATAGCGGGATGGCGGTCCTTTTTACTGCAAAGGTAACATGCCGACAACTTTATTGAGTTAGAAATGGGTAGGTGCCTAGTCTTAAATGTCTTCGTAGGGGGGAGCAAGAACTGCGCTTAAACCTCTACGGTCCCCAGACTAAGAGTTACCATGAAAGACTCTTCATGAAGATTAAGCACTTTCTTTTTATGGGCAAGCAAGTTTATCTTTGGGGATTTTAATATAATAACAAGAGCCCCAAGGCAGAGGAGGTGCCAAAGATAGATTGCCCTATGATAGTGTGGCATTAAACAGCATAGTTAGTGAAGCTCCCCTGGAAGATATTCACATCCAGCATTCCTCAGGTCACCGTGGATGTACATACTCCAGAGGTAGAGCTAGGTCTAGGATCACCAACCCTGTGTCTGTGGTGGAGGTGGAGTTCTCCAACCACTGTTTAATTATGTTTTTCTTTGAATATTTCAGAGACTCCTCGGAGAGCAAAATGTTTGTGGAGGCTGAATTCGTCACTCCTTGAGGAGCCAGCTGTAAGGCAAGCCTTTGAGGAGTTTCTTCAGAACCAGGTAGAATTGCTGGCTATTGGAGGCACTAAGTCAGTGTGGTGGGAGATAATCTGGATTGAGTTTCAGGCTTCTTTGCTGAAACCATTCCTGAGTCAGCAGAAGATCCCTTTCTTGGTGTTTTGGTAGAACCTATAAGGGAAGAGGAAGTCATCAGGGCTATTGAGGGTCTTGCCCTCAAGAAGTCACCTGGTCCAGATGGCTTAACATCTGAATTCTACCGGACCTTTAAAGGACGTTTAGCTCCCCTCTTGACTGACGTGCTTAATGAGTCTCTTTCCTCGGGCACGCTGCCGAAATCAATGAGGAGGTCTGCTCTTATAGTTCTGTCAAAGGGTAAGGATCTGACCTGTATTGAGAACTGGCAGCACATAGCCAGAATCTTTCAGTCTGTATTGAGAAGGCCAGCTGATTAAACAGCACCTTAGCGCAAGTTTGTACCCTGGCTCCTTTTGTCAGCTCAGCACTGCTCTGTTCCCAGTCGAAGCACCTTAATTGCTGTCCTGAGTGTGAGGGAGGCTGTGGAGCAGAGCAGGGTGGGACGATGGAACGGGTACTTTCTGTCCCTAGATCAGGCTAATGCCTTTGATAGGGAGAACCCTGAGTACTTAAGGTCAGTTCTTCTGAGGTACGGCCTACCCATCAGGCTCATTCAGTCGTTGCAGACCTTAGACTCCGCCCCAGAGTATTTCCCGCTTGTGAATGGTTGGGTTGGTCATCCTTTCGAGGTGGGGTCGGGTGTCCAACAGGGGTGTCCCTTGAACTTGCTGCTGTACATTTTTGCCATCGATCCCTTCATTAGAAGGATTGATGGTGGTCTGTTGGCGGGAGTCAGGATGGACCTGGAGGACCCTGGTCTCTGTGGCGGGCTCGTGTGACACTGTTAGCCTAAGGGTAAGGGGCTTAGGGTGACTAACTTTAGGCCTTCAGGATTGGATTGTGTAAGTTGGGGAGGTTGGTTTTGGATTACTGTTTTCGTAGTGTAAGGTGTGTGTGTGTGTGTGTGTGTGTGTGTGTGTTTTGTTTTTTTACAGGTATATTGTAAAGTAATGTAAATAAAATATGTTTTACTTAAGTAGGCTTAGAAAGTTATAGGCTAGTAAGGGTTTAGTGAATGAGTGAGTGTTGAGTGAATGAAGTATTGTAATAGATGAGGACTGGTCAGTTGGAGAAATGATCCAAGAATTTTTTTTGTTACTGTTCTTGTTCATGTTTCCGTTTGTTTTGATGCATGCAGTTTTTCTGTTTTTTTTTTGTTTTTTTTTTATATTAATAAAAAAGTTCCAGCCCCAACAGCATATATTAAAGTTGCTGCAGCCGTGGTAAAAAGACGTGCTTTCTGGAGTTCCTGTAAGCTCCAGGTGAAGTCCTAGGCCGCAAAACCTTGGGGTAATAGTTCACTCTGCTGCAGTGTTTGTACTGTTTTCTGGACTACTTTGTTTTTGCTACTGGTTTTGCCTGGCCCTAGGCCAGCATGAAACCTGATACTCCTGCCCCCACAGCCAGTCGACCAAGCGTGGTGTCTCTGGAGTAAGGAAGTCTGCCAGAGCTCATATTTCTGTAGGTTCGGCCCCCTCAGTGTTATCCCTTGGTGCGAGGCCAGTTGTGACTGAGGAAGAAAATAGACTGAAATCCTCCAGTCATAGATCAACATTCTGGTAATGTTGGAAATCCTGGATGTGCAACTGTGGCAGGGATCGCTACTGGCGTTACCACAAGTAGCTGGAAAAAAAGGTGGAGGCGGCTCAAACCCAACAAAGGAGTGTGGAAGGAGCAGCGGCGGTGACAGCGATGATGGCAGTAACAGCAGTGGTATCAGAAGCCTGGCTAAGAGAGGCAGCGATATTCACGCAGATGCCTGGACCAGCACCTGAGATGTTATGGGCTTTATCTAATGATGCTGAGCTCTCATGGGGAGTGAGGAAAGCAGGGGAGTCGGTGAATGTCTACAGCGAAAGACTAGCCATAGTGATGGCTGACTTTACTGAAAGTTATCGGGCACTGAAGGTTCTGGGAGTAGAGTTGCAAGATGTCCGCTCCCGGAGTGATAGGACTTCTAGAAGTAGGCGCCCCCCCTCTTGCTCAGAAAGTGAGGAAATTAAAAGGCCATTCTTGAGGTGGAAGACTGGTGCATAGTGGAGGGCGCTGGTCCTTTCAGTGAGAAACTGAATGACATCCATTTTTATTTAGAGTGGTGGTCCCAGACTGCCAGAGGAGTCAACATCGGGGTCAGGCACCGATGCAGGAGCCTCTGACTCTGAGGTGGATCATAGTGGGAGTATGGAGGAGAGTTGCGAGGAGTGTGATGACTGTGGGCCAGGATGGGAACCTGTGGGTGGTTTCTCAGAGTCCACAGTAGTCCGGTCCTGCCACACTTTTGTCTGGTCCGCCCTCTCCAGAGAATCTCCTGCTGCTGGAAACCTTGTATGAGGAAGGCGATCATGAGTCCCCCTGTGTCCAGAGGCTTTCATGTGCAGGGCCGACCTGCCGGAGGAAGAAGATGAGGTCGTTTCTGGCAGCAAGCCGGTAATCGAGGAAAAACTTGTTTTTGTTAGGCACTCCCCTTCACCTGAAAAGTCACAGGGGGATGTAGTTCGAGTCACCCCATGAGCCTGTTTCTGTAAAAGTGGGGCAGGCTGGAGTGGTAGAAGGAAAGATTGGAGGGATGCTGTTTGCCCCAAGTTCAGTGCCTCGTAATGGGCTGTACTCTGGCCTTGTTATGAATGGGAAAACAGCTGCATTCGAGAGGTTGGAGGCGGTGCCAGAGGTAGGGCACCAGAGTGATGGCTGTAGACAACGGGGGAGCGGCTCCTGTGGTGGAGGCCCTGCCCACTGTTCTGCCAGGAGGAAAATCCCAGCAAGAAGGCATGAGAGGAGGAGGGAGCGGAGGGAGTTTGCTTTTTCCACCTGCTCCCAGTCCTGACAGGCTGGATCTGGATGCTGAGGCATCAGCTGGCAGTGCCTTGATTGAAGAGATCAGGAGGATCCAGAGGTAGGAAGAGGTTGATCAGTCGTCGGCTTCTCAATACAAAGGTGCTGAGGAGGGGGCAGATGTGGCTGTCAAAAGGAGAGGGTCCCCAGGTAAAGCGAGAGTTTTGAAATTTCCCCCCACCCCACCCCACCCCTCGACTAAGGTAAGAAAGACTGACTCCCCACTTGAGTTAAGTCCAAATCTGTATTTAGCCCTCTGTGGGGATGCTTCTGCCTCAGGTGAGGATTCAGGGGGGTGGGGTGGGGCCATTGTGGGCTGCTGAGTCTCCATCTGGGAGGGAGGCTGGCCTGGGGCCTGTAGGAGGAGACGATCCACCAATAGTGGAGACTCCAGTAGCTGAGCTCATGGATTCTACATCCTCGAAAGAGTAAAGTTAATGGATTCTCATCAGACTCTTCGGGGAATGGGAGAAAGGGGGGAGGGAAGAAGGCTATCTAGCTTAATCATTCTGGATGGCGGTACTCCCCATTAACTGGAGGGTTGTGCTAAATAGCATAGCTAGTGAAGCTCACCTGGTGGATATCAATGTTCGGTACTCCCCAGGTCATGTGAATACACCTATTATCGAGGGCATAGTGTTAGGACTATAATAGATAGGTGTGTGTGTGGGGTGTTTAAAAAGGAGGGCTCTGTCACCACCCCTGTGTCCAAGGTGGAGTTCTCCGACCACTGTCTATGTTCTCTTAGAATGTTTCAGAGACCCTCCGAAGAGGTTTGTGGAGACTGAATTCATCACTCCTTGAGGATGTGGCTGTAAGACAAGTCTTTGAGGATTTTCTTCAGAGCCAGGATATTTTACTGTGTTTTGCAGGTACTAAGTCAGGGTGGCGGGAGATATTTAAGAGTGGCAAAGTTTTCCCATGAGCTCTTGACCCTTGGGCCATTGTGTAGCTACAGTGGGGGAAAAAGTATTTAGTCAGCTGCCAATTGTGCAAGTTCTCCCACTTAAAAAGATGAGGCCAGCCTGTAATTGACATCATAGGTAGACCTCAACTATGAGACAAAATGAGAAAACAAATCCAGAAAATCACATTGTCTGTTTTGTTTTTTTTGTTTTTTTTAAATTTATTTTCAAATTATGGTGGAAAATAAGTATTTGGTCACCTACAAACAAGCAAGATTTCTGGCTCTCACAGACCTGTAACTTCTTCTTTAAGAGGCTCCTCTGTCCTCCACTCATTACCTGTAGTAATGGCTACTGTTTGACATTATCAGTATAAGACACCTGTCCACAACCTCAAACTGTCACACTCCAAACTCCACTATGGTGAAGACCAAAGTGCTGTGGAAGGACACCAGAAACAAAATTGTAGACCTGCACCAGGCTGGGAAGATTGAATCTGCAATAGGCAAGCAGCTTGGTGTGAAGAAATCAACTGTGGGAACAATAATTAGAAAATGGAAGACATACAAGACCACTGATAATCTCCCTCGATCAGGGGCTCCACGCAAGATCTCACCCCGTGGGGTCAAAATGATCACAAGAACGGTGAGCAAAAATCCCAGAACCACAAGGGGGACCTAGTGAATGACCTGCAGAAACCTGGGACTAACGTAACAAAGGCTACCGTCAGTAACACACTACGCCACCAGGGACTCAGATCCTGCAGTGCCAGACGTGTCCCCCTGCTTAAGCCAGTACATATCCGGGCCCGTCTGAAGTTTGCTAGAGAGCATTTGGATGTTCCAGAAGAGTATTGGGAGAATGTCATATGGTCAGATGAAACCAAAGTAGAAGAACTGTTTGGTAGAAACACAACTCGTCGTGTTTGGAGGAGAGTGAATGCTGAGTTGCATCCAAAGAACACCATACCTACTGTGAAGCATGGGGGTGGCAACATCATGCTTTGGGGCTGTTTCTCTGCAAAGGGACCAGGACGACTGATCCGTGTACATGAAAGAATGAACGGGGCCATGTATCGTGGGATTTTGAGGGCAAACCTCCTTCCATCAGCAAGGGCATTGAAGATTAAACGTGGCTGGGTCTCAGCATGACAATGATCCCAAGCACACCGCCAGGGCAACGAAGGAGCGGCTTCGCAAGAAGCATTTCAAGGTCCTGGAGTGGCCTAGCCAGTCTCCAGATCTCAACCCCATAGAAAACCTTTGGAGGGAGTAGAAAGTCCGTGTTGCCCAGCGACAGCCCCAAAACATCCCTGCTCTAGAGGAGATCTGCATGGAGGAATGGGCCAACATACCAGCAACAGTGTGTGCCAACCTTGTGAAGACTTACAGAAAACGTTTGACCTCTGTCATTGACAACAAAGGATATTTAACAAAGTATTGAGATGATCTTTTGTTATTGACCAAATACTTATTTTACACCATAATTTGCAAAGTCTTTAAAAATCAGACAATGATTTTCTAGATTTTTTTTTTTTTTTTTTTTCTCGTTTTGTGTCTCATAGTTGATGTCTACCTATGATGACAATTACAGGCCGTTCTCATCTTTTTTTTAAGTGGGAGAACTTGCACAATTGGTGGCTGATTAAATACACTGCTTTGAGGAAAAGACTTGACCGTTTGTTCTCAACTGGAGGTAGCCGGAAGGATATCTCTAGTGTGAAAAGTGGAGCAGCAGACTCCACTTTTGATAGAACCTATAAGGGAAAAGGAAGTCATCCAGGCCATTGAGGGTCTTGCTCTCAAGAAGTCATTGGGTACCTATAAAGGAGCCTTAGCTCCCCTCTTGACTGATGTGCTTAATGAGTGTCTCTCCTTGGGCACTCTGCCCAAGTCAATGAGGAGATCCGCCCTCATAGTTCTATCAAAGGGTAAGGACCTGAGCTGTATTGAGAACTGGCGACCCATAGCGCTTCTCAATATGGACTGAAAGATTCTGGCGAAGATACTGTTTAATTGACTGGTCAAGTTTGCACCCCGACTCCTTTTGTTGGCTCAGCACTGCTTGGTTCCCGGTTGTAGCACCTTAAAGGGGTTTTCTGGCACCTTCTGCATTTGTTTACATGGTGCAGATTCCTGCTGTCTTAGCCTACAACTACCATGATGCATTGCATTAGTTGACTCACACTACCTCTCATTTCCCACCCACTACTAGTCCTTCCCCCCACCCCCCCCCCCGAAGCCTTTCCCACTTGTGAATGACTGACTTGGTTGTCCTTTTTTAGGTGGGATCAGGTGTCTGACAGGGATGTCCGCTGAGCCCGCTGTTTTACGTGTTCTCCATCGATCCCTTCATTAGGAGGATCACTCTGGCGCCATTGGCGGGAGTCCAGGTGGATCTGGAGGACCCTGGGAGCTCTCGGAGGACAGTGGCGTATGCTGATTTCACCATTCTTGTCTCATCACAGGAGGAGCTGGAGTGGTCGATGTCGGAGGTGGACCTCTACTCTGATTCATCTGGATCAAAGATCAATTGGACCAAGTGTGAAAGACTCTGGCTGGGAGGGGGAGAACCCGGTGGTTTGTGTTGTAAATACCTTTAAGATCAATCTGTCAAACCTCTTCTCCAAGAAGACTTCTTTGTGGGTGACCTCCTGCCAGGGATGGTTTCGGTCCTTACCTATCCTGAGTGGGCTTATGGGGCCTTCAAACGTTTGGATAGCACGGTATTTACTGTTGACACAAAGCAAAATCCTCCCAAGGGATGAGGTGTGTAAGAACATCCTTGTGGACCTAGCAAAAGTGTTTCCAGGAGTAGGAGAGGATGGGTGCTGGTAGGGCGGCCATTCTTTGGAGGGGTTCCTCCTTGGCAGTACCTAGAGGGACAGACAGGTTATTTTTAGTTAGGGAAAAGGAGGGATAGAGAGGGACAGCTTAGGGCTAGTTACGGTTAGCTTGCTATGAAGGGAAAGCATAGGGAGAGCATTATGGTTATAATTGGGGTCAGTTCATATAGGAGTAGTACTAGGGATAGGAGTAGTGATGAGGGTGAGGCCTCTCTTGCTCCTTTGTTCCTGGTGAGGGGCTGGCATGATCACTTTAGTTTTTTTTTTTTTTTTTGTAAGTGAATGAAGGAGGATTGGGGTGACTAACCTTAGGCTTATGGGAGATGGTTGGGATTAAGGGGTGGGGGGTGGTTTGTATAAATGTTATGATTGTTTCCAGTTGAGGGTTACTGTTATGGACCTGATCTGATTGTGACTTTTTTTTTCTCTTTAGATTGTGTATATACTTTGGCTGGGGGGTAGTTAGGTTGGGGTGGGGGTTTGTGATGGGTGTGGTCTATGCTGTGTACGTGCGCTTGGTCTGACCTTGGGCTATGCGGATAGGACTGGAGGTGAGGGGTCAGACTGGGGTGGTTTTATTGGTGTGGGGGTGAGAGGCCAGAAGGTGGACTATATGGACATTGGGTGAGGTGCTGGCCTGGGTGTGGTGGAAGTGGGAGGGAAAAAAAAAATTATATTATATATATTAATTGTGGGTAGTTTAGATAAGTTTTAGTTCTATTCGTATGGTTATCCAGTTTTTTCTTTGACCAGGGTTGGTTGAGTTTTTATTCATCAGAATTCATGATCTAATATTTTGTAATTATGTTTGATTGTTGTGTGTGACGATGTTCTATTCTATTGTCATTTCCTGTGGTGTGTGTGTGTGTGTGTGTCTGGCAATGTTCGATTATATTGTCGTGTCCTGTAGATTGTGTTTAGCGATGTTCTATTACACTATATAGGACACGACAATATAATAGAACATCGCTAAACACAATATACAGGACACGACAATATAATAGAACATTGCCAGACACACACACGCACACACTATACAGGACAATATAATAGAACATTGCCAAACACACACGCTATATAGGACACGACTGTGTGTGTGTGGCAATGTTCTATATATTGTCGTGTCCTGTATATTGTGTTTAACGATGTTCTATTATATTGTCGTGTCCTATATAGTGTGTGTGTGTGTGTGTCTGGCAATGTTCTATTATATTGTCATGTCCTGTATATTGTGTTTAGCGATGTTCTATTATAGTGTGTGTGTGTGTGTGTGTGGCAATGTTCTATTATATTGTCCTGTATAGTGTGTGGAAATGTTCTATTGTCGTGTCCTTATATTTGCACCGATGTTCTATTATATTGTGTTCTGTTTGTTATATTGTTTCAGTATAGGTTTGGTTTACATATGGGTGGATGACTTGGTGTTAGTGGAGACCGAGTTGGCCGATGGGCTTTGAATTTTCTTTTGATCTGAGGCTATCTGATTTTATGTACTCTTGTACTTTTCTAATACGGGAGTTCCAGCTCCAACAGTGTAAGGAGAAGGACATGGCTACTGGTGTGTCCTTGTCTAGGGAGGTTTGAGACTAGGCGTAAGGCCAGGGAGTAGTTTGTGGTTCACACGATACCAGCAGCAGGTCTCTGGTCTAGGCCAGATGCATGGAGCCTTGCACTCTTGTGCTCCCTCGGGTCCGGCCAGTGGGGGGCAGGAGGACTACTCAACCAGCCTCAACGGAGGTGTCTGCAAGGAAGACCAGATCTTCCATGGTCACCAGTTCACTGGACCCTAATATGGAGAAAATGGGGGTGGAGGCCCCTACTAGGAGAAGCCACCATGGCAGCATCCCAGGCAAGGTGGAGGCCGACAAGACCATGTCACCATCGGGCGCCTCACCACTACCAACAGCAGCAGCTGCAGCACTGGTGACACCCTGAAGAGGAGTGCAGCAGGAGCTGCAGCAGAGGCGGCAGTGACACCAGCAGAGCTGGTAAGTGCATGCAGAGAGCAGTGTATTCATGTGGGTTAGAGGGAAAGCAGGAGAGTCTGTAATGTCCAACAGCTAGAAACTAAACCTGATGGACTATAAGCAAAAGCGTCAGGCCCTGGTCACTCTGGGGGCAGAGCTGTAAAATGCACGCTCCCAGTGTGATAGGGCCTCGTGGTGGAGGAGGCCCATGGTCTCCTTACGTGTGACAGAATTAAAGAGGTGAGATCCATGGTGGAGCAGGGCCAGCTGATCTTAGAGGGAGCCAGGCTGTTTAAAGAGAAGTTTCTCAACAACCAGCACTTCCTTGAAATGAAATCAGTGCTGGAAGAGGACCGTGTCTCTTTAGTGTCGGGCTCCAGAACTGCAGGCAAGGGGAGCCAAAGGGGACCTGGAAAAGGTTATCCCAGTCATGCCTCAGTGTAGCAGCCTGCGTTTCGACTCCCATGTGCTGTCATCCAGTCCACAGTTTCCTGAGAACCTCCCGCTGCCATAACCCTCCGATGAGGATTTTGATGCATGGGGGCAATTGATGGCCAAAGATCAGATGCATTAACCCCCCCCTCCCCTACTGTCGGAGTCCTTTTGTGTTTGGGTCTGACCTTCCCAAGGAGGAAGCAACATCATCTAGAAGGAAGAATAGATGAAGCAGTGGTAAGAAAATGGAGAAGACTTTTTTTTGTGTGGCACTCTGGTGGGCCCCTACATCGCCCAAGTCTCCGTTCTTTGAGCGATGGCTAGTGAGGCTCATCTGGTGGATGTCCACATTAGGTACTCCGCAAGTTACACCTATTTCAGAGGGACTAGTGTTAGTGTGTGTGTGTGTGTGGTGTCCTTCTTCTTCTTTTTTTTTTTTTTTATATATAACTTATAATATATAATATATAACTTACCCAAGCGTTGGATCTGGATGACACCCTACTTACATTTGCATCTTGGAAAGCAAGAACAGCAACATTAACCCCCCAACCCTATATCCCATACATGTACGTGATTGGGTGTGAAAGGGTGTATGGAGAGAGCTCAGGAGCTGTGGAACACTGTGCCTTGCAGTAACACACATAGGTAGCCTACTGTGGTAGTGAAACAATACTGTGAGTCAGTATGACACGCATCGTTCTTAGAACCACTGCACACTTCACTTAATTGGACAGTTTCGGGACCAAAACTGACCAACTAAATCAAGTGTGAACTCAGCCTTACAGGTCCATGTTAGTGCCAGGTAGAAAGAACCGTGCAGAGGCCCAAGATCCTACTGTAGAGTGAAAGAGTGCAGTCCTTTTACACTGCCAAATGTCTGCCATTTCCACATAAATGTCTACAGAGTGGCAAGGCGACATAATGTGGAGTTGGCAGCAGCATGAGGAGGCCATACAGTGACCCGGTGACAGCAGCATGAGGAGGCCATACAGTGATCCGGTGGCAGCAGCATGAGGAGGCCATACAGTCACCCAGTGGCAGAGTGAGGAGGTGGCAGCAGCATGAGGAGGCCATACAGTGACACATGGCTGTGGTGCCAACATTGACACCCTGGCCACCCTTCACCTTCTGCCCACAGATTGAACATATGGCCATGTTCACCTCCCCTGGCAACTTAACAAAAAACTGCCACACCACCGAGTAGGTGACTTTACCCCCAACACTCCGCACTAACTGACTGCTACCACCGCTTTCCGGGCAGGTAGGCTGTTGCGATGTGGGTGGTCTACCCCGGGCACATTTAGCTCCCGACCTTCCACTGTTGCCACCCTGCTGACTCCGCTGCTGCCTCATACACCTTTAAATAAGTGATAATAACCGCTAAGAATTATTGATTTTTGACAATACTGTATTTATACAGTGGGGTAAAAAAAAGTATTTAGTCAGCCACCAATTGTGCAAGTTCTCCCACTTAAAAAGATAAGGCCAGCCTGTAATTGACATCATAGGTAGACCTCAACTTTGAGACAAAATGAGAACCTATCTAGAAAATCAGTCTGATTTATTTGCAAATTATGGTGGAAAATAAGTATTTGGTCACCTACAAACAAGCAAGATTTCTGACTCAGACCTGTAACTTCTCCTTTAAGAGTCTCCTCTGTCCTCCACTCATTACCTGTAGTAATGGCTCCTGTTTGACATTATCAGTATAAGACACCTGTCCACAACCTCAAACAGTCACACTCCAAACTCCGCTATGGTGAAGACCAAAGAGCTGTGGAAGGACACCAGAAACAAAATGGTAGACCTGCACCAGGCTGGGAAGACTGAATCTGCAATAGGCAAGCAGCTTGGTGTGAAGAAATCAACTGTGGGAGCAATAATTAGAAAATGGAAGACATACAAGACCACTGATAATCTCCCTCGATCAGGGGCTCCACGCAAGATCTCACCCTGTGGGGTCAAAATGATCACAAGAACAGTGAGCAAAAATCCCAGAACCACACGGGGGACCTAGTGAATGACCTATAGAAAGCTGGGACTAACGTAACAAAGGCTACCGTCAGTAACACACTACACCGCCAGGGACTCAGATCCTGCAGTGCCAGACGTGTCCTCCTGCTTAAGCCAGTACATATCCAGGCCCGTCTGAAGTTTGCGAGAGCATTTGGATGTTCCAGAAGAGTATTGGGAGAATGTCATATGGTCAGATGAAACCAAAGTAGAAGAACTGTTTGGTAGAAACACAACTCGTCGTGTTTGGAGGAGAGTGAATGCTGAGTTGCATCCAAAGAACACCATACCTACTGTGAAGCATGGGGGGTGGCAACATCATGCTTTGGGGCTGTTTCTCTGCAAAGGGACCAGGACGACTGATCCGTGTACATGAAAGAATGAATGGGGCCATGTATCGTGAGATTTTGAGGGCAAACCTCCTTCCATCAGCAAAGGCAATGAAGATAAAACGTGGCTGGGTCTTTCAGCATGACAGTGATCCCAAGCACACCGCCAGGGCAATGAAGGAGCGGCTTCGTAAGAAGCATTTCAAGGTCCTGGAGTGGCCTAGCCAGTCTCCAGATCTCAACCCCATAGAAAACCTTTGGAGGGAGTTGAAAGTCCATGTTGCCCAGCGACAGCCCCAAAACATCACTGCTCTAGAGGAGATCTGCATGGAGGAATGGGCCAACATACCAGCAACAGTGTGTGCCAACCTTGTGAAGACTTACAGAAAACGTTTGACCTCTGTCATTGCCTACAAAGGATATATAACAAAGTATTGAGATGAACTTTTATTGACCAAATACTTATTTTCCACCATAATTTGCAAATAAATTCTTTAAAAATCAGACAATGTGATTTTCGATATGTTTTCTCATTTTGTCTCTCATAGTTGAGGTCTACCTATGATGTCAATTACAGGCCGGCCTCATCTTTTTAAGTGGGAGAACTTGCACAATTTTTGGCTGACTATAAATACACTTCCCCCCCCCCCCCCCACTGTAAATGGCCTGCAACTTTATACTGGGAACAAAATGGCGAATATGGTCGTTCTGTCTTTCCCCACCAATGAACACCTTTAAGTGTTAGTATAACAGCTAACTGCACAGATCAGTGGCTATTATTGATTTTTGCTACTACTGTATAGAGAAATGGCCTGTAATTTTATACTGAACAAAATAACTGCAGAAATTAGTGGCTCACAATTCAGTTTTCTTTGGCACAGTAGTACTGACAAATGGCCTGTAATGTTATGCTTTGGAACAACAGTGAATAAGCCCCTTATAATAAACACCTTGAAAAAGGCGTTTAGTACAGCTAACTGCAGATATTAGTGGATAATTCACTGTTTTTTGCTGTATTGCACTGGCAAAATATATTTCAAATAGGCCAGTGACGGTGAAGGAAACTCCCTCTCCTGTCTCTGGTGCTCTGGAGTCCTCCCAGTGTGGTCCGGTCCTTCTACTGGGCTGTCTACTTAAAGTGAAACTGCTCTCTGGCTGTGATGTCCTGGATCCCCGCCGCTGACTGGCGTCAGTGGTCACATGTGGTGGGGACTTCAACCGGAAGATAACAATGGACTAGGAGGCACAGGGAAATGGTGAATATCAGAGATACATATATAATATTTTTTTTTTTTTTTTTTTTTTTTTTTTTTTCTCTTCATCTAGACAGTGATGTATTTTTCCAGAACCTCTCTGGACTTGGGTCCATAGCTTGTTCTCCCAGATGTTATGGGGGATTAAGACTAATTTTGTATGGTAAGTAACCTCCATTTTGATTAGGAAAGGTGGGGTTTCTATTAAAAAAAAACAAAACAAAAAAAAAAAAAAACAAAACTTGAAAGCTAACGTAGAAAACCCTTGGCAATAGAGGGCTCCTTTGTGGGTATAAAGTAAAGAATGGTTTTGGCCTGCCTTTCAGGAATGGGAGAGGGCTAGTGAAAGACCTGAGAGAGACACACGGACATCTACAGGGTTATACCTCTTGGTTCTGAAAGTGAGACGCTGGTGGGGTCTGGTGGTATGGGAGAGAAGGACCAAGTTGAGGACATTGCTCAGCAACAGGATGTCTTGTTTCACTTCCAGAAGCCCTTGTTGCTCAAAGATTGCCCATGTAGGGATTTTGAGGTGGAGTTGAAGCTTTTACATTCAGTGAGGATCCCCCAAAAACTTTGGGATCTGGATTGACATTCCTTCCATGGGAAGCTGTATGTGATGGTGAACTTGAGGGCAAGCTCTTTCCTCAGAATTCCAGTACCTCGAGTAGGGTGGCAACATATACTGGAAAGGGTAGGGGCCACCACTAGCTGGCCTGTTGTAGAAGGTCTTTGCTATGTGGAGAAGGCTTTCATGTGTTTAGTCTCTGTTCAGAATAAAATCCTTCCTGTGGTTGAGGTGAGTAGGAATATACTGGGTGACCTGGTGAATCTTGGGGACAAGAATCTCTCACATTGAGGAGAGCACCAGTGAAGGTGTGTAGAGATTTTAATTGCCTTTTAAAATCCCTTTTGCTGTCTCAAAGCTCGGTGAGTCAAAAGCAAATTGAGGATCTGTTACATCCAACAGAGGGCGCATGAGCTCCCCAGCTCCTTTCCCATAATGCCTTGTGACTGGTGAATCTTGGAAATACAAGAGGCTGGGGGTAGGGAGGACAGTGACAACTCTTCCTTTGGAGGGCCTTTCCTTTTTTCTGTGCCTTAGTCAGTTGTGCTCCTATTGCTGGTGATGGGCTGCTAGTGGCAGTAGATGGGCACTAGTAGATTTTTCTTTTGGAAGGTTCTGGAT
The DNA here is from genome assembly GCA_947044405.1 of Leptodactylus fallax. NCBI lineage: Eukaryota > Metazoa > Chordata > Amphibia > Anura > Leptodactylidae > Leptodactylus > Leptodactylus fallax. The sequence goes on from CAMRHE010000366.1 coordinate 1,116,087, forward strand.
AAAGGGGCTCTCGGGATAGAGCAGTAGTGTTATATAGTACTGAGACATTGATGGCACTGTCTTGGATATGATGTACTTGGTACATGTGAGCTGTGGCTAAACTGTATTTGTATTTGGTTTTCTTGGATAACTTAGTGATAGTTTGGAGGTGGGTAAGGGGTGATGGGGAAGTCTTAGTGTGCCTGGACTACAGACATGAGGTGAGGAGCTAGACTGGGGGGTTTTTACTTAGGTGGTGGGGGCCAATATTTATACTATGCAGACATGGGAGGACATGAGGCAAGATACTGGCTAGGGTGTGCTATTGAGGAAATGGACCTTAAAAAAAAAAAAAAAAAAAAAAAAAAAAAAATTGTCAATTTTATATTGTTACAACATATAGAATGAAAAATGTTGGTTCATAACACATTTTCTATGCTTTATTTATGGGTAAGATTGGGCCAACCTTAAATATAGGAATAGACTTGTCACATACGTGTGCTGCATGGACACCATACATACCCAGTCTTTTCAATGTGTCAATGTGTTTAATCTGATATAGATAGATATAGATACAGTCATATGAAAAAGTTTGGGCACCCCTATTAATCTTAATCATTTTTAGTTCTAAATATTTGGGTGTTTGCAACAGCCATTTCAATTTGATATATCTAATAACTGATGGACACAGTAATATTTCAGGATTGAAATGAGGTTTATTGTACTAACAGAAAATGTGCAATATGCATTAAACCAAAATTTGACCGGTGCAAAAATTTGGGTACCCTTATCATTTTATTGATTTGAATACTCCTAACTACTTTTTACTGACTTACTGAAGCACAAAATTGCTTTTGTAACCTCACTGAGCTTTGAACTTCATAGCCAGGTGTATCCAATCATGAGAAAAGGTATTTAAGGTGGCCAATTGCAAGTTGTTCTCCTATTTGAATCTCCTCTGAAGAGTGGCATCATGGGCTCCTCAAAACAACTCTCAAATGATCTGAAAACAAAGATTGTTCAACATAGTTGTTCAGGGGAAGGATACAAAAAGTTGTCTCAGAGATTTAACCTGTCAGTTTCCACTGTGAGGAACATAGTAAGGAAATGGAAGACCACAGGGACAGTTCTTGTTAAGCCCAGAAGTGGCAGGCCAAGAAAAATATCAGAAAGGCAGAGAAGAAGAATGGTGAGAACAGTCAAGGACAATCCACAGACCACCTCCAAAGAGCTGCAGCATCATCTTGCTGCAGATGGTGTCACTGTGCATCAGTCAACAATACAGCACACTTTGCACAAGGAGAAGCTGTATGGTAGAGTGATGCGAAAGAAGCCGTTTCTGAAAGCACGCCACAAACAGAGTCGCCTGAGGTATGCAAAAGCACATTTGGACAAGCCAGCTTCATTTTGGAAGAAGGTCCTGTGGACTGATGAAACAAAGATTGAGTTGTTTGGTCATACAAAAAGGCGTTATGCATGGCGTCCAAAAAACACAGCATTCCAAGAAAAACACTTGCTACCCACTGTAAAATTTGGTGGAGGTTCCATCATGCTTTGGGGCTGTGTGGCCAATGCCGGCACCAGAAATCTTGTTAAAGTTGAGGGTCGCATGGATTCAACTCAGTATCAGCAGATTCTTGAGAATAATGTACAAGAATCAGTGACGAATTTGAAGTTACGCCGGGGATGGATATTTCAGCAAGACAATGATCCAAAACACAGCTCCAAATCTACTCAGGCATTCATGCAGAGGAACAATTACAATGTTCTGGAATGGCCATCCCAGTCCCCAGATCTGAATATCATTGAACATCTGTGGGATAATTTGAAGCGGGCTGTCCATGCTCGGTGACCATCAAACTTAACTGAACTGGAATTGTTTTGTAAAGAGGAATGGTCAAAAATACCTTCATCCAGGATCCAGGAACTGATTAAAAGCTACAGGAAGCGACTAGAGGCTGTTATTTTTGCAAAAGGAGGATCTACTAAATATTAATGTCACTTTTCTGTTGAGGTGCCCATACTTTTGCACCGGTCAAATTTTGGTTTAATGCATATTGCACATTTTCTGTTAGTACAATAAACCTCATTTCAATCCTGAAATATTACTGTGTCCATCAGTTATTAGATATATCAAATTGAAATGGCTGTTGCAAACACCCAAATATTTAGAACTAAAAATGATTAAGATTAATAGGGGTGCCCAAACTTTTTCATATGACTGTATATATAAATCCCCCCCCCCCAATCACACCAATGAAGGTCCATGGGGAAACGAAAAACAGATGACATCCGTATTGTCCATGACTTTAATGGTTACTTGGAATCTCCTGGGCTATCCCCTAGTCCAGCAAGGACAAGCTGAACGCACATGGAGCACAAGATCACTTCATACATTACTACTACTACTACTGCTGTGTGCTGGTATTCTCCTAGTAAGTGGTAAATCCCACTGGAGAGGCTAAATGTGCTGTATATACATATGTATAATGTACAGTATAGGGCAGCACTACGGGATTAGAGGAGATCTACAATAAGTGTCCAAGAGCAGGCCAAGTGAGTGGAGGATGTGGCGTAAATGTCCCTAACTCCGAATCCAGTGTCTGTGACCAACTGAGGCTCCCCTAAGTTAGTTAACTTTTTATTAATTTGTTTCATATATTATCATCTTAAATGTTGCATTTTGATCCAAGACACTGTATATTGTACTATGTCATGCTCCTGTTCTATAGACCGTGTGTGGTGTGTGGGTGGTTTTTTTTTTTTTTTTTTTTTTTATAAAGCTTTTGTCCTTTTAATGTTACTTTTGTAGTTGGTGCAGTGAAGACACGATGGACTTGCTGTGATGCTTTTTGTTGGCAGCTTGCAGCAGGCACAAGTGGATCAGGCACTACTGCTAAATGGCAGTATATGGTACAAGGAACAGCGGAGATTACGGAGAGGAGTGATAGAGATCCATGTGTGAGTGTCCAATGTTTTCATTACTAATCTGTGTACCATATAGTGATCAACAGTGTATTCAATGTAAATACTAAAGAGCCATAAGTGGAACATGTGACTGCCGAGGGCAAGGGGGCAAGGATTGGTCACCACGTTATATATTAACCTGTCATTGAGGATTGGACTTGCCAGAGTTACTGGTAAGTCTAATTCTATAATCTGCTTCCACACCCATGGTGAGGAGTGAATGTGTGCCACACCAGTGTACAGGAGTGTCGGGGTCGGTGACTCTGCCATGTGGTATTATTTGTGTGTGTGTGGCATGCAGGTGAGGGTATCGTGTACATCCCAGTATGTCTTATGGTGCACTCTGATTTTATGATTCCCACCAGCACATTCTAATGAAGCCATGTTTCTCAAGTACAATGCAACGTTTTCTATGAAAACAGTCCAATGATACTTTTGCTTAAACATTTCTAAATTTTTATTTATTTATTTTTTTTTTTTTGGTTAAAATATATTTTCTAAAATATAAATTTTAGAATTGATGATCTACAAGATATTCCTGTGTTTTTCTTCTGACCTTAGCACCAAGCATGAAGATACTTCAGGGGGAGAGGAGCAGTCCCGTCCACCGGCTGACCAACCTCCCTTGTCTGATGCTGATACTACAGCTCCAGAAATTGCACCAGCCCCTGCAACATAAAGTAGGAGAACTACAGTTGTCAGGAGGCGAGGAAGCCATTCAGTGCCAGTTTCGCGGCCTTCCCACGTCGACCACAATGTGTTATATTACCTTAGAAATGCACAACTGAATATTGTTTTGAAAATGATCTGGCGCTGCACGTAGCAGATGTCAGTCGTGACAAGCTTTTTAGGTATTTTTGAAAACAGAGTGCACTGCACATAGCAATAAATGCATGTACTCCACCCAACAGTAGCCGGGAGTTGCTTCGTAGACCCGAGCATGGGCAGGCACACAGTTTCCTTGCCCTACTCAACCACCAACACCTCTGCTGAAGATGGTGGTAACAGTCATACAGGCCATTCTCCTATGATTAGTCCTTCCACATTCACAATGGGTTAACCAATGCAGCAAGCCCATTATCAAGGTCCCTCTACAGCTAGTGGATCAAGTGTGAGAACCTATGGGCTCAACTACATCTCAAACGGGGCCAACAATACCTCTACCTGAATGCTCCCACAAAGTGCAGCGGTTTTTTTCTTTTGGTGAGGAGAATTTGTAGCTTTGTGGCACACACTTGTATTTGATATTTCTGTTGCTATAGCTTTTTGCTATGATCTTATATATTTTATGTACACAATTTTACATTTATGATCCAAATGTATGGGGCAGGATACACAGTTATTTGCTGGGAAAATGTTTATTAGAATAAATTGTTGGTTGGGGGGGGGGGGGGAGGCGTGGTGGTGTATCTCTGCGTAATTTTGACCCAACAAAAAACTTTAAAGCATTGTGTAAACTTCTACTGGTGATATCATATTTGGAATATGTTGAGACAAAAAACACTTCCGCAAGGTTGAGGACATCCAGGGCATGGAGGATCTCGCCGTGTCTCTTCAAGACACGCATGAGTCTTTCATAGCTGCCTGGACGTCTTGGATCCTCTTTCAAGGTACCCAGGACTATGGTGAGTTGACTTCCACTTGATAAGCCTCACTTTCATGGACTGGTTGCTGGGGCTACTTGTTTCCCCATTTCCCCCCCCCCCTTTTTTTTTTTTTTTTTTTTTTTTTTTAATTCTTTATAGAACACAAAACGATTGCTGTAGAAAGACAAAGTAGCCATTTTTATAGCACTTGGATTCACTTGGTCATTTTTATTGTTAAATTCAAAAGTTAAAAACAGAAACCTCCTTTTGGTTACTGTGACTAAAGGAAAGTCAATTTGTAATGTAATTGTTTTGACGCAGAAAATGTTTAGTCACAATGTAATATTATGTCGCCGGATCACAAATAAACCAATTCTCTGACCAAAACTGACAGTGTGTGTGTGATACAAATAATTTCCGAAAGTAAATGATATTTATTTTATACACTTTATTTTATATTGATCAATTTTTATACAGGACTATTGTAACAATATACTTTGTACTTTTGTCCTAAATATACAAGCAAATTTTATGAATGCTTGTTTATTTTGGCCAAATACATAAGCTTGCAACCCATGTTGAGGGTCCGCCATTGTCTTGCAAGTCCCAATCTTTCAAAATTTAAAAAAAAAAAAAAAAAAAAAGTCATGTCATGGACTCGCAGTCCAGATGAGCCCGGCCTTCCATGCAGTGTACAGTCAAGAGGGGCTAATTTATTGGGGCTTGATAAATCCTACAAAAACTAAGTGCTGTGTGATGAACAGACCCTCAGTTATATATCTTTCTTGAAATGTATTTTTACTTGCTCATATCTTGCCTACCTACTTCTGGGAATGTGTAAGTTGTTTTTAAATTGTTGGTCACTTCACAGTGTTTGCATACTATGGGGGATGGTCACTCTAGCCAGCCAGTTTTATTACCCCCATGACAGCAGATGCCATGGGGGAGGGAGGGCTGGTGACCTTTAGTTCACCCACAGACACACATCTCTCCCAGCACCTAGGAAGGCATCCATCTCTCTGAGGGTTCTGCAAAGGAGGGAGAAGGGTGGCTGCCTGGGGAGGAGGTGTGGGTGGGGCGCTAGCCATATGCTAAATGGAGACCTAGATTCTTTGTCACTCAGCAAAGAGGCAACAAGAAGGTCTTATCTTGGAGAAGATGTGAGAGCTTGTCCTGCTGTGGGCTGATCATGGGCCTAGCATTGAAGCCTGAAGCATTTTGTTTTGAGTCTGGATAGCATGTAGGGACATGCTTTTGTAATTTGCTGAAGAAAGGACCCTGAGGCCTACCACATGGGCTCAGAGAAATGGACTACAAGCCTGTGCCAGTATTTATTTTTGTTATTTCCCTTTTTATTTGATGTGCTATTTTTTTTTTTTTTTTTAACTTTATTTTTGCTTGGTAACTGCTTTGTGTGTACGTACACACACACACACACACACACACACACACACACACACACACACACACACACACACACACACACACACATATATATATATATATATATATATATATATATATATATATATATACACATACACACACACATACACACATACACACATACACACATACATACACACACACATACACACACACACGTGTGGTACAGACCAAAAGTTTGGACACCTTCTCATTCCAAGAGTTTTCAGTATTTTCATGACTATAAAAATTGTAGATTCACACTGAAGGCATCAAAACTATGAATTAACACATGTGGAATTATATACTTAACAAAAAAGTGTGAAACAACTGAAAATATGTCTTATATTCTAGGTTCTTCAAAGTAGCCACCTTTTGCTTTGATTACTGCTTTGCACACTCTTGGCATTCTCTTGATGAGCTTCAAGAGGTAGTCTCCTGAAATGGTCTTCCAACAGTCTTGAAGGAGTTCCCAGAGATGCTTAGCACTTGTTGGCCTTTTTGCCTTCACTCTGCGGTCCAGCTCACCCCAAACCATCTGGATTGGGTTCAGGTCTGGTGACTGTGGAGGCCAGGTCATCTGGCATAGCACCCCATCACTCTCCTTCTTGGTCAAATAGCCCTTACACAGTCTGGAGGTGTGTTTGGGGGTCATTGTCCTGTTGAAAAATAAATGATGGTCCAACTAAACGCAAACCGGATGGAATAGCATGCCGCTGCAAGATGCTGTGGTAACCATGCTGGTTCAGTATTCCTGCAATTTTGAATAAATCCCCAACAGTGTCACCAGCAAAGCACCCCCACACCATCACACCTCCTCCTCCATGCTTCACGGTGGGAACCAGGCATGTAGAGTCCATTAGTTCACCTTTTCTGCGTCGCACAAAGACACGGTGGTTGGAACCAAAGCTCTCAAATTTGGACTCATCAGACCAAAGCACAGATTTCCACAGGTCTAATGTCCATTCCTTGTGTTCTTTAGCCCAAACAAGTCTCTTCTGCTTGTTGCCTGTCCTTAGCAGTGGTTTCCTAGCAGCTATTTTACCATGAAGGCCTGCTGCACACAGTCTCCTCTTAACAGTTGTTGTAGAGATGTGTCTGCTGCTAGAACTCTGTGTGGCATTGACCTGGTCTCTAAGCTGAGCTGCTGTTAACCTGCCATTTCTGAGGCTGGTGACTCGGATGAACTTATCCTCCGCAGCAGAGGTGACGCTTGGTTTTCATTTCCTGGGGCGGTCCTCATGTGAGCCAGTTTCTTTGTAGCGCTTGATGGTTTTGGCCACTGCACTTGGGGACACTTTCAAAGTTTTCCCAATTTTTGGCACTGACTGAACTTCACTTCTTAAAGTAATGATGGCCACTCGTTTTTCTTTACTTAGCTGCTTTTTTCTTGCCATAATACAAATTCTAACACTCCATTCAGTAGGACTATCAGCTGTGTATCCACCTGACTTCTGAACAACACAACTGATGGTCCCAACCCCATTTATAAGGCAAGAAATCCCACTTATTAAACCTGACAGGGCACACCTGTGAAGTGAAAACCATTTCAGGTGACTACCTCTTGAAGCTCATCAAGAGAATGCCAAGAGTGTGCAAAGCAGTAATCAAAGCAAAAGGTGGCTACTTTGAAGAACCTAGAATATAAGACATATTTTCAGTGGTTTCACACTTTTTTTTGTTAAGTATATAATTCCACAGGTGTTAATTCATAGTTTTGATGCCTTCAGTGTGAATCTACAATTTTTATAGTCATGAAAATACAGAAAACACAGAAAACTCTTGGAATGAGAAGGTGTGTCCAAACTTTTGGTCTGTACTGTATATGTATTGTGTGTGTGTGTGTGTGTTATATATATATATATATATATATATATATATATATATATATATAATGAGAGAGAGTGTATGTATATTCCTGTGTATGTTAATGCTTAGTACCAACCCACTTGGGTTAATAAATATATAAAATTTAAGCTCGGTTTGTATTATCCTATGACCCAGTCCGCTCATGGTGTGTGAGTGGGAGGTAAAGAAGGTTGGTCGCAGGTTTGCCAAGCGGCTTGGCAAGGCAAGATCCTTCACACGCTGAAACTGCAGGAATTTAACAGGATAGTGCCCTGGAACACTTTATCTGGATGCTAGAATCCCAAAGGTAAACTCAACATATTGATGGACTCTGCTAAGCCAATAACTATAAAAAATGCACCACTGGGTGCTCAGACCTCTGCATGCAAAAGGGCACATAACACGACTGCTGATTCCAAACCCCTTAGTTTTACATATGACATATGTAAGTTACACTTTTTTTGCCTTTCCGCTGACAGACATGTTGTGGTGTCTGTTAATAGATATAAGCACCCTGGAACGTCAATGGAAAGTACCTGCCTCCAAGCCCCATTATACCCACCATTTCACCTGTGGATATCCAAACCCTGGGATGTCATCACTGGAAAGCCACATCTTCATTGTGTGCGCCAGCTGCCCAAATATGCGTCATACAGTGGGTGGTGCTGGCCAGTGATGAATCCTGGGTCTAGAGCTTAAAGGAAGCAAAGGTTAAGTGTAATGGGATGGGATGGGGGGGCAAATTACCAGGGGCTGCGGCGCCAGTAGCCATGGTTTCTAAGGTGACTAGGCCACAATTAAGCTCGCCACTTTCCCAGGCCACCAGACTCCTCCTAGGCCTTCCCAGGGGACAGTCCTGGGAAGGTCACCTTTCCTCTCCTGTGTTCAGGGAGTAGGCAAACTCCAGGGAAGGGCCTTTTGTCCCCCCGCCTCAGAAAATTTTTAGTAGTGTGGGCACTGGCAATCTGGCTGCTGATGCGGATAGTGGGGACTGGGTGACCAGCGAGGTGCACTTTGTAGAGCTCTGCATCTGCAGAGGGGTACGACTAGTGTGGTGTACACGCTGAAGACCCACCTGCACCTGAAAGAGGAAAAAAAATGTAATACAGAAAGACCTGAGTCAGGTCACGGACACTTGGTAAAAACTAAAAGGAATAGTGTCTGTAGATAGGGTATATCCTAGAGGTGGAGCTGACATCTTTGATACTCCTAGTGGCCAGCTCTATACCCGTGGCGCTGTGTCCCCAATGAAATAAGCGAGAGAAGAAGCCATATATAAACACAATCCAGAAATGCCACCATCTTCTCTTGGCCAAAGTTCATTTCATATAGACTGAAGGAAAATGGGAAAACTGTTCTGTGCTCGGATGAATCAAAATGTGGAAATCACAGACAGTGTCCTGCAGATGTTTAGGTTTTAGACAAAATGAGGCCCTGGGCAAATTTGAAAATGGGACCCCAAATAACTATACCAAAAAGTTCCATTTTACAAGTTATTTAGTCAGTTTAGGACAATTATCTCGTGAACGTGGCCCTCAGGCTGTAATCCAGCTGGATCAGCAGAACTGGGGAGAAAAGAACCCCCAATCTGGTTCTAAAGCTTTCCAAACTTGTAGGCCACAAATCTGCAGTGCACAAGCTTGGGCCAGATTCACTGTACAGTCATGGCCAAAAGTTTTGAGAATGACACAAATATTATATTTTCACATGATCTGCTGCCCTCTGGTTTTTATGTGTGTTTGTCAGATGTTTTTATCACATACAGAAATATAATTGCATTCATAGTATGAGTAACAGAAGCTTATATTGACAGTTAGAATGAGTTAATGCAGCAAGTCAATATTTGCAGTGTTGACCCTTCTTCTTCAGGACCTCTGCAATTCTCCCTGGCATGCTCTCAATCAACTTCTGGACCACATCCTGACTGATAGCAGTCCATTCTTGCAGAATCAATGCTTTAATTTTGTCTGAATTTGTTGGTTTTTGTTTGTCCACCCGTCTCTTGATGATTGACCACAAGTTCTCAATGGGATTAAGATCTGGGGAGTTTCCAGGCCATGGACCCAAAATCTCTATGTTTTGTTCCCTGAGCCATTTAGTTATCACCTTTGCTTTATGGCAAGGTGCTCCATCATGCTGGAAAAGGCATTGTTGAGCGCCAAACTGCTCTTGGACGGTTGGGAGAAGTTGCTCTTGGAGGACATTCTGGTACCATTCTTTATTCATGGCTGTGTTTTTAGGCAAGACTGTGAGAGAGCCGATTCCCTTGGCTGAGAAGCAACCCCACACATGAATGGTTTCAGGATGCTTTACAGTTGGCATGAGACAAGACTGGTGGTAGCGCTCACCTCTTCTTCTCCGAATAAGCTGTTTTCCAGATGTTCCAAACAATCGAAAAGGGGATTCATCAGAGAAAATGACTTTACCCCAGTCCTCAGCAGTCCACTCCCTGTACCTTTTGCAGAATATCAGTCTGTCCCTGATGTTTTTTCTGGAGAGAAGTGGCTTCTTTGCTGCCCTCCTTGAGACCAGGCCTTGCTCCAAGAGTCTCCGCCTCACAGTGCGTGCAGATGCACTCACACCTGCCTGCTGCCATTCCTCAGCAAGCTCTGCACTGCTGGTAGCCCGATCCCGCAGCTGAAACACTTTTAAGAGACGGTCCTGCCGCTTGCTGGTGTTTCTTGGGCGCCCTGGAGCCTTTTTGGCACCAATGGAACCTCTCTCCTTGAAGTTCTTGATGATGCGATAGATTGTTGACTGAGGTGCAATCTTTCTAGCTGCAATACTCTTCCCAGTTAGGCCATTTTTGTGCAGTGCAATGATGACTGCACGTGTTTCTTTAGAGATAACCATGGTTAACAGAAGAGAAACAATGATGGCAAGCACCAGCCTCCTTTTAAAGTGTCCAGTGGTGTCATTCTTACTTAATCATGACAGATTGATCTCCAGCCCTGTCCTCATCAACACCCACACCTGTGTTAATGGAGCAATCACTGAAACGATGTTAGGTGGTCCTTTTAAGGCAGGGCTGCAATGATGTTGAAATGTGTTTTGGGGGATAAAGTTCATTTTCTAGGCAAATATTGACTTTGCAAGTAATTGCTGTTAAGCTGATCACTCTTTATAACATTCTGGAGTATATGCAAATTGCCATTAGAAAAACTGAAGCAGTAGACTTTGTAAAAATTACTATTTGTATCATTCTCAAAACTTTTGGCCATGACTGTATATACTTACCTCTCCGCTCCCAGCAAATCCCGCTCTCTTCATCCTGCTCCGGGTGCACTGCTGTGACGTATGTGCGCCTGGAGCAGGGGAAGAGAGCACACCTGGGAGCAGCACATTATCATCTTTCCCGATGTGCGCTCGGGTGCTGGAGATATTGGTGCCGTTAATTTCGGCACAGATATCTCTCCACTGTCAGAAGGGCGGGCCTTACTGCTCAATGTCATTGCTAAGACATGTACCATCAAAGCTGACGGTGTGTGTGTGTGTGTGCTGAATTCAATGTACTGTCAGTTTTCCAGTGATATATAAAATCACGGGTACCAGAGGATATGACAGGTCTTCTGGAAATTGGTAGAGAGAGAATTTTTGAGGATCATGAACCATGGACTATTATACTCTGGGGTCTCTTCAGAACCCAGAGTATAATGTTCGGAGGCCCAGGGGAAGTGGAAAAAAAAATGGTCTTACCTCTGCTGTGCTCCAGAGCTACTTCCTGCTGTCTTCAATGACATCACAGACGTGTGTTAGGTCACCATTATTGTGCGTCAACGACGCCAGGTGGACCCACGTTCTGTCTGTGACATCATTGAAGAGGGCCAAAGACAGCAGGAATTTGCATTGGAGCGCACAGAAGGGGTAAATAAGACCGTTTTTCTTTTTCACCCCCGGGCCTCTGAACATTATACTCTGAGGTCACAAAAAACCCCAGAGTATAATAGCAGTTGGTTGGAGCGAAACTGCCAGGCAAACCTAGCGAGGTTCTCCCAACAAATACCAAGTACTGCAGCCGTACTTACTTATCCGCATGCATTCTATATTATGTCCCTATCGGCGAAGTCCTGACGCTGTTCAGTGTCAGCAATGTGATATAGGACGCACAGGGCCCCTGGAGAGCTGATGGAGAAGTGGGGGTGACCGTGAGCAGTAGTGGGGACCAGTAAATAAATAGGGCCCACTACCTGCTGGAGTAACTCCAACAGTTAAAGGCCTATTTAAAGGGGGCTATTCTCACAACCGTTATTTTGACTGTCCATTGTCATGGACCATGAAAATATTGGTCATGTCCTATTTTCAGCTGTTTTCACGGATCCCTCCATACACCGAAATGTATGGGAAATCCATGAAAATGCCGTGGAAATGGATATTTTTCATGGCCATTTTCCACCTCGGTCGTGGGCATCTAGCCTTACTGATTGCACATGACCAGGAGCTGCCCGCTGGCCATGATTGAACAGGCGGCACACATCATTTGTGTGCCACTCAGGGTTTTGCAGGCCCATTCATTCAATGAATGGGGGCTATGGAAGCACAGCTGCAAAATCGCACAGGAATAGGCCCTGCCCTGAGGTTTGTGGCCCGGACTGACCTGAAATGAATGGGTCAGTGTGCTCCAGGAAAAACCTTAATAGCATGCTGAACTCACACACAGTCATCTACAAGGGGCCTTATTCAGATGCTGAAGTTGTTTTCTGGTGACTTTTTGGTCTGCATTTTCAGTTATTTACAACCTGACCAACACAGTGCAGACACATTAGAAAGGCTCTGTTTATGCAGAATATTGACCATCTCCTCCCTCCTCAAGATTTGTCAGCTCGTGCTGTGGCCATTAGCTTTCCCATGAAGATTTAGAATTAAAGATGAGCGAATTTCTCAAAAGTTCGATTCTGCAGTTCGATTCGAAGTTCACAAAAAATTTGTTTCGATCCGAATTCATTTGCGCCAAATATCGCTAAAAAACACCTATTTCGTAGCTTCAGAGAGCCTGTATAGTGGTGTAGAACACTGTGCCTTGCAGTAACACGCATAGGGAGTCTACTGTGGTAGTCAAACAATACTGTGAGTCAGTATGACACGCACATGACAGGCGTCGCTCTTAGAACCACTGTACACTTCACTTATTTGGACAGTTACAGGGCTAAAACTGACCAACTAACTCAAGTGTGAACTCAGCCTTACGGGTCCATGTAGGTGCCAGGTAGAAACAACCATGCAGAGGCCCAACATCCTACTGTAGAGTGAAAGAGAGCACTCCTTTTACACCGTCTTCTCTCGATTCCACTTATATGTCTACAGAGTGGCAAGGCGACATAATGTGGAGGTGGCAGCGGCATAAGGAGGCCATATAGTGACCCTGTGGCAGCGGTATAAGGAAGACATACAATGACCCAGCAGTGGCAGCGGTATGAGGAGGCCATACAGTGACCCAGTGGCAGCGGTATGAGGAGGCCATACAGTGATCAAGTGGCAGCAACATAAGGAGGCCATACAGTAACCCAGTGGCAGCAACATGAGGAGGGCATACAGAGACCCAGAGGCTGTGGCATGAGGAGGCCATACAGTCACCCAGTGGCAGAGTGTGGAGGTGGCAGCAGCGTGAGTAGGCCACTGAGTGGCAAGGTGATATAATGTGTAGGTAGCAACAGCCTTAGGAGGCCATACAGTGAACCAGTGGCAGAGTGTGGTGAGGCAGCATGGATCATTTAATCTGCTGCATCAAGCATTTGTGGGTGGAAATCCTGGTTGATCCATGCCTGATTCATCTTCACAAAGGTCAGTATCTCCAAATTTTGGGTGGACAGGCGAGTTCTCCTTAGGGTAACTATGGCCCTCGCGGCACTAAACACCCGCTCTGATGCCACACTACTGGCCGGCAGGACAGCTTTTACAGGGCAAACTCGGCCAGTTGCAGCCACAAATCCAATTTGTCTGCCCAGTAGTCCAATGGATCTTTGATGATGGGTGGCAGGGTACACTCTAAGTATGCCACCACCTGCTCGTTCAACTTCTGCTCTGTGTCTAGCTGCTGAGGAGCAGCTTCTTCACTGTGCAGCTGAAGAAAGCTGCTTATCAGCGATTCTAGGCTCAGGCTGCTGCTGATGGAGTCGATACTGCTCCTGCCACCTCCTCCCACAGCTGCCATGCCTGTGCAAGTTGAGTGCTCAGGGCCCCCCCGACCGGACATACAAGAGGGTGGACAATGGCGCAGATAGGCAGTGGCAAACTTGCTGCATAGCATGTCTCTATAGTAGTTCAGTTTGTCCTCCCTCTCAGCGGGTGTAAAAAAGGCCCCCATTTTTTCCCGGTAGCGAGGGTCTAACATGGTGGAGAGCCAGTAGTCATCCCTCTGCCGAATGGTGACAATTCGGCTGTCACTGTGCAAGGAAGTCAGCATGCATCGGGCCATTTGCGTAAGTGACTCCGAGGGACTCCCTGCATCCATCTCCACTGCATTCTGCCACGGTGTGTCTGGGTCATCTGCCTCATCCTCCTCATCTCCCTCTGGCTGTTCTGGTTGCTCCTGCTCCTTCTCTCCACCCATTTGGCTACACATTGTTTGTGCTCCAATGTCCTCCTCATCCTCCTCCAGTTCAGCCCCCACAGAGCTCATGTGGCCTTGAGATGTAGACGCCACATCTCCAGTCCCCTATCACATATCAGCCTATGTTGTGGGAGGCCGTTCTGCCACTGCTGCTCAAGGAGGGTGTGCTTGTCGGTGTACGAGTAGCTGAAGTGCATACAAAGTTTGCTTGACATTTTTAGGATGTCTTGCAGATGGGTGGAACACTTAAGGAAACGCTTGACAACCAGATTGAAAACGTGAGCTATGCAGGGCGCATGGCTCAGCCCTCCTTGACGCAGCACCGACACCATATTCTTCCCGTTGTCGGTCATCATTGTTCTGATTTTAAGTTCTCTTGGAGAAAGCCAGGATTCGATTTCTTGATTGAGGACACGGAGCAGTTCCTCCCCTGTGTGACTTTGTTCGGCCAGGCAAACAAGGTGTAGAACAGCGTGACACCGCTGTGCCCTGTACATGAGGTATGCTGGAGGAGCACTGTGAATTGGCCCTGCAGTGGAGGCTGAGGACACAGTGGAGGATGAGGTGGACATTGCTGCAGGACCAACGGCATGAGAACGTGGAGGTAGAAGCTGCGTCACCTGTCCAAGTTGCTGGTGTGTCTGGGCAGGAACCACATTAACCCAGTGGGCCGTAAATGACATATATTGCCCTTGACCGTAGTTACAGCTCCACACATCGGCGCTGCCGTGCACTTTGGCAGACGCCGACATTCTCAAGGACTGGCCCACCTTCTCTTCTACATATTTGTGCAGGGCTGGTACTGCCTTCTTGGCAAAGAAATGATGGCTTGGGAATCTCCACCTCGGCTCGGTGAAAGCCATCAGTTCTCTGAAAGGTGCAGAGTCCACCAAGTGGAAAGGGAGTGACTGCAGCACCAGCAACTTGGACAGGAGCATGTTCAGCTTCTGCACTGTTGGATGATTGCACACATACTGTTGTCTCTTAGATATAGATTCTGTGATCGATTGCTGATGCAATAACTGACTAGGAGGAGGAGCAGGAGCATCATGACCAGCAGATGATGGGAAGGACACACAGCTTCCTTCGGCTGAGGTGATAGAGCCTTGACTGCCTGAAATGGAGTGTGTGCCATTGGGTGCTGCAGCGGTTGCTGCAACAGGCTGGACCACCACATTGGAACCACGGCTCTCCCAGGCCACTTTATGGTGATGCTGCATATGTTGGTGCAGGGCTGTGGTGCCAACATTGGCACTCTGGCCACGCTTCACCTTCTGCCCACAGATTGAACATATGGCCACGTTCACCTCCTCCGGCAGCTTTACAAAAAACTGCAACACCTCCGAGTAGGTGATTTTACCCCCAACAATCTGCAATAACTGACTGCTACCGCCACTGCCTTTGTGAACCCCTGCAACACTGCTTTTCGGGCAGGTAGGCTGCTGCGAAGCGGGTGGTCTATCCCGGGCATGTTTAGCTCCCAATCTAACACTGTTGCCACCCTGATAACTCCCCCCCGCTGCCTCATGCGCAAGCTGCAACCCTCTTCTCCTGATGACGATGAGGCCCCTTCGTCACCCAGCTCCCAATTACAATTGGCTACATCGTCATCTACTACTGTCTGCAGGTCACTGATGTCCTCCTCAACACCAGCTCCCATGCCACTCTCCTCATCACTACTTGCCCGCCTACCGGAGGAAGCGGCGGATGTCTCCTCCAGATCTTGGCTGAGCAGTAGCTGCTGACTGTCCTTAGCACCTCCTCCTCACTGTACAGTTGATCTGAGCCCACAGCATAGAGTAGTTCTCTAGCTGAGGGAACAGAAAAGGACAGAGGCAGGTTGAGGACAGGTGAGGGCACAGGGCCTGCTGCCGGGCCATGCCAACTAAGGGTTGTGTCTGACGAACCCACCAACTCTTGGCTGGGATTGTCTGATGTGACTTGGGATAAATTGGATGACCGAGTCAACCAGTCTACAACCGTTGGGTTGCTGGTCAAGACACGACCGGTACTTGACACTGGGAGCTCAGGCCTCTGTAACTGACCCCTGCTGCCATGCCCCCTTACTTTGCTGCGACCTGTGCCTGCGTCAGAAACATTTAGGCCTGAGGCCCTCCCCTGTCCATGGCCTCTCGCTTCTCTGTCTGACATACTGTTCGATGAAAAAACGTAATTGCAAAGTGCAAAAAGGCCTGTTATTTTCTACTTTGAAGAGAACAGCAAATATGCCCCTTATTTCTTCACCCACTAATGAACACCAATAAAAAAAGTGTGATAAAGGCAGAGATTTGTGACTCAGAATTATTGACAATACTATTGATAAATGGCCAGCAACTTTATACAGGCAATAAAATGGCGAATATGGTCCTCCTTATGGGTTTACACACAAATAAACACCTTTAAATAAGTGATGATAACCGCTAAGAATTATTGAATTATTATAGAGAATACTGTATTGATAAATGGCCTTCAACTTTATACTGGTAACAAAATGGCAAATATGGTCCTCCTTATGGGTTTAGACCAGGGGTAGACAACCTTTTTTGTTCGGCGTGCCGATTTCGATTAAAAAATCAAAGTTAAGGTACTCTGAGTGCTGGTCAATAATTGTAAGTCTGACAACCCCTGCACACGGTATTATGTCCCATAGCAGCCCCTACACACGGTATTATGTCCCATAGCGGTCCCTGCACACGGTATTATGTCCCATCGCGGTCCCTGCACATGGTATTATGTCCCATAACGGCCCCTGCACAGTTTTATGTCCCATTGTGGTCCCTGCACACGGTATTATGTCCCATAGTGGCCCCTCCACAGGGTATATGTCCTATAGAGGCCCCTGTACATGGCATTATGTCCTATAGTAGCCCCTGTACATGGTATTATGTCCCATAGTGGTCGCTGCACACGGTATTATGCCCCATAGTGGTCGCTGCACATGGTATTATGTCCCATAGTGGTCACTGCACACGGTATTATGCCCCATAGTGGTCGCTGCACATGGTATTATGTCCCATAGTGGTCACTGCACACGGTATAATATTCTAACTTTTATAATATTCCAATTGTCACCACTCACTAGCTATAATTATACTGTGGGGTCTCTTCAGAACTTTCGGGGAGGGCGTTCCTCACAGCGCAGCTAGACTGTCAGGAATGCCTTTCTGACAGTAAACCGTGAAACTTACACCGCCGATATCTCCAGCCCCGGGGCACATACCGGGAAAGCCGGCAGATGTGAGTAATGAGCAGCAGTATAACGGCAGTGAGTGCTGCAATGTGAATTATGCTGCAAATTCTTGCTGTAAATCAGCCTGCAACCACCCCAAATTCTTCTCTCAATTCCTCCCTATGCTTTCCCTACAGTTCTAAGGCTCAGCCTCTTTACCTGAACTTCTATGTTTTCAAAGTTTTTCCCTAGCTCCTGCCGACGTCTGTCCCTACAGTAAGAGCGATGTGGAATGACTGTACCTAAAATGGCTGAGGGTATTTATAGGGCTGACATCACAGGGCCAGCTGGCTGCTGATTAGCCGCACGCTTGGCATTGTGGGTGATCCCGCACTCCCAGAGTCCCTTCCCCCTTGTCCTAACTTGTGCGGCGGCCATTTTATAAAAAAATGTGATTCGATGCATCGAAGCGTGAGAAAATCTGGAATCGTAGCGAATCGAAGATTTCCTGAAATTCGGATCGAATTCCACTTCTGCAGCTTTGATTCGCTCATCTCCCCCCCATCTCCCTATGCACAAAGATGAGATAAGGGAGGATAAACTAAAATGCCAAGAAAGCTGTAAGTACTTGTTCAATGTACTTACAAATTCAGGTAGCAATCTAGTGAGGCAGGACTCGGTCTGTGTACAGGGCAGCTGTGATGATAAGTGAAGCTCCGATCCTCCAATCTGCATTTCCTTCTGAATATCCAGGAACATAGCTTCCTCCTTCTCTGCTGTTTCCCATCTATGCCGCTTACCTCAGAAAAGACACCATTTACCTCATAAAGCATGCACCATTGCAGAGCAAAGCAGAACATGTGATCTATGTTCTGTTATGTAACTTTCACATTCTGATGTGTGATCTATGTTATGTCACACTGTACACTGCAGATTTTAGGTGCAACTCATCTAGCTGTTACCTACAGAAGTATTCTGACGACTGCAATAGTAGGCCTCATCACAGATGATGATGACAGGGAGTACAGAGAACTGAACCGGGATTTTGTGGACTGGTGCCAGCGGAACCACCTGATGATTAACGCTGGAAAGACCAAGGAGATGGTGGTGGACTTTTGTAAATGCAGATGCCATCCTAAACAAGTGGACATCCAGGGTACGGGCATTAAGATTGTCAACACCTATAAGTACCTAGGTGTTCTCAATAATAAGCTGGACTGGGCAGATCACATGGATGCACTGTATAGAAAGGGACACAGCAGGCTCTACCTGCTTAGGAGGCTGAGAGCCTTTGGAGTCCAGGGGGCACTTCTTAGGACTTTTTTCAACTCGGTAGTGGCATTAGCCATCTTCTTCGGACTGGCCTGCTGGGGAGCAGTATATCAACCAGGGACAGAAGTAAACTTGACAAGCTGATTAGAAGGGCCAGCTCTGTCCTGGGGAGCCCCCTGGACCCAGTGCAGGTGGTGGGTGACAGAAGGATACTGTCCGTGGTGAGCTCCACACGGGAGAATAACTCCCATCCCATGTATGAGACCGTGATAGTTCTGGGCAGTACTGTCAGTGACCGACTGCTCCACCTTAAGTGTGAGAAGGAGCGCTATCGGAAGTCTTTCCTCCCCGCTGCGGTCAGGCTGTACAACCAACACCGACCTAAGCGGAGATCATTCCATACAGAGAACTGAAATTTTCATCCCCTCCCCTGCTACTTCTTTACCTGCACCTTTCTATCTGTCTGTCTACTATAAATGGGATGCCTCTACCTTGGAATGCTTTGTATATATATACAGTGCCTTGTGAAAGTATTTGGCCCCCTTGAACTTTTCAACCTTTGGCCACATTTCAGGCTTCAAACATAAGGATATAAAATAAAAAATTTTTGGTGAAGAATCAACAACAAGTGGGACACAATCGTGAAGTGGAATGAAATTTATTGGATAAAAAATAAAAAACTGAAAAGTGGGGCGTGCCAAATTATTCGGCCCCCTTAATACGTTGTAGCGTCACCTTTTGCTGCGATTACAGCTGCAAGTCGCTTGGGGTATGTCTCTATCAGTTTTGCACATTGAGAGACTGAAATTCTTGCCCATTCTTCCTAGGAAAACAGCTGGAGCTCAGTGAGGTTGGATGGAGAGCGTTTGTGAACAGCAGTTTTCAGCTCTTTCCACAGATTCTCGATTGGATTCAGGTCTGGACTTTGACTTGGCCATTCTAACACCTGGATACGTTTATTTGTGAACCATTCCATTGTAGATTTTGCTTCATGTTTGGGATCATTGTCTTGTTGGAAGATAAATCTCCGTCCCAGTCTCAGGTCTTTTGCAGACTCCAACAGGTTTTCTTCCAGAATGGTCCTGTATTTGGCTCCATCCATCTTCCCATCAATTTTAACCATCTTCCCTGTCCCTGCTGAAGAAAAGCAGGCCCAAACCATGATGCTGCCACCACCATGTGTGACAGTGGGGATGGTGTGTTCAGGGTGATGAGCTGTGTTGCTTTTACGCCAAACATATCGTTTTGCATTGTGACCAAAAAGTTGGATTTTGGTTTCATGTGACCAGAGCACCTTCTTCCACATGTTTGGTTTGTCTCCCAGATGGCTTGTGGCAAACTTTAAACGAGACTTTTTATGGATATCTTTGAGAAATGGCTTTCTTCTTGCCACTCTTCCATAAAGGCCAGATTTGTGCAGTGTACGACTGATTGTTGTCCTATGGACAGACTCTCCCACCTCAGCTGTAGATCTCTGCAGTTCATCCAGAGTGATCATGGGCCTCTTGGCTGCATCTCTGATCAGTCTTCTCCTTGTTTGAGATGAAAGTTTAGAGGGACGGCCGGGTCTTGGTAGATTTGCAGTGGTCTGATATTCCTTCCATTTCAATATGATCGCTTGCACAGTGCTCCTTAGGATGTTTAAAGTTTGGGAAATCTTTTTGTATCCAAATCCAGCTTTAAACTTCTCCACAACAGTATCACGGACCTGCCTGGTGTGTTCCTTGGTCTTCATGATGCTCTCTGCGCTTTAAACAGAACCCTGAGACTATCACAGAGCAGGTGCATTTATACGGAGACTTGATTACACACAGGTGGATTATATTTATCATCATCAGTCATTTAGGACAACATTGGATCATTCAGAGATCCTCACTGACCTTCTGGAGTGAGTTTGCTGCACTGAAAGTAAATGGGCCGAATAATATTGCACGCCCCACTTTTCAGTTTTTTATTTTTTACAATAAATTTCGTTCCACTTCACAATTGTGTCCCACTTGTTGTTGATTCTTCACTAAAAAAAATTAAAATTTTATATCCTTATGTTTGAAGCCTACATATCAAAAGGAGAACATTTCACAATATAACATAGATCACACAATGTTCTCCTTCTGATATGTTCTATTGTGTAACTTTCCCCTTCTGCCGTTCTCTTGTGTAACTTACACAATAGAATATAGATAACATATCAGAAGGTGAAAGTAACACAAAAGTTACATGACTTTCACCTTCTGATCTGTGGTCTCTTGTGTAACTTTCACCTTCTGATATGTAACCATATTTTAGTCATCATAGAACACCTGAGATTTCCAAATCATTGCACTCTTCCTTTCCTTTTCTTTGAATTGAGGCAGTAAATCCAACATAAGTATGGTATTGCCGAAATTGTAATGATCTGGCGGAGAAAATGTCTGTGACAAAAACTCTCCCTGATGAAATGAGGGGACTGTCTATGGCTCCCATACATAATGGGCTGGGTAGACAATCTTCTACAGATTAAACACTCGTTTACTGAGATTTGAAGTGTTGGAGTTGCTTAACCAGATGCAGACTATCCATTGACTATCTAAGTCTGGGCTGTCGCCATCTACCTGTACAAGGGCCTACCTGGACATCCTTGCAGAGATCAGCAGCTGCCTTCAGTCAGTCAGTCAGTGTATTAGGCCCCCACGGACAGCCTGATCTATTAATTGCCCTGCCAGAAAAGACCCTCATTGGGGACGGCGTCAGCAGATGATGAGTTAACGGCGTTTTAATTAAACCATCATTTTTAATTTTTTTTTTTTAAACTTTTCTGAAAAAACAAACAAGAAATTTTCCTCCTTAACAAATGGGGTAAATTTATGGCACTGACTAAAAGCAAAACGGTCTGTAGTCCACGACAACCGCCTGCAGCGCGGCGATCTAAGAGGTCAGCGCTTTACTGCTTGGTTGCCGTGGACAACAGAGACAGTTTTTCTTTTACACAGATTTATAAATCCTCCATATTATACACAATACAAAAACATAAAGACAAGAAATCAACAGTAAATGGCGTCCCTTAAAGGGGCCGCAGGGAAATCTCCACTTTTTACATTTTAAATGCAAAAACAATTAATAGATAATGCTTTACTGAACTTTCACCAAATCTTAACTCCTGTACTCCAGTCACACCCAAATCTGCAATAACCATTCTATATCCTGTCTGTTATATTGTGAGGAGTTGTCAGGGATTAATAACTGACATACTGTATGAAGGGCTGTAAAATAAATATGGATTTACCTGTATCCTCCTACCATTCCTGCACTGGGCCGGCCCTCAGCTCTGCAGCACATTGATGGGCCCGCTGCAGCCAGTCACTGCAGTATACAGTGCATACACCATTCAATGTGACATCACTCCTGCAGAGCAGCAGAGCTGAGGCCGGCCCACCGCAGGGACAGAGGGGAGGATGCAGGTAAGTATAAATGCATATTTATTTTATTTAGCCCCCCCCCCGACTGTGTGTCATTTATTAATCCGGGACAACCCGTTTAAGTTAATGTGTTGCTGTGTAACAAGGCTAAAAGTGGAATGAATTGCCTCCAATCACCTCTAGAGCTGCATTCAAAATTCTGCTGGGATTTTTTCTATAAGACTGCAGGGCCCTGCTGGAGCTCAGGTAACAATGAGACCGCCAGACGATGATGTGACGGGGACAGCAATCTCCCACGAAGAGTAAGCAATGGCCAATCAGATATACATACAAGAATGCAAAAATACAGCTTTGGGTGTGAGTGGAGTATAAGGCTTAGCTTCATCAGCTGACTCAGACTTGACACTGGGAAATGCAAACCAGTAAAGTGGTTGAGCTTTAAAGGGGTTTCCAGGATTTAGATACAGGCCACCAATATCAGATCGGTGGGGGGGACCAACACTGCTGCTGCCATCAGCTTACTGATGGGGGTGCGGAGTGTTGGACCCCCACTGATCTAATTCTGATGACCTACTCCAGGAATACACCAATGCCCAAATCCTAGAAAGTCCCAATTATTACGGCAGCTTTCACCCTTTACGATCCGGCAGGATACCCTCATCGATGACCAAACATGGGCAAACCTGCTGCTCATTTACCATGATGTAAATTCGGCAGTCGCCCTGTCCGCTGTAACCTCCTCCGCCTGATACACCGCATTAGTCAATATCTCTACATGTACAGCACAACACCATAAAGTGCAGCTATGCTCCAAGATAGCTGCAGACAACAGTGAACTATGAACAACCAGCTGTGGATCACTGGAGACCTCAGGACGGCCTCCGGACTATGTCACGTAACTTCCGGAAGCTTCTAGTTTCCTTCATATTCAGAGAATTCCTTAAACATTTCGCTGATTAAGAACTCGTCTTTCTTCTCAGGCTGTGGAAGTGAGAAAAGCAGCATGGTGAGACTGGCAAGTAAGGAGTCAAATACAGCGCTCTGCTAGAGGAGACCTGGCATCGCTACGCACCTTGACGGGGTTCTCCTGTGCAGCAAGTAACTGGGCTTCAAATAATGGCAATGACTCACTGTACATGTAATCCACAAGTTCTAAACAAGGAGAACATCACAGATCAGATACAAAATACACAAAAACTCCCACCGTTTATGAAAGAGAACCAATATGGCTGCCGGTAAACTTGACTAAGACAGAGATCCAACTTGAAGGAGTTTGACCTTGGCAGCAGACTACAGGCCTATGTACACCCACTGACAAAAAACATACCGCACCCAGATAGAAATGCTTAATGCCGCAAAACCCGTCCTTCACATATGTAAATGATTACAGGTGTGGTCTGATCAGACACTACTTTTGGGTAGTGTACTTCCTGGTGAGAGATGGCTGACTGCTAGATATGCCTCTATGACACACTCAAAGACATCTTGCCCATTTGACAGAGTTTGAGAGGAGGCGCATCATTGTACTGATAGAAGTAGGATGGTCATTTCATCTAGACCGTTCTGACCTGAGTGTAGGGGGCAGTGGTTATGTGAGGGCACACATGCTGAACAGACTCCGGATGGCCCAGACATATCACCAGTAGAGGAGTGTTTGATCCACCGACAGTGAGGGCCAATGGGGACTGTATTATAAAGGGGGGGGGACACTGGATTATAAAGTGTGTGGACCACTGGGGAGAGCACTGAGGACAACATTATAAAGTGTGTGGGTCACTGGGGACTGTATTATAAAGTGTGTGGACCACTGGGGACTGTATTATAAAGTGTGTGGACCACTGGGGACTGTATTATAAAGTGTGTGGACCACTGGGGACTGTATTATAAAGTGTGTGGACCACTGGGGACTGTATTATAAAGTGTGTGGGCCACTGGGAACTGTATTATAAAAGGTGGGGGAGCACTGGGAACAACATTAAAAAAAACAGTGAAGCCACTGTGGAGGGCATTACAAAAAGAGTAGGGTGCAATGCGGAGAGCATCATACTGTATGTGGGCCACTGGAAAGTAGTATGCGGTTTGGCAATTAAACATATGTTTTGGCGACTACATTTTTCAGTTTAGGAGCCAATGGCCCTTAATTATTTTTTTTTAGTCTGGAGCACTGACAACAGGGTCCTAGAGCCCCCGCTCAATTGCCCAGTTTTCCACAATATCTTTCTCGTTTGCCTGTAATATTGTGATCTCTTACATACAGTCATATGAAAAAGTTTGGGCACCCCTATTAATCTTAATCATTTTTAGTTCTAAATATTTGGGTGTTTGCAACAGCCATTTCAATTTGATATATCTAATAACTGATGGACACAGTAATATTTCAGGATTGAAATGAGGTTTATTGTACTAACAGAAAAGTGGGATTTTTGTGTACTCACCGTAAAATCCTTTTCTCGTTGTATTCACTGGGGGACACAGCACCATTGGTATAGACCTGGTCACTAGGAGACAAGACACTAGGAAAAAGCAAAAGCTGTTGGCTCCGCCTCCAGGCTATACCCTGCCACAGCCACTGTGCATGAATCAGTTTGTACCGTAGCAGTAGGAGAGAGAGACACAAAGGAACATGGAACCAACAACCACCAACAATGCCCGAACCCAAAAAGGAACCAACACAGTTCGGGCAGGAACACTGAAAAAAACAAGGGAGGGATCTGTGTCCCCCAGTGAATACAACGAGAAAAGGATTTTACGGTGAGTACACAAAAATCCCACTTTCCCGTCTACTTCACTGGGGGACACAGCACCATGGGATGTCCTAAAGCAGTCCCAGAGGGTGGGAATAACACGGCCATGCAAACCTGTAATACTCAACCGCTTCCAGAAACTTACAACCCAAATTGGCATCAGCAGAGGCCACAGAATGGATCTGGAGAAACTTAGAGAAAGAGGATGGAGGCCCAGTGGGATACTTACAGACCTGGGAAGCAGAAGCCTGATGCCGGAGGCCCGGGGAACTCCAACAGCTCTAGAGGAGAGAGCCGCCACACGGGAAGGCAGAGCCTTACTCTTAAACCGACAGGTCTCCCTAATCTCAGACCAAAGCCATCGGAAGATGGGAGCTCTGGAAGCAGGCAGGCCCTGGCAAGGGCACTCAGGGAGAATGAGCAAAGCGTCCGAACAAGAGAAAGGATCCGTGAGGAACAGTATACACGCAAATTGCCCGGGCAACAACCGGGCAGGGAAGAGCAAGCACTCACATGGACGCCTGGGGATCGAGCAGAAAGAGGGCAAGACCAAGTCCTTGAAGTGGAAGCAGGAAAAACACCCTAAGAAAAAAAGACTGTGGCAGACAGAGGAAAACCTTATCCTTGTGGAGGACCAGAAAGGGAGGCTGCCGAAAAAAAGGGGCAGCCAATTAGGGACCCCTGCGGATGGAGGTAATGGCCACCAGAAACTCATTCTACCAGGACAGAAGGCAAAAAAAAAAAAAAAAAAAAAAAAAAAGGGATATCATAGGCTCGAAGGGGAGAACCTGAAGCACCTTAAAGATGAGGTTAAGATCCCACGGATCCAAGGGTTCCAAAGGAGTACAGAGTGGCACTCCTGTAGGAAAGTCTTTTAGAAAGAAAGAAGACTAAGACCTTGATCCAGACCAGACTGGAGAAGATCCGATGAGAATCGTTACTCTTCCAACGGTGGACGTAAGCCTTCCACATTTGATGGCAGATCTAAGCTATCTGGAACTTCCGGGCCTTGAGTATGTTAGAATAACAAACTCCGAAAAAACCACGACGCCTCAAACCTCGGATTCAACAGCCACGCCGTGAACGCAGCTGAGTCAAGGTGGGGTGGAACAGCAGTCCTTGAGACAGAAGGTCGACCAGCAGAGGAAGAGGCCAGGAGCATCCGCCAACAGGAAAATGAGATCCACATACCAGACCCGGCAGGGCCAATCTGGTGCCACCAGGATAGCTTGAACCCCCTTGGTCTTGAGATTCTGGAGGACCCAAGGGAGAAGAGGAAGTGAAAAACCGAACTTACAAGAGCGCCAGCGGTGATGGCTCGAGGATCCAGAGGCCTGGCAATTTAGCCGAGGACCTTGTGGTTCCGGCGGAGGCTAAAAAGGTCGACGTTTGTCACACCACAGCGGGAGCACAGTGGATGGAAGATCTGCAGATAAAGCGACCCTCGCCCGGAGCAATATTTTCTCGACTCAAGTAGTCTGCCACCCAGTGGTCCACGCAGAAAAAAAGGTTGACCACCGAAAGAGCTGGAACAAGGCGGTCCACCCAAGGAAGAAATTGTGAGGCTTCTAGTAAGGCCGCACGGCTCCTGGTGCCCCGCTGAGGGTTCAAGTAGGCGACCATGGAGGAGAGGTCAGTCTGGACTGTGACAGATGTCCTTGGAGAAGAGAGGTCCAAGGAGTAAGGGCAAATAAGATAGCCCTGGGATCCAGCAGGTTGAACCAGAGGGAGGAATCGGCCCTGGACCACAGGCCCTGAACAATCAAAGCATCAAGGACCACTCCCCAGCCGGGGAAATTGGCGGCAGTGGGAATCACCTACCAACAGAGGGGAAGAAGGACTTCCCTTGAGAAATTCCTGGGGAGGAATATACACTAAAGAATCTCTCAGTGAACCAAAGTGGAAAGAGAACCAAGCAGATGAGGCTGTCCGGAGATTTGTCCCAGCAGGCCGTAATCTTCAAGAGGAGAGAACGACAGAGTGAATGAAAGGTACAGACTAGAAGGTTGAGGCGATCGTGCGCAGGACCCACATGCCGATTCAAAGACAGCAAGGAGAGTACCTCCGAAGGTGGGACACTCAGGATCTTGGCCTCCGGAGGGAGAATCACACCCTGGAGTGAGCAGAGGATCATGTCCCGGATTCCATGTGCTTAGAGGACACGAGACATCCTCATTGATGAGCCAGCAGAACCGGCGAAGAACAACCAAGGTGAACCACAAGCTGGTCAGATTGTCTGACCTGGAGGGGCTTCACCAGGAGGTCGTCAAAGTCTGGAAACACGGCAGCACCTCTGACGCAGAGGATGGCCATGAGAGACGCCATCACTGAGGGAAAAAAACCCCCGGTGGCAGAGGCCAGCCTGAAGGGGAGAGAGACAACTGGAAAGGTCAAGGATCCACAGCAAAACGAAGAAACCGCTGACGGCACAGCGCGATGATGTAGATGGACGAAGAATTCGCCCATCTCCAGGGATGCCACCACAGACTGCATAGACTACAACGGAGCCTGCAGGCATGGAAGAACCTGTGGAGCCATTTCAGGTCCATGATGGGACAGAGGAAGCCGTCCTTCTAGGTGAATGGAGAACAGGTAGGAATAGTAACCCCGGATACACTCTGAAACGGGAACAGGGACGCTGACTCCCTGCCGCTGGAGATTGGAGACAGCCTGGATTGTCCGACATAGCGAAGGCAAAGAGACTCCAGCGAAAACTGGAGTAGCCAGACGACACCGCCTCTCAGGCCCAGGCTCCAGACGTCCCGCCATTTGAGATGCCCAGAGAGGGGAAAAAACTTCATGCCAAGGAGGCTAGGAAGAGGAAGACCTGGACGACCTGGTGCAGAACCGCCAGGGAGGCCTGGACTTGAAAGAAGCTTTCTGGAGCAGGAGAACGGCTGACACATAGGACGCCTCTGAGGGAGGAAGAATCTATTCCCCCGTGGCCTCAGGGATAAGCTTCTCGACGCCCTTAACAAAAAATTTGGCCCAGGACGACCTGGAAAGGGAGAAGGGCTGCGTTCGCCTTCTTGGAGGCGGACCCAGTATTCCACAACAGATCTGCATTGGCGGCCGCCTTAGCAGATTTGGGAGGCATCTCTAGTTATTGGGAAGTGTTCAGGATCTCAGAGATGAGCGGCTGGAGGGAAACTGCATCAGGGAGGTTTGACTGAAGCTGTTTGGCCCAGGAAAAGAAGGCCTTGATCACCCAAGAGGCAGCGAAGGAGAGCCGCAGGGAGAAACCAGCCACTACGAAGGCCACCCTGGTGAGGGAAGCCACCTTCTGCAGCAATACAATAGCCAGCATTTAGGGCAATGCAATGTATCAGTTCTGCATTGCAAACAATACAACAGATGCGATCTCACTCTGAGGGATCACTGAGGTAGGCAAAGTCCGCTGAAGGCAGACTAGAAGCCTTGGAGAGCCTAGCTATCATGGGATCCACCGTGGGAGGCTCTTAGTGATAGGAAGGGACACATGGGGCGGCTCGCTGACAAAATGTCAAGACAGGCCAGCTTGCGCTCACTAGTTACTGATATATAAGTACCGTGCGCTAACCGATTGCACCACTGGAGCAACCTGCTTCCCTTACCTCGGATGTTCATCATTGCCAGCCAGGGAGAGCTAGAGACGTGTGTCACAGCATAGCCTGGCAGAACTGCCCGAGCTCACCTTCCACTTAGAGACACACAGGTCAAGGGAAGGGATGTCCGATTTCCTAGTCGAAGACAGAGGATGGTCCAGGGAGAAGTCACTGTGCCCTCAAGATGATATCAAACATCCAGTGGAAGAAAGAGATGTCCACTTGAGAGGATGAGTCCGGGTCCTCAGAGATCTGTAGGGTCTCTATCGCATAGATGACTCCCGCGTAGCAGCAGATATAGATGAGCCTAGCTGAAGCTCCGAGTCGGAGTCAGAGGCGTCCCCAGTTAAGTAGACCGAGCAGAGGGAGGCAGGTATCCGCCTGTCGGAGTGGAGCCGTGAGCTGAGTTCCTATCTGGGGAGTACCCAGAGGAAGGGGTGGCGGACCATGAACCGTAGGAAGACTTCCTGGTCCTTTTGAGGCTCCTGGAGCTGCGAAGGGAACTATGAGGGTGTCCAGGGAGATCCCAAGAAGCAGCCAACTGAGCGGCGATCTGGGAAAGCAGCCATTCCAAGTTTCCAGCACTGACTAGTTAAGTCTGGTAAGGACACCACGGCGAAGGTTAGGGAGGCTGCCCAATCCGGGGGATGGAAGAACCGGAGAGGGGCCAGGAGGCGGAAGGCAGAGAGAGCACATGGGCTCGGGCTGTCCGCATGGCAACTGTTTTTGATACAGCGGGTGCACGTATAAAAACGTGACGCAACCACAGGGGCCGGAGGGTGAGAGAGGGAGCCCAAGGAAATTAGGGGTAACCCAGGGGGTTAGCCTACCAGACAGCAAAAGATGGCCGCTCACAAACTGCTGCAGCAAGGGTTCCGCAGGTGCAATGTCTCCCAGGGAACTGGGAGGAGAGTAAGAATCCCTGCTGTCACAGCAAGCCAAAAAATAAATAAATAAGCCAATAAATAAATAAATTGAGAATATGAGGAGAGCAAAGCTCTTCCCCTGGTAAATACAGGCTCAGTAGCTACTGGGCAGGCTGGATGGCTTGCCAAGGACAGCCCCCTGGCCAATGGAAGGCCCTAGGCGGAGTCTGGGTACCAGAAAAGCCCGGGAAAGGGACGGGCCCGTTGCGGCCTAGTTCCCGGCCAGGCCTCGGACTCGCGTAGAACGCGGCCGACCGCGAGGCACCGCCGGCGGCGCGGCGCGAACTCCGGAGGTTCCGCGGAGGCCTGGGAAAAGGTACCGGGGGGCCAGGAAAGGGGGTCCCCACACGAGGGGGGGGGGGGGGGGAACCGGGTGCCCCCCCCCGACGGGGGCCGCTCGGTAGGAGCGACCAGAAAGCCCAAAAATGCCCCAGAAAAAAGGGGCTTATTTACTAAGATTTAAGGCCCAGTTCTGGGGAACCCTGTGATGCCCCCCCCCCTAAACAGGACCCATGCTATTGTCCCTCTGGGAAATGGCACTGAGGGGCTGAGTGGGGCTGAGGGGGAGGTGGAGAGGGCCTGAAGGGGAGATGGAGAGGGGCTGAGGTAACTTTCATACTCACCTGCCTTCTATTCTTCTCATACTCACCAGTCTGGTGTCTTCAGGCTCCGCAGGGTCACCCCCTCGGTAGGACTTCGCACGTGGGAGTGGGGTCACCGGTACTCCGGCCGCTTTCGGGGTGCGGCGAATGGCGAGTGGGGACTGGGTGACCGGCGAGGCTGCTCTTTTGCAGAGCGCTGCGCCCGCAGGAGGGTACGACTAGTGTGGCGTACACGCTGACGACCCCCTGCACCTGAAAGAAAGGTAAAAATAAAAACGATGCAAGACAGAAGACCTGAGTCAGGTCGTGTCTGCCTCCTATGACACTAGGTTTCAAACTGATTCATGCACAGTGGCTGTGGCAGGGTATAGCATGGAGGCGGAGCCAACAGCTTTTGCTTTTTCCTAGTGTCTTGTCTCCTAGTGACCAGGTCTATACCCATGGTGCTGTGTCCCCCAGTGAAGTAGACGAGAAATGTGCAATATGCATTAAACCAAAATTTGACCGGTGCAAAAGTATGGGCACCTCAACAGAAAAGTGACATTAATATTTAGTAGATCCTCCTTTTGCAAAAATAACAGCCTCTAGTCGCTTCCTGTAGCTTTTAATCAGTTCCTGGATCCTGGATGAAGGTATTTTTGACCATTCCTCTTTACAAAACAATTCCAGTTCAGTTAAGTTTGATGGTCGCCGAGCATGGACAGCCCGCTTCAAATTATCCCACAGATGTTCAATGATATTCAGGTCTGGGGACTGGGATGGCCATTCCAGAACATTGTAATTGTTCCTCTGCATGAATGCCTGAGTAGATTTGGAGCTGTGTTTTGGATCATTGTCTTGCTGAAATATCCATCCCTGGCGTAACTTCAAATTCATCATTGATTCTTGTACATTATTCTCAAGAATCTGCTGATACTGAGTTGAATCCATGCGACCCTCAACTTTAACAAGATTCCCGGTGCCGGCATTGGCCACACAGCCCTAAAGCATGATGGAACCTCCACCAAATTTTACAGTGGGTAGCAAGTGTTTTTCTTGGAATGCTGTGTTTTTTTGACGCCATGCATAACGCCTTTTTGTATGACCAAACAACTCAATCTTTGTTTCATCAGTCCACAGGACCTTCTTCCAAAATGAAGCTGGCTTGTCCAAATGTGCTTTTGCATACCTCAGGCGACTCTGTTTGTGGCGTGCTTTCAGAAACGGCTTCTTTCGCATCACTCTCCCATACAGCTTCTCCTTGTGCAAAGTGTGCTGTATTGTTGACCGATGCACAGTGACACCATCTGCAGCAAGATGATGCTGCAGCTCTTTGGAGATGGTCTGTGGATTGTCCTTGACTGTTCTCACCATTCTTCTTCTCTGCCTTTCTGATATTTTTCTTGGCCTGCCACTTCTGGGCTTAACAAGAACTGTCCCTGTGGTCTTCCATTTCCTTACTATGTTCCTCACAGTGAAAACTGACAGGTTAAATCTCTGAGACAACTTTTTGTATCCTTCCCCTGAACAACTATGTTGAACAATCTTCGTTTTCAGATCATTTGAGAGTTGTTTTGAGGAGCCCATGATGCCACTCTTCAGAGGAGATTCAAATAGGAGAACAACTTGCAATTGGCCACCTTAAATACCTTTTCTCATGATTGGATACACCTGGCTATGAAGTTCAAAGCTCAGTGAGGTTACAAAAGCAATTTTGTGCTTCAGTAAGTCAGTAAAAAGTAGTTAGGAGTATTCAAATCAATAAAATGATAAGGGTACCCAAATTTTTGCACAGGTCAAATTTTGGTTTAATGCATATTGCACATTTTCTGTTAGTACAATAAACCTCATTTCAATCCTGAAATATTACTGTGTCCATCAGTTATTAGATATATCAAATTGAAATGGCTGTTGCAAACACCCAAATATTTAGAACTAAAAATGATTAAAATTAATAGGGGTGCCCAAACTTTTTCATATGACTGTATGTCATCATGACATCACACTGAGAAAGCTTCACTCCACTCATACTACTACTTCTTGGTGCTCTATTTTTTTTTTTGGTCAATGACTGTAAATGCCCAAAAGGGTCAGTAAGTAGGATAGCTCTGCCTAAAACCTACCGTAAAATTGCAGATTCTTCCAATTCGGAACACTATGCTTCAGTCTATGAAAGTTAACCAGTGTGTAATAGGGTGGAATGTTCCTGTAAGATGAAGGTGAATACATCACTTATCATTAAGATCTCCAGCCAAATGGATTGTTAGTGAGAATTGCTGTGAGGTTGCCCGACCCTGAGACTATGCTGAACAGTTACACAGATAAGTCCTACATATAAGCGGAGAACCCCTTTAAAGGATTATGTCTAGGCTGGAGCATGACATAGGGATTGTCAATCAGGTATAATCATGCAGTCCCCTTCAGGCCCTCCTGCAGTGTTAGGACCCCAGGACAGCCCTCCATCAGTGTCCAACCATTAACCCCTGTCTATAAGGTCTGGTGGTTAGTGGGCCGTATTGGTCATAAGTAACGATGAACCATTAGACACAATGGCCTGTACCCGATGTGGTTACTGAGCTCATCCCAGTTCACACCATCGTAGTCCGTCACTTTAGAGTCATGCAACCTGAGAATGAGACAAGGCAAGATGGAGGTAAGATATAATGTAACAACAACCATGTATGAATATAGCAAACACCGATGTATCACCAGGAAGAAATATAACAATACGACCACCCAAAAATGGACTGTGACTCACCAGACTCCTTACAACACCTAAGACTGAAAATGGGTCAGCTGTATAAATCTACATATGACTGCATCAACTTATACACAGGAGAAGTATTATAGTAGTGATATTGTAGTACATAGGAGCAGTATTATAGTAGTTATATTCTTGTACATAGGAGTAGTATTATAGTAGTTATATTCTTGTACATAGGAGCAGTATTATAGTAGTTATATTCTTGTACATAGGAGCAGTATTATAGTAGTTATATTCTTGTACATAGGGGGCAGTATTATAGTAGTTATATTCTTGTACATAGGGGCAGTATTATAGTAGTTATATTCTTGTACATAGGAGCAGTATTATAGTAGTTATATTCTTGTACATAGGAGTAGTATTATAGTAGTTATATTCTTGTACATAGGAGGTAGTATTATAGTAGTTATATTCTTGTACATAGGAGGTAGTATTATAGTAGTTATGTTCTTGTACATAGGAGGTAGTATTATAGTAGTTATATTCTTGTACATAGGAGCAGTATTATAGTAGTTATATTCTTGCACATAGGAGGCAGTATTATAGTAGTTATATTCTTGTACATAAGAGCAGTATTATAGTAGATATATTCTTGTACATAGGTGCAGCATTATAGTAGTTATATTCTTGTACATAGGAGCAGTATTATAGTAGTTATATTCTTGTACATAGGAGCAGTATTATAGTAGGTATATTCTTGTACATAGTAGTATTATGGTAGTTATATTCTTGTACATAGCAGTATTATAGTAGTTATATTCTTGTACATAGCAGTATTATAGTAGTTATATTCCTGTACATAGGAGCAGTATTATAGTAGTTATATTCTTGTACATAGGAGTAGTATTATAGTAGTTATATTCTTGTACATAGGAGTAGTATTATAGTAGTTATATTCTTGTACATAGGGGCAGTATTATAGTAGTTATATTCTTGTACATAGGGGCAGTATTATAGTAGTTATATTCTTGTACATAGGAGCAGTATTATAGTAGTCATATTCTTGTACATAGGAGCAGTATTATAGTAGTTATATTCTTGTACATAGGGGGCAGTATTATAGTAGTTATATTCTTGTACATAGGAGTAGTATTATAGTAGTTATAGTCTTGTACATAGCAGCAGTATTATAGTAGTTATATTCCTGTACATAGGAGCAGTATTATAGTAGTTATATTCTTGTACATAGGAGCAGTATTATAGTAGTTATACTCTTGTACATAGGAGGCAATATTATAGTAGTTATATTCTTGTACATAGGAGGTAGTATTATAGTAGTTATATTCTCGTACATAGGGGCAGTATTATAGTAGATATATTCTTGTACATAGGAGCAGTATTATAGTAGTTATATTCTTGTACATAGGAGTAGTATTATAGTAGTTATATTCTTGTACATAGGAGCAGTATTATAGTAGTTATATTCTTGTACATAGGAGTAGTATTATAGTAGTTATATTCTTGTACATAGGAGCAGTATTATAGTAGTTATATTCTTGTACATAGGGGGCAGTATTATAGTAGATATATTCTTGTATATAGTAGTATTATAGTAGTTATATTCTTGTACATAGGAGTAGTATTTTAGTAGTTATATTCCTGTACATAGGAGGTAGTATTATAGTAGTTATATTCTTGTATATAGGAGCAGTAATATAGTAGTTATATTCTTGTATATAGGAGCAGTATTATAGTAGCTATATTCTTGTACATAGGAGCAGTATTATAGTAGTTATATTCTTGTACATAGGAGTAATATTACAGTAGTTATATCCTTGTACATAGAGGTAGTATTATAGTAATTATATTCTTGTACATAGGGGGCAGTATTATAGCAGTTATATTGCTATAGCATATATGGAAACAGTACAATAGGCATACACAGTGATAACATTCATAGAGCATATTGGTTGTATTTCATTATCTATACGTTACTTATGACATCCTTTATCCTATAACCATGATGGCGAACCTATGGCACTCGTGCCAGAGAGGGCAGAGAGCCGCCCCCGCCTGGCACGGCCGGCCGCTGTCGCCATGATTGCCCACCCGATTCGTGCATAGCGAGCCTCGCTCTTCTTGCAGCTGTATGTGCATATGTACATACAGATGGAAAGCTGTCGGGGGGGGGGCGGCGGTCCGCAGAACCGCGGCTTACTCTGACTGCAGGAGTGTGACCTCCGCCCGGACGGAGGCGCGATGGACGTCCATTCATCAGCGCCTGCGAACAGAAGAAGGAGGATGCTCTTCGTGGGACTGGGTAAGTAACATAAACTACTGTGTGGGGGACACTGAAGCATATACTACTGTATAAGGAACACTGAAGCATCTAATATTGTATGGGGGACACTGTGAAGCATATAATGTGGGGGGGGCCCAAAGTGGAGCATATAATACTGTGCGGGGGCCTCTGTGAAGCATATAACACTGTGCGGGGGCCACTGTGAAGCATATAATACTGAGTGGGGGCCACTGTGGAGCATATAATACTGTGTGGGGGGCAATTCTGGAGCATATAATACTGTTTGAGGGCCCTGTGGAGCGCATTGTACTGTCTGGGGGCCACCTTCGGAGCACATTGTAGTGTGTGGGATCCCATCACTATTTATATCACAAAGTATCTGTTTTATAGCAGACATGTGATATTATTACAGGCTTTAATAAGATTGCACGGTCAATATAAAACAGATCCTGGTTAATTTAAGGTTAAATTGCCGTGTTGGCACTTTGAGATAATTTAGTGGGTTTTGGGTTGCAGTTTCAGCACCCGATCTCTAAAAGGTTCGGCCATCACTGTCCTATCACATCCCACACACATGTAAATCCTGCATTGACTCCTTATGTTTGATGTGAATAGGCATTGATCATTATGACACAAAAAGTAAATCATCACCGAACATGAAGGAGATCAAACCTTGTCAGGCCATATCACTTACCATTTGATCATTTTTATAGAACACTGAATTCTTTGTAACCCTTTAAAAAGATGGATGTAATTGTTCATCCGCAGCAACATGAACCGAAACCTAAGAGAGATTTCAATAGTTTCAAATATAAGACTTATGAAACCATAATAAGCATCGGTAAGAAACCCCCACCAGACAATCATATATACATATATAGGGGGGGAGTATTAAAGTAGCTACATTCTTGTACATAGGGGGCAGTATTATAGTAATTATATTCTTGTACATAGGAGGTAGTATTATAGTAGTTATATTCTTGTACATAGGGGCAGTATTATAGTAGTTATATTCTTGTACATAGGAGGTAGTATTATAGTAGTTATATTCTTGTACATAGGAGCAGTATTATAGTAGTTATATTCTTGTACATAGGAGCAGTATTATAGTAGTTATATTCTTGTACATAGGAGTAGTATTATAGTAGTTATATTCTTGTACATAGGAGGCAGTATTATAGTAGTTATATTCTTGTACATAGGAGCAGTATTATAGTAGTTATATTCTTGTACATAGGAGGAAGTATTATAGTAGTTATATTCTTGTACATAGGAGGCAGTATTATAGTAGTTATATTCTTGTACATAAGGGCAGTATTATAGTAGTTATATTCTTGTACATAGGAGTAGTATTATAGTAGTTATATTCTTGTACATAGGAGCAGTATTATAGTAGTTATATTCTTGTACATAGGAGCAGTATTATAGTAGTTATATTCTTGTACATAGGAGTAGTATTATAGTAGTTATATTCTTGTACATAGGAGGTAATATTATAGTAGTTATATTCTTGTACATAGGAGCAGTATTATAGTACTTATATTCTTGTACATAGGAGTGGTATTATAGTAGTTATATTCTTGTACATAGGAGTAGTATTATAGTAGTTATATTCTTGTACATAGGAGCAGTATTATAGTAGATATATTCTTGTACATAGGAGCAGTATTATAGTAGTTATATTCTTGTACATAGGAGCAGTATTATAGTAGTTATATTCTTGTACATAGGAGGCAGTATTATAGTAGTTATATTCTTGTACATAGGAGGTAGTATTATAGTAGTTATATTCTTGTACATAGGGGGAAGTATTATAGTAGTTATATTCTTTTACATAGGAGCAGTATTATAGTAGTTATATTCTTGTACATAGGAGCAGTATTATAGTAGTTATATTCTTGTACATAGGAGTAGTATTATAGTAGTTATATTCTTGTACATAGGAGCAGTATTATAGTAGTTATATTCTTGTACATAGGAGTAGTATTATAGTAGTTATATTCTTGTACATAGGAGTAGTATTATAGTAGTTATATTCTTGTACATAGGAGCAGTATTATAGTAGATATATTCTTGTACATAGGAGCAGTATTATAGTAGTTATATTCTTGTACATACGAGCAGTATTATAGTAGTTATATTCTTGTACATAAGGGCAGTATTATAGTAGTTATATTCTTGTACGTAGGAGTAGTATTATAGTAGTTATAGTCTTGTACATAGGAGCAGTATTATAGTAGTTATATTCTTGTACATAGGAGCAGTATTATAGTAGTTATATTCTTGTACATAGGAGGTAGTATTATAGTAGTTATATTCTTGTACATAGGAGGTAGTATTATAGTAGTTATATTCTTGTACATAGGAGCAGTATTATAGTAGTTATATTCTTGTACATAGGGGCAGTATTATAGTAGTTATATTCTTGTACATAGGAGTAGTATTATAGTAGTTATAGCCTTGTACATAGGAGCAGTATTATAGTAGTTATATTCTTGTACATAGGAGCAGTATTATAGTAGTTATATTCTTGTACATAGGAGGTAGTATTATAGTAGTTATATTCTTGTACATAGGAGGTAGTATTATAGTAGTTATATTCTTGTACATAGGAGCAGTATTATAGTAGTTATATTCTTGTACATAGGAGCAGTATTATAGTAGTTATATTCTTGTACATAGGAGCAGTATTATAGTAGTTATATTCTTGTACATAGGGGCAGTATTATAGTAGTTATATTCTTGTACATAGGAGTAGTATTATAGTAGTTATAGTCTTGTACATAGGAGCAGTATTATAGTAGTTATATTCTTGTACATAGGAGCAGTATTATAGTAGTTATATTCTTGTACATAGGAGGTAGTATTATAGTAGTTATATTCTTGTACATAGGAGGTAGTATTATAGTAGTTATATTCTTGTACATAGGAGCAGTATTATAGTAGTTATATTCTTGTACATAGGAGCAGTATTATAGTAGTTATATTCTTGTATATAGGAGGTAGTATTATAGTAGTTATATTCTTGTACATAGGAGTAGTATTATAGTAGTTATATTCTTGTACATAGGGGCAGTATTATAGTAGTTATATTCTTGTACATAGGAGTAGTATTATAGTAGTTATAGTCTTGTACATAGGAGCAGTATTATAGTAGTTATATTCTTGTACATAGGAGCAGTATTATAGTAGTTATATTCTTGTACATAGGAGGTAGTATTATAGTAGTTATATTCTTGTACATAGGAGGTAGTATTATAGTAGTTATATTCTTGTACATAGGAGCAGTATTATAGTAGTTATATTCTTGTACATAGGAGCACTATTATAGTAGTTATATTCTTGTATATAGGAGGTAGTATTATAGTAGTTATATTCTTGTACATAGGAGTAGTATTATAGTAGTTATATTCTTGTACATAGGAGCAGTATTATAGTAGTTATATTCTTGTACATAGGAGTAGTATTATAGTAGTTATATTCTTGTACATAGGAGGCAGTATTATAGTAGTTATATTCTTGTACATAGGAGCAGTATTATAGTAGTTATATTCTTGTACATAGGGGGAAGTATTATAGTAGTTATATTCTTGTACATAGGAGGCAGTATTATAGTAGTTATATTCTTGTACATAGAAGCAGTATTATAGTAGTTATATTCTTGTACATAGGAGCAGTATTATAGTAGTTATATTCTTGTACATAGCAGTATTATAGTAGTTATATTCTTGTACATAGGAGACAACGTATTATAGTAGTTATATTCTTGTACATAGGAGGCAGTATTATAGTAGTTATATTCTTGTACATAGAAGCAGTATTATAGTAGTTATATTCTTGTACATAGGAGCAGTATTATAGTAGTTATATTCTTGTACATAGCAGTATTATAGTAGTTATATTCTTGTACATAGGAGACAACGTATTATAGTAGTTATATTCTTGTACATAGGAGGCAGTATTATAGTAGTTATATTCTTGTACATAGAAGCAGTATTATAGTAGTTATATTCTTGTACATAGGAGCAGTATTATAGTAGTTATATTCTTGTACATAGCAGTATTATAGTAGTTATATTCTTGTACATAGGAGACAACGTATTATAGTAGTTATATTCTTGTACATAGGAGGCAGTATTATAGTAGTTATATTCTTGTACATAGAAGCAGTATTATAGTAGTTATATTCTTGTACATAGGAGCAGTATTATAGTAGTTATATTCTTGTACATAGCAGTATTATAGTAGTTATATTCTTGTACATAGGAGACAACGTATTATAGTAGTTATATTCTTGTACATAGGAGCAGTATTATAGTACTTATATTCTTGTACATAGGAGTGGTATTATAGTAGTTATATTCTTGTACATAGGAGTAGTATTATAGTAGTTATATTCTTGTACATAGGAGCAGTATTATAGTAGATATATTCTTGTACATAGGAGCAGTATTATAGTAGTTATATTCTTGTACATAGGAGCAGTATTATAGTAGTTATATTCTTGTACATAGGAGGCAGTATTATAGTAGTTATATTCTTGTACATAGGAGGTAGTATAATAGTAGTTATATTCTTGTACATAGGAGGCAGTATTATAGTAGTTATATTCTTGTACATAGGAGCAGTATTATAGTAGTTATATTCTTGTACATAGGGGGAAGTATTATAGTAGTTATATTCTTGTACATAGGAGGCAGTATTATAGTAGTTATATTCTTGTACATAGAAGCAGTATTATAGTAGTTATATTCTTGTACATAGGAGCAGTATTATAGTAGTTATATTCTTGTACATAGCAGTATTATAGTAGTTATATTCTTGTACATAGGAGACAACGTATTATAGTAGTTATATTCTTGTACATAGGAGGCAGTATTATAGTAGTTATATTCTTGTACATAGAAGCAGTATTATAGTAGTTATATTCTTGTACATAGGAGCAGTATTATAGTAGTTATATTCTTGTACATAGCAGTATTATAGTAGTTATATTCTTGTACATAGGAGACAACGTATTATAGTAGTTATATTCTTGTACATAGGAGGCAGTATTATAGTAGTTATATTCTTGTACATAGAAGCAGTATTATAGTAGTTATATTCTTGTACATAGGAGCAGTATTATAGTAGTTATATTCTTGTACATAGCAGTATTATAGTAGTTATATTCTTGTACATAGGAGACAACGTATTATAGTAGTTATATTCTTGTACATAGGAGGCAGTATTATAGTAGTTATATTCTTGTACATAGAAGCAGTATTATAGTAGTTATATTCTTGTACATAGGAGCAGTATTATAGTAGTTATATTCTTGTACATAGCAGTATTATAGTAGTTATATTCTTGTACATAGGAGACAACGTATTATAGTAGTTATATTCTTGTACATAGGAGCAGTATTATAGTACTTATATTCTTGTACATAGGAGTGGTATTATAGTAGTTATATTCTTGTACATAGGAGTAGTATTATAGTAGTTATATTCTTGTACATAGGAGCAGTATTATAGTAGATATATTCTTGTACATAGGAGCAGTATTATAGTAGTTATATTCTTGTACATAGGAGCAGTATTATAGTAGTTATATTCTTGTACATAGGAGGTAGTATTATAGCAGTTATATTCTTGTACATAGGAGCAGTATTATAGTAGTTATATTCTTGTACATAGGAGTAGTATTATAGTAGTTATATTCTTGTACATAGGAGTAGTATTATAGTAGTTATATTCTTGTACATAGGAGCAGTATTATAGTAGATATATTCTTGTACATAGGAGCAGTATTATAGTAGTTATATTCTTGTACATAGGAGCAGTATTATAGTACTTATATTCTTGTACATAGGAGCAGTATAATAGTAGTTATATTCTTGTACATAGGAGCAGTATTATAGCAGTTATATTCTTGTACATAGGAGCAGTATTATAGTAGTTATATTCTTGTATACTGAGGGCAGTATAATAGCAGTTATATTCTTCTGAGGGAAATAATAGTTATGAAGGACATATTAAAACCGTGCAAATGGACAAATAGAAGATGAATCCTTTTCTTTTACAGCATGAAGAGTAAAATTCAGAATAAAAGAAGTGACTGCAGACTGCCTGACAGCTATAAAGCTGAAGATATGTAATAATGTATATGCTCACCATACTCTACCACATTGGTTCCAGGTTCTTTTTGCCACCTTTTCCTGTATCTGCATCCATGGTATACCCTTGTACAACTTTTCTTTGGGTACGGTCAGCGGTTCTTTCCCGTTATTCTCCTTCCGAAGAGATTCCAGCAGAAATTCCTTCACAGCTACAATCAGACAATTTACTTCTTCTATGCTCCAGTTTCCGTGGTTAAGCACTGGATAACACAAGATACATATATATATATATATTATATACTGTATGTATATTTATCTGTGCGTTATATCAACACTACGTCACTGATAATGCAACACAGCCTGAAAGAATAGTTGTGCACAGACACTAACGCCTATGAGAAGGCTGTGCACAGACACTGAGCAGAGGGAGCAGGACAGCCAATATTTATTGTGCCCCTTTAAAATGGGGTTTCTGGGTTTATCAATTGATTTCAGTTATCAACTGAAGATCAGTGGGGGTCTGACAACCAGGCCCCCCATCCCTCAGCTGCTTGAAGAGACTGCAGCATTCACATGAGCGCTGCACCCTTTTTACAGTATACAAAGCACAGCGCCGTACACGTCACAGTGGTTGTGCTTGGTATTGCAGCTTAGCCCAGTTCACTTGAATAGGACTTAGATGCGGCGAATCGGTCATGTGACAAGAAACATGACATCACATGGACTGTGACATGGAGCAGCCCTCACAGAGCATCGCTGATCCACAAGGGTCCCAGGTATCGAACCCCCACTGATTTTCAGTTTATAACCTATAGTAAAGGATTTGCTACTGTTCACACACATACTTTCCTCTTCGTTCTGCCTGGTTGCTGTTTGGTTTAGTGCAATCCTTACTCCACCATGTACAGTAGGTATGAGATTCT
Organism: Leptodactylus fallax; assembly: GCA_947044405.1. Classification (NCBI taxonomy): domain Eukaryota; kingdom Metazoa; phylum Chordata; class Amphibia; order Anura; family Leptodactylidae; genus Leptodactylus; species Leptodactylus fallax. The sequence continues at coordinate 1,158,139 of CAMRHE010000366.1, forward strand.
AAGCTGGGTGTGCAAATATACAGAGATCATGAATGTCACCTACCGCGCTGGGTATTCAGAAGGTTCTCCATCACCTGGGTAACAAATTGGTATTCTGAGGAGCCGCGCAGAGATTTTATCTTGGGGAAACATTCTTCAAGCAGCACTATTTCTTTATCCCTTAAGGAAGTGGAGTTTTTCTCTGAAGTTTCTGGTCTGTAAAGAGTTTAGCAGTACAGTAATACCTCGTACACTCGCGTTTCCGAATTTGCGAATTCACAGATTCGCGATATTTTTTGTCAACTAACATATATAGATTTTGCTCTTTTTTCTCAGATCTGTGAAATTTCATTAAAAAAAACACCTTCGCTATTGGGTAGTAGCGTCCTGTTCGTTACGTACCCGGTAATTAGTTTCATTTTACTGTGAGTGTATAAGAAAAATGAATGAATGTATTAATATACAGTACTGTACAGTATACTTTAGTATACTGTACAGTACTGTAGGGTAAAGTTTATTGATATTTAGGGGTTAAACATTAGAAATCGGCATTGTAAGCGCTTCTAAGCGCTTGTACCAAACATTCGCGATTCCTCGCGATCCGCGACCCGTTCTGTAACCTAACCTCGCGAATGTACGAGGTATTACTGTAAATGGGCTGTTGCGTTCAGTCAGTACACAGTAGCAATGATTTTACTTCCATCTCCTTTCTCCACCGGTTCAGGCTGCCCTTCTATTTCCTCTGCTTTACACTGCAGCACTACTTGCCCAGAAAGGCTGCTGTGTATAAGCTTCAGATCTCCAGAAAGACAAGGAGAGCCGATTCCATCACAGCAAGGACACAATTGTTAGATACATACAGTATGTCGCCTCTTCTAAGGTCACTTACCTATTGTCACCTTTGTCTGGAGTCACCTCGCGCTCGCCTTGTGTAGTCTGGTTCTGGTTAGTATCTGCAGAGGTCTGGGCTCTGCCCCCTCTACTTATTGATGCTTGCTCTGTGTCTTCCTCCGAATCATCCTCTATTTTCACTATAGGTATCAGTCCCCAACTCCCCATATCCATAGGTAAATTAAACTCTTCCAGTTTCACACTTCCTGGAATGATTTCTGACATGTCCTCCTTGTCTGAGTCTTTCCTTTCTTCCACTTTTACATTCTCCCCACATACTTTACCTGGGTCTACACATCTGTCCATTTGCTCTAGGGTCACTTGTTGGGTGACAAGTTCTTCGGCGAGCCCTTGCTTCCAATTGTTTTTATCTTCACAATCCTTCCAGTTTGACTCCTGGTGGTCAACATACAAGTGAGAAGACGTTCCCTCCACAGACCTGACTTCTAAAGGATGTTCACCGTAACCTATCTTAGATTTCTTCCATCTTTGACAATCTTCTGATTCAGCGAGGTCACTATAGGAGTGTTTACCCCTGTGATGGCCAACTGAGGAGAACACATCACCAACTGAGATGTTATCAGCCTCCCGGTGATGTTTAGTCTTTTTCTTCTTCTTGACAGGTTCTTGTGTCTGGCCCACACTTTCATGTCCTTGCGATGTGGTCTCAGGAGGATCTGGATATTTTCTTTGGGAGAAAAGTTCTTCAGTGAACCCATTTTGCATAGGGTCTTCATCATCTCTCTGAGGATGTGTAACTGTCTGCTGTTCTCTGGTTGTGCTCTGAGTCTCAGGAGTTAACAATTTCTTCTGTAAACCATCTTTTAAAAGTTGTTTTTTGCCACCTTTTTCTTGTTTCTTCTTCTTCTTCGACCTACCTTCTACCTCAGGAAGCTTGGGATGTGAAGCTTCACCAGTAAAATCTTTTACATGGCGTTTCTTGGAGTCTTTGCTTTTATTAGATTTTTTTTTAGTTTTTTAGCAGGCTCCTTATGAACATGACAGGATGAGGAAATGAATTTTGCTGCTACAGCTTTTGCCTCTTGCTGACATTTCACCTTGATTTTTGTTTTATTTTTCTTGGAGCGTTCTGGAAAGGAGATGAGCAAATTTGTTAATCTGCCACAGAGGAAGGACCGCGATACAACTCCCTAATAGACGTGTAAGGGTAACAGGGATTTTGTAAAGCTGGGTGACAACCACTGTGGGAAGCGTAACAGAGGCAACATCGGATCTCACCCAACATTCTCAGTGACCATTCAAATGGACCCTTCCAGTTTCTAACTTGTGTTATGTGATACATCATGTGATTCTGGCCCAAAATATAATGCACATCATTCAACAATATTGCAGTTTTCTGCCTGAAATACCTCTCTAAAGTTGCTGCCACTAGGTGGCTCCCTTCTAGATAATTTGCTGTTCACTCCATGTTACTAGGGAAGTTCTGCCTTTAGTTATTTTAAAATTCAAGACGGGTTCACATTGAGTGGAGGAGGGAGGGCCTGTTCTCTCTTCACACAGTGAGTGGAGAAGGGAGGAACAGGTTCTCCTCACAGCGAAGGCACTGGGAAGATTCTGCAGCTTCTACAATATAAGGAGAGCTTACTATGTACTTCTATGTACTTGCGACTAGTGGCTTGTGTTATTGCTGAAGGGATGTTAGTCATAGACAATTAGGGTATATTCACACAGTGGAATTTGTACAAGCTGGAAAACTTAGCTTCAGGAATTTGAAGCTGAATTTTTCTGCTTGACCTAATTCTGCTGCGGAATTTACAAATTCTGTACTGGCCAGGCAGTATTTTTTTTGTCTCCCATTCACTTCAATAGGAGTTTATCCAGCGAAATTCGCCTGAAGATAAAGGAGAAGGCTTATTTTTACCGCCAGATGAAAAAAATCAACTAAAGGAAAAAAACAGGGTCTGCCTCCCACTAAAAGGTCGATTTAGGCGGAATTTGGAGCTGATTTTGTGGTGGAATCCACATCAAATTGCTCAGATTTCCCTTTTTCTGTGTCGGGATCTTTTCAGCTGCATCATGTCTGGGAATTTGCAGCTCAGTGTTCCTGGATCTCCTATATTAAGGTCATCTGGGCTTCTCTCAGCTATTTGTTTGCTATTTTACAGCTACTCCTGGCAGAATTACTTGTAAAGCAGGGGTCTCAATCTCAGCCATCAAATGGGCCGCAAATAGAAAACATTTAAACTTGATGGGCAGCATTCCTTCCAGTGGCCCCATATAGTTTAATGTCCTCACCAGTGGTCCCATATAGTTTGCTGTTCCCATCAGTGATCCCACTCAGTTTAATGATTAAACTTTAATCAACAAACTTTATAAAATTTTAATGGCCCCTACCTGTCCCTAACTTTTCCGGAGCACACTTTCATCCCCAGCTCCAGGTGCACATACGTTACAGCAGTGTGCCTGAAGATGGAAGGAGCGGAGAGGTAACTATGAACAAGATGACTGGAACCTGGAGGCCATTGGCCTAATGTGGCCTACAGTGTTGGCAAAGCTTAGAGCAGGTTCTGGGGTTCTTTCCTTCCTGCTTCTGTTGATCTAGCTGGATTGGCTGATGCGGGGAGTAGGACACGGGCCACAGATGATGGCTTCGGAAGCCCCTGAAACCATCAGCAGTAGTAATGATGGATAGGGAGGGGCAGACTGCTCCTTATTACTACACCCACAGCCTCAGAGAGAAAAGTAAAATGTGCTACAGCCATAATGGGGCTATTAGCAACATAAATACTGATAGGACACCATGTATGAAGACTTATACAGTCAGAAAACAGAATGACCAGAAAAACCCTACACAGATTTCAACTTTTGACAAAAACTCTGGTGCCCTTTAAGAGACATTCTAGGGTTGTCCTACTTACTCTTCTTTTTTCTCATAGGTGTGGTCTGGGTCCAGCTGTCCTTATGCTCCTTAATCTCCACCGTCTGTTTTGTTCTGTCCAAGTTCATGATCAAACTTCTTCTCATGTTATCCCTGTTGATCGGCCTCTGAGGAGTAGAAACCTCAACGATTGTGTCTGATCTTAAACAGTTCTCCACAGGATTCCCCTACATTGTAAAACACACTGAAAGGAGAGAAATACAATGTCTGTAACACGGACTCCTGGATAAGTGAGAAATCTTACACTGGTCTGGGGTATTGCCTTTCCCTTGTCTCCATTAAACAGGCATTGTTCTGTGAGTGGTCAGAGGGTTTTATGGACACCGATGGCCTGGTAGCATGGTAGCTGAATAGGGAGAGGCAAAGAGACGAAACAAACATATCTAAAAGATGTGAATGCTTTCTTATTAGCATCATGAAAAAAAAACAAAAAAAAACTGGGTGCTTTAAAAAGCATATGCCAGTTTCAAAAACCAGATGCATTTTTTTAAAAATGCATTTGGCTTTCTGATAAAAACACGTGTTTTTTTTCAGCAAAAACACACTGTGTGAATGCAGTCTTACTGAAAAGTGATGTATCATGGGACCATATTGTGTGATTGTAGTTTACAGACACTCTCAATCAATATACAGTGGGTACGGAAAGTATTCAGATCCCTTTTAATTTTTCACTCTTTGTTTCATTGCAGCCATTATTTCTCATTAATGTACACTCAGCTCCCCATCTTGACAGAAAAAAACAGAAATGTAGATATTTTTACAAATTTATTAAAAAAGAAAAACTGAAATATCACATGATCATAAGTATTCAGAGCCTTTGCTGTGACACTCATATATAACTCACATGCTGTCCATTTCCTTCTGATCCTCCTTGAGATGGTTCTACTCCTTCATTGGAGTCCAGCTGTGTTTAATTAAACTGATTGGACTTGATTAGGAAAGGCGCACACCTGTCTATATAAGACCTCACAGCTCACACTGCATGTCACAGCAAATGAGAATCAGGAGGTCAAAGGAACTGCCCAAGGAGCTCAGAGACAGAATTGTGGCAAGGCACAGATCTGGCCAAGGTTACAAAAGAATTTCTGCAGCACTCAAGGTTCCTAAGAGCACAGCGGCCTCCATAATCCTTAAATGGAAGAAGTTTGGGATGACCAGAACTCTTCCTAGACCTGGCCGTCCAGCCAAACTGAGCAATTGTGGGAGAAGAGGCTTGGTGAGAGAGGTAAAGAAGAACCCAAAGATCACTGTGGCTGAGCTCCAGAGATGTAGTAGGGAGATGGGAGAAAGTTCCACAAAGTCACTATCACTGCAGCCCTCCACCAGTCGGGGCTTTATGGCAGAGTGGCCCGAAGGAAGCCTCTCCTCAGTGCAAGACATATGAAAGCCCGCATAGAGTTTGCCAAAAAACACATGAAGGACTCCCAGACAATGAGAAATAAGATTCTCTGGTCTGATGAGATGAAGATTGAACTTTTTGGCGTTAATTCTAAGCGGTATGTGTGGAGAAAACCAGGCCCTGCTCATCACCTGCCCAATACAATCCCAACAGTGAGACATGGTGGTGGCAGCATCATGCTATGGGGGACAGGACGACTGGTTGTAATTGAAGGAAAGATGAATGCGGCCAAGTACAGAGATTGAGCATCTCTGGAGAGACCTGACAATGGCTCCACCAACGTTCACCATCCAACCTGACGGAACTAGAGAGAATCTGCAAGGAAGAATGGCCGAGGATCCCCAAATTCAGATGTGAAAAACTTGTTTCATCATTCCCAAGAAGACTCCTGGCTGTACTAGCTCAAAAGGAAGCGGCTTCTACTCAGTACTGAGCAAAGGGTCTGAATACTTATGGCCATGGGAGATTTAAGTTTTTTGTTTTTAATAAATTTGCAAAAATATCTACATTTCTGTTTTTTTCTGTCAAGATGGGGAGCTGAGTGTACATTAATGAGAAATAAAATGAACTTTTTTGCTTTTAGCAAATGGCTGAAAAATTTAAAGGGGTCTGAATACTTTCCGTACCCACTGTACTTATTCCATAGTGCACTATATACAGTGGGGAAAAAAGTATTTAGTCAGCCACCAATTGTGCAAGTTCTTCCACTTAAAAAGATGAAGTCGGCCTGTAATTGTCATCATAGGTAGATCTCAACTATGAGAGACAAAATGAGAAAACATATCTAGAAAATCACATTGTCTGATTTTTTAAGAATTTATTTGCAAATTATGGTGGAAAATAAGTATTTGGTCACCTACAAACAAGCAAGATTTCTGTCTCTCACAGACCTGTAACTTCTCCTTTAAGAGGCTCCTCTGTCCTCCACTCATTATCTGTAGTAATGGCTCCTGTTTGACATTGTTATCAGTATAAAAGACACCTGTCCACAACCTCAAACAGTCACACTCCAAACTCCACTATGGTGAAGACCAAAGAGCTGTGGAAGGACACCAGAAACAAAATGGTAGCCCTGCACCAGGCTGGGAAGACTGAATCTGCAATAGGCAAGCAGCTTGGTGTGAAGAAATCAACTGTGGGAGCAATAATTAGAAAATGGAAGACATACAAGACCACTGATAATCTCCCTCCATCAGGGGCTCCACGCAAGATCTCACCCCGTGGGGTCAAAATGATCACAAGAACGGTGAGCAAAAATCCCAGAACCACACGGGGGGACCTAGTGAATGACCTGCAGAAAGCTGGGACTAACATAACAAAGGCTACCGTCAGTAACACACTACACCGCCAGGGACTCAGATCCTGCAGTGCCAGACGTGTCCCCCTGCTTAAGCCAGTACATATCCAGGCCCGTCTGAAGTTTGCTAGAGAGCATTTGGATGTTCCAGAAGAGTATTGGGAGAATGTCATATGGTCAGATGAAACCAAAGTAGAACTGTTTGGTAGAAACACAACTCGTGGTGTTTGGAGGAGAGTGAATGCTGAGTTGTATCCAAAGAACACCATAACTACTTTGAAGCATGGGGGGGTAACATCATGCTTTGGGGCTGTTTCTCTGCAAAGGGACCAGGACGACTGATCCGTGTACATGAAAGAATGAATGGGGCCATCTATGGTGAGATTTTGAGTGCAAACCTCCTTCCATCAGCAAGGGCATTGAAGATGAAACGTGGCTGGGTCTTTCAGCATGACAATGATCCCAAGCACACCGCCAGGGCAACGAAGGAGCGGCTTCGTAAGAAGCATTTCAAGGTCCAGGAGTGGCCTAGCCAGTCTCCAGATCTCAACCCTATAGAAAACCTTTGGAGGGAGTTGAAAGTCCGTGTTGCCCAGCGACAGCCCCAAAACATCACTGCTCTAGAGGAGATCTGCATGGAGGAATGGGCCAACATACCAGCAACAGTGTGTGCCAACCTTGTGAAGACTTACAGAAAACGTTTGACCTCTGTCATTGCCAACAAAGGATATAGAACAAAGTATTGAGATGAACTTTTCTTATTGACCAAATACTTATTTTCCACCATAATTTGCAAATAAATTCTTTAAAAATCAGACAATGTGATTTTGTTTTCTCATTTTGTCTCTCATAGTTGAGGTCTACCTATGATGACAATTACAGGCCGGCCTCATCTTTATAAGTGGGAGAACTTGCACAATTGGTGGCTGACTAAATACTTTTTTTTCCCCACTGTACCTATTCCATAGCGCACTATGGTAGACTATATACTTATTCTATAGCGCACTATATACTATATTCCCTTTAGTTGGGATTAGATGTCACATGAGGAGTCCGATCTGACTCGTGTGTGTATATATATATATATATATATATATATATATATATATATATGTATATATGTGTGTGTGTGTATATATATATATATATATATATATATATATATATATATATCGATAACCAAATACACACATATATACAATGTCTTGAAAAACTATTCATGCCCCTTGAACTTTGTCCCATTGTCACCTTACAACCACAAACTTAAATGTATTTTATTGAGATTTTAAGTGATAAACACAGAGTATCAGTAATTGTGAAGTGGAAGGAAACTGATACAAGGTTATCAACATTCTAATCAAATAAAAATCTGAAAAGTGTGACGTGCAAAAGTCTTCAGCCCCCTGTACTCTGATACCCCTAAATAAAATCCAGTGCACACATTTGCCTTCAGAAGTCACTTAATGAGTTAATAGAGTCCGGCTGTGTGTAATTTAGTCTCAGTATAAATACACCTGTTCTGTGAAGGCCTCAGTGGTTTGTTAGAGAACAATAGTGAACAAACAGCATCATGAAGACCAAGGAACTCACCAGAGAGGTCAGAGATAAAGTTGTGGAGAAGTTTAAAGCAGGATTAGGTTATAAAACATATCCCAAGCTTTGAGCATCCCAAGGAGCTGTTCAATCCATCATCCAAAAATGGAAAAAGTATTCTACAACTGCAAACCTGCCAAGGCATGGCTGTCCACCTAAACTGACAGATCAAGCAAGGAGAGCACTGGTCAGAGAAACAGCCAAGAGGCCCATGGTCACTCTGGAGGAGCTGCAGAAATCCACAGCTCAGGTACAGGGAGAATCTGTCCACAGGACAACTAGAAGTCACTGCGCACTCCACAAATCTGGCCTTTATGGAAGAGTGGCAAGAAGAAAACCATTGTTGTAAGAAAGACAAGTGCCATTTGCAGTTTATGGCCACAAGCCATATAGGGGACACAGCAAAAATGTGGAAGAAGGTGCTCTGCTCAGAGGAGACCAAAGTAGAACTTTTTGACCTAAATGTAAAGCACTATGTATGGTGGAAAAGTAACCCTGCTCATTACCCTGAACACATCATCCCCACTGTGTATGTGTCTGTATATATACACACACGTGGACAAAATTGTTGGTACCCCTCGTTTATTGAAAGAAAAACCCACAATGGTCACAGAAATAACTTGAATCTGACAGACTGGAATTTGCCAAACTACATGTTGACAAGCCATAAAGCTTCTGGAAGAATGTCTTATGGACCGATGAGACAAAAATCGACATTTTTGGCAAGGCACAGATGGAAAAATGAAGCATATCTTGAAAAGAACACTGTCTCTACTGTGAAACATGGAGGAGGCTCTGTTATGTTCTGGGGCTGCTTTGCTGCATCTGGCACAGGGTGTCTTGAATCTGTGCAGGGTACAATGAAATCTCAAGACTATCAAGGGATTCTAGAGAGAAATGTGCTGCCTAGTGTCAGAAAGCTTGGTCTCAATCGCAGGTCATGGGTCTTGCAACAGGATAATGACCCAAAACACACAGCTAAAAACACCCAAGAATGGCGAAGAGGAAAACATTGGACTATTCTGAAGTGGCCTTCTATGTGCCCTGACCTAAATCCTATTGAGCATCTTTGGAAGGAGCTGAAACATGCCGTCTGGAAAAGGCACCCTTCAAACCCGAGACAACTGGAGCAGTTTGCTCATGAGGAGTGGCCAAAATACCTGCTGAGAGGTGCAGAAGTCTCATTGACAGTTACAGGAATCGTTTGATTGCAGGGATTGCCTCAAAAGGTTGTGCAACAAAGTATTAAGTTAAGGGAACCATCATTTCTGTCCAGGCCTGTTTCATGAGTTTTCTTTTTTAAAAAATTCTGTTGAAGCCTGGCTGGAAAGCAATGTCTGACTTTCATTTGTTCATTTTCATAGAATTTTTATATATTATTACTTTTGTCAGATTCAAGTTATTTCTGTGACCATTGTGGGTTTTTCTTTCATTAAACCAGGGAGGGGGACCAACAATTTTGTCCACATGTGTATATACTGTATATATACACAGATACATACTGCACGGTGCAAGCCACTCATAAGCCTCAAGAATAAGAAGGATAGATTGGTCTTTGCTAAAAAACATCTAAAAAAGCCAGCACAGTTCTGGGAGAACATTCTATGGACAGATGAAACCAAGATCAACCTCTACCAGAATGATGGAAAGAAAACAGTATGGTGAAGGCGCGGGACAGCTCATGATCCAAAGCATAGCACATCATGTGTAAGACACGGTGGAGGCTGCAGTGTGATGGCTTGGGCAGGCATGGCTGCCAGTGGCAGTGGCTCACTAGTGTTTATTGATGATGTGACACAGGACAGAAGCAGCCGGATGAATTCTGAGCTATTCAGAGACATACCGTGTGCTCAAATCCAGCCAAACTGATACATAATACAGATAGACAATGACCCAAAACATAAAGCCAAAGCAACCCAGGAGTTTATTAAAGCAAAGAAGTGGAATATTCTAGAATGACCAAGTCAGTCACCTGATCTCAACCCAATTGAGCAGCATTTCACTTGTTACAGACTAAACTTCAGACAGAAAGGCCACAAACAAACAGCAACTGAAAACCGCTGCAATAAAGGCCGATGATTAGCCAGGAGGAGACGCAGCGTCAGCATCTGGTGATGTCCATGAGCTCAAGACTTCAGGCAGTCACTGCCAACAAAGGGGGAACAACCAAGGATTAGAAAGTCACATTTTATTTACAATTATTTCATTTGTCCGATGACTTTTGAGCCCCTGAAATAAAGGGATTGTGGGTAATAAAAGCTGTACAGGTGTGATATACGGATGGCTGTACAGATGAGATATACGGATGGCTGTACAGGTGTGATATACGGATGGCTGTACAGGTGTGATATACGGATGGCTGTACAGGTGTGATATACGGAGGGCTGTACAGGTGTGATATACGGAGGGCTGTACAGGTGTGATATGCGGAGGGCTGTACAGGTGTGATATACGGAGGGCTGTACAGATGAGATATACGGATGGCTGTACAGGTGTGATATACGGAGGGCTGTACAGATGAGATATACGGATGGCTGTACAGGTGTGATATACGGAGGGCTGTACAGGTGTGATATACGGAGGGCTGTACAGGTGTGATATACGGATGGCTGTACAGGTGTGATATGCGGAGGGCTGTACAGGTGTGATATACGGAGGGCTGTACAGATGAGATATACGGATGGCTGTACAGGTGTGATATACGGAGGGCTGTACAGATGAGATATACGGATGGCTGTACAGGTGTGATATACGGAGGGCTGTACAGGTGTGATATACGGATGGCTGTACAGATGAGATATACGGATGGCTGTACAGGTGTGATATACGGAGGGCTGTACAGGTGTGATATACGGAGGGCTGTACAGGTGAGATATACGGAGGGCTGTACAGGTGTGATATATGGATGGCTATACAGGTGTGATATACGGATGGCTGTACAGGTGTGATATATGGATGGCTGTACAGGTGTGATATACGGAGGGCTGTACAGGTGTGATATACGGAGGGCTGTACAGATGAGATATACGGATGGCTGTACAGGTGTGATATACGGAGGGCTGTACAGATGAGATATACGGATGGCTGTACAGGTGAGATATACGGATGGCTGTACAGGTGTGATATACGGATGGCTGTACAGGTGTGATATACGGAGGGCTGTACAGGTGTGATATACGGAGGGCTGTACAGGTGTGATATGCGGAGGGCTGTACAGGTGTGATATACGGATGGCTGTACAGGTGTGATATACGGATGGCTGTACAGGTGTGATATACGGATGGCTGTACAGGTGTGATATACGGATGGCTGTACAGGGGTGATATACGGATGGCTGTACAGGTGTGATATACGGATGGCTGTACAGGTGTGATATACGGATGGCTGTACAGGTGTGATATACGGAGGGCTGTACAGGTGTGATATACGGAGGGCTGTACAGATGAGATATACGGATGGCTGTACAGGTGTGATATACGGAGGGCTGTACAGATGAGATATACGGATGGCTGTACAGGTGTGATATACGGAGGGCTGTACAGGTGTGATATACGGAGGGCTGTACAGGTGTGATATACGGATGGCTGTACAGGTGTGATATACGGATGGCTGTACAGGTGTGATATACGGATGGCTGTACAGGGGTGATATACGGATGGCTGTACAGGTGTGATATACGGAGGGCTGTACAGGTGTGATATACGGAGGGCTGTACAGGTGTGATATACGGAGGGCTGTACAGGTGTGATATACGGAGGGCTGTACAGATGAGATATACGGATGGCTGTACAGGTGTGATATATGGAGGGCTGTACAGGTGTGATATACGGAGGGCTGTACAGATGAGATATACGGATGGCTGTACAGGTGTGATATACGGAGGGCTGTACAGGTGTGATATACGGAGGGCTGTACAGGTGTGATATACGGATGGCTGTACAGGTGTGATATACGGATGGCTGTACAGGTGTGATATACGGATGGCTGTACAGGGGTGATATACGGATGGCTGTACAGGTGTGATATACGGAGGGCTGTACAGGTGTGATATACGGAGGGCTGTACAGGTGTGATATACGGAGGGCTGTACAGATGAGATATACGGATGGCTGTACAGGTGTGATATATGGAGGGCTGTACAGGTGTGATATACGGATGGCTGTACAGATGAGATATACCTCTGCTTGCTGATTCTATTATATCTATCTGCTGGTATGTGTAATCCATCTGTTACACATATGGTTATCTGTATATGTTATGTTATCCAATAGTTATGCACTCTGATTTAACTATTTGAGCTTTGTAGCCACTGTCTCCATTCCCTGCTGGTTCCTCCCCCTTTTTTTCTCACCTGACCCTTCTTTAGCAGTCTCTGATTCTATCTCAGTATTCCCACCCCCATTTTTCACACCTGATCATTATGAAACAAATGTATTGCTAGCTAGTATAAATGTAAGTGTATTGGTCATTTGGCTGCTTGCAAGTGCTGCTTTTGAGTGTATAGACCAGAAGGGAACTGAAGGCAACAACAACCCACTAAATGAAAACCAAACAATTAGCCACATAATGCTTCTCACTATAATCACTGTTGTCCTTCCCATACTTGTACAAACCACTCTACCACCCCAAACCAGCCATGTCACTAAGAATATCTTTATATCTCCATCTATCCTATCCCACCATCTGACCTTCTCTGCGCAACTACTCACACACCTACAAGCTTTCCGCCCCAGACACACACAACCTCCCCACACTCTCTCCTACTTACACCTGGTATCCCTCTCCCTGCTACTCCTCACTTCTGGGGACATATCTCCCAATCCTGAACCACCCCAGCACTCCCCTGCTGTAGGATCTTTCCGCACAACCGGCAACAGCGCACGAAACCCCCTAAATCTTACCCCTATCTCACCAGCTCCTGCCTATCCCCGGTGCACTATGGAACACTCGCTCTGTACGCAACAAACTTGACTACATCCACGACCTCTTCATTTCTCATAAATTATCATTTTTCGGTATCACAGAAACATGGCTGACACCCTCAGACACCACCTCCCCTGTCTGCAATTCTCGCACACTCCCCGCCCCAACAATAAACCTGGTGTAGGCGTACTCCTGTCTGACAATTGCTCCTTTTCCCCCATCCAACCGCTACCTGCTCTCACCCTCCCCTCCTTTGAAGTGCACTCTGTTCGAATTTACTCACCCTCGACCTGCTGACATTCTCAGCCCTCTCCTCTGTAATAGACCCTCCAACTCCTAAACCAACACGCCCCCACAGAAACCTTAATCGCCTGGATATACGCACGCTCTCAGACTCTCTCCTACCACTCGCTGACATAACCTCACTCCAGGATATAGATACCGCCACTGAATTCTACAATACCAACAATACTTCAGCCCTTGACTCTGTGGCCCCCTTCACTAACACCAGAGCCCGACCGATCAATAGCAGCCCTGGCACACTGACCTGACTTAAAAACTGAGACGTGCCTTACGGGTTGCAGAACGCCTCTAGAAGAAAAGCCACTCCCAGGAGGACTTCCTTAGGTACAAAGAGGCTGTACTCACATTCAAGAATGCACTCACCTCTGCAAAGCAGGTCTACTTCTCCACACTAATATCTGCCCTATCCTGCAACCCCAAACAGCTATTCACTACCTTCAACTCCCTTCTCCCTACTCCTGCGCCCCCTCTGACATCATTTATCACAGCTGATGACTTTGCCTCTTATTTCAAAAGCAAAATCGACACCATCAGAGACTCTCACCCTACACCCCCGTCATCCACTCTACCCAACTATCCTGTGCTCTTAATCTTTAACCTGCTTCTCCGCCGTCACTGATGAAAAGCTCTCCACTCTAATATCTAAATCCCACCTCACCTCCTGCGCGCTTGACCCCATCCAGTCACATCTCATCCCCAAACTCTCTGAAGTCATTACTCCTGTCCTACCTCATCTCTTCAACCTATCCCTAACCAATGGACCCTTCCCTTCTGCCTTCAAACATGCTACCGTCACACCTATACTTAAGAAACCCTCCCTCAACCCGTCCTCTCCAGCCAACTATCGCCCCATCTCACTGCTCCCGTACGCCTCATAATTACTAGAGCAACACGTCCACTCCGAACTATCCTCCTATCTCTCGTCCAATGTGCTCTTTGACAGACTACAGTCAGGCTTCAGACCCCATCACTCCACAGAAACTGCCCTAACCAAGGTCACTAATGACCTTCTAACTGCCAAAGCCAAGCGTCACTATTCTGTCCTCCTCCTCCTCGACCTCTCCTCTGCCTTTGACACAGTCGACCATTCTCTCCTGCTAGAAACTCTCTCATCCCTTGGCATCTGTGACCTGGCACTTTCCTGGATCACCTCATACCTCACCAACCGCACATTCAGCATCTCCCACTCGCACACCACCTCCCAGCCACGCCCTCTTTCTGTAGGTGTACCCCAAGGCTCCGTCCTAGTACCCCTCCTGTTCTCCATCTACACCCTAGGCCCTGGCCAACTCATAGAATCCCATGGTTTCCATTACCATTGCTATGCTGACGACACTCAAATATATCTCTCTGGACCAGACATTACCTCACTGATGTCCAGAGTCCCAGAATGTCTAGCAGCCGTAGCCTTCTTCTCTCCTCCCGCTTTCTCAAACTCAACATGGAGAAAACGGAGTTCATAATCTTCACCCCTCCACGCACGACCCCCCTATCTGACCCATCTATCAAAATTAATGGAACCACTCTCACCCCAGTCCCACAGGCCCACTGTCTTGGGATAACCTTAGACTCTGACCTATCCTTCAAGCCGCACATTCAAACCCTCAACGCCTCCTGCCGCCTCCAACTCAAGAACATCCACCGAATCCGCTCCTTCCTCATCCCCGAAACTACAAAGATGCTAGTCCACGCCCTCATAATCTCCCGCCTGGACTACTGTAACACTCTTCTCCATGGCCTCCCAGCAAACACTCTGGCCCCCCTCCAGTCCACCTTAAACTGTGCTGCTCGCCTAATACACCTCTCCCCCTGTTCTTCATCGGCCACTCCCCTCTGCCAATCCCTTCACTGGTTACCCATCGCCCAGCAAATAGAGTTCAAACTACTAACGCTGACATACAAAGCCATCCACAGCCTGTCCCCCTCCATATATCTCCGACCTAATCTCCGGCTACCTGCCTGCACGTAACCTCCGATCCTCCAAAGACCTCCTACTCTGCTCTTATCACAATCGTCTCCAAGACTTCGGTGCATTTTCCATACTCTGGAACTCACTACCAAGACATATAAGACTGTCCCCCACCCTCACAAGCTTCAAGAAGGCCCTGAAGACTCACCTATTCTGGAAGGCCTACAACCCCCAATAACACTACTGTCACCACACCACCACCTGTACAGTCACTACCCCCACCTTCTGTCTCTATCCCTCTTCCCTCATAGATCATAAGCCCTTGCGGGCAGGGCCCTCTATCCCACTGTGCCAGTTGGTCAATGTTTGTATTATCTGTTTTGTACATCTTGTGTACCGTATGTAAACCCTCAAATGTAAAGCACCAGGAATTAATGGTGCTATATAAATAAACAAAAAAAATATATACAGAGGGCTCACATCTCTGTACAGATGTGCTATACAGAGGGCTGTACAGGTGTGACATACGGAGGGCTGTCATCACTGTACAGGTGTGACATAGAGAGGGCTGTCATCACTGTACAGGTGTGACATACGGAGGGCTGTACAGATGTGCTATACAGAGGGCTGTACAGGTGTGCTATACGGAGGGCTGTCATCACTGTACAGGTGTGACATACGGAGGGCTGTACAGGTGTGCTATACGGAGGGCTGTCATCACTGTACAGGTGTGATACACGGAGGGCTGTACAGGTGTGCTATACGGAGGGCTCACATCACTGTACAGGTGTGCTGTACGGAGGGCTGTACAGGTGTGCTATACGGAGGGCTCACATCACTGTACAGGTGTGATACACGGAGGGCTGTACAGGTGTGCTATACGGAGGGCTGTACAGGTGTGCTGTACGGAGGGCTGTACAGGTGTGCTATACGGAGGGCTGTCATCACTGTACAGGTGTGACATACGGAGGGCTGTACAGGTGTGCTATACGGAGGGCTGTCATCACTGTACAGGTGTGATACACGGAGGGCTGTACAGGTGTGCTATACGGAGGGCTCACATCACTGTACAGGTGTGCTGTACGGAGGGCTGTACAGGTGTGCTATACGGAGGGCTCACATCACTGTACAGGTGTGATACACGGAGGGCTGTACAGGTGTGCTATACGGAGGGCTGTACAGGTGTGCTGTACGGAGGGCTGTACAGGTGTGCTATACGGAGGGCTGTCATCACTGTACAGGTGTGCTGTACGGAGGGCTGTACAGGTGTGATATATGGAGGGCTCACATCACTGTACAGGTGTGATATACGGAGGGCTGTACAGGTGTGATATACGGAGGGCTCACATCACTGTACAGGTGTGATATACGGAGGGCTGTACAGGTGTGATATACGGAGGGCTCACATCACTGTACAGGTGTGATATACGGAGGGCTGTACAGGTGTGCTATACGGAGGGCTCACATCACTGTACAGGTGTGCTGTACGGAGGGCTGTACAGGTGTGATATATGGAGGGCTCACATCACTGTACAGGTGTGATATACGGAGGGCTGTACAGGTGTGCTATACGGAGGGCTCACATCACTGTACAGGTGTGATATACGGAGGGCTGTACAGGTGTGATATACGGAGGGCTCACATCGCTGTACAGGAACTGATGCAGATTCTGAGCAGGTTTTACCCTCATTTTGGGATACAATGTGCATTTTTACCTGGGATAACTGATTTTCTAGAATGTCTTGTACAATCCCCTGTAATCCTGCAGAGCATTATGGCTACAGTCAGTGACAGACCTGGGCGTTGCATTAGCCCTTCCAATCCGCGTGCCGCAGGTAAAACGCACGTGCGGCACTTATAACCATAGAACAAGCCGTCTGTTTGCAAGCACAAGATGGCAGAAAGACGGCAGTTAGGGGGTTAAGGCTATTTCCAAAACACAGCACAACATACCGGCCATTGCGACAGAAGACGAGGCGACTACCCGCGTGGTTGTGTCTAGACTGAAGCGCGGGTCCTGGGAGATGTGACGTCACGGGAACTGGCGGGGTCCGCAGAAGCAACACGGAACGAAGAGGAGGAAGGAGGGGCTAAGTGTAGTGTAGGAGGGGCTAAGTGAGGTGTGGGAGGTGCTGTGAGAAGAACATCATGGTTTTACATGGGACTGTATTATGGGAGGAGCTGAAGGAATGCAGTGATATTTACATGGGACTGTATTATAGGAGGAGCTGAGGGGGTGGAGCGATGTAATTTACATGGGACTGACTTATAGGAGGAGCTGAAGGAATGGAGGGATGTTATTTACATGGGACTGTATTATAGGAGTAGCTGAGGGGATGGAGCGATGTTATTTACATGGGACTGTATTATAGGAGGAGCTGAAGGAATGCAGTGATATTTACATGGGACTGTATTATAGGAGGAGCTGAGGGGGTGGAGCGATGTAATTTACATGGGACTGACTTATAGGAGGAGCTGAAGGAATGGAGGGATGTTTACATGGGACTGTATTATAGGAGGAGCTGAGGGGATGGAGCGATGTTATTTACATGGGACTGTATTATGGGAGGAGCTGAGGGGATGGAGCTATGTTTACATGGGACTGTATTATAGGAGGAGCTGAAGGAATGCAGTGATGTTATTTACATGGGACTGTATTATAGGAGGAGCTGAGGGGATGGAGCTATGTTATTTACATGGGACTGTATTATAGGAGGAGCTGAGGGGATGGAGCGATGTTATTTACATGGGTCTGTATTATGGGAGGAGCTGAGGGGATGGAGCTATGTTATTTACATGGGACTGTATTATAGGAGGAGCTGAGGGGTTGGAGCGATGCTATTTACATGGGACTGACTTATAGGAGGAGCTGAAGGAATGGAGGGATATTATTTACATGGGACTGTATTATAGGAGGAGCTGAGGGGGGTGGAGCGATGTTATTTACATGGGACTGACTTATAGGAGGAGCTGAAGGAATGAAGGGATGTTATTTACATGGGACTGTATTATAGGAGGAGCTGAGGGGATGGAGCGATGTTATTTACATGGGACTGTATTATGGGAGGAGCTGAGGGGATGGAGCTATGTTTACATGGGACTGTATTATAGGAGGAGCTGAAGGAATGCAGTGATGTTATTTACATGGGACTGTATTATAGGAGGAGCTGAGGGGATGGAGCTATGTTATTTACATGGGACTGTATTATAGGAGGAGCTGAGGGGATGGAGCGATGTTATTTACATGGGTCTGTATTATGGGAGGAGCTGAGGGGATGGAGCTATGTTATTTACATGGGACTGTATTATAGGAGGAGCTGAGGGGTTGGAGCGATGCTATTTACATGGGACTGACTTATAGGAGGAGCTGAAGGAATGGAGGGATATTATTTACATGGGACTGTATTATAGGAGGAGCTGAGGGGGTGGAGCGATGTTATTTACATGGGACTGACTTATAGGAGGAGCTGAAGGAATGAAGGGATGTTATTTACATGGGACTGTATTATAGGAGGAGCTGAGGGGGTGGAGCGATGTTATTTACATGGGACTGTATTATAGGAGGAGCTGAGGAGGTGGAGCGATGTTATTTACATGGAACTGACTTATAGGAGGAGCTGAAGGAATGAAGGGATGTTATTTACATGGGACTGTATTATAGGAGGAGCTGAGGGGATGGATCGATGTTATTTACATGGGACTGTATTATAGGAGGAGCTGAGGGGATGGAGCGATGTTATTTACATGGGACTGTATTATAGGAGGGGCTGAGGGGGTGGAGCGATGTTATTTACATGGGACTGACTTATAGGAGGAGCTGAGGGGGTGGAGCGATGTTATTTACATGGAACTGACTTATAGGAGGAGCTGAAGGAATGAAGGGATGTTATTTACATGGTACTGTATTATAGGAGGAGCTGAGGGGATGGATCGATGTTATTTACATGGGACTGTATTATAGGAGGAGCTGAGGGGATGGAGCGATGTTATTTACATGGGACTGTATTATAGGAGGGGCTGAGGGGGTGGAGCGATGTAATTTACATGGGACTGACTTATAGGAGGAGCTGAAGGAATGGAGGGATGTTTACATGGGACTGTATTATAGGAGGAGCTGAGGGGATGGAGCGATGTTATTTACATGGGACTGTATTATGGGAGGAGCTGAGGGGATGGAGCTATGTTTACATGGGACTGTATTATAGGAGGAGCTGAAGGAATGCAGTGATGTTATTTACATGGGACTGTATTATAGGAGGAGCTGAGGGGATGGAGCTATGTTATTTACATGGGACTGTATTATAGGAGGAGCTGAGGGGATGGAGCGATGTTATTTACATGGGTCTGTATTATGGGAGGAGCTGAGGGGATGGAGCTATGTTATTTACATGGGACTGTATTATAGGAGGAGCTGAGGGGTTGGAGCGATGCTATTTACATGGGACTGACTTATAGGAGGAGCTGAAGGAATGGAGGGATATTATTTACATGGGACTGTATTATAGGAGGAGCTGAGGGGGTGGAGCGATGTTATTTACATGGGACTGACTTATAGGAGGAGCTGAAGGAATGAAGGGATGTTATTTACATGGGACTGTATTATAGGAGGAGCTGAGGGGGTGGAGCGATGTTATTTACATGGGACTGACTTATAGGAGGAGCTGAAGGAATGAAGGGATGTTATTTACATGGGACTGTATTATAGGAGGAGCTGAGGGGATGGAGCGATGTTATTTACATGGGACTGTATTATGGGAGGAGCTGAGGGGATGGAGCTATGTTTACATGGGACTGTATTATAGGAGGAGCTGAAGGAATGCAGTGATGTTATTTACATGGGACTGTATTATAGGAGGAGCTGAGGGGATGGAGCTATGTTATTTACATGGAACTGACTTATAGGAGGAGCTGAAGGAATGAAGGGATGTTATTTACATGGGACTGTATTATAGGAGGAGCTGAGGGGATGGATCGATGTTATTTACATGGGACTGTATTATAGGAGGAGCTGAGGGGATGGAGCGATGTTATTTACATGGGACTGTATTATAGGAGGGGCTGAGGGGGTGGAGCGATGTTATTTACATGGGACTGACTTATAGGAGGAGCTGAGGGGGTGGAGCGATGTTATTTACAAATACCAAACCCTCTGCGAGGACGCGTCGGCCTCAGGAGAGGCTTCAGAGGGGCAGGTGGGGTTGTCAGGAGTTGCTGAGTCTCGCTCTGGGAGGGGCCCCCTGCCCTCTGAGGGGGAGGCTGGCCTGGAGCCCAGGGGTGGAGACTATGCTGCCAAACAAAACAAAAAAAATAGCTAAAGGTGTATCTGGTGAGACTCCTGAGGATGCACCTCCTGCGCCTTCCTCGCCTGGTGTAACCAAACCTGGTGATGAGATGGATGTATTGTACGGTAAAAAGCGAGGAAAAAGTGTATCCTCCTCAGACTCGTCTGGGAAGGGGGGGGGGGTTAAGTGTAAGGGGATATGGAAGAAGACTGTTTGACTCAATCAATCATGATGGAGGCACCTCTGTGACTGTGGCTACCATTAATGTATTGCTAGCTAGTATAAATGTAAGTCCACTGGTCATTTGTGACCTAGGTCATTTTGCATCTTCCAAGTGTAGCTTCTAAGTGTACAGACCAGAATTAGGCCAGAATTGGACCAGAAAGGATCTGAAGGTAACAACAACCCACTAAACGAAAACCAAGCAATTATCCACAAAAATGCTTCTCCCTATAAGCACTGTTGTTCTTGCCATACTTGTACAAACCACTCTACCACCACAAACCAGCCATGTCACTAAGAATATCTTTATCTCTCCATCTATCCTTCCCCACCATCTGACCTTCTCTGCACAGCTACTCACACACCTACAAGCTTTCCACCCTAGACACACACAACCTCACCACACTCTCTCCTACTTACACTTGGTATCCCTCTCCCTGCTACTCCTCACTTCTGGCGACATATCTCCCAATCCTGGACCGCCCCAGCACCTCCATGCTGTCGGATCTTTCCACACAATCGGCAACCCCCTAAACCTTACCCCTATCTCACCCGCTCCTGCCCCTCCCCGGTGCGCTATGGAACGCTCGCTCTGTAGGCAACAAACTTGACTACATCCATGACCTCTTCATTTCTCATAAATTATCATTTCTCAGTATCACAGAAACATGGCTGACACCCTCAGACACCGCCTCCCCTGCTGCCCTCTCCTATGGAGGTCTGCAATTCTCGCACACTCCCCGCCCCAACAATAAACCTGGTGTAGGCGTACTCCTGTCTGACAATTGCTCCTTTGCCCCAATCCAACCGCTACCTGCTCTCACCCTCCCCTCCTTTGAAGTGCACTCTGTTCGCATTTACTCGCCCTCCAACCTCCAACTGGCCGTCATATATCGACCGCCAGGACCTACTACTGCCTTTATCGACCACTTCACCACCTGGCTAATGCACTTCCTATCCACTGACACCCCCACCATCATCATGGGGGAATTAAACATCCCCATTAACACAAACCATTCCCCCCCCCCCGCTTCCAGTCTCCTATCACTCACTGCCTCCTTTGATCTCTCTCAATGGTCCTCCTCTGCCACCCACACAAAGGGGCACACACTGGACCTCATATTCACCTGCCTCTGCTCTCTAGTCAACCTCTCTAACTCTCTGTCCACGCTCTCTGACCACAACCTGCTGACATTCTCTGCCCTCTCCCCTGTATTAGACCCCCCCCAACCCCTAAACCAACACACCCCGCAGGAACCTTAATCGCCTTGACATCCGCACGCTCTCAGACTCCTACCGCTCGCTGACAGGACACAGATACCGCCACTGACTTCTACAATACCACCATTACTTGAGCCCTTGACTCTGTGGCCCCCTTCACTAACACCAGAGCCTGACTGATCAATAGGCAGCCCTGGCACACTGATCTGACTAAAAAACTGAGACGTGCCTCACGGGTTGCAGAACGCCTCTGGAAGAAAAGCCATTCCCAGGAGGACTTCCTTAGGTACAAAGAGGCTGTACTCACATTCAAGAATGCACTCACCTCTGCAAAGCAGGTCTACTTCTCCACACTAATATCTGCCCTATCCCGCAACCCCAAACAGCTATTCACTACCTTCAACTCCCTTCTCCGTTCTCCTGCGTCCCCTCCGACATCACTTATCACAGCTGATGACTTTGCCTCTTATTTCAAAAGCAAAATTGACACCAGAGACAGTCTCACCCTACACCCCCGACAACCACTCTACCCAACTGTCCTGTGCTCTTCTTCTTTACCCTGTTTCTCCACCGTCACTGATGAAACGCTCTCCACCCTAATCTCTAAATCCCACCTCACCTCCTGAGTGCTTGACCCGATCCAGTCACACCTCATCCCTAAACTAACTGAAGTCATTATTCCAGCCCTAACCCATCTCTTCAACCTATCCCTAACCAATGGATCCTTCCCTTCCGCCTTCAAACATGCTACTGTCACACCTATACTTAAGAAACCCTCCCTCAACCCGTCCTCTCCAGCCAACTATCGCCCCATCTCACTGCTCCCGTACGCCTCTAAACTACTGGAGCAACACGTCCACTCCGAACTATCCTCCTATCTCTCGTCCAATGTGCTCTTTGATAGACTACAGACAGGCTTCAGACCCCATCATTCACCATATACTGCTGCTCAAACTAACTCTCTCCGGGATATGCTACACTGCCACTCAATGTGTGCTTCACTTTACATCGATGAAATGAGGGAGGGGGAGTAAGAAATGGCTTGCCCTGGTGAAGTTGGGGTGGGAAATGATCCAGTGTAGAGGAACTGGAGGAGACAGATGGGTCCCTACTGGTCTTAAAACTGTGTCTGCACCTAATATGTTGATGACAGTATTGGAAAGCACTTGGCCTTGCTGCATTTCTAAACTGTGACCGCTGATGTGCAAATCATTGGCCCAGTGGCCTATGGAAGCAATATATTGTCCCTGTCCAAAATTTCTGCTCCATGTGTTGACGGTGGCGTGCACCTTTCCCAATATGGACATTTTACAATGAGAGGCCCACATAGCTATATCAAGCAGAGACAACTTTCCTCAAGAAATAATGGTGGATTAGGTAATCTCTCTCGAGACTGTGCACTGCCATCAGTTGGCGAAACGCAGTGGAATCCACTTAGTGGCACGACAGTGACTGGACCTCCAGTAACTTGACCAGGTGGGAGTTAATGTTGCAGACCAGTTGGATGACTGGACACATATTAATAATAATAATACATTTTATTTATATTGCGGCAACATATTCTGCAGCACTTTACAAATTGTAGGTTCAAGTACAGACAAAAAGCGACATTACAGAGTGATAGTCAATTCACACAATGGGACTGAGGGCCCTGCTCGCAAGAACTTACAATTAGAGATGAGCGAATCGAAGCTGACGAAGTGGAATTTGATCCGAATTTCAGGAAATATTTGATTCACATCGAATCCGGATTTCCTCACGCTTCGTTGTAACAAATCGCATTTTTTCCTAAAATGGCTGCTGCACCCGTTAGGACATGGGGCAAGGAACTCTGGGAATGTGGGATCACCCACAATTCCATGTGTGCAGCCAATCAGCAGCCAGCCCTGTGATGTCACAGCCCTCCACCATCTTGGATTCAGGCATTTTCCAGTGTACTGTACTTAGTGCAGGGAGAGACATCAGCAGGCGCTAGGGAAAGTGGTAGAAAAGACTTGAAAACTGATATCTTGCTCAATCGAAGTTCAGGGAAAGAGCATTAGAAGTGTAGGGAAAGGATAGGGAGGAATTTATACAAGAGTAGTGATGCAGAACAGGGTTCATTTGGGGTGTTTGGAGCCTGGGTAATAGGAACAATCCTACTACACCTTGCTGCACTGACTGCCATTATACTGCTGCTCATTACAGGTTTGCAATAGATCATACCTGTGTAATTAAAATTATTGGGGTCTTATTAGCCCTTGTGCGGTGCAGTTATATGTTATACTTTTCTTGGCGTTTATTAGTGGGGAAAAAATAAGTGGAGGGGCACAGGCAGTGGTGAACCTAGCCTCTTTGCTGCCTGAGGCAGACTATAGAAAGACGCCCCCCCCCCCAAAAAAAAAAAAAAAAAAAAACTGAGTTTCCATGCTACTAGTTTAACACACTGTTATCGTCGCACAATATACACAATACGCAAAGTCATAAAACAGTTTTTAAGAATTCTTCTTCCTGTATTACTTCAGTATCAGATCAACAACACGGCATTAACAATGAAAGTAACTTCTCACGCCTTCTGCTTGGTGGATGGACGAGCCCACGTGGCCCCCATTCTCTATAATAGGAGCGCCGCAGATAGCTGAGTACTGGAGTTCGGGTATCTTTGGCACTCCCATTAAAGTGAATGAGAGCCACGCGGGTTCGTCCATCCACCAAGTGACACCCATATATATATGGCTGCGGTCAGGCTGAATTCCCACCTAGTGGGGGGAAAAAACCCAATTCTCAGGCTCAGTGGGGGTCTCAGCAGACAGACCCCCATCACTCAGGTATTTATCCTCTATCATTTAGATGAATACAGTGCAGTAACATTTTGTGACTTACAGGAGACGTCTCTGACTAATCCTTCACATTTCCCTTCTCTTCCCTTTGGACCGCCATGAACACTTCTTCCAGCTGTGACTTGTCTCTGTAAAGGTTGCAGCACAGACATCTTTGGCTCCTCACTTTTCCAGGCATCCAACCCACATTGTCCTCACCTGCACACCCATCCTGCTGCTACCCCAATTATATAATATATGATATAACCCCCCATAATGAATAATACCCCCAAGTGCATCTTTATATTAATAATGTCCGTGTGTACCCTGTATAAATAGTGCCCCTTATTAATAATACCCCAGGTGTTAACTAATTAAAAGGTTTTCCAGGTCATTAATAAACTAATCAGTGGGGTTCAAAAACCCAGGACCCCCACTGATCAGCTGTTTGAATGGTACCTGTGTAAGCGCCGTGACCCCTTCTCTGTTTACATAGTGTCATTCATCTCATAGCGGCCATGTAATGTAACTACAGCTTCATCCTGTACATGTCTACAGCATGTGACAAGGCTGTAATTACATCACACGGTCACTATAAACAGACAGCGTATAATATAAACAGGTGCCATAGCCCATGTTTATAGCGCCCCATTTACACACACTATAATGTTCCACAGCAGCCCCTGCACACAGTATTACACAGTGTTATGGCCCGCAGCGGCCCCTGCACACGGTATTATGCTCCATAGTGGCCCCTGCTCACGGTATTATGCCCCGCATTGGCCACTGCACACGGTATTATGTTCCACAGCAACTCCTGCACACAGTTTTATGCCCCATAGTGGCCCCTGCACTGGTATTATGCTCTATAGTGGCCCTTGCACTGGTATTATGCTCCATAGTGGCCCCTGCACTTGTATTATGCTCCATAGTGACCCCTGCACCCAGTATTATGCTCTATAGTGGCCCCTGCACTCGGTATTATGCTCTATAGTGGCCCCTGCACTTGTATTATGCTCCAGAGTGGTCCCTGCACAGAGTATTATGCTCTACAGTGGTCCCTGCACATGGTATTATGCCCCATAGTGGCACCACCCATGAACTATTATTATACTCTGGGGTCTTTTCAGACCCCAGAGTATAATGATTGGAGACCCAGGGGAGAATACAAACATAAAAACCAGAGTTACTTACCTATCCTGGACATCGGTGCACTCCTTGCAGCTTTCGGCCCTGTTTAATTGCGCACACACGTCACGTGATCAGGCCGGAGACGCAACCTGATGACGTCACCAGAGGCCTCAAGCCTGCTCGGAGTTACATCGGATCGCAGGAGGTGAGTAACATTGGTTTTTATGTTCCCTCACCAACCCTAGGCCTCCGATTATTATACTCCGGGGTCTGAATAGACCCCGGAGTATAATAATAGTAGTATTTGCGGCCCGCGGCCTAACTTATCGATGCCCGCGGCCGCTCACAGCGGCATCCACTTCCCTTTCTGCGTCCCATAGCAGAAGGGGAAGCGGGGGGCCGGCCACGAGCAGACGCGGGGTAGGTAAATACTGTAAATAGGCCCTGACCTGCCGGAGATACTCCAACAGGTTACGGCCTATTTATATATATATAAAAAAAAAGTTATACTCACCTGCGATGCCTTGATGCAGCTGCCGCCTCCTCTTCTTGTCCGCGACGTCTGTGTCTCAGCGTAGGCGGCGTCATGACGTCATTCTATCGCCGCCTGTGCTGAGATGCGACGTCTTGTAAACCAGCCCAGGACAGGCCCTGCTCAGCTCTGTTTTTTTTTTTTTTTTTTAAAGCGGCCTGTCCTGGGCTGGTTTACATTAAATAGTAAAAATTCCGCCCCCCGGACAGTGCCTCAATTCGCTTCATTAGCGGTGCGCCCCTGGGCACAGGCCTAAATGTTTCTGGTGCAGGCACAGGTCGCAGCAGAGTAAGGGGGCGTGGCAGCAGGGGTCACTTCCAGACGCCAGAACTCCCAGTGTCAGCTAGTGGTCGTGTCTTGACCAGCAAACCAGCCAAGAGTCGGTGGGTTCGTCAGATACAACCCTGAGTTGGCATGGCCCGGGAGCAGCCCCTGTGCCCTCGCCTGCCTCTATCCTTTTCTGTTCCCTCAGCTAGAGAAGTACTCTATGCTGTGGGCTCAGATCCACTATACAGTGAGGACAAGCTACTAGAGAAGAGTCAGTGGCTACTTCCCAGCCCTGATCTGAAGGAGACATTTGCCACTTCCTCCGGTAGGCGGGTAAGTAGTGATGAGGAGAGTGGCGTGGGAGCTGGGGTTGTGAGCAGTCAGTCTCCTGGCTCAGAGAAGGAGGACATCAGTGATGTACAGACAGTAATGGATGACGATGTAGCCAATCGAAATTGGGAGCCGGGTGATGAAAGGGCTTCGTTATCGTCGGGAGAAGAGGGTGGCAGCTTGCGCATCAGGCAGCGGCGGAGCCAGCAAGTCGGTAGTGTGGCCGGGAGTCAGCAGTGTGGCAGCAGTGGGAGGTCGGGAGCCAAACGTGCCCGCCCAGGGTAGATCACCCGCTTCACAGGAGCCTACTTTCCCGAAAAGCAGTAGTGCAGGGGTTCACGGATGCAGTGGCGGTAGCAGTCAGTCAGTGCGGAGTGTTGGGGGTAAAATCACCGCCGCCGGGGAGGTGAACATGGCCATATGTTCAATCTGTGGGCAGAAGGTGAAGAGTGGCCAGGGTGCCAATGTTAGCACCACAGCCCTACGTCACATATGCAGCATCAGCATAAAGTGGCCTGGGAGAGCCGTGGCTCCAATGTGGTGGTCCAGCCTGCCACAGCAACTGATGCATCACCCAGTGGCACGCACCCCATTTCAGGCAATCAAGGCTCCACCACCTCAGCCGAAGAAAGCTGTGTGTCCTTTCCATCATCTGCTGGTCCTGATGCTCCTGCTCCTCCTTCTCCTAGTCAGTCATTGCGTCAGCAATCGATCACCGAAGCGATTTAGAAGAGACAAAAGTATGCGTGCAATCATCCAACGATGCAGAAGCTGAACTTGCTCCTGTCCAAGTTGCTGGTGCTGCAGTCCCTCCCTTTCCAAGTGGTGGACTCTGCACCTTTTAGAGAACTGATGGCTTGTGCTGAGCCAAGGTGGAGAGTTCCAAGCCGTCATTTCTTTGCCAAAAAGGCAGTACTAGCCCTGCACAAATATGTAGAGCAGAAGGTGGGCCAGTCCTTGAGCCTGTCGGTGTCTGCCAAAGTGCACGGCAGTGCCGGCGTGTGGAGCTGTAACTACGGTCAAGGACAATATATGTCCTTTATGGCCCACTGGGTTAATGTGGTTCCTGCCCAGACACACCAGCAACTTGGCCAGGTGACGCCGCTTCCGCCTCCACGTTCTCACGCCATTGGTCCTGCAGCAATGTCCGCTTCATCCTCCACTGTCTCCTCAGCTTCAACTGCAGGGACAATTCTCAGTGCTCCTCCAGCATACCACATGTGCAGGGCACGACGGTGTCACGATGTTCCACACCTCGTTTGTCGGGGGAGTACAGAGTCACACGGGGAGGAACTGCTCTGTGTCATTCATCAAGAAATCGAATTGTGGCTTTTTCTGCAACAACTCAAAATCGGAACCATGGTGACCAACAATGGGAAGAACATGGTGTCGGCACTGCATCAAGGAGGGCTGAGCCATGCGCCCTGCATGCTGCACGTGTTCAATCTGGTTGTCAAGCATTTCCTTAAGTGTTCCACCCATCTGCAAGACATCCTAAAAATGATTTCTTGATGGTCCAAGCAGATAGAGGTACTCCCCTGTGTAACTTCAATGTTATCCAGTGGCAGCTCATGCATGATGCCTGCTATTTGCTCGTGCCCTTTGAGGAGGCCACTTTATTTGTCAGGACTACGGGATGAACAACGTCATTCCACTGATTCATATCCTGGAAAAGATACTTGTAAATATGGCTGGTCAGGGGCCTGGAGACGTGGCGCCTACATCTCATGGCCACATGAGCCCTGTGGGGCCTGAACTGGAGGAGGACATTGGAGCACAAGCAATGTGTAGCAAAATGGGTGTGCTTTCTAAACATGACAGGAGAGGAGGAGCAGGAGTAGCCAGAAGAGCAAGAGGAAGATGAGGCAGATGACCAGACACACCGTGGCAGTATGCAGTGGAGATGGATGCAGGGAGTCCCTTCGAGTCACTTGCGCAAATGGCCCGATGCATGTTTACTTGCTTGCGTAGTGACAGTCGAATTGTCACCATTCGGCAGAGGGATGACTACTGGCTCTCCATCATGTTAGACCCTCGCTACCAGTCAAAAATGAGGGCCTTTTTTTTTTTTTTTACACACGCTGAGAGGGAGGACAAACTGAACTACTACAGAGACATCCTATGTAGTCAGTTGGCCGCTGGCTATCTGCGCCATCATCCATTCTCTCATAGGTCTGACCGGGGGGGGGGGGCACTGGGCACTCACCTTGCACTGGCATGGCAGCTGTAGGGGGGGGGGGCAGGAGCAGTATCAGCTCCATCAGCAGCGGCCTGAGCCTAGAGTCGCTGTTGAGCAGCTTTCTTCACCCGCATAGTGAAGAAACTAATCACCAGAAGCTAGAAATAGAGAAGAACCTGAAAAAGCACGTGGTGGCATACTTGGAGTGCACCCTGCCACCCGTCATCAAAGATCCGCTGGACTACTAGACAGCCAAATTGGATTTATGGCCTCAACTGGCCGAGTTTGCCCTGGAAAAGCTGTCCTGCCTGGCCAGTAGTGTGGCATCAGAGAGGGTGTTTATTGTGGCAGGGGCCATAGTTACCCCAAGGAGAACTTTTCTGTCCACCCAAAATGTGGAGAGACTGACCTTTGTCAAGATGAATCAGGTTTGGATCAGCCAGGATTTCCACCCACCACTGTTTGATGCAGCAGATTAAATCATCCATGCTACCTCACCCAAACCTTGACAAAAGAGATGGTTTCTTCTGGCTACCTGCCTCAGCTACTATTCTGATGCTGCCACCCACCTGATGCCACACATCTGATGCCAAATGCTCCTTCTTACAGCCACCATCGTCAGTGGGTACTGTTTGTGCTACCCACCTCCCCACTCTGCCACCGGGCCTCCTCATGCTGCTGCCACCTCCACATTATGCTGTTCCCACCCTCCCCACTCCATGACTAGGCCACTATTTTGCCTTTTTGGCCTGGTTGACATCATCATTTATTTGACCCTTCTTCTGATCTGTCGGAAGGAAGGAAAAATGAGATGCACAACGGATCCTGTCTGTGTAGCAGCTGTAAGGCCTGTATGGTCCCATCAGAACTGGCTTATTTGGTAGCCAAAAGCAGGAGTGGGTACAAAAGACATGCAAATATTCCATTCACGTGTCATCTCTGTTTTGGATCCACTGATGGATTACTAACCAAATCCTAACCGAGTGAAGGTGGATGCTCAACAAACAGGATCCGTTTTTTGGAGGGGTTATTGTTCTGATGGATCAGAGGAAGGGCAAAATAATCAGTGACGTCAACACAAACTTACTGCTGGCACCCTCTCCACTCTGTCAGGGGGGCGCTACTTGTATAAGTGTTTAATAGAACAGGTTCTGTAGACATCTATGTGGAATCAGCAGATGACGGTGTAAAAGGAGTGCGCTCTTTCACGCTACAGTAGGATATTGGGCCTCTGCATGGTTCTTTATACCTGGCACTAACATCAACCTGTAAGGCTGAGTTCACACTTCAGTTAGTTGGTCAGTTTTGGCCCCGTAACTGGCCAAATAAATGAAGTGTGCAGTGGTTCTCAAAGAGACGTCTGTCATGTGCGTGTCATACTGACTCACAGTATTGTTTCACTACCACAGCAGACTCCCTATGCGTGTTTCTGCAAGGCACAGTGTTCTACACCACTATACAGGCTCTCTGACGCCAGGAAATAGCTGTTTTTTAACGCGATTCACCGCAAATGAATTTGGATCGAATCAAATTGTTTCGGAAAATTCAGGTGAACCGGCCGAATCGAATTTTTGAAAAATCTGCTAATCTCTACTTACAATCTAAGAGGTAGAGGGGGTGACACAAGAGATAGAAGGGGAGGCATCTGAGGTAGAATTGCTTATACAGTCGAGAAGCCATTTATGTCATATAGGTTACTTTCATTACAGATATATAAAGCTGTAGGAGCCGTCACCAGTCATGTCCTTTACTATGCAGATGGTGCCTGGACATATAAAGTTACAGTCCAATATGACATCATATCCTGTGGGGTAATGCGGGAGCGTGAACAGAGGATGGTTTGTTTTAGGTACTCTAACTGTGGAAGTGTTTACATTAGGAATTGTGATAGGCTTGTCTGATAAGATGTGTCTTTAGTTTGCACTTGAAGCTGTGGAAATTGGGGGTTAATCTGATTGTCCGGGATAGAGCATTCCAGAGAAGTGGTGCAACTCAGGAGATGTCTTGTATATGGCAGTGGGAGGTTCTGATAATAGAGGATTTTAGTCTTAGGTCATTGAGTGAACAGAGAGTACTGGTTGGATAATAGACAGAGATGAGGGAGGAAATGTAGGGAAGTGCAGCATTATGGAGAGCCTTGTGGATGAGGGGGATAAGTTTATATTGTATTCTGTATTGAATAGGCAGCCAGTGTAGTGACCGGCACAGACCGGAGGCCTCGCTGTATCGTCTAGACTGATAGATGAGCCTGGCCGCCGCATTCAGAATAGATTGTAGAGGGGAGAGTTTAGTAAGACCGATTAGTAAGGAGTTACAGTAGTCAAGGCGAGAGTGAATCAGGGCAACAATAAGTGTCTTTAGTGTATCTGTGGTAAGGAAAGGGCGGATTCTGGAGATGTTTTTGAGGTGGAGATGACATGAGTGTGCGAGTGATTGGATATGGGGGGTGAAGGAAAGGTCTAAGTCACACATAACCCCGAGGCAGTGGGCATACTGCCTAGGGGTTATGGTAAGGTTGGAGGCTAAAATGGAGATATCAGTGATAGGTCTGTTAGATGGTGGAAACAGCAGAAGTTCAGTCTTTGAGAGATTCAGTTTCAGATAAAGCTAAGACATGGTATTTGAGACAGCAGAAAGACAGTCACTGGTGTTCTGTATTAGTGCAGGGGTGATGACATGGGATGAGGTATATAGTTGAGTGTCATCCAATAGGAGCAATATAGATAGAGAAGAGCAGGGGGCCTAGGACTGAGCCCTGAGGAACCCCGATGGCAAGGGGAAGAGACAGAGCCTGAAAATGATACACTGAAAGTATGGTCTGAAAGATAAGAGGAGAACCAGGAGAGTGCGGTGTCCATGAGGTCGACAGAGTGGAGCATAGTGAGGAGGAGTGAGGTGGACAACAGTGTCAGAGGCTGCTAAGAGATCAAGAAGAATAAGAAGAGAATAGTCACCATTAGATTTATTCATCAGGAGATCATTGGAGATTTTTGTGAGGGCCATTTCAGTAGAGTGCAGAGTGAGGAAGCCAGATTGTAAGGGGTCAAGAAGAGAACGGAAAGATAGCGGATTAAACGTTCCCTTATAAACAATGACTGACATGGAAGAGAAGAAGCAGATATGATAATAATGATGACCATGAGCTAGGTTTAGTTGTGCCCTGCCTACAAAGAAGATCATGCTAATTTAACTTTGCCAAATATGCTTATAACGCCATTTCATTTGAGAACGGAGGGACCTAGTTCCTACATGTTTACCTACAAGTTCATGACTAATAATCTGTTTGCAGATCTTGCACCTTGCCATCGATTTGTCACTTGCTAATGTAAAAAAAAAAAAATCAGTAATTTCATTATTATTTTTTTTTTTTTTACTCATTATGGCAATGGGATTCCTCTATGCCCTCACAATTCCCAACAGATTTCTCCCTAGTGCCCCTTCCAGCACGACTACCAGTAGCACACCACCCTACTACCTCCAACAGTCAAGTCTTCCACCTCTATCTCTCCTACACCCAAAAAACATTGTTCTCAATGAACTCATCAAGAAGAGGAAGAAAAGGAAATCTTGGGCTATGAGGAATATCTCTCTCAGCAGATGCTATATGACTGCTAGTTAATGGTCTCTGTGTCAGTGATGATGAAAAAGACATGGTTGACAGTGCAGAAAGACAGCATGGTAAAATATGGGTTACAACAACAAAGGGGGAACACACAGAACCTTGACTCAACATTTGTATTTCAAAATCTTTGTCTTTATTCTGAGTAAGTACAACACTACAGCTACTCACCAGGCTGCTAAGATCAGAAGTACAACATTTTTATTGGTAGTATTAATACTTGTACTGGTGGATGGTGACTACTCCCTCTAACCATGCACTTTTTGGTTCCTCACATCCACTTCTACACAGGAAACAGAGCAGCTTCTGCCCATCTACATTCAGCTCACAGTTCCTCTCTCCACTGCCCCCCAGGTCCTTGACTACTCAAGACCTACCAAGCTCTGTCATTAGCTTTGGTCACTGACTGGTCACCTCCTTTACTGGCCACCTCTTTTAACTGCTTAGCCCTATATGACAAATATATTCATCATATTTATTGTGCGGACACTGCCAGGGTACCTGCACGATCACCGGTAGGAGCCCAACTGACACACGCAACTGCCGGAAATGGATAACTCTGATCCCTGGCAGTTTAACCCTTTACATGCTGCGGTCAATAGCAACTGCATCATTCAAAGAGATTAGACAGAAGGCGATAACACAAAATAGATGCCGGTACACAGCTCAATCAATGGAAAAATGAAGAAGTTATGCCTCCTAGAATACGGCGATGCAAAAATAACTTAAGGATTTTATAAAAGTAGTAAAAATCTCTTGATAAATGAGGCATGGCTGTGCTCATACTGACCCACAGAATAACGTTAGCATGTCATTTACACAAGCGATATAAAAACAACCCCCCCCCCCCCAAAAAAAAAAAAAAAAAATTGAACTTGGACCTGCATCAATCTCTGTGGCTCCAGGCTCCCTCACTGGCCTTTGCTTTCACTCTGGCACCCACTGCAGGACTCAACAGAGCCCTGGTCTCACTTGGGCTCAGTCTCTGTAGGCCTCACTTTAGGCTTGAGGCCAAGTCACTTGCACTTGCCCCAGCTGGGCAGTGCTTGGTACGTCAGACTCCCAAGGTGGGAAAACCCTCTATTGAACACGTAGCCCAAGTTCACCTTCTGACAAACATGGAGACCTAAGACATTGTACGACTCGGGCAGATCATGATATTCACCCTCAGAAGAGCACGTAATGACTTTGTCTTCATTTTAAGGTATATGGGAACCTATGTGCGCACTATCCGAGTGTGATCACGCTGAAGCCTCTGAACCCCCTTCTTTCCAAAACCCTGCAAATGGCTCTGCAGTGACCAAGGACGACAACAATTATCTATTCTTCCCATATTTGTGTGAGTGTTCCCACGCTTTCCATAAACATACTGCAGAATATGTTGGTGCTATATAATCTATAGGTTGTTACTAAATACCGGAATCAGCCATTATACAGAAATAACAGAGGAGGAAACTTTTTTAATTGCAATATTTTTTATTAGATTTTTGTCACAATGCTGAAAGGCAGTAAATGGATAAGGGAAGAAATGACATCACTGAGTAATCCGGAAAAAGTGGGCTGAAAGCTAGAAGAGGCGGACTCTGGAATGGGATGTATCAGGGGTTAAAAGGTGCAGATGAAGGGCAGCTGGTAGCAGCAGTTCAGAGAATACCACTGGCCATCTGAAAGGAGAAGATAGTAATGTGTATGGTGACCTGATTCAATCTCCATCATTAAAGGGATTGTTCAGGAATAGAAAACAGGGCCTGCATTTTCTTAGAAGCAGCGCCACTCATGTGTATAGGTTGTTACTGGTACTGCAGCTCAGCCTCATAGAATTGATCTGTCACTTCATAAGTCTGAGATAAGTGAGGTCCGGACGTCACTGGTCAGGAAGGAAAACCCTGGACACCTACATGACCCTGCCCTTACAGTGGCTTGCAAAAGTATTCATATCCCTTGAACTTTTTCACCACACACTTTTAAGTGATAACCAACACAAAGTAGCAGATAATTGTGAAGTGGAAGGAAAATGATAAATGGTTTTCAAAATTTTATTCAAATAAAAATCTGAAAAGTGTGACGTGCAAAAGCATTCAGCCCCCTGTACTCTTAAAACCCTAAATAAAATCCAGTGCGAACAATTGTCTTCAGAAGTCACTTAATGAGTTAATAGAGTCTAGCTGTGTATAATGTAGTCTTCATCTAAATGCAGCCGTTCTGTGAAGGCCTCAGTGGTTTGTTAGAGAACACTAGTGAACAAACAGCATCATGAAGACCAAGGAACTCACCAGAAAGCTCAGAGATAAAGTTGTGGAGAAGTGTAAAGCAGGGTTAGGTTATAAAAACATATCCCAAGCTTTGAGCATCCCAAGGAGCTGCTCAATCCATCATCCAAAAATGGAAGAAGTGTTCTACAACTGCAAACCTACCAAGACATGGCCGTCCACCTAAACTAACAGATCGAGCAAGGAGAGCACTGGTCAGAGAAGCAGCCAAGAGGCCCATGGACACCGGAGGAGCTGCAGAAATCCACAGCTCAGGTACAGGGAGAATCTGTCCACAGGACAACTAGAAGTCACTGCGCACTCCACAAATCTGGCCTTTATGGAAGAGCGGCAAGAAGAAAACCATTGTTGAAAGAAAGACATAAGAAGTGTCGTTTGCTTGGATCTGTAAGGTGGAAGATATCCAGGGCATGGAGGATCTTACAGCGTGCCTCAGAGACACGCACAAGTCCTTCATTGCGGCCTGGGCACTATGGATCCTCTTTCAGAGTTCGCAGGATTACAGGGACCTTGTGCGTTGACTTGACGTCTGTGAGCACTACTTTCTGTGTTGCGGGGTTTCTGGACCTCTTGGTCCCCCTTCCATACCCCCTTTTTTTTTTCTTTTTCCCGCTCTGTCTCTCCCCATCCTTTCCTTCATTACTCTTTTCCTTTTCTCTCTTTTATTCTTCTTTCTTTGGTCTCCAGTCTCTCCTTCCTTCCCTCCTTCTGGTTATGCATATACTGTTCTCGCACCTTTGTTATGCCGATTTTTTTCTGTATTTTATATAGTTTGTTCCAGGCCCCTATTTGTATGACGGCCGTTTTTGTATGTTTTTTTGTGTGTGTTTCTATTTTTGCTATAAATAAAGAATTTATTTAAAAAAACAAAAAAAAAACACCAATTAAATTAAAATAATAATACCTATAGAGTTGTTACAATCATATGGCACAGCAAAATGATGAAACGGATAACATATAACTATCATATTACCACCAAAAATCACTGGCACGTAACAAATGTGTTCGTCAAGTTACTGCCAAAAAAAAAAAAAAAGATAAAGTTTTGCCCAAACTATAAATCTTCAGTTTAGAAATTTGTAAATCAATCAAATATGTTGAATTCTCTTAGAAATTTACAAAAGTTGTTATAGTATTTCAGTTCAGTATTTCAATAGTTCTTTGTAGTTTAGCGTTTTGTAATGTTCCCATGTTTCATAGAAGGTCTTATCATTTTGCTGATAAATGTACGATCCTAAAAATCTATTTTATTGGTATTGGTACCCTCTTTGGCGCCATCATAAATTAACATTTTAAAATATTATTTTATGGCAATTTTCAATTATGTCAACATTAATAAAGGTAACATTTGTATTACCATAAAAAGTGGTGTTTGCAGTTTGCCACAAGCCATATAGGGGACACAGCAAACATGTGGAAGAAGGTGCTCTGCTCAGAGGAGACCAAAGGGGAACTTTATGGCCTAAATGTAAAGCACTATGTGTAGCGGAAAAGTAACCCTGCTCATCCCCCTGAATACACCGTCATCCCCACTGTGACACATGGGGGGCAGCACCATGCTGGCGGGACAGGGAAACTGGTCAGAGCTGATGGGAAGATAGATGGAGCTAAATACAGGGCAATCCTGGAAGAAAACCTGTTGGAGGCTGCAAAAGACCTGAGACTGGGAAGGAGATTCACCTTCCAGCAAGACAATGACCCTAAACATCCAGCCAGAGCTCCAGGAGAATGGTTTAGATCACAGAATATTCCTGTGTTAGAATGGCCCAGTCACAGTCCAGACCTAAATCCCATTGAGCATCTGTGGCAAGACATGAAAATTGCTGTTCACAGACGCTCCATCCAATCTGGCTGCAAAGAAGAAGAAGAAGGGGCAGAAATCTCATCTCTAGATGTGCAAAGCTGGTAGAGACAGAGCCCAAAAGACTTGGAGCTGTAACTGTAGCGAAAGGAGACTCTACTAAGTATTGCTATAGGGGGCTGAAGACTTTTGCATGTCACACTTTTCAGATTTTTATTTGATTAGAATGTTGATAACCTTGTATCATTTTCCTTCCACTTCACAATTATCTGCTACTTTGTGTTGGTTATCACTGAAAATCTCAAGAAAATACATTTAAGTTTGTGGTTGTGACAAAATGTGAGAAAGTTCAAGGGGTGTGAAGACTTTTGCAAGGCACTGTAGGTAAGGCTTCAAGTGAGTATTACTGTAGAACGTCTCCATGAATGTACGCTATGTGTGGAGTGTATATCCATGATTGTAGCGTGTGTGCATGCTGTAGGGCCCCACTGTACTTTGGGAGTCCAGCTAACATTTTAGGAGTGGCATTGGTGATTAATGTGTCTTCCATTACTGACTAGCTCTGGCTGATAATATAAATGATACATGGCAAACCCTCATTTATATTACATACATACTTGTTATATGTCACATGTATAATGATATTCCAAGGTGATCTGATCTATAAAGGGTTAATCTCATCTCAGTAAGTCACTGCCCCCATGGGAATAACCAGAGCACAGAGAGCCGCACTATCTCCACAGCCTCACAGTCACAGCAGAGCACAGAGAGCCGCATTATCTGCACAGCCTCACAGTCACAGCAGAGCACAGAGAGCCACACTATCTCCACAGCCGCACAGTCACAGCACAGAGAGCCGCACTATCTCCACAGCCTCACAGTCACAGCAGAGCACAGAGAGCCGCACTATCTCCACAGCCTCACAGTCACAGCAGAGCACAGAGAGCCGCACTATCTCCACAGCCTCACAGTCACAGCACAGCACAGAGAGCCACACTATCCCCACAGCCTCACAGTTACAGCAGAGCACAGAGAGCCGCACTATCCCCACAGCCTCACAGTCACAGCAGAGCACAGAGAGCCGCACTATCTCCACAGCCTCACAGTCACAGCAGAGCACAGAGAGCCGCACTATCTCCACAGCCTCACAGTCACAGCACAGCACAGAGAGCCACACTATCTCCACAGCCGCACAGTCACAGCACAGAGAGCCGCACTATCTCCACAGCCTCACAGTCACAGCAGAGCACAGAGAGCCGCACTATCTCCACAGCCGCACAGTCACAGCACAGAGAGCCGCACTATCTCCACAGCCTCACAGTCACAGCAGAGCACAGAGAGCCGCACTATCTCCACAGCCTCACAGTCACAGCAGAGCACAGAGAGCCACACTATCTCCACAGCCTCACAGTCACAGCACAGCACAGAGAGCCACACTATCCCCACAGCCTCACAGTCACAGCAGAGCACAGAGAGCCGCACTATCCCCACAGCCTCACAGTCACAGCAGAGCACAGAGAGCCGCACTATCTCCACAGCCTCACAGTCACAGCACAGCACAGAGAGCCACACTATCCCCACAGCCTCACAGTCACAGCACAGAGAGCCGCACTATCTCCACAGCCTCACAGTCACAGCAGAGCACAGAGAGCCGCACTATCTCCACAGCCGCACAGTCACAGCAGAGCACAGAGAGCCGCACTATCTCCACAGCCGCACAGTCACAGCAGAGCACAGAGAGCCGCACTATCTCCACAGCCGCACAGTCACAGCAGAGCACAGAGAGCCACACTATCTCCACAGCCTCACAGTCACAGCAGAGCACAGAGAGCCGCATTATCTGCACAGCCTCACAGTCACAGCAGAGCACAGAGAGCCACACTATCTCCACAGCCGCACAGTCACAGCACAGAGAGCCGCACTATCTCCACAGCCTCACAGTCACAGCAGAGCACAGAGAGCCGCACTATCTCCACAGCCTCACAGTCACAGCAGAGCACAGAGAGCCACACTATCTCCACAGCCTCACAGTCACAGCACAGCACAGAGAGCCACACTATCCCCACAGCCTCACAGTTACAGCAGAGCACAGAGAGCCGCACTATCCCCACAGCCTCACAGTCACAGCAGAGCACAGAGAGCCGCACTATCTCCACAGCCTCACAGTCACAGCAGAGCACAGAGAGCCGCACTATCTCCACAGCCTCACAGTCACAGCACAGCACAGAGAGCCACACTATCCCCACAGCCTCACAGTCACAGCACAGAGAGCCGCACTATCTCCACAGCCTCACAGTCACAGCAGAGCACAGAGAGCCGCACTATCTCCACAGCCGCACAGTCACAGCAGAGCACAGAGAGCCGCACTATCTCCACAGCCGCACAGTCACAGCAGAGCACAGAGAGCCGCACTATCTCCACAGCCTCACAGTCACAGCAGAGCACAGAGAGCCACACTATCTCCACAGCCTCACAGTCACAGCACAGCACAGAGAGCCACACTATCCCCACAGCCTCAGAGTCACAGCAGAGCACAGAGAGCCGCACTATCCCCACAGCCTCACAGTCACAGCAGAGCACAGAGAGCCGCACTATCTCCACAGCCTCACAGTCACAGCAGAGCACAGAGAGCCGCACTATCTCCACAGCCTCACAGTCACAGCACAGCACAGAGAGCCACACTATCCCCACAGCCTCACAGTCACAGCACAGAGAGCCGCACTATCTCCACAGCCTCACAGTCACAGCAGAGCACAGAGAGCCGCACTATCTCCACAGCCGCACAGTCACAGCAGAGCACAGAGAGCCGCACTATCTCCACAGCCGCACAGTCACAGCAGAGCACAGAGAGCCGCACTATCTCCACAGCCTCACAGTCACAGCAGAGCACAGAGAGCCACACTATCTCCACAGCCTCACAGTCACAGCACAGCACAGAGAGCCACACTATCCCCACAGCCTCACAGTCACAGCAGAGCACAGAGAGCCGCACTATCCCCACAGCCTCACAGTCACAGCAGAGCACAGAGAGCCGCACTATCTCCACAGCCTCACAGTCACAGCAGAGCACAGAGAGCCGCACTATCTCCACAGCCTCACAGTCACAGCACAGCACAGAGAGCCACACTATCTCCACAGCCGCACAGTCACAGCACAGAGAGCCGCACTATCTCCACAGCCTCACAGTCACAGCAGAGCACAGAGAGCCGCACTATCTCCACAGCCGCACAGTCACAGCACAGAGAGCCGCACTATCTCCACAGCCTCACAGTCACAGCAGAGCACAGAGAGCCGCACTATCTCCACAGCCTCACAGTCACAGCAGAGCACAGAGAGCCACACTATCTCCACAGCCTCACAGTCACAGCACAGCACAGAAAGCCACACTATCCCCACAGCCTCACAGTCACAGCACAGAGAGCCGCACTATCTCCACAGCCTCACAGTCACAGCAGAGCACAGAGAGCCGCACTATCTCCACAGCCGCACAGTCACAGCAGAGCACAGAGAGCCGCACTATCTCCACAGCCGCACAGTCACAGCAGAGCACAGAGAGCCGCACTATCTCCACAGCCGCACAGTCACAGCAGAGCACAGAGAGCCACACTATCTCCACAGCCTCACAGTCACAGCAGAGCACAGAGAGCCGCATTATCTGCACAGCCTCACAGTCACAGCAGAGCACAGAGAGCCACACTATCTCCACAGCCGCACAGTCACAGCACAGAGAGCCGCACTATCTCCACAGCCTCACAGTCACAGCAGAGCACAGAGAGCCGCACTATCTCCACAGCCGCACAGTCACAGCAGAGCACAGAGAGCCGCACTATCTCCACAGCCGCACAGTCACAGCAGAGCACAGAGAGCCGCACTATCTCCACAGCCGCACAGTCACAGCAGAGCACAGAGAGCCGCACTATCTCCACAGCCGCACAGTCACAGCACAGAGAGCCGCACTATCTCCACAGCCTCACAGTCACAGCAGAGCACAGAGAGCCACACTATGTCCACAGCCTCACATTCACAGCAGAGCACAGAGAGCCGCACTATCTCCACAGCCTCTCAGTCACAGCAGAGCACAGAGAGCCGCACTATGTCCACAGCCTCACATTCACAGCAGAGCACAGAGAGCCGCACTATCTCCACAGCCGCACAGTCACAGCAGAGCACAGAGAGCCGCACTATGTCCACAGCGTCACAGCCACAGCAGAGCACAGAGAGCCGCACTATCTCCACAGCCTCACAGTCACAGCAGAGCACAGAGAGCCGCACTATCCCCACAGCCTCACAGTCACAGCACAGCACAGAGAGCCGCACTATCTCCACAGCCTCACATTCACAGCAGAGCACAGAGAGCCGCACTATCTCCACAGCCGCAC
This sequence comes from Leptodactylus fallax, assembly GCA_947044405.1. NCBI lineage: Eukaryota > Metazoa > Chordata > Amphibia > Anura > Leptodactylidae > Leptodactylus > Leptodactylus fallax. The sequence goes on from CAMRHE010000366.1 coordinate 1,199,363, forward strand.
AGTCACAGCAGAGCACAGAGAGCCGCACTATCCCCACAGCCTCACAGTCACAGCAGAGCACAGAGAGCCGCACTATCCCCACAGCCTCACAGTCACAGCACAGCACAGAGAGCCGCACTATCCCCACAGCCTCACAGTCACAGCAGAGCACAGAGATTCGCACTATCTCCACAGCCTCACAGTCACAGCAGAGCACAGAGAGCTGCACTATCTCCACAGCCGCACAGTCACAGCAGAGCACAGAGAGCCGCACTATCTCCACAGCCTCACAGTCACAGCACAGCACAGAGAGCCGCACTATCCCCACAGCCTCACAGTCACAGCACAGCACAGAGAGCCGCACTATCTCCACAGCCTCACAGTCACAGCACAGCACAGAGAGCCACACTATCCCCACAGCCGCACAGTCACAGCACAGCACAGAGAGCCACACTATCCCCACAGCCTCACAGTCACAGCACAGCACAGAGAGCCGCACTATCCCCACAGCCTCACAGTCACAGCAGAGCACAGAGAGCCGCACTATCTCCACAGCCTCACAGTCACAGCGAACGTTACTTACTTGACAAGTTGAGAGCGGTGCACCAGGTCCCACACCTATAGGGGGTTCCATAGGCCCAGTTAGTATAGTTTAATCTAGTCCCATCCATATTAACATACTGACAACTCTGCATAAGAGAGAAAAGGTTGTGAGTGTGATATATAATATATAATAACCTATAAATGATATAGGACATCTAGAAACATCCCGTACAGTAGGGTCAGCGCTATCAGTGTGATATATATAATATATAATAACCTATAAATGATATAGGACATCTAGAAACATCCCGTACAGTAGGGTCAGCGCTGTCAGTGTGATATATATATAATATATAATAACCTATAAATGATATAAGACATCTATAAACATCCCGTACAGTAGGGTCAGCGCTGTCAGTGTGATATATATAATATATAATATCCCGTACAGTAGGGTCAGCACTGTCAGTGTGATATATATATAATATATAATAACCTATAAATGATATAGGACATCTATAAACATCCCGTACAGTAGGGTCAGCGCTGTCAGTGTGATATATATAATATATAATAACGTATAAATGATATAAGACATCTATAAACATCCCGTACAGTAGGGTCAGCGCTGTCAGTGTGATATATATAATATATAATAACGTATAAATGATATAAGACATCTATAAACATCCCGTACAGTAGGGTCAGCGCTATCAGTGTGATTTATATAATATATAATAACCTATAAATGATATAAGACATCTATAAACATCCCGTACAGTAGGGTCAGCGCTGTCAGTGTGATATATATAATATACTGTATAATAACATCCCGTACAGTAGGGTCAGCACTTTTTACATTGATATACATGTATTGTAAAGTTTAGATTATTTTACTAGACAGGAAGCAAAGTAAGCTACTGTACATACAAGGGAAAAGTCAGTGAAGCTGCCAAATTGACAGGCTCAGTCGACTATCTTAAGTATATGAATACACTGTAATAGTATATATAATGTGCCTTCTGACTCTCAAATGAAGAATCGGCATTTTGAATTTGAATAGACAACATGCATACATGTATGGGGGAGTCAGGGGGTAGTGATAGCTTAAGGCAGGCCATATACATTAGACAGCTGCTTCCCCCAATTCTCCATACACATGCATGTTTGATTTATTTTCTCAAAATGATACACCTCTGAGAACAAAAGGATCCTGAATGTTGGAATCCAAAGGTGCAATCCTTTTTCCCTCCAATATCTGGCATAGGGGTAGTGCCGGAGCACATCCATATAGATAAGATGGCTGCCCAGCGCCTCCACTATTTCTACTCTGAAGTGTGAAGAGACCCCAGAATATTATTGTAGCAGTTACAGCTTGGACCAAACAAGTTCTTGAGCCTTACAGATTTTCAAGAAATGACTCTCATGAGTTTCGCCCTTTTCTAATATAGATGTAGCAAAGCTTAACTTGACAGATATATCATACAATTCAACAAAAGCCATTGAATAGCTGTTAAAGTTCAGAGCCACAAAGGTGTCAACGCGTCTTGTCAAGCTAGACTTTATCTGTAATGTGTTAGAATTTTCTATTACAGTGCTGGCCAAAAGTATTGGCACCCCTGCAATTCTGTCAGATAATACTCAATTTCTTCCAGAAAATGATTGCAATCACAAATGCTTTGGTAATAATATCTTCATTTAATTTGTCGTCAATGGAAAACCACAAAAAGAATTGTCAAAAAGCCAAATTGGATATAATTCCACACCAAACATAAAAAAGGGGGTGGACAAAAGTATTGGCACCCTTTGAAAAATCATGTGATGCTTCTCTAATTTGTGTAATTAACAGCACCTGTTACTTACCTGTGGCACATAACAGGTGGTGGCAATAACTAAATCACACTTGCAGCCAGTTGAAATGGATTAAAGTTGACTCAACCTCTGTCCTGTGTTCTTGTGTGTACCACATTGAGCATGGAGAAAAGAAAGAAGACCGAAGAACTGTCTGAGGACTTGAGAAGCAAAATTGTGAGGAAGCATGAGCAATCTCAAGGCTACAAGTCCATCTCCAAAGACCTGAATGTTCCTGTGTCTACCGTGCGCAGTGTCATCAAGAAGTGTAAAGCCCATGGCACTGTGGCTAACCTCCCTAGATGTGGACGGAAAAGAAAAATTGACGAGAGATTTCAACGAAAGATTGTCTTGATGGTGGCTAAAGAACCTCGACTAACATCCAAACAAGTTCTAGCTGCCCTGCAGTCCGAGGGTACAACAGTGTCAACCCGTACTATCCGTCGGCGTCTGAATGAAAAGGGACTCTATGGTAAGATACCCAGGAAGACCCCACTTCTGACCCAGAGACATAAAAAAGCCAGGCTGGAGTTTGCCAAAACTTACCTGAGAAAGCCAAAATCTTTTTGGAAGAATGTTCTCTGGTCAGATGAGACAAAAGTAGAGCTTTTTGGGAAAAGGCATCACCATAGAGTTTAAAGGGAAAAAAAAGAGGCCTTCAAAGAAAAGAACACGGTCCCTACAGTCAAACATGGCGGAGGTTCCCTGATGTTTTGGGGTTGCTTTGCTGCCTCTGGCACTGGACTGCTTGACCGTGTGCATGGCATTATGAAGTCTGAAGACTAGCAACAAATTTTGCAGCATAATGTAGGGCCCAGTGTGAGAAAGCTGGGTCTCCCTCAGAGGTCATGGGTCTTCCAGCAGGACAATGACCCAAAACACACTTCAAAAAGCACTAGAAAATGGTTTGAGAGAAAGCACTGGAGACTTCTAAAGTGGCCAGCAATGAGTCCAGACCTGAATCCCATAGAACACCTGTGGAGAGATCTCACAATGGCAGTTTGGAGAAGGCGCCCTTCACATCTCAGGGACCTGGAGAAATTCCAGCAGAGCATTGTAAGAAACTCATTGATGGTTACCGGAAGCGGTTGTTCGCAGTTATTTTGTCTAAAGGTTGTGCTACCAAGTATTAGGCTGAGGGTGCCAATACTTTTGTCCGGCTCATTTTTGGAGTTTTGTGTAAAATGATCAATGATTTGACTTTTTTTTTCATTCTCTTTTGTGTTTTTTCATTGCAAGCAAAATAAATGAAGATATTATTACCAAAGCATTTGTGATTGCAATGATTTTCTGGAAGAAATTGAGTATTATCTGACAGAATTGCAGCGGTGCCAATAGTTTTGGCCAGCACTGTATCTATGGAGTGGTGTATAATGTCCATATTTACTGTCATAGATCACTCCTTATATATGTGTAACAATCATATATAATAAATTCCTAGGCGTAGGGGTTAGTGTCAGTCTTGGACATTCCCCAGTACCGGCCTTCCAACCCTTCCATGATACTTACATTGTGAGCTTTAAAGACCCCGATCCACGCCCATCCATTGTGGCGACCCAGTAGTTTTTGTCCCAGATGTCTCATTTGATTATTCACATGATAGTTGTGTATGGAGATGAGATTTGCTCGATGCCATCGACAGAAATACTAAGTTAACAAAAAATATTTTTGTCATTATAATTGTCACCATAGCCATTACATAGCCCTCATCCCAATGTTTGTTCAGTTAAAGGGATTTTCTAGGATTTATATATTGATGACTTACCCTTTAAGATAAGTTATAAATATGTGATTAGTGTGGTCTGTCCCCGGGACCCCCAAAGATCAGCTGGATGAAGAGGCCACGGAGTTTGGATGAGCATTGCAGCCTTTTTGTTGGATATCTTGTACGGCACCATACATACTGAGCCGCTGCTGTACCGTGTGACTGATGAATGTATAAGGCCCTATGCAAACCGGGAAATCTGGTCCGAAAAATCCAGTCCATACATCAGCCAGATTTCCCGGACCATACCCAGTTAGTTGTTGGAATTCCTTGAATTATATTGGCCTCCTCTTGGCTCTTCTGTGTTCACTATATACAGTACAGGACAGTAGAGCCGTTGCGATGTCGGGACTCACAGTATCACAGATCACTATGATTCAAGGAGCCCCGGCCATGTCCTGACTAGTTTCGGACCAGGAAAGCTGGTCAATGTATGGACTGTATTTTCGGTCCTGATTGCTCCATGTGCATGGTGCCTAAAGTGATGTGGAGACACATCCTGTTTCCCCGGCAAGTAGTAGAATAAAGTGAGATGGGCTGATTTATTGCTGTCAGCTATGCAGGGGTTAACAGAATTTACCCACAGGATAAGTCACAAATGTCTGATAGACGCGGGTCCACTTATGGCACTTGCACTTATCACTAAAATGAGCCGCCCAGCCTACGTGCCAGCTATGGTCGGGCTTTATGGAAATAGCAAGGCTCTGAGTTACATGGTTTCTCTTAGTCCTATAGAACTAGATGGGAGTTATGGAACCTGCGTACAACAATGAGAATGTAATATTTGGAGAATATCAGTCTGTGCTTAGTCTAGGAATATTCTAGATGAACTGTTGACTCTGCCATGGTCTGGCTTGAACACTATAAAAGCTTTCCTCACAGCCTTTCCCTTTTCAGAGGGGTAGTCCCAGATTCCAGGTGTGGTCCCACTGCCCTGGTTGGTAGGAAGTATGTCCTGGGTTCAACTTATCTGCATCGTCTGGTCGTAGATGAGTTAAGTACAATGGAGAAGCAGGGAGATGCCCGATTCCTGCCTTACTATTGGGTCCCAGTGTCGACACTTACCTCTTGCCTGCAGATCCCTGAAGTCCTCGGGATCAGAGACAGAAGAGAACAGGGCGAGGGGAGTGTTAGGTTTTTTTGTTTAGTTGATCCTTTATACTGTGCGGGGAATTGGAGGGGGACATTATGGACCATACCATGTTCGGGCCACTGTATGGCACAAAGATAAATGGATGGGAATGGGCAGAGTCAAAGTGGAAGTGAGCAGGGCAAAATTTGTAACGCGGCGTTCTGTCCCTCTTTCAGTCCTTTGAAGTTGAGACTTGAGATATATAAAAGCCTGTCAGCAGCAGACAGTGACCGGTTAGTGTTACATTATGTCCACATCCACGTCAAAGCCTCCACTACGGTCACACAGAAGGGCAGAAGTCTCAGACGAAAAAGTCTTCTTCATCTGAGTGTTGCATCTTATGTAGGGTTGCAGTGCTTGTAAGTACTGAGACCTCTTCAAGTAGCTGATCATGGTGGTCCCAGGTGTCAGAACCCACCAATCACATACCAATATAAAAGTCCCAGAACACCCCTATGACAGCTGTTCCTGCCAACACTGTTTCCATATACATGCATGCTTGACTCAAGCTGACATTGTTTTTTCGGTTGCACACCTCACCTTAACTGCAGTACTTTTCTGCCCACCAAGTGCTACTGGTCAGACCTCCACCATTCATACATCATTGGTCAATTTTCACCATCTGCTATGAAAAACCTCTTAAAGGTTTTGTTAAGATTCAGAAAATCACATTGTCTTCCTCCACAAGCTTTAAGAGCTTATGGAGCTATATATGAAAAATAATGCACACAAACCGAAGCCTGTCCAAAGGTTTTTGTACACCCAAAGAAGACTCGGATGCGACCGGTTGCTTTGCCAGGACACAGGTTGCCATGTTGAGCTCCGCACTTCAGATCCAGTGAGACATTATGGCAGGTCTCCATCTTGCCGTCACCTGGAGGGGTATTATCCAGGACCTCGGGCATCTTACAATTGTCCATTATTTTCATGTCTGGAATAGTTTGTTGGTCAACGTCATCTTGGGTACAATCTCCTAAAAAAGATGCTGAATTATATCTAGACATATGGGTTACAGTATTTAAGAGACATATCAAAGTATAGTAAACTTACCTGAAGCCTGCCGCATCTTCTCACAGCCGATCGGTGGGGGCGCCAGGTGTCAATCCACATTGTTTTCATATTGATGACCTATCCTAAAGATTGGTCATTGATATTATAATAGCAGAAAACCCCTTTAAGATAGGTCACCAATTTTAGATCAGATGTGGTCCACTGGCACCCCTATGATCAGCTATTTAAAGCAGTGGCGCTTCCACTTCACAGGCCAGTGGTGTCATGTTCATTAGTCACATGGTCTCTTTACAGTTTGGTCCTATTCAAGTGAATGAGTCTGAGCTGCAATACCAAGCACAGCTACTATACAATGTACGACGCTGTGCTCAATATTCAGTGAAGGGGCCTCAGCTCTCATTTGAATTCTGGGGTCTCTTAAAAGAGGTCATCCTAGAGATATGTCATCAATATTACAATCCTGGAAGGCCCCTTTAAGACAGGGTCTGACACCTGACACCCGCCAATCAGCTCGAAGAAGTTGGCACTTAAGTCTTCAGTTGGTCCTGTGCACCACATATGAGGTATCAATGTGATGATGTCATATGCGGTGCACAGGGCCCTCAAGAGGCTGGAGACTGAATAGAAGTGGAGGAGACTTCTGTGGGCAGGAGCGGGGATCAGTAAATAAATAGCAGCCAGTAGCAGCCTATTACTGACTTGGGCCCCTTAAAGGTACAGGGCCCACTGGGGGAATCACCAGTACATCGGTGGACCAGTAGGAGCCTCGTAGATGAGCCATTATTTTTTAACACTAAACATTCTGTTCATTTATATAAAATTAATTTTGCTAAATTCCTCCAACATTTTTAAAGGGAGTGTCACCAAACCAAAGTATATCACCCCAGCCCCACAGATAGATAGGTTAGTGTCACCAGAACCAGCATATCACCCCAGCCCTGCAGATAGCTAGGTTACTGTCACCAGAACCAGCATATCACCCCAGCCCCGCAGATAGTTAGGTTAGTGTCACCAGAACCAGCATATCACCCCAGCCCTGCAGATAGATAGGTTAGTGTCACCAGAACCAGCATATCACCCTAGCCCTGCAGATAGATAGGTTAGTGTCACCAGAACCAGCATATCACCCCAGCCCTGCAGATAGGTTAGTGTCACCACAACCAGCATATCACCCCAGCCCTGCAGATATATAGGTTAGTGTCACCAGAACCAGCATATCACCCCAGCCCTGCAGATAGATAGGTTAGTGTCACCAGAACCAGCATATCACCCCAGCCCTGCAGATAGATCAGATAGATAGGTTAGTGTCACCAGAACTAGCATATCACCCCAGCCCTGCAGATAGATAGGTTAGTGTCACCAGAACCAGCATATCACCCCAGCCCTGCAGATAGATAGGTTAGTGTCACCAGAACCAGCATATCACCCCCGCCCTGCAGATAGATAGGTTAGTGTCACCAGACCCAGCATATCACCCCAGCCCTGCAGATAGGTAGGTTAGTGTCACCAGAACCAGCATATCACCCCAGCCCTGCAGATAGATAGGTTAGTGTCACCAGAACCAGCATATCACGCCAGCCCTGCAGATAGATAGGTTAGTGTCACCAGAACTAGCATATCACCCCAGCCCTGCAGATAGATAGGTTAGTGTCACCAGAACCAGCATATCACCCCAGCCCTGCAGATAGATAGGTTAGTGTCACCAGAACCAGCATATCACCCCCGCCCTGCAGATAGATAGGTTAGTGTCACCAGACCCAGCATATCACCCCAGCCCTGCAGATAGATAGGTTAGTGTCACCAGAACCAGCATATCACCCCAGCCCTACAGATAGATAGGTTAGTGTCACCAGAGCCAGCATATCACCCCAGCCCTGCAGATAGATAGGTTAGTGTCACCAGAACCAGCATATCACCCCAGCCCTGCAGATAGATAGGTTAGTGTCACCAGAACTAGCATATCACCTCAGCCCTGCAGATAGACAAAAACCACAATATCTTGACCACAGAGGGCTCTGGTGACAGACTCCCTTTAAAGACTAAGAAGGTTTCTCAGAAGAGTCTGCAGGTCAGGAAAGGACTAGTTCCAAAAAGTGCACCATAAAAAAAAAAAAATTAGCTTTTAATTCATAACAATAAAAACAGGAAAAAAGAGATGCATCTCAATAAAACCTTTGTGTTTCAAACCCCTTTATAGGTTCTTAGTCATGGTCAGTAGGGTCAGGAAAGGGCAGTTACAGTCATCCCAGACATTGATGTGTCCTACTGAGCTACACGTCTGATAATATAAGAAGGTTTTCTCACCACACTCCTTAGCATAGATGGATCCCACCAGAAGCAGCAACAGAAGATGAAACATGTCTGCAAAGAAAAGAAAATGTCCTTCCAATCAAAGTATCCTGATAAATATCTGAGACCACCTTATACACTTAGTGGACTTACCTTTGATAATATTCGTGCCCTCTGTAGGCTCAAGACTTTTGTGGTCTCCTTTGAGATGTTCTAAGGTATAGAGACCTGTTATCTCCCATTTATAGGCACGTTTTAGGAAGTTGTGGTCTTGAGTATTACGGTATGACAGGTGTACAGAGGAACATAAAATTTATCTAAGGTGTAGATAGTATAATCTCTAGCTACACACATGTCCATTACCTAAGTGAAGGAACCTCAATAACGGTCTTCAGAAACATGTGTCCGGCTGAAAATAACTTGTAGACATACAGTAGAGCAGAAAAGGATCAGATGCTATATCGGGCCAGTGAATTAAATAGAATTGTGAATTTCATTACTAATAACCAATTTTGAGGACACCAACTGGGGATACACCTCGACATGAATGCATGTTTGACCACCAACAACACAACCTCCAACAGAATGGACGGTAATGTGTAGTATTACCACAGCATTTTGATATGTGATATTAATATAGACAACTATTATTTTGTCATTTTCTGCAATTTGAGGAATATTTCCTGCATTCATTGTCCAACCACACCTAGTGAAATTTTTGTATCACATGAAAGATCTTGTTGTCTATGTCCCCTTCCCTGCTTGTGTTATGGTTAAAAAATAATTGGAAGAGCAAAGTCTGGTCAAATGTAATGAGTTTAACCAGCTTGAACCAGTCTCCATATTGTAAAGGTCTTTGTTGCCGTACACTGCACCCATGCTATCACCTACAGTAGTCAACTATAAATGTTCAGGATCTCCGATAAATCCTCGAATCCTGCAGTCAACATGCCTGGTCGTCCGTCGGCAGTGCACACATGGGATTATTATGTCCCTGGATGCAATCAGAAGGGACAGGTTAATAAGTAGTAATTAAGATCAAATAATTTATCAAGGACCACCTATATAAATCTGGAGAGACCACACCTCACTTGTATTTTTGTCTCCTCTGATGCATATGAAGAGCACAAGTTGGACTCTTCTTAGTCCTTTTTATTTCCTTTTATTTTATGTAAAACCTATCTCTGTATCCCGGGCTGTATGCTATGAAGTATCTTGTTTGGAGTTTATAGGTTAGTATATGGCTATGTACTGTTATTTTAAGCCTCCCCTACCTTAAGGATTGTTGGGTTGATTTGGGCTCCATCCACACAATTGCTTCTTCCATCTTACCTGTAGATGACTCTTCATACCTCTAAGGTTCATGTGTCTTGATCTAGGAAAATCCCAACTATTCCAAGTTCACAGAATAAAATTCCCGGAGGCAGAATCCATTCTTATTTCTCACAGATGTCTATCAAGTTATCCACAGAATACATGGATAAAATATTTCAGATAGTACCTCATTTCATCTCGGTAACACTCTCTAGCTGCTCACCTATGAGGATGCCGATCCTCTTATCAGCCAATTGATGCCATCCAAAGCTCCCATTCAGTTCCTTCAAGCCAATGTCTTGTCCAGATGGAGCAGACATCCTAAATAGACTGATTTCTCTCTCATCACATGTAGAGTTAATGGCGCCAACAAAGCCAGACCCCACAAGGAATGAAGCTTTCTTCTAATTGAGCCATCAAGCTGATCCTTGCTCACTTTCGTTCCCTCTTGTTCCCTCCAGCACAATCACATTGTCCTTATTCATGTAGCCAATTTTAACCTCATTGTACTACATAAATGAGCAGAAAGGAATCAGAATCTTCTTTCCAGAGAATTAAGTCATCATCCTTCTCTAAGGTCAGTCTCATCAACTATTCTTATTTACACATTTTGCTGCACGTAACAGGAAATCTGATTCACTTGCAGTGCCCTCCACCCTGCAGATTAAAGCCTGAATGTTCTGGTCTTACCACATATTGTCAAGTAGATGGATCCTCCTGATTCTCATATAATGAGATCTCAAATCCATGAAACCTAACCTTTCACTTCCTTATCAGGGTCATTGTGTACCAAAGGATGAAATATTCATCAGCTGGACAAATTTTTTTGCAGTTTTCTATTCTGTCTGACACAATTGTCAGAAAGATGGTGGACAAGCAGGTGGATGCAATATTATCGTTGTCTCCTATGGTCCTCCTTACATCAAGGAGCTGATATCGTTGACTTCCAGTTCAGCAGGACTTTCCCTTCCATGGTTGGTCATACTCATGTATGTATATATATACACATATACTCATATATGTATATATGTATGTGTATATACTATGTACTTATACAATAAGAATGATAATGGCAACAGAAACATTCTGGTCTTGACAGATCCACCAGTATTCGCATTGTTGCTGTACTTCCTGAAGGTGAAGAAGTTTTTGAAAGCAGTGAGCCAGAATTGGTGAGTCAGGGTTCTGTGTGTTCCTCTTCCTTTGTTGTAACGTGTAATTTACCACATTGTCTTTCAGTACTGTCAACCTTGTTTTCTTCTGTATCCTCACTGACACAGATCCCATTCTTTAGCAGTCATGTGGCATCTGCTGAAAGAGACATTCCTCACAGCCGAAGACTTCTTCTTCCTCTTCTTAAAAAGTTGGATGAGAACAGACAGTGGAGGGAATTTATTAAAACTGGCGATCCTTCCTCCAGTTTTAATTCATTCAACGCCAGGCGCACAACTCGCTGGAGTTACTAAGAGGCTCCGGCCTCCTGGAAAAGATCTAAGGTAAGCTCAGGTGGTGGTGGCACTGGCAGACAAGTCTCTGGTTTTGGAGGTAGCTGCTGCGTGCAGTCTTCTCCCATATGGGAATTTTTTTGTTACATAGTTACATAGTAGATGAGGTTGGCTGAAGACACACGTCCATCTAGTCCAACTTATAATCCTGCAGTATTGATCCAGAGGAAGGCAAAAAAAAACCCATGAGGCTTATGCCAATTGCCCCATCAGGGGAAAAAAATTCCTTCCCGACTCCAATCTGGCAATCAGTTTAAAACCCTGGATCAACTTGTCCTTAACAAAATCTAGAACCCATAGTACGTAATATTTTTCTGTTCGAGAAAGACATCCAGGCCCTCTTTGAACTTGTTCAATTAATCCACCATCACCACTTCCTGGGGCAGTGACCTCCATAGCCTCGCTGTTCTTACTGTAAAGAATCCCCATCTATGTTGCTGGTGAAACTTTCTCTCCTCCAGACATAGGGGACGTCCCCTTGTCACTGTCACTGGCCTAGGTGTAGAGGACGTCCCCTTGTCTCTGTCACTGGCCTAGGTGTAGAGGATGTCCCCTTGTCACTATCACCAGTCTAGGTGTAGAGGATGTCCCCTTGTCACTGTCAGCAGCCTAGGTGTAGAGGATGTCCCATTGTCACTGTCACTGATCTAGGTGTAGAGGATGTCCCCTTGTTACTGTCACTGGTCTAGGTGTAGAGGATGTCCCCTTGTCACTATCACCAGTCTAGGTGTAGAGGATGTCCCCTTGTCACTGTCACCGGCCTAGGTGTAGAGGACGTCCCCTTGTCACTGTCACTGGCCTAGGTGTAGAGGATGTCCCCTTGTCACTATCACCAGTCTAGGTGTAGAGGATGTCCCATTGTCACTGTCACTGGTCTAGGTGTAGAGGATGTCCCCTTGTTACTGTCACTGGTCTAGGTGTAGAGGATGTCCCCTTGTCACTGTCACTGGCCTAGGTGTAGAGGATGTCCGCTTGTCACTGTCACTGGTCTAGGTGTAGAGGATGTCCCCTTGTCACTGTCACCGACCTATGTGTAGAGGATGTCCTCTTGTCACTGTCACTGGTCTAGGTGTAGAGGATGTCCCCTTGTCACTGTCACTGGTCTAGGTGTAGAGGATGTCCCCTTGTTACTGTCACTGGTCTAGGTGTAGAGGATGTCCCTTTGTCACTGTCACCGGCCTAGGTGTAGAGGATGTCCCCTTGTCACTGTCACTGGCCTAGGTGTAGAAGATGTCCCCTTGTCACTGTCACTGGCCTAGGTGTAGAGGATGTCCCCTTGTCACTATCACCATGTCTAGGAATAAAAAGATCATTAGAAAGTTCTTTGTGCTGTCCCTTCATATATTTGTACATTGTTATTAGGTCTCCCCGTAGACGTCTTATTTCTAAATGGGATAACCCCACCTTTATTCTCCAATCTACCCATTCCCCTAATAATTTTGGTCACCCTTCTCTGCATTCCCTGTACATTACCAAATGAGAAATTGTTGGCAAGATCTGCAAACAGATAAGTAGCCATGGATGTGCAGACACGTGTAGGAACTAGGTCTCTCCATGCTCATATGAAATGGCGTCACCATCTCATTTGGCAAAATGGAATTGGCAGTGCCACCAAGTGAGCAAGACCATTCTTTTCCTTCTTCCCATGATCATCTTTGAGGCAGACCACATCCATTCTACACCCGGTCATAATCATTATCATTCATTATCGTCTGCATCAGATCACAGCACCATGCCCCAATGCACGTTTTGTCGGCTGCTTCGTCAGGGGCATGGTAAAAGGATAAATTTTGATGTTTTTTTTTTTTTCATCACAACCAAAGATACTTCTCCAAAATAACAAGCCTGTAGCACTTACAAATCATCAAAACAAGCTTGTTTTTCTACAAAATCATTGTTTTTTGCAATATAACGGCCATGTATGGCTAAAAAAAACACAGGTAAGCACTTTTTCTCCCAAACAAAATGTAATTTATGGATTGTTTTAAATATTAAATGTATAAAAGTGAGTGTCAGCACAGTGAAGGGTTAAACTCTGAGTTTGTACCCTCTGCTTACCATCCGTTTATTTTATAGACATACATGTCACATTCACTTTGACATAACTTCAGCTGTGTTTGCCTTATAGAGCTAGAAGCTAGATAGGTTCCTAGCAGCCCTAAGAGTATTCTACACTATGTTTTATAGAAAGGTTCCTAGGAGCCCTGACAGTGTTATACACTATGTTTTATAGAAAGGTTCCTAGGAGCCCTGACAGTGTCATACACTATGTTTTATAGATAGGTTCCTAGGAGCCCTGACAGTGTTATACACTATGTTTTATAGATAGGTTCCTAGGAGCCCTGACAGTGTTATACACTATGTTTTATAGATAGGTCCCTAGGAGCCCTAAGAGTGTTCTACACTATGTTTTATAGAAAGGTTCCTAGGAGCCATGACAGTGTTATACACTATGTTTTATAGATAGGTTCTTAGGAGCACTGACAGTGTTATACACTATGTTTTATAGATAGGTTCCTAGGAGCCCTGACAGTGTTATACACTATATTTTATAGATAGGTTCCTAGGAGCCCTAAGAGTGTTCTACACTATGTTTTTATAGATAAGTTCCTAGGAGCCCTGACGGTGTTCTACATTATGTTTTATAGATAGGTTCCTAACAGCCCTGACAGTATTCTACACTATGTTTTATAGAAAGGTTCCTAGGAGCCCTGACAGTTTTATACACTATGTTTATAGATAGGTTCCTAGGAGCCCTGACAGTGTTATACACTATGTTTTATAGATAGGTTCCTAGGAGCCCTGACAGTATTCTACACTTTGTTTTATAGAAAGGTTCCTAGGAGCCCTGACAGTGTTCTACATTATGTTTTATAGATAGGTTCCTAGCAGCCCTGACAGTGTTATACACTATGTTTTATAGATAGGTTCCTAGGAGTCCTGACAGTGTTATACACTATGTTTTATAGATAGGTTCCTAGGAGCCCTAAGAGTGTTCTACACTATGTTTTATAGATAAGTTCCTAGGAGCCCTGACAGTATTCTACACTATATTTTATAGAAAGGTTCCTAGGAGCCCTGACAGTGTTATACACTATGTTTTATAGAAAAGTTCCTAGGAGCCCTGACAGTGTCATACACTATGTTTTATAGATAGGTTCCTAGGAGTCCTGACAGTGTTATACACTATGTTTTATAGATAGGTTCCTAGAAGTCCTAAGAGTATTCTACACTATGTTTTATAGATAGGTCACTCCGAGCCCTAAGAGTGTTCTACACTATGTTTTATAGATAGGTCCCTTTGAGCCCTAAGAGTATTCTCCACTATGTTTTATAGATGGGTTATTAGGAGCTCTAAGAGTATTCTACATTATGTTTTAAGCCATTTTAAGGTGTGGTTTTCGTACTGAACTTGTGTTCAACCCGAAACAAAACCTGAACCCAAATCCGAAACAAAACAAATCTTGAAAGGTTCGACCCTCTCTAGAGTCTTCTAATTGTTCATTCCCTAATAAAGGTCTGTGTATCCTAAACTATTTCCAAACGTATCCAAAAAGCTATTTACTTGGTTAGAGGGGAAGAAAGATACAACTTCACTGAAATTAAGAAGATTCCTCTATTTTAGAAAAATAATCACTGAAAAAAAGAAAAAGGAAAAAATAAATACAATGTAACTTTTAATATCCACTATAATAAAATCATCAGATATATGAATATAATAAATAATAATCCTGTGGACTTCAAGTATAGCTGGATAGGAAGGTTAAAAAAATGAAGAACCAAGCCACCCACTCATTTTTGGATGTGGTCAGGTAGTACGTAGCGTCCATACTAGATTCTGTAGTGAAGGAACAGCCCCAGATACTCAGGACTTATGACCACAGGTATTTTAGTGTCACCCACCAACACATAGACTGAACTAAGTAGCCTGTACAAATAACCTCCCTACTCCATGCAAACAGAGGGGCAAGTCTGCTGATACAAATAATCGAATACCCTGTGCAGTACTATGGAGGCAGGAAGCCCCGAGATACTGATCTAATGCCACACCAGGGTATTGATCCTCCAAACCACTTAGGTAGTAGACCACAGCCAGTGCCCGGCCCCTCTATCTCATCCTATGCGCTTCCTCAGCAATAGGCGTATATTAGTGCCCGTCAGCAATAGATGCAGTGGCCAGATAATCCCTTTTGTTCATAATAAGTTAATTGATATGACAATAGAGTGAAACTCTTAATGGTCCCAAAGTCTGTCTTTTCCTTTTCCTTCCTGCCCTCCTTCCGAGGTTTGTCTTTCCAGATTTGGCTTTTGCTAAACAGGTGCAGAAACCTTTGTATCTATGAATTCCAGATCTACGTCTTCCGTTTGTGAGGATTCTGCACCACAGTTTCATGGGGAGTCTTCAGCACTGTCACGCACATTTTTGAGAACCTTTTTTTCCTTTGATATAGGTGATGGGGATAAATATGGGATCTCACAGTTGTCTTATCCGCTGAAGTTTCCTGTAATCTGCTAGATGTTGCTGCTTCTTTTCTAATCTTAAAGGAAAAGTGTCACCAGGAAATTACTTATTGTTTAAATTCTGTTTTTATATTAAACATATTTTTTGAGAATTTTTGGTTGTCTAGTTGTCTAGTATACTCTGTGACCTGTGCAGAGGTCATTGTACAGGGGGAGGAGTAGATAAGATGTGACATCACCTATTGTGACTGGTGGATTTGTAAGAGACAGCCAATGTTGTCCTAAGCTTCATTTGTCTGTATAAACTGTTAATGTTGAATGTATTTCTGTGATTCTGTTCCTTTAAGACAGCAGCCATTGTAATTGTGACATGATGCTGGAGTGAGACCCCCCCCCCCCCTTTATGTCAGCTTGCCTGTTCTGCAGACAGAGTGTGAGCAGAGAAGCAGGAAGTGACGAGACAGAGAGCAGCAGCCATCTTGGCAAGTGTTGTATTGAACTGGTGTGGAGATTTTTCTGTACAGCTAAGCTGTATCTTGGTCCAGAGACAAACAGAGTGTAAAGAGACAACAGGACTAGTGAGTCCACGTGAAAGGAACTGTGCTCAGTGGCTGATCAGTGAGACTGACATTGTGACTGTGTATATGGATACCACAGATAGAGACTCGCAGTGCTGTTGATGTACTGGACGGCACCTGCTAAATCCCGCTTTACATCCCAGCTCAGTGTATGGATTCGGCAGGACTGTCAGTGTGCTGAGTGGAATCTGCTGTTGGATTACATTGCATTCAGTTGGTTTCCCTGTCTGTTAAAGAGGACTTCATTTCTCCCAAGATCCTGATAACCGTGAGGAGAGGACGCTTCACTATAAAAGAAAGGACCGACTTTGGGCCCCACCGCGCGCTTCTACGGACTGTAAGCGGTCCACCTGGACCACTGGGGAAAAGGGGGTGCACCCAAATGTGATGTCAGGGTCAGTTAGGGATAGTTTTGAGTATATTGTTCATTCAGTGTCCATACTGCAGAAGTGGACAGAGTAAAAGTAGAAACCATTGCAGAATTTGCCTTGAAATTGTTCATGCTATATTGTATATTTTGCTTGTCTTTAGCCCTGTCATTTTACCTTTAACTAGCCTTTATTAACTTATAGTAAATATATATTTTTTTCTTGAACTACTGCGTGTGCGTTCATTTCTGGTTGCGGAGTCCAAACCACCTGCCTTGCTCTCGGTTCACAAATTGGCGTAGTCGGCAGGATCCGCTTACCAGAATGGACGGTGACGCACCCGTTCGGGAGAATGGTGCTGGAGGAAGAATGCCAGCAGGGGCTATAATGAGTCAGTTAGCTAAATTTGATGGCAATAATATGTCAGTGAGTATGTGGGTGGAACAGATACGAATGATACAGCGAATGTACCAGACCGCACCAGAAGTACTAGTAGAGCTAGCAATATTGACATTACAAGGGGATGCTAAGACCACGGTGATACTGAGGCCATTTGAACAAAGGCAGACATTTGAGCAAGTAGTCCAGATTCTAGAAACCATTTATGGAGAAACTGCATTGCTGGGGTCTCTGCAGGCTCGGTTCTTCCAGAGGGTACAACAGGAGAATGAAAGCCTTCCCCAATATGCAAATGCCCTACAAGAACTGCTCCGAGATATTCAAAGGAAGGAAAGAGGGGGTTCGCCAGCCTTCTGTAACCCTGATCGGACTCTCCGTGACCAGTTTGTCCTGGGGATACGTGACGGCAGTTTAACTGTGACTATGAAGGATTTTATACGACGAGAGACTGATGCTAAATTCCATGATGTACAGGTAGAGGCCATCTCCCGTGCCAATAGTATGGTCCCGAGGCCGCAGACCGCAGTTGGAGTTACTTTGTCACAGGGGGCTAGTTCTGGCTCAGAGACAGTAGAAAAAGGGACGGTTAAAGAAATTCTCACAGTAATGCAGAAACTGCAAGAACAAATGGAACACTTGCACACTCGTTGTGATGAGCAGTCTATGAAAATTGCAGACTTCCAGAAGACTGGAGATGAAAGGGTGAGCCATCCACACCCAGCAAGTCAGAATCACCCACCACCCCGCTGGAGGGGTGAGGATAGGACCTACCGAAGGGGTCCAAATCATTTAGTGCAGTGCTCAGGAGAAATCGAAGGGGTTTACCGAAGGGGCCCAAACAGATGGCCAGAACGACGGGGGATACGCTGCTGGGAGTGTGGACGGATGGGCCACGTTGCTGCTAGATGTCCAGAGCAGCGACAAACTTATGAGAGACCGCCGTTAAACTGAAGTCCCCTGCTGCTGAAGGGCGTGTAGTAGGGGAGACTGACAAGGAGACTATGTGGGGAGAATGCCCTGATGATGACCTGATCGCTGCAAGTCCTGTCATACAGGTGGAAATGGAGGGTATTCCGGTTACCGGGATGATTGACACGGGTTCCCAAGTAACGACCTTGAGTAGAGACTGTTATGAACGGTACTTCCGGCAACATGTGAAATATAATCCCCATACATTCGTACGAGTGGTCGCAGCTAACCAGTTACCAGTTCCGGTCGTGGGAGTGGCCTGGATGAATGTCCGGGTATGTGGCCAAGATCTAGGTAGGAAAGGCATTGTGGTGGTACAGGAGTCACATGAAGTAAAGGTCCCTGTCATTTTGGGGATGAATGTGTTAAAAGAATTAGATCAGATCCTCTTTGAAAAGAAAGGTCACGGTTATTGGAAAGAAACCACCACCCATCGGCCTACTCAAACAGCTTTCCAGCGGCTGATCCGGACATGTGGCTTACAGAAAAGTTCGGATGCACAGCGTCCTCTGGCTCGAATTTCAGTTCCTTTGCATACAAAAGTTACACTGCCACCCAGTCGGGAGACAATAGTGTCCATGCCCGTAGGCACCTGTCGGAAACTAGAGGGCATAGCTGTGTTGGTAGAACCACTGCAGGCAGCCGAAGGAGGTGTTGATCCGCTAGTGGCCCGTTCCTTGGCAATAGTTCGCAATGGAAGAGTACCACTTCGATGTGTAAACACTCAGGACCAGAGTGTGGACCTGACCCCAGGGAGGCAGCTGGCTAACATCTATGTGACTCCGGAGGAAGTAAGGAAAGTAACTCCAATGCAGCTGAAGCCGACTGAAAGGGATGAGTGGACCGTAACTGTGTCCATGGGAGAAGATGAGGAACCCACCTCTGAATGGAATGGCTGTGCAATTCGAGAACAGATGAAGATGGATGTAAGTTCATGTTCTCTGGAATGGGTGCAGAAGGTAGATGAGCTGTTGTGGGAGAACCAAGCCACCTTTGCACGGTATGCTGAAGATTTTGGATGTACCACAGGGATCTACCATGAGATTCCCACAGGAGACACCCCTCCAATTAGAGAGCGCTACCGACAAATTCCTCCACCGTTGTATCAGGAAGTGAAAGAACTGTTAGCTAAGATGCTACAGGGTGGGATCATCCAAGAAAGCCAGAGTCCCTGGGCGGCTCCTGTGGTGTTAGTAAGAAAAAAAGATGGGTCCATCCGATTTTGCGTAGACTATCGGAAGTTAAACGCTTGCACCGTACGAGATTCCTACCCCATGCCACGGATTGAGGAGTCCCTCTCAGCGCTAGGGAGAGCCCGGTACTTCTCCTCACTAGATCTGGCTAGTGGGTATTGGCAGGTGCCGATGGCCACAAAAGACAAGGAGAAGACGGCATTCATCTTGCCCATGGGACTATACGAATTTAACCGGATGCCCTTCGGGTTGACAAATGCACCCGGAACGTTTCAGCGGTTGATGGAGAAATGTCTCGGTGACTTCACCTTTGAGTTCACTCTCATCTACTTGGATGACATTATAGTGTATTCTGCGACCTTTGAAGACCATCTCCACCAGTTGGGGCAAGTATTTCGAAGATTGCGGGAACATGGGCTCAAATTGAAACCCAGTAAATGTCGGTTGTTCCAATCTGAAATTGATTACTTGGGTCACCGCGTATCAGGAGAAGGGGTGAGACCATCAAGAGACAAGATAGCGGCTGTTCAAGATTGGCCGATACCGACTACCCTGCGAGAAGTGAGGGCGTTCCTTGGAGTAGCCGGTTACTATCGACGGTTTATTAAGGATTTCGCCAAGGTAGCAGCACCACTTAATGCTCTCCTACGAGGCACATCCGGTGGTCCAAAGAACCGGTCCGTGAAGTGGGGACCTGAACAGGAACAAGCCTTCCAGGCATTGAAGGATGCACTGACAACAGCCCCAATCTTGGCATATGCTGATTACCACTTGCCGTTCCAGCTATATACAGATGCAAGCCTGTATGGTCTTGGAGCAGTGCTTTCCCAGCTTCAGGATGGCCAGGAGAGGGTCATAGCGTACGGCAGCCGGTCTTTGAGAGATTCTGAAAGAAACCCCGAGAATTATAGTTCATTTAAATTGGAGCTGTTGGCACTGGTATGGGCCATGACCGAGAAATTCTCTGAATATTTGACCGGTGCTGAAGTTTTAGTACTGACTGACAACAACCCACTAGCTCACCTGGAAAATGCCAAGCTCGGGGCGTTAGAGCAGAGGTGGATAGCCCGAATGTCTACATTCAATTACCGCATTAAGTATCGGTCCAAGACAGAGAACCAGAATGCTGACGGACTTTCTAGGGTAACTGCCCAGACCCCCACAGAAGACGTGGATCATGAGTTGGAGCATGTGGAGGTGCCCGATTTCAGCAGATTTTCACAGGCCTTGACCGCCACTAATCAGTTTGAGATGGAGGGGACTGAAATGGCTCCTTTCTTTGGTCCCTCACGACAGGAATGGGCACAGATACAACAGACCCATGAGGGGCTGGCGCAGATGATCAAGTGTGTTGAGAAAGGCCAGAAGCCCTGTAGAGAGGAAAGAGAACGACTGACACGTGAGATATTATCTGTTTTGAGTCAGTGGGAAAAGTTGGAGATGAAAAATGGAGTGCTATGCCGAAAGGTCTATTTACCTTCTGAGATCGACATTCGATACCAAATTGTGGTGCCTAGTGAACTGGCTCGCTCCTTGGCAGTTGAGGCTCATAATAAGAATGGACATTTTGGTCATGAGAAGACCTTTCGTTGGTTACAGCGACTGATTTACTGCCCTGGTCTTCGTCAAATGGTCGAAGAAGTATGCCGCAGCTGTCGAACTTGTGAGATCCATAAGGCAATAGAACAGAGAGCTCCCCCTGCAAACCATCGTGACCCAGGAACCTGTAGAAATCGTCATGATAGACTATCTAATGGTGGGCCCATCCAATAGCGGACACCAGTATTGCCTCGTAATGGTGGATCACTTCACCAAATTTGCGGTGGTAACCGCCACCAAGGACCAGACAGCTGAGTCAGCAGCTCGTGCTCTGTGCCAAGATTTCATTCGAGTATATGGGTGCCCCCAACGCATCCACTGCGACCAGGGCGCCTGCTTTGAGGGACACGTAATGAAAGAAGTTCAACGTATCTACGGGATAAAGAAGTCGCACACGACTCCATACCACCCTCAGGGAAATGGGGCCTGTGAAAGATTCAACAGAACTCTGCTACAGATGCTGCGGACTCTGGAGGAAGACAAGAAGTTACAGTGGCCTCAGTTCTTGTCTGAAATGGTGTGGGCCTATAACAATCAGGTCCATTCTACAACGGGGTACTCTCCTTATACACTTCTCTTTGGGCGGTCTGGGCGAAGTATAGGAGAATTACAGTTGAATGATGTGGATGGGTTCCCTCCGAGGGATCCAACCTCTTGGGTGCGGGCGCATCGGCAGAGACTTGAGACGATCCATCGATTGGTGCGGCAGCGCCTGCAAGAACATCCCCATCCTGATAAGACCCCAGTGCAAGAAGCACCATTGCAACCAGGCGACCTGGTGCTAGTTCGTGTCAAGAAACCCCAAGGGAAATTGGAAAGCAGATGGGAGGCTTTGCCGTATCGTGTTGTTGGCCGCAAGTATGCGAATGGGCCAGTGTACCAGGTCCAGAAAGAAGGAACTGATTGTGTTCGAGTACTTCACCGAAATATGTTGCGCCTGTGTCATTCTGAAGGGACAAATCACGATGGGCCTGCCAATGTGAATGAGCTCCCACAGTCAGAGAATGGAGGTGCGGAATGGGCCTCCGACGAGGAGGATGATTGTTGGCCGATCCCTGCTCCTGGGGATGTTCCACCTGTGACTACTGTATCTCCGGCCTGTGCCCCCTCTGGTGCGGAATCCGCTGGTCCTTCTCAGCCCATAGCTGCAGCACCCCATAATATACCACCGGTCCTCAGACGGACCACTAGGCCAAATGCTGGTATTCCCCCTGTTCGGTATGCGCAGGATGAGTTTGTTTGGCCTGCCATACATCGGTATACTACCACCCTGTGCATAAAAGTACAACCCTCTGGATATACAGTCATAGGCAGGGACTGCCAATCTTAAAGTGGGGGGGAATATGTAAGAGACAGCCAATGTTGTCCTAAGCTTCATTTGTCTGTATAAACTGTTAATGTTGAATGTATTTCTGTGATTCTGTTCCTTTAAGACAGCAGCCATTGTAATTGTGACATGATGCTGGAGTGAGACCCCTCCCCCCCCCCTTTATGTCAGCTTGCCTGTTCTGCAGACAGAGTGTGAGCAGAGAAGCAGGAAGTGACGAGACAGAGAGCAGCAGCCATCTTGGCAAGTGTTGTATTGAACTGGTGTGGAGATTTTTCTGTACAGCTAAGCTGTATCTTGGTCCAGAGACAAACAGAGTGTAAAGAGACAACAGGACTAGTGAGTCCACGTGAAAGGAACTGTGCTCAGTGGCTGATCAGTGAGACTGACATTGTGACTGTGTATATGGATACCACAGATAGAGACTCGCAGTGCTGTTGATGTACTGGACGGCACCTGCTAAATCCCGCTTTACATCCCAGCTCAGTGTATGGATTCGGCAGGACTGTCAGTGTGCTGAGTGGAATCTGCTGTTGGATTACATTGCATTCAGTTGGTTTCCCTGTCTGTTAAAGAGGACTTCATTTCTCCCAAGATCCTGATAACCGTGAGGAGAGGACGCTTCACTATAAAAGAAAGGACCGACTTTGGGCCCCACCGCGCGCTTCTACGGACTGTAAGCGGTCCACCTGGACCACTGGGGAAAAGGGGGTGCACCCAAATGTGATGTCAGGGTCAGTTAGGGATAGTTTTGAGTATATTGTTCATTCAGTGTCCATACTGCAGAAGTGGACAGAGTAAAAGTAGAAACCATTGCAGAATTTGCCTTGAAATTGTTCATGCTATATTGTATATTTTGCTTGTCTTTAGCCCTGTCATTTTACCTTTAACTAGCCTTTATTAACTTATAGTAAATATATATTTTTTTTCTTGAACTACTGCGTGTGCGTTCATTTCTGGTTGCGGAGTCCAAACCACCTGCCTTGCTCTCGGTTCACAGATTCTGTGTTATCTGCATATACATGATAGCTGTGATCATCAGTGTGCTGTAAATGAGGTGACTGCTGCAAAGAAGTGTCCTAAAAGAACATAGGAAGTGTCGGCATATTATTTGGCTTAGTGGCCTGAGTCAGAGAATATAGTGGCTAATGGTGGAGTCCTATAGAAGCACAGGTAATGTCTTGTCCATAGGACAAACCTATAGTGTACTCCGTTCACTGCTATACGCAGAGGTGAGGAATCATGCTGCCAACCAAATCCTGGAAATATAATTTCTGACTGATGTAGATTTGTTCTGTATTCTTATGTAAGATGCGAGCGCTGAGCTATTCTACGGTCTCGCAATCCTCAAGGTTTTATTTCTGATAAGAGTAATGGGCACTTACCTAAGATCCTGGCAGTTGTCTCTTATCTGCAGGTTGCTCTCTGTGTAACTGAACACGACTAGGAAGATTTCTGTTATCTTATTATAGGTTCTGAATCGACAGAGATGATCATTCATGTCCCTAACCGATTAACCCCTTAAGGACCCGGCCATTTTACATTTTTGCATTTTCATTTTTCCCTCCCCACATTTCAAGAGACATAACTTTTTCATTTCTCAGTTCACATGATGGCTTATTGTTTGCGAAACAAATTGTACTTTGTAATGTCACTATTCAATATGCTGTGCAATGTACTGGGAAGCTGGAAAAACATTCAGAATGAGGTGCAATTGGAGAAAAACTGCATTTGCACCAATTTCATATGGGCTTAATTTTTATGGCATTCACTGTGTGGTAGTAATGACATGTTGCCTATATTCTGCGGGTCCGTAAGAACACGGCGATTCCAAATTTATAGAGTATTTGTAATGTTTTGATACCTTTTAAAAAATTAAAAACTTTGCAAAATAGAAAAAAAAAATTTGTGTTGCCATATTGTGACATGTGTAACTTTTTCATATTTACATGTATGGAGCTGGGTATGGTGTCTTTTTATGCGGGACAACATGACGTTTTTATTGATACAATTTGTGGAAAGATCTGATGGTTTGATCACTTTTTATGAAATTTTTTATAGGAAGCAAAGTGTTGAAAAAAACGCTATTTGGCCATTTTGATTTTTTTCGCCGCTACGCCGTTCACCATATGGGATAAATATTTTAATATTTTAATAGTTCGGGCATTTTGGAGCGCCGGCCACCTAATGTGTTTATGCTTACTTTTGTTTATTTACTTTTACAGTGGGGAAAAAAGTATTTAGTCAGCCACCAATTGTGCAAGTTCTCCCACTTAAAAAGATGAGGCCGGCCTGTAATTGTCATCACAGGTAGACCTCAACTATGAGAGACAAAATGAGAAAACAAATCCAGAAAATCACATTGTCTGATTTTTTAAAGAATTTATTTGCAAATTATGGTGGAAAATAAGTATTTGGTCACCTATAAACAAGCAAGATTTCTGGCTCTCACAGACCTGTAACTTCTTCTTTAAGAGGCTCCTCTGTCCTCCACTCATTACCTGTAGTAATGGCTCCTGTTTGACATTGTTATCAGTATAAAAGACACCTGTCCACAACCTCAAACAGTCACACTCCAAACTCCACTATGGTGAAGACCAAAGAGCTGTGGAAGGACCAGAAACAAAATGGTAGCCCTGCACCAGGCTGGGAAGACTGAATCTGCAATAGGCAAACAGCTTGGTGTGAAGAAATCACCTGTGGGAGCAATAATTAGAAAATGGAAGACATACAAGACCACTGATAATCTCCCTCCATCAGGGGCTCCACGTAAGATCTCACCCCGTGAGGTCAAAATGAATAAGAACGTTGATCAAAAATCCCAGAACCACACGGTGGGACCTAGTGACTGACCTGCAGAAAGCTGGGACTAACGTAACAAAGGCTACCGTCAGTAACACACTACGCCACCAGGGACTCAGATCCTGCAGTGCCAGACGTGTCCCCCTGCTTAAGCCAGTACATATCCGGGCCCGTCTGAAGTTTGCTAGAGAGCATTTGGATGTTCCAGAAGAGTATTGGGAGAATGTCATATGGTCAGATGAAACAAAAGTAGAAGAACTGTTTGGTAGAAACACAACTCGTCGTGTTTGGAGGAGAGTGAATGCTGAGTTGCATCCAAAGAACACCATACCTACTGTGAAGCATAGGGGGGCAACATCATGCTTTGGGGCTGTTTCTCTGCAAAGGGACCAGGACGACTGATCCGTGTACATGAAAGAATGAATGGGGCCATGTATCGTGAGATTTTGAGGGCAAACCTCCTTCCATCAGCAAAGGCATTGAAGATAAAACGTGGCTGGGTCTTTCAGCATGACAGTGATCCCAAGCACACCGCCAGGGCAATGAAGGAGCGGCTTCGTAAGAAGCATTTCAAGGTCCTGGAGTGGCCTAGCCAGTCTCCAGATCTCAACCCCATAGAAAACCTTTGGAGGGAGTTGAAAGTCCGTGTTGCCCAGCGACAGCCCCAAAACATCCCTGCTCTAGAGGAGATCTGCATGGAGGAATGGGCCAACATACCAGCAACAGTGTGTGCCAACCTTGTGAAGACTTACAGAAAAAGATATACAGTAATACCTCGTACATTCGCGAGGTTAGGGTCCAGAGCGGGTCGCGGATCGCGAGGAATCGCGAATGTTTGGCACAAGCGCTTAGAAGCGCTTACAATGCCGGTTTCTAATGTTTAACCCCTAAATATCAATAAACTTTACCCTACAGTACTGTACAGTATACTAAAGTATACTAAAGTATACTGTACAGTACTGTATATTAATACATTCATTCATTTTTCTTATACACTCACAGTAAAATGAAACTAATTGCTGGGTACGTAATGAACAGGACGCTACTACCCAATAGCGAAGTGTTTTTTTTAATTAAATTTCACAGATCTGAAAAAAAAAGAGCAAAATCTATATATGTTAGTTGCCAAAAAAATATCGCGAATCTGTGAATTCGCAAATTCGGAAACGCGAATGTACGAGGTATTACTGTATAACAAAGTATTGAGATGAACTTTTGTTATTGACCAAATACTTATTTTCCACCATAATTTGCAAATAAATTCTTTAAAAATCAGACAATGTGATTTTCTAGATATGTTTTCTCATTTTGTCTCATAGTTGAGGTCTACCTATGATGACAATTACAGGTCGGCCTCATCTTTTTAAGTGGGAGAACTTGCACAATTGGCGGCTGACTAAATACTTTTTTCCCCCACTGTATGGAAAGTAAGATGCTATACTGAATCAACAATATATATATATTATCCAGGCTAACATTACCCATAAATAATTGATCAGAATGCACCATAGCTGCTGAAAACTGTACAGTAACCACAGCTAATGAGTAATAAATAAAAGAAAGCTAAAAAAAAAAAAAAATCCCAAATATAAATTATATCATCAGGCTAACACGGATATTATTCAAAGACTAGGTGTACAGTATTATACCAAAGGATAGGGAGGAAGGGGATTGGAGGGGACAAGAAATAGATCCTAAACACCAAGAATGCACAGATTACCAAAAACACTAAAACATGGTGTACACAAAAAACATAGTGTAGAATACTCTTAGGGCTCCTAGGAACTTATCTATAATTCCACTTGGTACAGGAGTGCTGCTCCACCAATCAGGATTATGCCTTTATCTTATAGCACCACGGGCTTCTCCACTCTCTATTTACTGACTAATGGAGGTCTGATGAAGGTCTTTTGACCGAAAAACGTTCTACATATACCAATGATAATTGGAACTGTACCTTATTGCTCAGATTCACATATATGGTGATTAAAATTTACTACCATTGTACCTCTGAGTGTGAAGTCTCTACTTACTAATTCCTACACGTGTGCCTGCATGTCCATAACTAATTATCTGTTTGCAGATCTTGCACCTTGCCATCGATTTATCATTTGTTAAAATAATTACGATATGGGAGATAACTGCACAAAACTGCTGCCACCAATACCAGCAGCAGTGGAAACGTGTCTGCCAGTGCCACCACCACCCAAGCCTGTGTTAAGGACTTCCACAGACACGTCTTTTGGATGTTGGGGCTGCATATCAGGTGGAATTCTTACTATTGCAGCTCCTTCCTATGATGTCACCCTGATCTGTTTACCAGGTGTTATCTGTAATAGAATCAGAATCATCATGACAATGGGATTCCTGTATGCCCTCACATTTCCTAACAAATTTCCCCCTAGTGCCCCTCCCAGTACTACCACCAGTGGCAGTTCTTATCCAACTCATCAAAAAGAGAAGGAAGAAGAGGAAGTCTTGGGCTATGAGGAATATTTCTCTCAGCAGATACTACATGACTACCAGAGAATGGGATCTGTTACTGAAGAATAAGAAGAAGACAATGAAGACAGTACAGCACAGTACAGTACAGATAGCACAGTCATTTTCTTAAATTACATGTTGAGGAGGAACACGCAGAACCCTCACTCAATATTTGTGGTTCACTGTTTTCAAAAACATCTTTAGGCCGGGGCCCCACTTAGTGTAAATGCCACAGCAAAAAACACAGCATTTTACAGTCCCTGTTTTAAAGTACCTTCTGGCTATTCCCATCCACTCCTTGCAGAAAAATATCCAAAGTGGAGATGCTGAAATTTTGAAAACCATCGCATTTTTGTAAATCGCAGAATGTTAATTATACCTAGGGAAATGCTGGTGTTTTCCTTATAGGCATAATTGAAGCAGAAAGTCCACAGAGGAAAACTCTGAGGACTTTGTGTGAAAAGGACTGCAGGAAAAACCGTGATGTGTTTCTGCAGCGCTTTTTCCCACAGTGCTTTTTGGCTGTGGCTTTCTATGTGGAGCCTTAGTCATTAATTATGACAACACTGCGGGTACTGGTGGGGGTCAGGGCCGGACTGGCCCACTGGGAACCGGTGAATCCCTGGTGGGCCCCGAGCCCCGGCTATTAGTCCACATTCTACCATTGTATTTGCATTGGCAAAATGTGGATTAGTAGTGGTCAGGGGCCAGACTTTACTACCATGAAGATGGCCGGCTGTCGGCGGAGCGAGACTGTCCCTACCTTGCTATGGCCCCGCCTCCCGAAGCCTGCTCCCTGATCGGCAGCTGCTGGAGCCAATCCGATTTCAGCGCATTGCTGCAAGCGTCACTGACGTCATGACGCTGTGTCTTTCAGCTTCACTGACCCCTCTGAGAACTACAACCCCAGCAGCTCCAGATGTTGTGGATCTGTTGAGAGTTGTAGTCCACCCCCCAAAACGAATATCCCACTGTATTGTTATGCTGGTGCCTGTTCTAGGGCTCCAGCATAACAATAACTAAGTCGTAGAAAGCGCTGAGGACTTTTCTGTCCGTCACTTTCAGTTTGAAAATGGCGGACACCGGTGGACCTCATTATAGTCAGTGGGGTCTGCTGGTGTCTGTGTGTAACCGCCATGTTAACAGTCCGTCTCTCAGTCATTCAGGTCCTTTGGCAGACCTGTATGACAGAGAGCTTGCCACAGATGTGAACCTAGCATAAGGTTATGGCTACACTACAAATTCCGTCAATCAACCAAAGATCGCCGTGTCGCCTTGGGACTCTTTCACACATTAGTGAATGGAGTCGCGTTGGGACCCTCAGGTTGCAATGCGACTCCATTCACTAACATTTGTGAAGGAATTACAAGGCGGCACTACGATCCACATGACAGGAGTCACGGCTTATTCATCATAAACAATGTTTTCCACCTGCCGGTGTTTTGCGCCTAATTTATAATGAGGTGCACAAATAAATTAGTCGCATCTTCCGGACTCCGTGCGCCTAAACAGAACTCCACACCAGCTCCTTGCTGATGTAGATCTCTGGCATCATTAACACTAGAAAACTGAAGTAAATGATGATAAAAATGACAGGGCCAGAAAAGTGGTGAAAAACTCAAAAAGTCTCAATTTTTTTGCAAAAATTTTCACTTGCGCAAAATAATTGTTACTTTTTTAATGGCTTGTACGACACTTTTTTTTAGCACACAAGCTGTGTTATATCAGCCCCATTTATTTATTAATTATGCTTACTTGTATAGCGCCATCATATTGCGCAGCGCTTTACAGACATTGTCAGTCATATGTAGATTGTGTGCCCTATATGGGACAGTGACTGACAATGGCTGTAAAGCGCTGCGGAATATGGTGGCGCTATATAAGTAAGCATAATTAATAAATAAATAGTATTTACACTGTACAAATAGGATGCATGATGTTAAGAAAAAAAATGTCATGCATCCTATTTAACGTCATGCATCCTATTCATACAGTGTATATACTATGGGGCTGATTTAACACGGCTTATTTATTTATATGGCAGGTATAACCTTTTTAACCAACCCTCAATACATTATAATTTTGTCAATATGTTGTTAATTTTTTTTTTTTTTTTTTAATTTATGCCAGGGGAGGTGAAAAAAAACAAAAAAAATACCCTACTCACCTGTCCCCGATGCTGCAGTGTCCTCCCAGTGTAGTCCGGTCCTGCTACTCGGCTGCCTTCTGGCTATGACGTCCCGGCTCCCTTCCACTGAGGCCGACGATTGGCCTCGGCGGTCACGTGACTGCTAAGTTCAATCAGTGGCCTACAGAAGAGGGACGTCACAAGTAGTGACTTCCTGTGTCTTTCGCCGTGGCTGTGGATTAGCAGTCATGTGTGGTGGGGACTTGCGCCGAAAGAAAACAGCAGAGCTGCAGGGGCGGGGAGGACACACAAGCATCGGGGACGGTGAATGTGTTTTGTTTTTTTTCGTTTTTTCTCACGTCTCCCACTCTAATTAAAAAATACATTTTAACTTGGACAACCCCTTTAAAGGGATTATCCACATTCTAATATTGATATACCACCTGCAGGAGTCCAACACGCAGGACCCCCTGAAGATCAGCTGCATTGGAATAGCATGGCTCTCAGTAATGTTACCACACCAGGAGCCACACTGCTCACTAGCCCTATAAAGTGTAGTGGTTGCTTTAGGTACTACAGTGCTGTCCCATTGAAGTCTATGAGACAGCACTACAGTACCAAAAGCCGCAGCTGCACTTTGTACAGTGAGAGAGCAGTGTGGCTCCTGGTATGTAATCATTACTGGGAGTCACGCTGTCCTGGTGCAGCTGATCTGCAGGGATCCAGGTTGTCAGACTTCCACAGATCTAAGGGCTCATTCACACAACAGGATTCCAAGGCCGTGTGCTGGCTGTTGTATTAGCAGCACATGGTCCGATAGATTTTAATGGATCTATTCACACGACCATTGTTTTAACGGTCTGTGTGAATGATCCAAGAAAGAAATAGAACCGACTATTTTTGGTGATTTTATGGATCCCTCAATAGACTAGTGTCAATGAGGGATCCTTGAGAACAGATTCTCCCCAGGTGTGCACTGTGCTGGGCACTGTTGTGTGAATCGGGCCTAGAATATTAGAAGGTGGATAACCTTTTTAAAGGGGTTGTGCTATGAAGAATAGTTATCTGTTATCCATAGGATCGAGCCCTCAGAATCGGGGTGTTTTTCTTCTGACTGAATCCAGGCTGAATGTAGCCGTGCCCAGCTGGATGGGAGGCAACCGTGCACCCAATAACTTCAATGGAAGTGCCTGAGATAGTAAAGTACAGGACTTCGGCTATCTCAGTTACTCCCATTAAAGTAAAAGAGGGCATGGATGCTTCCTATCCAGCAGGGCACGGTTACATTCACCCTGGATTCAGTCAGACTAACTTCACTGTGGGGAGAAAAACAACCCCATTTTCAGGACCGGGAACCAGGATTCATTATGGTCTGTCCTATGGATACAGTAGTAGTAGTTCGGTGACTCTGGCCTCGTAATAATTCTGGAGCATGTAAGGAATTCAGGTGCAGGAAGTGTAGGTCAGTGGGGACTTGTGTCACCACATTTCAAGAGCCATAGTAAGGGCACTTCTCTGTCCTTAAGGCCGGGGCCCCACATGGTGTAAACGCTGCGGTTCACCTGCGGCGTAAATGCCGTGGAAAAAAAAAGCAGCATTTTACAATCACAGCAAAGTGGATGGGATTCTAGCAATTCCCATCCCCACTTTGCGTTAATATACGTGTTGCAGACAGGCAGCGATTTCCAAAACCGGTTTTGGAAATCGCAGCATGTCAATTATACCTACGGAAATGCTGGCGATTTCCCTATAGGTATAATGGAAGCAAAAAGTTCACAGAGGCTGAAATACTATTGATATGCACAGCAAAAAAAAAAAAAAAACATAAGAAATTTTTTATATTTTTTTTCAGAGTAACAGCACTTTGTCACGTTATGTATTTGATTAGCAGAGCAGAAAAAAAAAACCCATGCACTACATATGCAATATGTGTTCAGTTGCTTATAAAAAAAACACAAGCAAGGAATATTTTTTTTCCTATTAACAACACTCTGTCATACTGTGTATTTGGTCACCAGAGCAGAGAAAATGAATTTACTAGATTTTTTTTTTTTCAGATTAGCACAGGCTAGTCTGTATATAGGGTGAAGGTTGCAATACTGTAGCACAGCAAAAAAAAAAATGCTTAAGAAATTATTTGAATATTTTTTTCAGATTAACAAAACTCCATCACATTGTGTATTTGGTGGTGAGCAGAGCAGAAAATAAAAATAAAACATTAAAAAACACAAGTTTTGTTATTTAGGAAAACAAGCTTTTGGAACGAGGGTCTTCTATTGGCCACTGTAGATGTCTCAGCCCTGTATACCAATATAGATCATCAATTAGGACTAGAATGTTCTGATGCTTTTCTGATAAAGATAGAAGAATTCCTCTAACAAAGAATATGCATAGGGTCTGGGGTTCATATTACTTAACAATTATTTCATGTTTGACAATGAGATGTACCATTAAAAATTTGGGACCATGATGGGAAGGAGGGTAGCGCCAAGTTTCACAGATCTCTTTATGGAGTGTCTTGGTAAAATATGAAATGGAGAGATCAGATTCAGAAAATGGCCGAAAGAATTTCCATCAAGAATTTAACAAAAATACATGAGATATAAACTGCAGTGTACATTGGAGCAGAGAGGCAACTGAGGTTATAGACATTATTATCTTGCATGAGGAATCTACGTACATAACAAAAACTTTTATTCAATAATAACTTTATTTCTATAGCGCCAACATATTCCGTAGCACTTTACAAATCAGAGGACACAAGAACAGACAATATGAGACATTACAATGTGACAAAGAAATAAACATATCAAACAATAGGAGTGAGGGCCCGGGCACAAGAGCTTACATTCTATGAGGAAACACTTTTTATTCAAATTTTTATCAGCATCGAAACAGGCAAAAAAACGGCAATTCGGCACTTTCTATGGCGTTCACCGTACGGGAAAAATATTTTTATAGATTTGTAAACCGGGCATTTTCAGACACAGGGATACCTAATGTGTATGTGTTTCACAGTAATATTATACTTTTATATGTATTCTAAGAAAAGGGGGTGATTTGAACTTTTAGTTTTTTTTTATCTTTTTTTAAAACTTGTTTTTTTACTATTTTATTTGAAACTGCAATCATTTGATTGCAAGTCCCATAGACTGCAATACAACTGTATTGTAGTCTATGGGAGATTCACTACATTACTATTGAGGCTCAATAGTAATATTGCTATGACAAGCTTTGGAGCCTTTAGTAGGCTCCCGGGTGTCAGAGGAACAGGTCGGCTCCTGTGATCTCACTGCGCAGGGGCTGGCCTGCAACGATAAATGTACTCCTCACCAACCAACCGGCTCTGGAGGCCATTTTTTTTTTTTTATTTGGGGGGAAGGGGGTTCCTGGCCTGCAGTGTCCGCGATCAGAGTGGACTCTCATCATGGGCATTAGCTCGGGGTCTCCGCTGTAGAATACAGTGAAGACCTGGTAGCTATGGCAGCCGCTCTGCAGCAGAGGAGCCGCCATCTTTCAAAACCATAATAGTATGGCGGATGTCATGTCCCAGGACTTGGTTTAATTCACTGACATGTATCTGTGATACTGTGTTTGTCCTTGTAGTTTGTCCCTTCTCTCTCTCTGTATCCTTAGCTGTGATGCTGTAGCTCCTCCTCTCTCTCTCTCAGTTTAGTTTCACTTCTTTGTAAGCAACATGTCTGCTCAGCTCCTGGTATTTCATCATTTTTCACCTACTGCTGTATGAGGTTCTACAAGATTTACTTGGATTAAAGCATCTGAAATCTTATCTACGCCTCCTCAGTTGAGTTGAACACTATCTGATAGATATCTTGGTGTAAATTGCTGGTTAGCATAGAGACTACAGGACACTCTCACAACCTCACACTTGCAGCCAAGCTATTGAGTCAGAACAGCGGATGTTGGGAAGGGGGTTAATGAACCTCATTAGGTGTCAGCTGGGAAGACTCCTGAAGAAAAGGAGATCATCACTGAGAAAGACTCTGAGAAAGACAGGTTGAGCCAAGGGCCTGGAGAGCTTCACCTACAAGTTCTGGTATGAATATTATTTTGTTTTGAGGTTCTAGGCACTAGGCTGACACCATGGCAGTAAGGGACAGTAATCTGTGTAGTCAGTTGTCAGACCACCAGGATTTGTGTTATTGTTAGATCTGTTTTCTGTACCTGTGTTATCTCTGCTCACTGGAGAAAGAAACCTGCTGAGGTCAGTTCTAAGCCTGAACTGCCTGTGTGGAGCTGAAGTTCTTCATTTGCAAACAATCTTAGGCTGGAGACGGCGATCCTGTGAGCTAAAATAACCCCTGAGGTGTCACAACACATATAAATGCCATCAGAGAAGTGTTTATGCTGCACAACCAACACCCACAAACTGAAAACCTTAATATCAAACTGCCCAGAAACTGAAAATTAACATTAAACATCCCCTTACCTGCAAACGTGACCCTGTAATCCCTGTGATCTGGTGTGTGCTCGCAGCGCTATGTGGGGAGAACAATTCACAATTCCCTCCATGGCTGGGATGTTAGCAATGTATTAAACAACATAACAGGGACTTCAGTAAAGTGACAATAACCCCCATCATGTGGGTCTCTACCGAAACGTATAATAGATTTAATACTTTAAATAGAACCTGTCAGGTTGATTGGGGACACTAAACCACCCACAAGTCCTTATAGACCAGGGGTTATTGTCCCAAATCGCCCTAATATATTGCAATCATTGGCTGCATTAAAAATAAAAAACCTTTATACTTACCTAGTGATGAGACTCATCGGACTCCTCTCTGGGGGTCCCAACGCCTGCGCTGTTCTTCATTGAATCTGGAGATGTACACCCCGGCTTCACTGCGTAAGTACTGCAGGTATGGGGCATGCTCTGGCTTCAATGAAAAACTGTGCCGGTGCGAGGAGTACAGGCGATAGGTGAGTATAAAGCTATTTTTATTTTTGTTTTGTTTTAAATTCTGTTTTTATTGGAGTGAAATATCACACACAGGCTATAAATCATTACTGCATATAGTCGTAAACATATCTTGTACAACAGGGAATAAAGGGTGCAGAGTACTAGAAAGTGACACATAGTAACAAATCGGGTTACAACAAGTAACAAGGCAAACATGGTGGTACATGTCAAAGTAATGAAGGTAGAAGATAAAGGGTTTCAATACTGGACTACTAAGAGTGTGGCAGTTAGTATAATTCTGGAATATGAGGGGGAGAAATGGTCAAGTTATGGCAGTGTGAGGTCAGTCGCACTCTGCAGTTGTGCGATTGTCTGTCTAGAGGTCAGCCAGGGGGTCCAGGTGTTTAGGAAGGTGTGTCTGGTTAATCTAGCTCAATGTACCAACTCCTCCATTCGGCATATGTCATTAACTTTGGAGACCCATTGTGACAGGGAAGGGGGCGAGGTTGCTTTCCAGTGGGCCAGTATTAGGAGCTTTGCTGAAGTTACGAGACAAGTGGCTAAATCTTCCCATTTGGGGTGGAAATCAGAATGGGGTAGCCACAACAGAACAAGATGGTGGTGGGGGGGGGTGGTCTGGACATCTCAGACTCTCTTAATAATCATAATAATTTCTTCCCAGAAGGGGCGTATCATTGAGCATTGCCACCAAATGTGTAAAATGGTCCCTGGTTTCTTCTGGCATCTCCAGCAGGGGTGTGAAGAATATCGCCTCGCCCAGCCGCCTGCGATCAAACTTCTTTCTTAACCTCCCACTCACACACCGTGAGTAGACCGGGTCATAGGATAAAACGAAATGAGCGATATAAATTTTATATGTTTAATAACCCAAGTGGGTCGGTATGAATTAATAGCATATACATAAATATACAATATTAATATGATCAAGCATAAACATACAAGCAAAGGAGCGATGATACAATACACAAAAATAAACAGGGGAATTAAAAGATAGAGAAAATACCGGCATAGGCTCGTAGTCCGTTTCTCTAGGCCACAGCAGAGTTTTGGGCCTAGGGTGCAAGCTTAAGCAAGTTGCATAAAACAATCCTTCTACATGCTGTCCAGAACTAGGCCCTCAAAGCATTCCTCAGTAGGGCAGGCCCTCTCATCTTCTCCCAGATCAGAGCTCCTTACTGCCTCTTTGCTGAATGACCCCAGAATCCAGGTCTGCCCACAGCATATGGCTAGTGCTCCACCCACCCCCTTGCTCCCAGGCAGCCCCCCTTCTCCCACCTTTGCAGAACCCTCGGAGAGAAGGGTAAAGTTAAGGCTTGCTATCCCCCATCCCATCTGGCCAGGGATAATAAAAGTGCCTGGCTATAGCAAGCCATCTCCAATGAACACACATAAAACCAGTGAAGCGTATCGTCCAGCAATGTGGACTCAACTAAAGCACCGCATTCCAAGTGGGGGAAGGACTGACCTAAGCAAGTAAAACACACTTCCAAGAAAGATATAAAACTGAGGGTCGGTTCATCACAAGGGGCTTACACTATGAAGCCACACCGGTGTTTTATACAAGCAGGTGAGAAGTTTGAAGGAATTTTCCTGTATCTGCACACACCTTGAGAAGCCATGTGCATTAGGTAGAACCCTCTTCCTATCCCTGCTCGGCAGGGTGAGCCCCAGCTCCTCCTCCCAACGTCTGAGATACCCGGGTTAGACTAGACCCTTTTCCTTTGGGTGAGGTTCGTGGTGAGAGATTCTACCCAGGACAGTGGGTGGTCCACCCTATGTTTCGACATGTATGAGTCACACAGTAAAGTCTTGTTGTTGGATAAAGTCCCTCAGTTGCAACCCCGTCTGGTTTAACAACCAGGAGGTAGTCAGGGGCGTGTCCCTGATAAAAAAGAAGTACAGGGTGTGGTGGCGATGCCTATCCCAAAATGTGGGTTGTACAAACCTCTTGGGGTTAACTAAGTAAGGCAGTAGGTCCAGCGGGAGAGTGGATCTTTGGCTCGAAAGGAGAGGGCATTTATGCTGTAGCGCATACCACATCTTGGTGATGCCGTGTAGGAGAGTCCTGTTCAGGGGTGTCGGGATAGGATTACCCAGAGTAATAGTCTGTCATGTAGTGACATCAGGGAGGTTTCCAATTGGATTGTTAAATTATCTGTCTTGGCTTGGGTAAGAAGCGTCCAGCACTCAAGTTGAATAGCTTGATAGTAGCTAAGCAGATCAGAAAGATCCGCACCGCCAAGGGTGGTCGGTTGTAATAGCTAGGAGTATTTGATTCTAGGCCACTTCTACTGCCATAAAAAGTCCGTGGTTGTGTGTCCGAACTTATCAAACAAGGACCTAGGGAGATTCACTGGGAGTGTGCGGAGGAGATACAGCAGTTTAGGGAGGATATATGTTTTTAGTAGGTTTTTTCAGCCTAGCCAGGAGACATATGGAATGCGTAGGTCTGCTAGTTATTTTTGGATGTCTCGAAGTAAGGGATGATAATTAAAGAGGAGAATATTTGCCAAATCCCGGGGAATTCGTACCAAGTATTTGATGTCTTCTTTTGGCCAGTGATAGAGGGAGTGACTTTTTAATTGTGAGACTATGCTTTCCCTCTCAGAAATATTCAGAATTTCAGATTTGTGGAAGTTTACTTTGAAGATCGAGACTGAACTGAAAGCTGAGAATAGTTCGGTGAGATGAGGGATCGAGTTTGCAGGGTTGGTGATAAGAACCATAAGATCATCTGCAAATGCCGCCGTTTTATGGACTAAGTCTCCCACCTTTATCCCCTGTATTGTCTGATCCTGTCTGATCTTTTGTGTAAGCATTTCCATTACCATAATGAAGAGTGTCGGGGAAAGGGGGCAGCCCTGACTCGTCCCATTGCTAATCTGGAAGGGTTTAGATAGAGTGCTATTTACTCTAATTCATGCACTGGGTTTTTGATATAGCGTCAGAATGGCGTCTATGAAAATGGGTGGAACATCAAACCTTTTAAGTGTAGACACTAGGTATTGACAGTCAACCCTATCAAAAGCTTTTTCTGCATCCGTGCTTAGTAATACTAAAGGGATGTTGGTAGTTTTGGCATGTTCAATCAGTCTGACCACCCTCCAAGTGTTGTCTCTACCCTGTCGGTTGCTCATGAATGCCACTTGTTCCTTTCCAATGATGGAAGGCAGAAGGGGAGCAAGACGGCATGCTAGTGCCTTTGCCCACCCTTTATGTTCCGCATTAAGCAAAAAGATAGGCTTATAGCTGCCACAGTGTTTCGGATTCTTGCCTTCTTTAGGGAGAATGGTTATGAAGGACTTTAAGGATTGGGGTGGGAGTTTGTGGCCATTGAGGAGCGAGTTACACAGGGAGGTAAAATGTGGAGCAAGACTGACTTAAAAGTTTTGTGGTATGTAGAGGCCTTTGTCTCCCTGCCGCTGAATGGCTACCAGTCCACCTGCTTGCTCCCTCCCTAGACTGGCAGCATCGTAACCCGGCTGTCCCGGCGACTGCAACCCAGCTCCACTTGCTCTCCCTGTAGCTGAGCCAAAGACACGCACCTGCCTGGGGCCTGCCACCCTCCTTGACTGGCCTGCCTCCTCTCGCAGGATCCCCGCAGCGCAGACTTACAGAACGGAGGTGAGGGATCTGGTCCCCGCTGCCTCCCTGCCACCTGATCAGCCCCAACGGCTCCTCTGACTGCCCCCCAGTACCAGGCATGGGACATCCAACGAATGGGCTCTGTGCGCAGGTGACCTCACGCTGTCACGCGGCCTACCCGCCATTTCTGCTCCTGCCTTATTGCAGTGGACCAGTGGGTCACAGACTGCTGCTTGACCTCTCTCATGAGACACCATAGTGTGGATTGACCCCCTGCTGCCTCCTGAAGTCCACTGGGCTTGGTGGCCCTGCTACAGCCTGCAGGTAGTTGTCCTCTGTCTCTCCACATTGCCCTGCAGTCTTGTTCACTTAAAGGAGATCACTTACTTAGAAGGACTTTCTGGATGGGACTCCTCCTGCTGTATCTACACCACTGCAGATATCAGGTCTCAGGACTATTGCTGCATACAGTGCCTTGCAAAAGTATTCATACCCCTTGAACTTTTTCACATTTTGTCACCTTACGGCCACAAACTTAAATGTATTTTATTGAGATTTTAAGTGATAACCAACACAAAGTATCAGATAATTGTGAATTGGAAGGGAAATAATACATGGTTTTCAAAATTTTAATA
Source organism: Leptodactylus fallax (assembly GCA_947044405.1). NCBI lineage: Eukaryota > Metazoa > Chordata > Amphibia > Anura > Leptodactylidae > Leptodactylus > Leptodactylus fallax. Next base: position 1,238,224 of record CAMRHE010000366.1, read on the forward strand.
AATTAAAAATCTGAAAAGTGTGACGTGCAAAAGTATTCAGCCCCCCTACTTTGTAGAGCCACCTTTCGCTGAAATTACAGCTGCAAGTCTTTTGTGGTCTGTCTAGACCAGCTTTGCACATCTAGAAACTGAGATTTTTGCCCATTCTTCTTTGCAAAATAGCTCAAGCTCAGCCAGATTGGATGGAGCGTCTGTGAACAACAATTTTCATGTCTTGCCACAGATGCTCAATGGGATTTAGGTCTGGACTGTGACTGGGCTATTTTAACACATGAATATTCTGTGAACTAAACCATCCCCTGTAGCTCTGGCTGTAGGTTTAGGGTCATTGTCTTGCTGGAAGGCGAATCTCCTTCCCAGTCTCGGGTCTTTTCCAGGCTCCAACAGGTTTTCTTCCAGGATTGCCCTGTATTTAGCTCCTTCCATCTTCCCATCAACTCTGACCAGCTTCCCTGTTTCTGCTGAAGAAAATCCTCTCCCCACAGCATATTTCACAGTGGGGATGTTGTGTTTAGAGTGATGAGCAGTGTTACTTTTCTGCCACACATAGCGCTTTGCATTTAGGTAAAAAAAATTCAACTTTGGTCTCCTCTGACCAGAGCACCTTCTACTACATATTGCTGTGTCCCCTATATGGCTTGTGGAAAACTACAAACTGCATTTCTTATGTCTTTCTTTCTTTCAACTATGGTTTCCTTCTTGCCGCTCTTCCATAAAGGCCAGATTTGTGGAGTGCGCAGTGACTTCTAGTTGTCCTGTGGACAGATTCTCCATGTACCTGAGCTGTGGATTTCTGCAGCTCCTCCACATTGACCATGGGCCTCTTGGCTGCTTCTCTGACCAGTGCTCTCCTTGCCCCATCTGTCAGTTTAGGTGGACGGCCATGTCTTGGTAGGTTTGCAGTTGTAGAATACTTTTTCCATTTTTGGATGATGGATCAAACAGCGCTCCTTGGGATGCTCAAAGCTTGGGATATGTTTTTATAACCCAACCCTGCTTTAAACTTCTCCACAACGTTATCTCTGATCTATCTATTGAGTTCCTTGGTCTTCATGATGCTGTTTGTTCACTAGTGTTCTCTAACAAACCACTGAGGCCTTCACAGAACAGGTGTATTTATACTGAGACTACATTACACACAGCTGAACTCTATTAACTAATTAAGTGACTTCTGAAGGTAATTGCACTGGATTTTTTTTAGGGGTATCAGAATACAGGGGGCTGAAGACTTTTGCACGTCACACTTTTCAAATTTTTATTTGATTAAAATTTTAAAAACCATGTATCATTTTCTTTCCACTTCACACTTATCTGCTACTTTGTGTTGGTCTATCACTTAAAATCTGAATAAAATACATTTAAGTTTGTGGTTGTACGATGACAAAATGTGAAAAAGTTCAAGGGGTATGAATACTTTTGCAAGCCATTGTATCTGTCCCTCAGCTGCTCCTCCGGGAAGTACTGCTGCTGGTGTTCGTGCTTGGAGAAGGGAGTGCCAAGCCCCTACATATCCACCAGGGGGCTCCTCTCCTTCTCCTTGTCACCACCGTCCCCGGTAACTGCGGAGCTATCTCCATCCTGCCCACTGTGAAGTATACATTTATTCTTTTGCTGGGACACTGACCCATGATGTCTGAGTAACTCTTCGCTGTGCCCAAAGTTGCAGCCTAACTTGCTCTAGCAGAGATGGTGAAGATTGGTAACCCTAAGTGGACTGAGACACCTAACACCCCTAAGCCTTCAAGACCCCAGGGAAGTTTACAGAAATACCTGAAAAGGAAGTCGCCAGCCCTTTCCATTAAAATTCTGGAATCCTCTGCGGGAGGGGGCCTCTCAGATATTACTGAGGTGGACGCTGACATTGGCCGAGAGATGGAGAATTTGCAGCCCACGCTTATCACCAAGTCCTTTTTGCGTAAAACATTGGCCTACGCACTTCAACCGGTGCTCTCTGAACTGACGGCCATGCACACCGAAGTTCAACAGTTTGTATGGTGAGTAGATACGCTTGAAACTACCTGTGCTTACCTTACCTCCTCCTCTGAGGCTATGGCTGCTCAAATATCCCAGCACACCAACCAACTTAACAGAGCCTTCGCCCTTATTGAGGATCAAGAAAATAGAAATAGACATAAGAATTTCCGTTTTAAGGGGATACCAGAATTCGAAACCCCAGAGACCTTGCCTCAGACTACCATGTCTATCTTTACAGCTTTGCTGGGCACAGATAGGGCAGCTCAGATCACTATTGAGAGGATCCACAGGGCTCTCCGGCCTTGTCCTAAGCCGTCTGACCCTCCATGTGACATTATTTGTGGTTTCCTTTCTTACGTTGATACCGCAGCGGTCTTGAGGGCAGCCAGGGACAAGGATAAGGTGCACTTCCAGGACACTGAGATACATATCTACCAGGATATTGCTCCCTCCACTCTGGCAAAGAGATGGATCCTGAAGCCAGTACTAGAGGCGCTGAGAGCCTGGAACATCTCCTACTCCTGGTTGTTTCCCTTTGGTCTGGCGGTTTTGCATGATGGTCATCGTCTGGTCATCTCTACGCCTAGAGAAGTTGTGGCAGATGCTTGACATGCAGGCTATTGCTGTCCCCTCGTGGCTCCTCTCAGTGACGTCTGCGACTTCTTTCCTGCCACAAGCCCTGGAGGTGGCTACCACCGGTTCGGAATCCAAGCTGCCCAAGCCACCGAGATCGAAGAAATTGCAACTGCGAACTTTCTTCTTCCTACTCCTCTGTGGCGGAATCTTCGCTGTCATCTCCATGAGATGGCGGGTTTATGGACTCTGCTGTGGTCATCAGAATGGACTCTCGGACTGTCAGGTTCTATCTTCTACATTGCTACTTTTGGCTCTGTTCACCGGCAGCTGACTTTTTCCTTTTATTAGCTTCTCAACGCTTTTTCGTTACCTATGTTCAGCTGCCGTGTCCACGGATGCTCTCCTGCCGGTGTGGGGGTCCTCCTGCCTCTCCTCTCTTGTGTTGGGGTGGAGGTACCTCTCCCCCATACTCGGCTCAAAATGTTTGTTTGTTTGGCTCCAGGAGGCTGCCACTGGGTACTATTCATGTTTGGTTCACTTATTACAGTTACCTCTACTGTGCGGTCCTGTCACTTCTCCCATCTCCTATTAGCCCTACTTTTAGGTTTTCTTTTTTGAGTGTTGGGTTGAGTGACCGGACCGTGCAGTATTTTCCCCCTTTTCGCTTTGTGTAACACAATCGTTCTCCTAGGACTACACGCCCGTTCATTTACTGACAAAGCTGCTTGCTGATTGGTATAGAGCGATCTTACCTCTCCGCCCTTCCCCCTCGCCTATCCTACATGTACCACCACTGTATTGTTAGCATCTCGCACGCGCCCCCCTCACGTCGCCTCCCTTGTTCACTATGTCTCAAATCAATGTGACTACCTATAACATTAAGGGTTTTAACTCACCTGACAAACACCATCACATCCTATTGCTTTTGAAAAAAACTCAAAACAGACATATTGTTCTTGCAAGACACTCATTTTAAGACTGCCCGAGTCCCTAAATTGCAAACACACTATTTCTCCCAATGGTTACATAGTTGTAGTACGAACTCCGATAGCTCTCCACCACGCTCTCCCATTTAAACTTAAAGCAGAATTCCGGGACACAGAGGGTCGTGTGTTGTTCCTTCAGGGTGAACTATCCTCATCTACCTTTATCTTAGTCAATCTCTATGCCCCCAATAAGGGTCAGGTCTCTTGGTTGCTACAACGCCTAGATGATGTACAGCTTTTTGCAGAGGGCCCTATTCTCCTGGGCGGGGACTTTAACCCCCTTTTGTACTCCTCTTCACAGAAATCTGCCCTATCACAATCTGCTCAATTCGGTTCAGCGGCCTCTTATGACATCCGCTCTAGTGTGTGTATTCAGAGAAGGATTTTACATTGTGAGTCCCATTGGAACGTGTCATCTCTGTACAACGCTGCAGAATATGTTGGTGCTATATAATCGATAGGTTGTTAGTCGATACCTGAATCCACCATTATATACAAGTAACAGATGGTGAAGCTTTTTTTTTAGTTGCAATATTTTTATTATATTTTGTGATAATGCTGGTAGACAGTAACTGGATAAAGGAAGAAATACCAAAATAAGTCATCGGCTCATGTTACATCACTGAATAAACCGGAAACAGCAGGCTGAAAGCTGGAAGTGGCGGCGAGGAGGCGGAATCTGGAATGGGATGTATCAGGGGTTAATATGTGCAGATGAAGGGCAGTCGATAGCAGCAGTTCAGAGAATACCACTGGCCGTCTGAAAGGTAAAAGAGAGAATCTGGTCACCATACACATTACTATCTCCATCATCCAAAGAACATCTACAACATTCTACAGCTAAAACCTCCAGAATACACTGAGGGACACTTAAAGGGATTGTCCAGGAGTAGAAAACAGTGCCTGCCTCTTCTTAGAAGCAGCACCACTCATGTGTATAGGTGGTTACTGGTACTGCAGCTCAGCCTCATGGAACTGATCTGTCACTTCATAAGTCTGAGATAAGTGAGGTCCGGACAGTCACTGGTGAGGAAGGGAAGGAAAACTCTGGACACCTGCATGACCCTGCCCTTAGGTAAGGCTTCAGGTGAGTATTAGATCATCTCCATGAATGTACGCTATTTGTGGAGTAAGTGTATACAGTCATGGCCAAAAGTTTTGAGAATGATACAAATATTAATTTTTACAAAGTCTACTGCTTCAGTTTTTCTAATGGCAATTTGCATATACTCCAGAATGTTATAAAGAGTGATCAGCTTAACAGCAATTACTTGCAAAGTCAATATTTGCCTAGAAAATGAACTTTATCCCCCAAAACACATTTCAACATCATTGCAGCCCTGCCTTAAAAGGACCACCTAACATCGTTTCAGTGATTGCTCCATTAACACAGGTGTGGGTGTTGATGAGGACAGGGCTGGAGATCAATCTGTCATGATTAAGTAAGAATGACACCACTGGACACTTTAAAAGGAGGCTGGTGCTTGCCATCATTGTTTCTCCTCTGTTAACCATGGTTATCTCTAAAGAAACACGTGCAGTCATCATTGCACTGCACAAAAATGGCCTAACTGGGAAGAGTATTGCAGCTAGAAAGATTGCACCTCAGTCAACAATCTATCGCATCATCAAGAACTTCAAGGAGAGAGGTTCCATTGGTGCCAAAAAGGCTCCAGGGCGCCCAAGAAAGACCAGCAAGCGGCAGGACCGTCTCTTAAAAGTGTTTCAGCTGCGGGATCGGGCTACCAGCAGTGCAGAGCTTGCTGAGGAATGGCAGCAGGCAGGTGTGAGTGCATCTGCACGCACTGTGAGGCGGAGACTCTTGGAGCAAGGCCTGGTCTCAAGGAGGGCAGCAAAGAAGCCACTTCTCTCCAGAAAAAACATCAGGGACAGACTGATATTCTGCAAAAGGTACAGGGAGTGGACTGCTGAGGACTGGGGTAAAGTCATTTTCTCTGATGAATCCCCTTTTCCATTGTTTGGAACATCTGGAAAACAGCTTATTCGGAGAAGAAGAGGTGAGCGCTACCACCAGTCTTGTCTCATGCCAACTGTAAAGCATCCTGAAACCATTCAAGTGTGGGGTTGCTTCTCAGCCAAGGGAATCGGCTCTCTCACAGTCTTGCCTAAAAACACAGCCATGAATAAAGAATGGTACCAGAATGTCCTCCAAGAGCAGCTTCTCCCAACCGTCCAAGTGCAGTTTGGCGCTCAACAATGCCTTTTCCAGCATGATGGAGCACCTTGCCATAAAGCAAAGGTGATAACTAAATGGCTCAGGGAACAAAACATAGAGATTTTGGGTCCATGGCCTGGAAACTCCCCAGATCTTAATCCCATTGAGAACTTGTGGTCAATCATCAAGAGACGGGTGGACAAACAAAAACCAACAAATTCAGACAAAATGAAAGCATTGATTCTGCAAGAATGGACTGCTATCAGTCAGGATTTGGTCCAGAAGTTGATTGAGAGCATGCCAGGGAGAATTGCAGAGGTCCTGAAGAAGAAGGGTCAACACTGCAAATATTGACTTGCTGCATTAACTCATTCTAACTGTCAATATAAGCTTCTGTTACTCATAATATGAATGCAATTCTATTTCTGTATGTGATAAAAACATCTGACAAACACACATAAAAACCAGAGGGCAGCAGATCATGTGAAAATATAATATTTGTGTCATTCTCAAAACTTTTGGCCATGACTGTACAGTGCGGAAAAAAAGTATTTAGTCAGCCACCAACTGTGCAAATTCTCCCACTTAAAAAGATGAGGCCGGCCTGTAATTGACATCATAGTAGACCTCACCTATGAGAGACAAACAAGACCACTGATAATCTCCCTCGATCAGGGGCTCCACGCAAGATCTCACCCCGTGGGGTCAAAATGATCACAAGAACGGTGAGCAAAAATCCCAGAACCACACGGGGGGACCTAGTGAATAACTTGCAGAAAGCTGGGACTAACGTAACAAAGGCTACCGTCAGTAACACACTACACCGCCAGGGACTCAGATCCTGCAGTGCCAGACGTGTCCCCCTGCTTAAGCCAGTACATATCCGGGCCCGTCTGAAGTTTGCTCACAGTCACAGCAGAGCACAGAGAGCTGCACTATCTCCACAGTGCAACATGAACAGTCACAGCTCAGCAGCGCTACCGTAGGGCCAGAACTTTAAGTGGTGGTCCCTTTTAACTTTTAAATCAACCGGGGGCATTGAAAAAAAAAAAATGCATACTCACCTGTCCCCAATGCTCCAGTGTCCTCACGGCGCATCCTGGTGGTGGATTCTCACAGGTCTCTTCCAGATGTTCCGCTGAAGCTGCTGATTGGCCGCAGTGGTCACATGACCACTGCGGCCAATCAGCGAATGGCATGTGATATCACTACCTGTGACATCATGGGTCCTCTTCCTGAGTGACCCCTGAGACCCAGGAGAAGCTGCCACCGGGACGCATCAGGAGGACACCGGAGCATCGGGAACAGGTGAGTATGCTTTTTTCAATGCCCCCAGCTGATTTAAAAGTTAAAAGGGTTGTCCAGTTCTTCCTGGGAAACCCTTTTAAGGGCAATTATTCCAGTTTCAGCAGCAATTTGCTAAAATGAGAATAATTCTTAAATATTTTTTTTTTTTTTGTTCGCCGTGATTCTTATCTTAGGAAATACAAAAAATATTAATTCTACCTAAAAACCTAAAAAATTAGGACCCAGCACTCATCTTACATATATAACCTTTTGTTTTTTGTCTTTTTACTTACTTGACAAATTGAGAGCGGTGCACCAGGTCCCACACCTATAGGGGTGTCCATAGGCCCAGTTAGTATAGTTTAATCTAGTCCCATCCATATTAACATACTGACAACTCTGCATAAGAGAGAAAAGATTGTGAGTGTGATATATAATATATAATAACCTATAAATGATATAGGACATCTATAAACATCTCGTACAGTAGGGTCAGCGCTATCAGTGTGATATATATAATATATAATAACCTATAAATGATATAGGACATCTATAAACATCCCATACAGTAGGGTCAGCGCTGTCAGTGTGATATATATAATATATAATATCCCGTACAGTAGGTTCAGCGCTGTCAGTGTGATATATATAATATATAATAACCTATAAATGATATAGGACATCTATAAACATCCCGTACAGTAGGGTCAGGGCTGTCAGTGTGATATATATAATATATAATAACCTATAAATGATATAAGACATCTATAAACATCCCATACAGTAGGGTCAGCGCTGTCAGTGTGATATATATAATATATAATATCCCGTACAGTAGGTTCAGCGCTGTCAGTGTGATATATATAATATATAATAACCTATAAATGATATAGGACATCTATAAACATCCCGTACAGTAGGGTCAGCACTATCAGTGTGATATATATAATCTATAATAACCTATAAATGATATAGGACATCTATAAACATCCCATACAGTAGGGTCAACGCTGTCAGTGTGATTATATATAATAACCTATAAATGATATAGGACATCTATAAACATCCCGTACAGTAGGGTCAGCGCTGTCAGTGTGATATATATAATATATAATAACCTATAAATGATATAGGACATCTATAAACATCCCGTACAGTAGGGTCAGCACTATCAGTGTGATATATATAATCTATAATAACCTATAAATGATATAGGACATCTATAAACATCCCATACAGTAGGGTCAGCGCTGTCAGTGTGATTATATATAATAACCTATAAATGATATAGGACATCTATAAACATCCCGTACAGTAGGGTCAGCGCTGTCAGTGTGATATATATAATATATAATAACCTATAAATGATATAGGACATCTATAAACATCCCGTACAGTAGGGTCAGCGCTGTCAGTGTGATATATATAATAACCTATAAATGATATAGGTCATCTATAAACATCCCGTACAGTAGGGTCAGGGCTGTCAGTGTGATATATATAATATATAGTAACCTATAAATGATATAGGACATCTATAAACATCCCGTACAGTAGGGTCAGCGCTGTCAGTGTGATTATATATAATATATAATATCCCGTACAGTAGGGTCAGAGCTGTCAGTGTGATATAATATATAATAACCTATAAATGATATAGGACATCTATAAACATCCCGTACAGTAGGGTCAGGGCTGTCAGTGTGATATATATAATATATAGTAACCTATAAATGATATAGGACATCTATAAACATCCCGTACAGTAGGGTCAGCGCTGTCAGTGTGATTATATATAATATATAATAACCTATAAATGATATAGGACATCTATAAACATCCCGTACAGTAGGGTCAGTGCTGTCAGTGTGATTATATATAATATATAATAACCTATAAATGATATAGGACATCTATAAACATCCCGTACAGTAGGGTCAGGGCTGTCAGTGTGATATATATAATATATAGTAACCTATAAATGATATAGGACATCTATAAACATCCCGTACAGTAGGGTCAGGGCTGTCAGTGTGATATATATAATATATAGTAATCTATAAATGATATAGGACATCTATAAACATCCCGTACAGTAGGGTCAGGGCTGTCAGTGTGATATATATAATATATAGTAACCTATAAATGATATAGGATATCTATAAACATCCCGTACAGTAGGGTCAGGGCTGAGCTTTTTTATTTCTTCCCTTTACAATGACATAATGTAAAGTTTAGAGTATTATTATTCTACTAGAATATAAGCTCATGTACACATTGTATGTTTATGCGCTGCTTTACTCTGATGATGTAGGAGGAAGGGTCAGGCATGTTGAATTGCAATACACAACATGCATATGTGTATATAGGGGAGTCAAGGGCCAAGGTGTTGGGGCAGTTTAAGGCAGGCCATATACATTTGACAGCTACTTCCCCCGATTCCCCATACACATGCATGCTTTTCCTGGTTAGACATGTATATATTCTCAATAGGAATACATATCTGAGAACTAAAGGATCCTGAAGATTGAAAGGCCCAATCCTTCTATCCCTCAGTGTCTGCCATAGTGGATGTTTGGGAACACATTCTGGGTCGTGGCTGTGTGATACAGGAGGGGCACAGGGCTCGCTGCAGAAGCTGGAAAATACTCGGCTCTATCAGGTTAACCCCTAGATGACATGGTCAATAGCAGTCAATGCAGCTGATTGGTTAGAGGGTTAGAGTGCCCCCCTTTACCCTCTTGGATCACCCATGGTGAAGTTCTGTGAGGTTGCCTTGGCAACCAGGAGGCCATTGATTGGTCGTATAGAGACTATGTACCAATATAGAAAAGTAAAGGGGACCAAGTGATCCCAGGTTCAAGTCCCCTGTGGGACTGTAAAAAAAAAATAAAAAGGGGAAAAACTCATTTCAGACATAAATAATGTAAAAAAAAAAAAAAAAGAAACCTATTAGGTCTAGCCATGTGTGTCCATCATATCCAAAGATCACATCCTGCAATGGCGCACACATGCTACGGCTGCTCAACTACCACATGTTGTGTCTGAGAGCGCTCTTGTAACTGCACTACATCTTGTAGGATAATGCTCTATCACTACACAGAGTAACTCCTCCTCCCCTCCCCTCTCCATAGACTGGACATGGATCACATGGTGCACTGTCTATGGTCATAGATTATTAGAAGACTCCTATATAATACATTTCTAGGCGTAAGGTTTAGTTTCAGAAATCATTATGTGGCGCCAACCCCCAGGACCTGCCTGCCAACCCTCCCAGATACTTACATTGTGAGCTTTAAAGACACCGATCCACACCCATCCACTCCAGTTGCCGACTGTCCTTTGTACCAAACATCTGACATGATTATTCACACAATAGTTGTGTATGGAGCTCAGATTTCCTCGATGGCATCGACAGACGTGCTAAGTCAACAATAAGAAGTCATTATTATTATGTCAATGGGCATCAAGTCATATAAACGTGGTCCTCTAAGTGCATAAAAATGCACATTATTTTCCACAAAACAGGTTTTTCGAGACTTATATAATAGTGACCAACCGTTAGGATAGGTCACCAATATGTGATCAGTGGGGTCTGTCACCTGGGACCCCCAAAGGTCAGCTGGGTGCAGAATTTGCATGAACATTGCAGCCTCTTCACTGAATACCACGTATGGCACCATACATATTGTAGGGGCTATGCTTTGTATTGCAGCTCAGCCGCATTCACTTGAATAGGACTGAGCCGTTGTGATTCCGGGACTCGCAGTATCACAAATCACTAATTAGGTTCAGACCAGGAAATCCAGCTGATGTAGGGACTGAATTTTCCAGTCCAGATTGACCCATGTGCATGGGGCCTATGGGAGAAAAGACACATGGGCATGTTATACTCATAGTACATTGCTGCCATCTAGTGACAGAGTAGGATAAAGTGAGATGTGCTGAATCATTGCTGTCAGGGGTTAATGGGATTTACGCAAAATAAGCCACAAATGTCTGATAGATGCTGGGACCTACCTCTGGGACCTTCACCTATCTCTAAAATGAGCCCCCCACTGCTACGTGCCCTGCTACTTACCTGACTGCACCCTCATTGTGAAACTATGGTGTTTCCATAGACATGAATGTGAGTTACAGGAACTGCAGGACTCAGGTAAGTAGCGGGGCACAGAGGCTGGGGGGCTGATTTTAGAGGTAGGTTCAGGTCTAGAGCTGGGACCCGCACCTACCTTACAGTTATGTCTGCTACAGGGTTATAGATGGCGCCGTGTCAGGTACTACAGCCAGGCAGCTTCCTGCTCAGACCTCCACTATTCTCCGGTCTGTCTTATCCAACTATCTCTTAAAAGATTTGTTAAGGAAAATAGCTAGAGATGAGTGAACCGGTTCAGATCGAACCAGATTCAACCCAAATTTTCCAAAAGTTTCAGATTCAACCCAAACCCAAAACTTTGGGGGTTCGTCACCTGCGAGCCAGAAGTGAAATTATTATACTCTGGGGTCTCAGAGGTCACATGTCGACATTGCGACTCTCAGCCAGCCCAATTTGATCACACAGGCCTTGGTGGTGAGTCTGGGTCACAGGAGGCCAGAAGAGGATCCAGAGAGGACACCTCGAGGAAGCTCAGAAGAGGCGAGGGAAGGTAACTACAACTGTTTGGTATTTTTACATCTCCCCTGGGCCTCCACCTATTGTATTCTGGGCATCTGAAGAGACCCCATGGTAAAATCATTTTACTTCTTGTTCTACCTCAAACAAATTTTTGGGCCAAATAGTGTGAACCTGAAACAAAAACAAATCTTAAGAATCACATTGTCTTCCTGCACTAGGTTTTAAGAGCCTCTAGAGCTATATCTGTAAAATAATGGGCACAAACCGAAGCATGGGCAAAAGTTGAGGCACAATTGAAGATTCGAATGTGACAGGTTCCTTTGCCAGGACACAGGTCGCCGTGTTGAGCTCCGCACTTCAGATCCAGTGAGACATTATGGCAGGTCTCCATCTTGTCGTGACTTGGAGGGGTATTATCCAGGACCTTGGGCATCTTACAATTGTCCATTATTTTCATTTCTGGAATAGTTTGTTGGTCTACGCCATCTTGGGTACAATCTCCTAAAAAAGATGCAGAATGATATCTAGGTGTGCAGGTTACAGAGACATATTAAAGTACAATGAACTTACCCGAAGGCTGCCGCCTCTTCTCACAGCCGATCGGTGGGGGCGCCGGGTGTCAGACCACATTGTTTTCATATTGACTTATCCTAAAGATTGGTCATTGATATTAAAGATAGGTCATCAATATCAGATCAAGCAGGGTCCGATAGCTGACACCCCCACCAATCATCTGCTTGAAGAAGTGGCACTTCCACTTCACAGGCCAGTGACATCATGTTCAATGGTCATGTGTGCAGGTCAGTCCTATTCAAGTGAGTGGGGTTGAGCTGTAATACCAAGCACATCCACTATATAATGTATGGTGCTGTGCTTGGTGAGCAATGAAAAGGCCATAGTGCTCACCCAAATAATGTGACCTCTTCAAACTGCCGATGTTGGTTCCCTGACAATCTGATATGGATGGCTTAGTCTGAGGATATCAATCCCATAATCCTAGAAAACCACGTTATTACCAGGTTTGTAACCACAGGGTGTATAGAGGTTGTGGTCACACCCAACTCCTGGAGCCCGAGGGGTCCCAAATGGTCCATTAATCTCATATTAGAAAAACCAACACAAGAATGACCTGAGATAGTTGGTTGGGCCTGTTAGAAATGTTGACTTATGGTCAAGAAGCTTCAAGTTCTTCCTGTAGTCAATACAACAATGTATCAGCTATTCCTGCTGCCCTAACAATGTGCCCCATAAAATACTGACAGACTCCCCGATAACAATCAACTAGGTTTTACTTTAAGAATTTATGGCATTTCAGAGAAAACCTGGACCGGTGTATGTCAGTCTTAATTTCCATGAGAGGCACATGTCTCACCTTGAGCTAGGCGTAACGTTCGGGAGCCCCTGTGCCTCTGCTAAAATCTACGCCAGCCCCTTACTGCCAGAGACTCCAGCCTTTATTTACACAACAAAAGTGGCATAAATGATAGTGAATTTTCTGCAGTGGATAGCCACACCCACATCACGCCCACTTTCAGAATGATAGCGAGGGTGGCGTAAAAAATACCTTTTGAGAACATTTTAGTTGTGATGTTAAAAAGTGGCAAACCACCAATGTGAGATTCTCCCTGACTTATTGCTAAAGTGACTTCCTAAAAGTTAACTATTGATGACCTATCCTTAGTCTGCACTGAATACCAAGCACAGCGCCGTGCATTGTGTAGTGGCTGTACTTGGTATTGCAGCTCAACATCATTCACTTGATTGGAACTTAGCTGCTGCTGTAGCTTGTGACTGATGAAAGTGACATCATCAACACAGAGAAACTCTTCAAACTCTTCTGTTCAGCAGGGGTCCTGGGTGTCAGACCCCCACCAATCTGATATTGAGGACAGGCCATCAATATTTTAGTCTCGGAAAACACCACCGAAGCAGTGATACTTGAGAAGACAGGTAATTTTATTTAATATTAAACCCTCTCTGTCCTTATATAAAAAATATTCTGAAAAATTCCTTCAACATTTTAATTAAGACTGAATTTTTAAATCACCAAACCCAGCATATCAGATAGGTTAGTGTCACCAGAACCCAACATATCTACAGTATCTATCAGCAGTGCTGGGGTGATAGGCTGGTTCTGGTGACACTAACTTATCTATCTACTGGCTGTGGTAATAGGTTATTGTCACCAGAACCAGCATATCATCCCAACCCTGCAGATAGATAGGTTAGTGTCACCAGAACCAGCATATCACCCCAGTCCTGCAGATAGATAGGTTAGTGTCACCAGAACCAGCATATCACCCCAGCCCTGCAGATAGATAGGTTAGTGTCACCAGAACCAGCATATCACCCCAGCCCTGCAGATAGATAGGTTAGTGTCACCAGAACCAGCATATCACCCCAGCCCTGCAGATAGATAGGTTAGTGTCACCAGACCCCATGATATCATCTCAGACCTTCAGATAGATAGGTTAGTGTCACCAGAACCAGCATAAATATCGCTGTTTTTATCAATAAGCAAATTAGCTCTTTGGAGAAAAAAGAGCATTGTCGCTTACCTCTTTGGTGCAATGGTAACTCCTGTGTTACTCCAAATAGCTCATTTGCATATTTACAAAAACAGTGATAACTTGGCAGCAGAGGATTCTGATGACAAACTCACTATAAAATCTAAGATGGCTTCTGATAAGAGCCTACAGGTCAGGAAAGGGCAGTTACAGTCATCCCAGACATTGATGTGTCCTACTGAGCTACTCGTCTGATAACATAAGAAGGTTTTCTCACCACACTCCTTAGCATAGATGGACCCCACCAGAAGCAGCAACAGAAGATGAAACATGTCTGTGAAGAAAAGAAAATGTCCCTCAAATCAAAGTATCCTGATAAATATCTGAGACCACCTTATACACTTAGTGGACTTACCTTTGATAATATTCGAACGCTCTGTAGCTTCAAGACTTTGTGGTCTCCTTTGAGATGTTCTAAGGTATAGAGACCCGTTATCTCCCATTTATAGGCACGTTTTAGGAAGTTGTGGTCTTGAGTATTACAGTATGACAGGTGTACAAAGGAACATAAAATTTACCCAAGGTATAGATAGTATAATCTCTAGCTACACACATGTCCATTACCTAAGTGGAGGAACCTCAATAACGGTCTTCAGAAACGTGTGTTCGGCTGAAAATAACTTGTAGACCTACAGTAGAGTAGAAAGAATCAGATGCTATATCGGGCCAGTGAAAGGATTATGGGCTCTCTGGGGACTATGGTTATAAAATTTGTTTATAAATTGCTAAATTCACCACTCTCACATGACCACTAACCATCAATGTTGAGGATGCCACTGACCACTTGGGGAGACATCTTGATATGAATGTACCTGAAATACAATCTCCAGCCAAATACTCACACAATGGGCAGTAATGTGTAGTTGTACTGTGTTGGCCTTGCTATGTAGTGCTTTGATATGTAATATTAATATAGACTATATCTACTATTTAGTAATGTTCTGTAATCTGACACAGCTATTTGTGTAATTTCATGCTTCATGGCAGAGCCAAAACACAGCCCCGCTTTATACGAGTATCTCCCACTCTGGAGGACCTGGTGAAATTGTTTGTATCACATGACATATCTTTGTGTCTATGTCACCTTCCCTGGTTGTGTTATGGTTAAAAAAATTGGAAAGGCCATAGAATGACCAGCTTGAACCAATTCCCACATCCTACAGGTCATTGATGATGTACGCTAAGGAATTGTGCACATGCTACCACCTTGGTGTGTTCAGGACCTCAGATCCTGGCTGTATAACCCCTTAAAGGGGTTGACCAGGAATAGGATGCTTGCTTTCCTGGCTATTCCCTCTCTTGCACAGTGTACAGTACCACTTCTCTTTTTCTGTATCTAAGGACAGTGCACAGTACCACTTCTCTTATTCTGTATATATAGACAGTGCACAGTACCACTTCTCTTATTCTGTATCTAAGGACAGTGCACAGTACCACTTCTCTTATTCTGTATATATAGACAGTGCACAGTACCACTTCTCTTATTCTGTATATATAGACAGTGCACAGTACCACTTCTCCTATTCTGTATCTAAGGACAGTGCACAGTACCACTTCTCTTATTCTGTATATATACACACTGCACAGTACCACTTCTCTTATCCTGTATATATAGACAGTGCACAGTACCACTTCTCTTATTCTGTATATATGGACAGTGGACAGTGCACAGTACCACTTCTCTTATCCTGTATATATACACACTGCACAGTACCACTTCTCTTATCCTGTATATATAGACAGTGCACAGTACCACTTCTCTTATAATGTATATATAGACAGTGCACAGTACCACTTCTCTTATTCTGTATCTAAGGACAGTGCACAGTACCACTTCTCTTATTCTGTATATATAGATAGTGCACAGTACCACTTCTCTTATTCTGTATCTAAGGACAGTGCACAGTACCACTTCTCTTATTCTGTATCTAAGGACAGTGCACAGTACCACTTCTCTTATTCTGTATCTAAGGACAGTGCACAGTACCACTTCTCCTATTCTGTATATATGGACAGTGCACAGTACCACTTCTCTTATCCTGTATATATACACACTGCACAGTACCACTTCTCTTATCCTGTATATATAGACAGTGCACAGTACCACTTCTCTTATTCTGTATATATAGACAGTGCACAGTACCACTTCTCTTATTCTGTATCTAAGGATAGTGCACAGTACCACTTCTCTTATCCTGTATATATGGACAGTGCACAGTACCACTTCTCTTGTCCTGTATACTGGTGTAATTCTCAGTATCTGCTCTTATCCTGTATATATGGACAGTGCACAGTACCACTTCCCTTTTCTGTGTGTGTATATATATATATATATATATATATATATATATATATATATATATATAGACAGTGCACAGTACCACTTCTCTTATCCTGTATATATAGACAGTGCACAGTACCACTTCTCTTATTCTGTATATATAGACAGTGCACAGTACCACTTCTCTTATCCTGTATATATGGACAGTGCACAGTACCACTTCTCTTATCCTGTATATATAGACAGTGCACAGTACCGCTTCTCTTATTCTGTATATATAGACAGTGCACAGTACCACTTCTCTTATCCTGTATATATGGACAGTGCACAGTACCACTTCTCTTATCCTGTATATATAGACAGTGCACAGTACCACTTCTCTTATTCTGTATATATAGACAGTGCACAGTACCACTTCTCTTATCCTGTATATATGGACAGTGCACAGTACCACTTCTCTTATCCTGTATATATACACACTGCACAATACCACTTCTCTTATCCTGTATATATAGACAGTGCACAGTACCACTTCTCTTATCCTGTATATATGGACAGTGGACAGTGCACAGTACCACTTCTCTTATCCTGTATATATAGACAGTACACAGTACCACTTCTCTTATCCTGTATATATAGACAGTACACAGTACCACTTCTCTTATTCTGTATCTAAGGACAGTGCACAGTACCACTTCTCTAATTCTGTATCTAAGGACAGTGCACAGTACCACTTCTCTTATTCTGTATCTAAGGACAGTGCACAGTACCACTTCTCTTATTCTGTATCTAAGGACAGTGCACAGTACCACTTCTCTTATTCTGTATCTAAGGACAGTGCACAGTACCACTTCTCTTATTCTGTATCTAAGGACAGTGCACAGTACCACTTCTCTTATTCTGTATCTAAGGGCAGTGCACAGTACCACTTCTCTTATCCTGTATATATACACACTGCACAGTACCACTTCTCTTATCTTGTATATATAGACAGTGCACAGTACCACTTCTCTTATCCTGTATATGTGGACAGTGCACAGTACCACTTCTCTTATCCTGTATATATAGACAGTGCACAGTACCACTTCTCTTATCCTGTATATATATAGACAGTGCACAGTACCACTTCTCTTATTCTGTATGTAAGGACAGTGCACAGTACCACTTCTCTTATCCTGTATATATAGACAGTGCACAGTACCACTTCTCTTATCCTGTATCTAAGGACAGTGCACGGTACCACTTCTCTTATTCTGTATCTAAGGACAGTGCACAGTACCACTTCTCTTATTCTGTATCTAAGGACAGTGTACAGTACCACTTCTCCTATTCTGTATATATGGACAGTGCACAGTACCACTTCTCTTATCCTGTATATATGGACAGTGCACAGTACCACTTCTCTTGTCCTGTATACTGGGTGTAATTCTCAGTATCTGCTCTTATCCTGTATATATGGACAGTGCACAGTACCACTTCTCTAGTCCTGTATATATGGACAGTGCACAGTACCACTTCCCTTTTCTGTGTGTGTATATATATATATATATATATATATATATATATATATGTATGTATATAGACAGTGCACAGTACCACTTCTCTTATCCTGTATATATGGACAGTGGACAGTGCACAGTACCACTTCTCTTATCCTGTATATATAGACAGTGCACAGTACCACTTCTCTTATCCTGTATATGTGGACAGTGCACAGTACCACTTCTCTTATCCTGTATATATAGACAGTGCACAGTACCACTTCTCTTATCCTGTATATGTGGACAGTGCACAGTACCACTTCTCTTATCCTGTATATATACACACTGCACAATACCACTTCTCTTATCCTGTATATATAGACAGTGCACAGTACCACTTCTCTTATCCTGTATATAGGGACAGTGGACAGTGCACAGTACCACTTCTCTTATCCTGTATATATAGACAGTACACAGTACCACTTCTCTTATCCTGTATATATAGACAGTACACAGTACCACTTCTCTTATTCTGTATCTAAGGACAGTGCACAGTACCACTTCTCTAATTCTGTATCTAAGGACAGTGCACAGTACCACTTCTCTTATTCTGTATCTAAGGACAGTGCACAGTACCACTTCTCTTATTCTGTATCTAAGGACAGTGCACAGTACCACTTCTCTTATTCTGTATCTAAGGACAGTGCACAGTACCACTTCTCTTATTCTGTATCTAAGGACAGTGCACAGTACCACTTCTCTTATTCTGTATCTAAGGGCAGTGCACAGTACCACTTCTCTTATCCTGTATATATACACACTGCACAGTACCACTTCTCTTATCTTGTATATATAGACAGTGCACAGTACCACTTCTCTTATCCTGTATATGTGGACAGTGCACAGTACCACTTCTCTTATCCTGTATATATAGACAGTGCACAGTACCACTTCTCTTATCCTGTATATATATAGACAGTGCACAGTACCACTTCTCTTATTCTGTATGTAAGGACAGTGCACAGTACCACTTCTCTTATCCTGTATATATAGACAGTGCACAGTACCACTTCTCTTATCCTGTATCTAAGGACAGTGCACGGTACCACTTCTCTTATTCTGTATCTAAGGACAGTGCACAGTACCACTTCTCTTATTCTGTATCTAAGGACAGTGTACAGTACCACTTCTCCTATTCTGTATATATGGACAGTGCACAGTACCACTTCTCTTATCCTGTATATATGGACAGTGCACAGTACCACTTCTCTTGTCCTGTATACTGGGTGTAATTCTCAGTATCTGCTCTTATCCTGTATATATGGACAGTGCACAGTACCACTTCTCTAGTCCTGTATATATGGACAGTGCACAGTACCACTTCCCTTTTCTGTGTGTGTTATATATATATATATATATATATATATATATATGTATGTATATAGACAGTGCACAGTACCACTTCTCTTATCCTGTATATATGGACAGTGGACAGTGCACAGTACCACTTCTCTTATCCTGTATATATAGACAGTGCACAGTACCACTTCTCTTATCCTGTATATGTGGACAGTGCACAGTACCACTTCTCTTATCCTGTATATATAGACAGTGCACAGTACCACTTCTCTTATCCTGTATATGTGGACAGTGCACAGTACCACTTCTCTTATCCTGTATATATGGACAGTGCACAGTACCACTTCTCTTGTCCTGTATATATGGACAGTGGACAGTGCACAGTACCACTTCTTTTATCCTGTATATATACACACTGCACAGTACCACTTCTCTTATCCTGTATATATAGACAGTGCACAGTACCACTTCTCTTATTCTGTATATATGGACAGTGGACAGTGCACAGTACCACTTCTCTTATCCTGTATATATACACACTGCACAGTACCACTTCTCTTATCCTGTATATATAGACAGTGCACAGTACCACTTCTCTTATTCTGTATATATAGACAGTGCACAGTACCACTTCTCTTATTCTGTATCTAAGGACAGTGCACAGTACCACTTCTCTTATTCTGTATCTAAGGACAGTGCACAGTACCACTTCTCTTATTCTGTATCTAAGGACAGTGCACAGTACCACTTCTCCTATTCTGTATATATGGACAGTGCACAGTACCACTTCTCTTATCCTGTATATATAGACAGTGCACAGTACCACTTCTCTTATCCTGTATATATGGACAGTGCACAGTACCACTTCTCTTGTCCTGTATACTGGGTGTAATTCTCAGTATCTGCTCTTATCCTGTATATATGGACAGTGCACAGTACCACTTCTCTAGTCCTGTATATATGGACAGTGCACAGTACCACTTCCCTTTTCTGTGTGTGTGTGTATATATATATATATATATATATATATATATATATATATATAGACAGTGCACAGTACCACTTCTCTTATCCTGTATATATAGACAGTGCACAGTACCACTTCTCTTATCCTGTATATATGGACAGGGCACAGTACCACTTCTCTTATCCTGTATATATACACACGGCACAGTACCACTTCTCTTATCCTGTATATATATAGACAGTGCACAGTACCACTTCTCTTATCCTGTATATATGGACAGTGCACAGTACCACTTCTCTTATCCTGTATATATAGACAGTGCACAGTACCACTTCTCTTATCCTGTATATATGGACAGTGCACAGTACCACTTCTCTTATTCTGTATATATAGACAGTGCACAGTACCACTTCTCTTATCCTGTATATATAGACAGTGCACAGTACCACTTCTCCTATTCTGTATATATGGACAGTGCACAGTACCACTTCTCTTATCCTGTATATATGGACAGTGCACAGTACCACTTCTCTTGTCCTGTATACTGGGTGTAATTCTCAGTATCTGCTCTTATCCTGTATATATGGACAGTGCACAGTACCACTTCTCTAGTCCTGTATATATGGACAGTGCACAGTACCACTTCCTTTTTCTGTGTGTGTATATATACATATATATATATATAGACAGTGCACAGTACCACTTCTCTTATCCTGTATATGTGGACAGTGCACAGTACCACTTCTCTTATCCTGTATATATACACACTGCACAGTACCACTTCTCTTATCCTGTATATATAGACAGTGCACAGTACCACTTCTCTTATCCTGTATATGTGGACAGTGCACAGTACCACTTCTCTTATCCTGTATATATGGACAGTGCACAGTACCACTTCTCTTGTCCTGTATATATGGACAGTGCACAGTACCACTTCTCTTATCCTGTATATATACACACTGCACAGTACCACTTCTCTTATCCTGTATATATAGACAGTGCACAGTACCACTTCTCTTATTCTGTATATATGGACAGTGGACAGTGCACAGTACCACTTCTCTTATCCTGTATATATACACACTGCACAGTACCACTTCTCTTATCCTGTATATATAGACAGTGCACAGTACCACTTCTCTTATCCTGTATATATGGACAGTGCACAGTACCACTTCTCTTATTCTGTATATATAGACAGTGCACAGTACCACTTCTCTTATCCTGTATATATAGACAGTGCACAGTACCACTTCTCTTATCCTATATATTTAGACAGTGCACAGTGCCACTTCTCTTATCCTGTATATATGGACACTCTACAGTACCACTTCTCTTATTCTGTATATATAGACAGTGCACAGTACCACTTCTCTTATCCTATATATATATAGACAGTGCACAGTACCACTTCTCTTATCCTGTATATATAGACAGTGCACAGTACCACTTCTCTTATCCTGTATATATAGACAGTGCACAGTACCACTTCTCTTATTCTGTATATATGGACAGTGGACAGTGCACAGTACCACTTCTCTTATCCTGTATATATACACACTGCACAGTACCACTTCTCTTATCCTGTATATATGGACACTCTACAGTACCACTTCTCTTATTCTGTATATATAGACAGTGCACAGTACCACTTCTCTTATCCTGTTTATATAGACAGTGCACAGTACCACTTCTCTTATCCTGTATATATAGACAGTGCACAGTACCACTTCTCTTATTCTGTATATATAGACAGTGCACAGTACCACTTCTCTTATCTTGTATATATGGACAGTGCACAGTACCAATTCTCTTATTCTGTATATATAGACAGTGCACAGTACCACTTCTCTTATCCTATATATATAGACAGTGCACAGTACCACTTCTCTTATCCTGTATATATAGACAGTGCACAGTACCACTTCTCTTATCCTGTATATATAGACAGTGCACAGTACCACTTCTCTTATCCTGTATATATGGACACTGTACAGTACCACTTCTCTTATTCTGTATATATAGACAGTGCACAGTACCACTTCTCTTATCTTGTATATATGGACAGTGCACAGTACCACTTCTCTTATTCTGTATATATAGACCGTGCACAGTACCACTTCTCTTATCCTGTATACATACACACTGCACAGTACCACTTCTCTTATCCTGTATATATAGACAGTGCACAGTACCACTTCTCTTATCCTGTATATATAGACAGTGCACAGTACCACTTCTCTTATCCTGTATATATGGACAGTGCACAGTATCACTTTTCTTATTCTGTATATATGGACAGTGCACAGTACCACTTCTCTTATCCTGTTTATATAGACAGTGCACAGTACCACTTCTCTTATCCTGTATATATAGACAGTGCACAGTACCACTTCTCTTATTCTGTATATATAGACAGTGCACAGTACCAATTCTCTTATTCTGTATATATAGACAGTGCACAGTACCACTTCTCTTATCTTGTATATATGGACAGTGCACAGTACCACTTCTCTTATTCTGTATATATAGACCGTGCACAGTACCACTTCTCTTATCCTGTATATATACACACTGCACAGTACCACTTCTCTTATCCTGTATATATAGACAGTGCACAGTACCACTTCTCTTATCCTGTATATATAGACAGTGCACAGTACCACTTCTCTTATCCTGTATATATAGACAGTGCACAGTACCACTTTTCTTATCCTGTATATATGGACAGTGCACAGTACCACTTCTCTTATTCTGTATATATAGACAGTGCACAGTACCACTTCTCTTATCTTGTATATATGGACAGTGCACAGTACCAATTCTCTTATTCTGTATATATAGACAGTGCACAGTACCACTTCTCTTATCTTGCATATATGGACAGTGCACAGTACCACTTCTCTTGTCCTGTAAAGGTCTGAGCTGGGGTGTGTATTAGTTTGAGGCGTCTGATCTGGGGTTTGCTCTACTTTAGGGCTCTATAGTCTGTGGCCTCATTTTTTTCAAGGGTTAGGTCTGGGGTCTGTTTATACTGGTGTCTGAGGACCGACAGAGTTCACATGGATTATGCTCTGAGTTATTTCGTTATAATAATTGTATTTCTTGAGGGAGCCCAGTTCTGACTTTTATATGAGCCCCATGATTTTTTTGTATGCTCATGACCACTTCCCCCATTTCTTTTCTCTCTCTGTCTTTCTATCTACTTTCCTTGTCTTGTCTTTGCTACTTTCTACCTTTTCCTCTCTTTCTATCCATGTTGTGTTATTCTGATTTGGTTACTGTGTATTGGGGACCTGTTTACTTCCCTACTACTGAGCATAAGGAAGGCTTTTTTTTTTTTGTTTTTTTCACCCTCTTTATCTTAGTTTTGCCTCAGGATATTATATACTTAATAGGTGTAAGCGATCATGTGCTATTACATTAAATTTAGGTAACTCTAGGTTCATACTAGCATTGGGGTTTCTGTTCTTCGGGTCTGCTTGAGGACCTGAAAAATGGAAACTCAATCCACTTAAAAAGCAGTTACCTGCTAGACTATAATGGGATCTGCCGGGTTTCCACTGGGCCAAACAAAGCATGCATGTGTATGTGGGAATCATGAGGAATAGCTGTCTGCTGAATGAACATTCAACAGCTATTGATGGTGTTTGGGCACTTTCAATGACAGCCTCTTCACTGAATGCCAAGCGCAGCGCCATACTTTATATGGTGGTTGTGCTCAGTATTGCAGCTCAGCCCCACTTCCTGCGCTGGAAACAAGCCACGTGCTGAATGAATGTCACGTCACTGGCCTATGAAGTGGACGCCTACAGTCATGGCCAAAAGTTTTGAGAATGACACAAATATTATATTTTCACATGATCTGCTGCCCTCTGGTTTTTATGTGTGTTTGTCAGATGTTTTTATCACATACAGAAATAGAATTGCATTCATATTATGAGTAACAGAAGCTTATATTGACAGTTAGAATGAGTTAATGCAGCAAGTCAATATTTGCAGTGTTGACCCTTCTTCTTCAGGACCTCTGCAATTCTCCCTGGAATGCTCTCAATCAACTTCTGGACCAAATCCTGACTGATAGCAGTCCATTCTTGCAGAATCAATGCTTTCATTTTGTCTGAATTTGTTGGTTTTTGTTTGTCCACCCGTCTCTTGATGATTGACCACAAGTTCTCAATGGGATTAAGATCTGGGGAGTTTCCAGGCCATGGACCCAAAATCTCTATGTTTTGTTCCCTGAGCCATTTAGTTATCACCTTTGCTTTATGGCAAGGTGCTCCATCATGCTGGAAAAGGCATTGTTGAGCGCCAAACTGCTCTTGGACGGTTGGGAGAAGTTGCTCTTGGAGGACATTCTGGTACCATTCTTTATTCATGGCTGTGTTTTTAGGCAAGACTGTGAGAGAGCCGATTCCCTTGGCTGAGAAGCAACCCCACACATGAATGGTTTCAGGATGCTTTACAGTTGGCATGAGACAAGACTGGTGGTAGGGCTCACCTCTTCTTCTCCGAATAAGCTGTTTTCCAGATGTTCCAAACAATTGAAAAGGGGATTCATCAGAGAAAATGACTTTACCCCAGTCCTCAGCAGTCCACTCCCTGTACCTTTTGCAGAATATCAGTCTGTCCCTGATGTTTTTTCTGGAGAGAAGTGGCTTCTTTGCTGCCCTCCTTGAGACCAGGCCTTGCTCCAAGAGTCTCCGCCTCACAGTGCGTGCAGATGCACTCACACCTGCCTGCTGCCATTCCTCAGCAAGCTCTGCACTGCTGGTAGCCCGATCCCGCAGCTGAAACACTTTTAAGAGACGGTCCTGCCGCTTGCTGGTCTTTCTTGGGCGCCCTGGAGCCTTTTTAGCACCAATGGAACCTCTCTCCTTGAAGTTCTTGATGATGCGATAGATTGTTGACTGAGGTGCAATCTTTCTAGCTGCAGTACTCTTCCCAGTTAGGCCATTTTTGTGCAGTGCAATGATGACTGCACGTGTTTCTTTAGAGATAACCATGGTTAACAGAGGAGAAACAATGATGGCAAGCACCAGCCTCCTTTTAAAGTGTCCAGTGGTGTCATTCTTACTTAATCATGACAGATTGATCTCCAGCCCTGTCCTCATCAACACCCACACCTGTGTTAATGGAGCAATCACTGAAACGATGTTAGGTGGTCCTTTTAAGGCAGGGCTGCAATGATGTTGAAATGTGTTTTGGGGGATAAAGTTCATTTTCTAGGCAAATATTGACTTTGCAAGTAATTGCTGTTAAACTGATCACTCTTTATAACATTCTGGAGTATATGCAAATTGCCATTAGAAAAACTGAAGCAGTAGACTTTGTAAAAATTAATATTTGTATCATTCTCAAAACTTTTGGCCATGACTGTACACTCACCTGAGTTCTGCTGTGGCCCAAGTGTCAGATCCCCACTGATCAGATATTGATGACCTCACCTTTAATTCCCAGAACACCCCTTGGGAGTTAATACATCCGCATTATCCTGACCACATTATGGCTGCCAATCTTGTCCATAATCTGAACTATGTCATAGCAATGTGGCCATAATGCAAAACCTCCCAAATATCATGGGACTAAGAGAGGGACAAAGTCTTTATTCTAACATATTGTAAGCCAAGCCTCTAGCCCTGCCTTTGCCCATGTTGGCTCCACTAATTCCCAACCATGTCTCTCCACATAGTATAATGCCCCTTTAATGGTATGCCACAGTATCAAGCCCCTTGTAGCCCCTATAGTATAATGTGCCCCACAGTATATTCCCCTTTATATGCTCCCCACAGTAAAATTCCACTGATGTCTATCTTG
This sequence comes from Leptodactylus fallax, assembly GCA_947044405.1. Lineage (NCBI taxonomy): Eukaryota > Metazoa > Chordata > Amphibia > Anura > Leptodactylidae > Leptodactylus > Leptodactylus fallax. The sequence goes on from CAMRHE010000366.1 coordinate 1,264,313, forward strand.
GTCTCTGCTGCCGGCACCTCGGGAGCAGCGGGCATGATGGAGTAACATCACTACATTGGGAGGGGGCAGGGGCAAACTGCCTGGGGCTGAATGGGGAAGGGAGCATCACCAGTGTATTCAATTCATGTGTGACCTTCCAGGACAGCGCCCAACATCTGGGACTTTCCCGCTTAATCCAGGATGGTTGGGAGGTATTCACACCATATAGTGAACTGTTTTAGACACTATGACTATACCTTACCTTTCCCGGGGTCTCTCTTCTCCCCCATTGCTCTACCTGTAGGTTACTATATAAGTCAGTTGTATATATCAGTGATCTCCCCTTTCTTTGGCACTCTGTATATCGACCCCCTGCGATAGGTTACATTAGCACATTGTTCATGTGGATACAGAACTTATAATAAGATGGAGAAAGCTTCCTTATCGTGTTCAGTTATACAGCGAGCAACCTGCAGATAAGATCCTGGCACTTGGCAGTTGTCTCTTAGGTAAGTGCCACACAGGATATGTGCCCATTCAGACTACTCTTATCAGAAATAAAACCTTGAGGATTGCGAGACCGTATAATAGCTCAGGGCTTGCATAAGAAGTGACTGACACATGTCAAGTAGACTGAAAACAGAGAGAAATGGCTTGGACCTCTCTTATCCTTACCATGTGGTCACCAGTGGGTCTCCAGGATCCACTACTAGACAGGATACAGGACGGATCTACATCAGTCAGAAATGATATTATATATGAGAGAATGATATTATATTATACTATATATATTAGAGTTTGGTTGTCAGCATGAGCCCTCACGTCTGTGTATGGCATGGAATGGAGTACACTATAGGTGTGTACTATGGACAAGACATTACTTTGCTTCTATATGGCTCCAGCCATCTTCTCCCCTCGATATAATATGTCTAGCTGGGAATACCCCTGTAGTACACGATGTGTGGGTGCATACACAGCCACCATCTTTTTCCATGAGAAAAAAACTCTCTTGTCAATGTGGTCTGTGGCCATATATGTGGAGAAACTCATCACAGGGTGACAGAGAATGACCAACAAATAAATCTAATGGGTCACAGAAGAGATTGGTCCCCAAAAATTAGAAAATCAAGTAAAACATAACTTTTATTATAGGAATGAAGATAAAAGTATAGTCACAAATGTGTACAAAAACAATGGCGTGAAACCCAAATGGGCCCCAGTAACATGGTGATATATATAATTTCCAACCCCGATAACTGGGCGCCCATAATGTATATGTGTCATAAAAAATAAACCCCAAATGTGGTATACACTGTACTCAAGAGGATGCCATAACTGTTCTGAACTAATGGTCCGTGGGTAACTAATCCACCAGATCCATATATAAAAGGGTTGTCTAAAACTTTAGGCATATAATACCAGTCACAGGATAATAATCTCCTCAAGGGAGATTTTCTAATTTTTGGGGACCAATCTCTTCTGTGACTTGTCCACGTACATTATGAATTTTCCAAAAATTTGGGGTTCAGTAAAATTTACCACCCATGAACCGATATTTTATCTGGCATCACTTCAGATCTCAAAGTACTTAGAGGACCCCGAAGGTGCAGAACTCTAATATACAATGATACTCTCCTTCCCTCACCTCTCCTTGGCTGCATCATAGCATTCAGTGCTCCTTCGTGGGCGTCTTCCAGGAGGAGGCCAGAAGAGATTTTAGATGTAAATCTCTACACGTTCTTCCCATACAGCCAACCACTAACTAAAGTTAGACACAACCAAAATTGGTTGTGTTGGATTGTTTTTGGCCACCTGTTTGGTGTAATGGTTTGTGTATGGGCTAGACTGACCTGTGCGCCATATTTTATTTTTCAAAATATTTGCTGGTCAGAAACCCTGTGGGTTTCACGTGATGAAAGTTCACTGGAGGGGGCGTGGCCTAGCTGTACATGGAGTGAGACGTATCTCTCTCCCTCTCCATCCTGCTACCGCATACCTGGACCTACAGCTCTCCTCCTGCTGACGTAGTAGGCAAGCGACTGCCCAGGAAAACACCCCTGCCCCTGCTGAACACCCAAATCAGGCCACCATTGACGGGTACCTGTCCTGGCAGCCTTCTCCAATGGGCTGGGCTGCCTCGAGGCAGCGGCCATCTTTGATCCCGCTGGCGCCTTCTTCTCCTCTCCTCTTCAGCCACACGCCCCACAGCGTAGCCTCTCACCTCCTGTACTCTCCCTGCCTAACAGTAGATCGCTGCCCCAGCACTCACACTAGACTCCTGTGCAGCCGAAGACCTCCTGTGCGGCTTCTCCCACAATTTCCCTCCTCTGGGATGTCTCCCCAGCCACCTCCAGCCTCCTCCATGCTTCCTGTGCTGCAGCACCAACAGGTCTCCAGAGGTCCCCTAACAATCTGGACCTGAGGTCAGTCTCTCTGCTCTGACTCCCTCTCATATTGCTCCTGAACTCCCCGTTGTGGCCACGGTGCAGCTCTCTGGAGCACCTCTCCTGCTGTCCCCTGCAGTTGTGTCCCCCCCCCCCCACAGACCCAGGGGAGGGTGACCTGTCCGAGGACTCTGATATAGGAGTTTTGCTGGCACGGACCCCCAAGACCCTGGCTGGTTGTGTCTCTCTCTCTCCTCCTCGCCACCAACTCTGCAACCTCAGGCTTGTGCCTCAGGCTCCTCCACCCTGGTCGAACCTTCTTCCTCAGCTGACTACTAAACAGGACCTTAAATCCTTGATCGCAGAAATCACTGCATCCTTCCGAGCTGAAATCGCCACTCTCCGCAACGACCTACACTCTATACACACTAGAGGATGACCATGATACTACCAGGGCGTATATCTCGTCTCTGCATGATACTTCTACTGACCAGGTCTCAGCAATCCGTGACATGCAACGTCATCTGGAGGACCTTGATAACAGAGGTTGGCGTAAAAACATCTGCATTAAGGGGCTCCCAAAGGCCACTCAAACCGAGCACCTGCAAGTTACCCTGGAGGCTGTTTTCAGTTCTATTCTTCCGGAACCCCCATCTCACAGGATTAAGCTTGACAGAGCCCACTGAGCCCTCCGCCCAAAGGGTTCCTCCTCTACCCCCCGTGATGTCATCTGCTGCGTGCATGACTTCTCACTCAAGGAGGCTATAATGAGCAAGGCACAGAAATTCAAAGACTTTGACTTTGATGGGACCAAGTTGCAACTTTATCAGGATCTCTTCCTAATCACACTCCAGAAACGTCGCCATCTCTGACCCCTCCTCCAGATGCTTCGTGATCACCAGCTTCCTTACCTGCTGGATGTCCCCCTGCCGGAGTTGACAGACTGGGAACTGATTTCTCCACCTCCTCCGCCCCTGGTGTGGCACCGATCACCCCCAGTGGTGACCACCTCCCAGAGGTCCCGTTTGGAGAACGTCCCTTGAAGAGACCCGCATTCTGTGATGCTATTCCTCTCTCTGGTTGTGCTCGACATTGCTTGCATTTGTTCTTTCGTTTTTCTCTTCTAGGTCCATAGGTTTCACTTATTTAATCTATTGTCTGATTTTCATAGTGCAGGATGGAGTGGGGTATCAGTGGCTCTTCTTTTGGTCCTGGAGCCTACTGCTCTCCACTTCAGCCCTCTAGGTCACATTCCCCCAGGGGGGGGGGCATTGTATTGCTTGGTTGCTGACCTTATTTTGTTATTCACTGACTTCCCTAGCCTTTTTTTTTTTTTTTTTATGCTTGTTTTTTACTCATGTTGTCTTTTGTCTCCTTTCCTCACCTTCTTCCCTCCCCTCCCCTTCTTGTTCCAGAGACTCTGCTCCAATATTGTGTTCTTGTCTGCGACCCGCGACTCCACCTCTCCTTGGGAATCCTGCCGGCATCTCGTGAAGTAGGTGAGCTCACTTGCAATCTGCTACTGTCCTGTTTTTGGGTTACCATGGTTAGGTGTATGACAATTAATGTTAAGGGCCTGGGCTCCGATGCTAAGCGGCGCCTTCTACTTGCCGATGCCAATACTGGGTGGGGACATCAACATCTACATGTAACATGTAGGCCACCATAAGTCTTGTTGTCCTTTATACAGCATGCAGTCGCAGAGTCTGAATTCACTCTCACCTGATCCGACGCAATGCCCAGTGCCATGTGTCAGGTATGATCTGACCTAGGATATAGATGTCCAAGATTATCGGGACCAAGGAGTCATATGAATGAGGTTTGTACTAGAAATACCAGCCATAGTAACCACTCACTTTAAGTGAGAAAATCTGACAAATATCAATGAATCTGACGCATCATGGGAGCGAAAGGAAAGAAGGTGGAGGAGAACATAGTGAAGACGTGCTAGGACCGGGGCTGTAGTTATAGGAAAGTGATAGTCATGTTTTATATCAGAACTAATGAAGAAATATCAGAACATTTATGATCGGAGAGGTTACTGATGTAAGACAGAAAACTAAAGTCTTCTCCTTATAGAATTTTGTAGGACAGTCATCTCCTTAGACAGTCATGGGGTCAGCTGAAGGCTTTGGTTTAATCAGATCTTCTTCCATCTCAGATTTCTGTAAAATATAGCACATGTATTTAAGGTTATCTGACATGAGAATGATCTCTAATACATCAAAGACCAGGGTGGAGATCCATCCAAGGACAACTTCATACCCAGACTTGTAACAGGGTAGACATAGACAACTAAAGACCTCCATACACTAGGTCTATTTGGTCTGCCTGCTGTGTTAAGTTTTCCCTGATGTCCCCGTGCTCCTTGATGGTATCTATATTGTATAATCCCCTCCTCCCAATTTGTCTTCTGCTATGGTCAGGGTGTGGTCCGAGGTGGGCCTGTGACATTGGAGCTCAGGCCCTTTACCTATCTTACAACTACCTTGAATCTTCTGACTACTGAGTGGCTCCTCTACTCTCAGGTGGTCCATTTTGTCTGCTCTCTCCATAGGTCCTCTAAGGTATCACTCCCCACGGCTTTTGAGAAAATTTGCCGTGCAGGCACATCCACCAGGGGTCTCATCTCCTGAATCTACCAGCTTCTTGCCTCTCAGGTGACTGGCTCTTCTGATAGTCACCGTTATATGTCCAGATGGGAGGAGGTGGTGGGTAGACCTATTTCCCGAGACAGTGACAGATTGTGTGGTCTCGGGCTCAGTAGTCCTCTCAGTGTGTGACCTTTAGGGAGGCTCAATATAAACTGTTGATGCATTAGTATCATACCCCCGCCCTCCTTCATGCCTTGAACCCGGCAATTCCCTCGGGGGTGCTGGTGCTGCGGCACTGCAGAGGGCACTCTGTACCATATTTTCTGGACATGTCCCCTCATCCTGGGCTTCTGGAGGGAGGCCAGGACTTTGATGGATGCCCTTTTCCTACAGGGGGTCCCCCTTGATCCTCTTGTCTATCTCCTGAACCTCCCTCCTAGACACCTAAATAGCAAGGCATCCAGGCTCTTCTTGTACCTCTGTACAGCGGACAAGACCCTCATTACTAGGAACTGGAGGAGTGTGAATCCTCCTTCTGGTCTTGAGCTTTTGGCTCGAATGAAGGATGTGAGGAGCCTTGAATTCCTGACTGCTAGCCTCAATAATACTTTAGACGCCTTCCGCTCTATCTGGACCCCATGGGACAAGTATTGTATTTTACAGGGTCTCTGATCCTTGATTTCCCTCCTTCCCCTTCCTCGCTCTTCCCCCTTTGTTCCTTCCTTGTCTTCTGTGGTTGTCCTCTTCCCTTGTCCCTTTTTATCTTGTTGTTTGGTTTATGTAATTGTCTCCTGTTTGTTTGGGGATTTGGCGGCTAGCATTCCCCCCTTTGTTGTCTTTTTTTTTTTTTTTTTCTATATTTTGTTTTGAAAAACTTTTAAAAAAAATTAGTTAAAAAAAGTTTATTGGCATCACAAATGTATATATATATATATATACGTGTGTCACATTCCCTGTAAAGAGAAAAATAAAGTATTTATGGTTGATTTATTTTTTTTTTATTATGAGCTTATTTTATCTTAATTTGAGATTAATTTTAACTTAGAATTTTTTTATATAACTTTTCTCATAAAACCGCTTTATAAAGTTGACATTTCCCTTATCGCTTGATGGGATTGAAATCTCAGGAATTTGTCATGTTCTTCATATTGGTGCCGAGATTATGATCTTTGCTATTATAAAGGACGAGGCTTGTTAGATCATCATTTTGGCTAGTTACAATTGGGTCGCTGTGCTACAACAAGCCGCCACATTTAGCCCCAGCCTAAGGTTAGGACTATGTGAACTACATCATGTAGTACCACAAGCAACTTCAGTTTTACGGCTTTTGAAGTTATCAGCAGTCAACTTAGTATACCTATAGGCAAAAATAGTCAGGAGAGTGATGGGAGTGACTAGTGATGGTGGCACCGGTGTGTTACAGGAGGAGATAGATCCATCATCACACAACTACAGTGATAACTACTATGAAGATTGCTTTAAAGCATAACTAAGATTGCAGGTCTATCTACAGATATATCACTGGATGAAAAGTCACGATTGGGATATTTAGACAATATTAGTGTCATATAAAATAAAAGAAGAAGGACCAAGAAAGAGAGGGAAACATGCTTGGCTTAAACTTCCTTTGGTTATATATATCAGGAGTCTAGTACCAACATATCACAAGGCATTATGGGAAAAGGAGCTGGGAAGCTCATGCGCCCTCTGTTGGATGTAACAGATCCTCAATTTGCTTTTGACTCACTGAGTCTTGAGACGGCAAATGGGATTTTAGCCAAGCCAATTTCACCAATCTGCATACAGCATAAAGGCAATTCAAAACTCTACACACCTTCACTGGTGCTCTCCTCAAGGAGAGCGATTCCCGTCCCTAGTACCAACATATACATTCAATAAAAGATTGGATATCCTTCTATACAAAGAAACCATGTTAGAAGTCACCAATACGATATCCTGCCCTTCACCATAGCAATAGTTTTGTATATAGTGTGAGGTTGTGTTGAGTAGTTGCTGGTTCTATATTGGGAGGATAGACATTCACCCTACCCTGGGCATCATGCAGATGCCAAGTCCAAGTGACCTTTCAGCCATGGTCAGTTTTCCTGGGACTTAGAAGCCAGTAGCAGTATGGACACAGCAGTGAAAGAGGTTCATAGTGCCCAATGCTCCGCCAGTATCAGGCAGTGTGTATTCTAGGCCTGGACAAGCCACCAGTAGCCAGACAGACATGTAAAGAGGGTGTACAAGGACATAAAGCAGTATGTAGAATGATCAATTACTTGTCAGAATAGTAAGTATATAGCAGGGTCTCCAGGACATGTGTACAGGCAGTCAGGGTGGTCAGTAGATGGCCTTCGGGTTTGTGTTCCTCTATCCCTACCCCCCACCCTTCCCTCTTCTGCATTACCCATTCACTAGCCAATGCTCAGGATTTACGTGCAGTATGGAGGCGAGGCGTAAGTTCATCCAAGGAATCTTATTTTCCAGTCTACACAGTGGTGTAAAGAAGTTACAAAAATGGAAGGTGTGTAAAAGGCAAAACTTTATTAAATAACACATGCACATGTCAGTTACACAGTAGTATATAGCCTAAGGGGGCAGGTAACAAGTATACATTGATAGAATAGATGTCCTAGCCTGAAGATCTAGTGCACATCAGAAACATCAGACTACTGCCAATAAAACAGTGACTATTTGTCATTTGCAGCTGGAAGGGCATTGGATTCCATGACATGGCGTAAGAGGATTCAATGGTGGCACAGTGGGAGTCTGTCGTGGCCATATAGGATGATGTGGTCTAATTCTCAACATAGTGAACACCATTTACACCACCAATATGTAGATATGCCAACATGACAAGGCCAAAACTGGGTGGGGACACCAACATCTACATGTAACATGCAGGCCGCTATAAGTCATGTTGTCCTTTTTACAGCAGGCAGTCGCAGAGTCTGAATTCACTCTCACCTGATCCGACGCAATGCCCAGTGCCATGTGTCAGGTATGATCTGACCTAGGATATAGATGTCCCAGATTATCAGGATCACCAAGTCATATGAATGAGGTTTGTACTAGAAATACCAGCCATATTAACCACTCACTTTAAGTGAGAAAATCTGACATATCAATGAATCTGACACATCGTGGGTGCGAAAGGAAAGAAGGTGGAGGAGAACATAGTGCAGACGTGCTAGGACCGGGGCTGTGGTTATAGGATACTAAACTAATGAAGAACTATCAGAACTAATGAAGAAATATCACAACATTTATGATCGGAGAAGTTACTGATGTAAGATAGAAAAGTAAAGTCTTCTCCTTATAGGATTTTGTAGGACAGTCGTCTCCTTAGACAGTCATGGGGTCAGCTGAAGGCTTTGGTTTAATCAGATCTTCTTCCAGCTTAGATTTCTGTAAAATATAGCACATGTATTTAAGGTTATCTGACATGAGAATGATCTCTAATACATCAAAGACCAGGGTGGAGATCCATCCAAGGACAACTTCATACTCAGACTTGTAACAAGGTAGACATAGACAACTAAAGACCTCCATACATATTAGAGCAGGAACCAAACAGACCTGATGATTTTGAGGGGAATGGCAGGGTCTTGCTTGTCAGTCTGTTCTATGACTGCATAAGCCTTCATACATGGTGTCCTATCAGTTTTTCTGCTGTTAGTAGTCCTATTATGGCTGCAGCACATTTTACATTTGTTTCACGCTGTGGACGTGTACAATAAGGAGCAGCCTGCCTCCTCTATGCATTATAACTAGTGGTTTGTTTACATGTAATTTTGCCAGGACTAACTGTATAAGAGAAAACAAATAGCCCAAGTGCCCATTATATAGGAGCTTGAGGTACATTGACAAGCAAAAGGGTAACAATGTGATTTTCAGGCTCCACATCTCACCATCCACTACAGCTTGGAACATGAGACTCCCATCATTGTATAGACCATCATCTTGGCCATCTCATACATAAATGTGACTTGTAACTATTTAGCATATGATTAGTTCTGCAGATTCTTGTCATGTGACCGCATTGTTACTATTTTGCTCTTAAAAATCTGTTATTTTTTTTATAAGTCCACCTTTGGCTTTCAACACTGCCTGAAAGCCAGGCCCTTCATTCACTTTTACAGGGTGCTGCTATTGTTGGGGTGCAGGTATTAAGATGCTGGGCAGTCCACCTGATCTAATAGTGTGGGGAGTGACCAATAGGCTGTTCTCTGGCGCTGTGCACCTCACATTATCATGTGACAATGCCTTGTAGAAGTTTTATCTGTGTGCATCTGAAGTGCTGGTGTCCGCCCCGTCCTCGTGGAGAATAGGTGTGAGTGGAGGTTTCATTAGCATTTTGCACCTGTGTTTTTTGCTATCATATCTTGCAATTGAGGCCCGCTAGCATCCTGGACAGCCATGTATCATCTGGTATTGGGCAAGTGTGGCCTTTTTCTGTGATGTTTTTTGTATATTCTGTTCCTTTTACTGGTTGACTTACTTGGGTATGAATACAGCTTTTTCTTCAACTCTACCCACAAGTGTTAGATTGGGTTGAGGTCTGGGGACTGTGGGGGACAATCCATTGTCATTGAACCATTTCTTCACTAGTCTCAACATATGCTTCAGCTTGTTCTGGAACACTATGTCGTCCTTTTCATACCCATAGTACTCGAGTATACGAAGTAACTCGTCTTGTAGGATAATCAGATATAGCTCATCATGGAGACCACCATCAATACTGGTCAAGTATCCAACGCCTTTGGATGTGAAACCTCCCCATATCATCAGGTTTCCTCCAAACGTGACAGTTCCTTCAATTTCTCGGTCAGCCCTCTTTTTACTCTTGTTTCTTTCAGACCCATTTGCACCCATCAGAGCCCAGTCTATTGATTTTTGTCTCATCACTCCAAATCACCCATTTCCAATCTCCTACTGTTCACTTTTCGTACTATTCATTCTTTTTTGAAAACTCAAGCCAACGTTTCTTATGGCGATATTGAAGTTGAGACTTGTTCTCCTTTTTTTGGGCCACCATTCCAGACTTGTGTAATGCAGGTCTGTGATCTCACTATTATCAAGCATACAAGCCACCTCCACTGCCGTGTTTGTCACCCCAGAACTGATAGATTTTGTGATGAGCCGACTTGTTGACTCTGATATTTTGCCTGGGCATCCACCTCTTGGCTTCATTTTGTATTCTTCTTACTGACCTGGCGCTCACATGATGTAGTTTGGCAATTTTCTAAGCGGAGACACCGCTATCACTGCACTGAGCTGGATGAGGCTGTTTCTCTTTACTTAGAAAATCTTCTTCATGGCTGATCTTGGATATGAACCAGTGACCTTTCACTTGGGAATCACCAAATAACACCCTGAGCTATTAGGGAATGTGAGAACAGGTTGTAATTTGTAATATACAAGAAGAAAAAATTTTTTCTACCACCAGGAGCAAAACAGTAACAATGCAGTGACATAACAAGAATCTGCAGAACTGATCATATGCTAAATAGTTACAAGTCACATTTATGTAGGAGATGGCCAAGATGATTGTCTATACAATGATGGGAGTCTCACGTTCCAAGCTGTAGTGGATTGTGAGATGTGGAACCTGAAAGTCACAAGTGCTAAACATTGTTACCCTTTTGCTTGTCAGTGTAACTGGATTTTCTCAACTATTTGCCCACTATTGTACATAGTGATCATAATATAGGAGATCCAACACCCTGCAAATACAGAGTCAATACACACGGCAAGCAGCTAACAAGATCTCTAACAGGAAAAGAGCAATCTATTAGGTCAGGAAAGCTGCTGCTGTCTAAATAATATCCCATCTGTAATCACACAAGTAGCCAAAAGTAGATACAAGCTCATAGAAGACTCCTTACATTGTAAGCTGTGAGATGTACAGAATGTTTAGTCCTTTGCACAGAGCAGTTAATTCTCCTCACAGCAGTTTGCAGACATGCTGTGAGGAGAATTAAGCTCTCCCCTCTCCATTCACTGTGTGAAGACAGATCCCCCCCCTCCACATCCAATTCTGAATAAAAATACATGCAAGATACAAAATATTAGTAATATATGTTAATGTATCCTTACTAATTCTTATTTATCACTTGCATCACTATTTTGTCCCTTAGTCCTTACTACTGATGTCAAAACTGATGCAAAGTGCATTAGTTGTCATCAGACATTTTTACAAATTTCTACTCCAAAACCATAAGTTTTGATCAGTTTTGGGTTGCCGAGGCCAATAGAGTAAGGCTACTCAGCTAGTTTTAGTAAAGGTCCGTTGACCAGGATCCGCAATCAAGAAAAAGTCTGAGCGGAACACGTCTGGTATGTACGGTATTTTTCAGACAAAAAGACGTGTGACTAAGACACACCCCAGGTTTAGACAATAAAAGTTAGGATTAGGCGGGAGGGGGGGGGGGTCGACTAACGTTGCATTATACTGTGCAGGGGCAAATGTGGCACTATGCTGTGGGTGGGGGCATTAATGGAGCATTATACTGTGAGTAGAGACATTAATAGGACATTAGTGCCCCCACACAGTATTATGTCCCATTATTGTGCATCCTCAGTACGCTCCTCAGAACCCCCCACCCACAGTATAATTTCCCATTAGTTTTCCCCCATACATAATTTACATTAGCAGTGGTTCCCGCCCACTGTCCCCAAATCCTCATCCCTTACACTAAACGTTAGCAGGGATCGGCAGTTGTCTGTCTGGGATCGAGGCTTGGAGAGGGACAGTGGGTGGGAGAAGGTTTCTCCTGCCCGCTGTCATCATGAAAGTGCCAGGAGGCAGGGGTCTGGACAGCAGAGGGCCCCCTGCTCTGATACAGTAGTGAAGGCAGCAATTGCTGGCTTCACTATTGTACATAGATGGACTGCGCAGAAGGCCGGGCATCTGGCATTGCAGAAATTTTATGGGAGCCGGATGGAGAAACGCTGCAGGTAGTATTTTTCCATCTGGCTGAGGGACAGATCCGGTGTCAGAACTGATCCCAAAGAAAACTATGGGATCCATTATGGCATCAGTTTCTCTCTGGCTTGTGTGCAGATAAAAATGATAAATGAAGTGATAGATGCTTATTAGTAAGAAATAAAGAATAAAAATCATATATTAGTAATAAATCAATAAAACAAAGAAATAGTAATCAATATATAAATTAGTCATAAATAATTAAGCAAATAATTATCAACAAAAATATAATCAATGATAGTTCAGTATTAATTCATTAAAAAAAAAACAAAAAAAACAAACACACACTCACACAACACACCACACTAAAACCTTATCCTATTATTCCCCTATTGATGGCTGCTCCCGACAGCTCTGCAGTGCACCACACCTCAACTCAAGTTCCCTTTAAGTGTCGGGGCCGTCTGACAGATGAATGTTTGTTCTTAAGGAGATAAAGTGCAGGATGGGGATGGAGGGGGGTGTTAATTGCTGCAAGGTAAATGAGTAATGTCTATTTGAAGGTGTAGGGCATCTCAAGGGCCCTTGTGCAGGAACAGTGAGTGACTCCCCCTCCCCTGCAACCATGTGAAGGACAGTATCTGAAGTAATATCTGCCAGACTATAGCGGGTTCACAAAGATTGATATTGGCTTCACCCATTATATATGTGATCACACTCCATATATAATAACCCCATGTACTCTTCCATACAGTAGAGGACCGGCTGATCTTACCTCCTGTCACCTTTATCGGGTCATAAAGGATTGGTATTGGCATCAGACATTGTATTATATTATATCACTCACCTCCAGTTTCCAGAAAGAGAAGCATGACTTCAGACTGGAGCGCACACCAAAAAGGGAGAGGAGGAGACCCCAGATCACCAGCAGCAAGGTCATAATGGTCAAGCCAAAGACTAAACCCTGGAAGTGAGGAAATACATCTGATTTACAGAGACAAAGTACAGTACGGGGTAGCTGTAAAGGAGAAGTCCACACTTGTCCCATGCCATCAAAAATGGCTCACAACTGCAACAGTGGCTCCGAACCAAATATTTTCATTATGTGAGGGGCAAATGAGGTAAGTTTCATTAGAAGTGGACCTTATACTCTAAAGGGGTTAGTTGCAGCTAACCATAGAAGGGACAGTTCATGTAATACTCGGACAACCGAGTACTGGTCTATGTAGACTAATACGATATTCTATGGTCAGGAATCTAAATCTCCATGCGCCTACTTCTCTACCTCTAGTTGTCATTAAATTTGAGCAGTGCTGCTGGGGTAAATTCTCTATGGCATCTGTATTTTCCACACGGCTGTTGCTTTAAGGTTGCTATGCCTACCAGTCAAAATTTGCCAGGGTCTGTGTAGCTGAGGCGGGGTATTTAACCTGACCCTTTCCTTACTCCGATGCCTGTGATTGTATCAGTTTTCTAGGCTCTGTGTTCCTAGAAGTCACTTCTAGGACCTTTCTCTGGTTTACTGATTTTGGCTCTTTTACTGGTTATTCACCCTTGATGATTTGGCTTCATCTATTCCCTTCTATACTTAACCATGGCCTGGAATGGTCATATTCCTCTGCTATCATTTTAGCAATTCTTATACTTTTCTGGTTTTGATCCTGCTTACTACTGTGGGTTTCCTACAGATTCTCTGGTGTAATGCTAAAAACATAGCAATGCATGTACGTAGTTTGGTTGTCCTATTTTGGGTGTCAGTGTCTGATGTTACAGGTGAATCTATAGGGGTTGCAGAAGATATTGCAATTCGGCCTTGCAGCCTCAGGGGGCCCAAAGGCTTCTCTACAACATACTATGTGATACCTATCATACTGGTCTGTTTGTATGTGGGGGGCCCCATTACATATTCTGCATTGGGTCACATATCTGACTGTCAATCTGTCTACATCACTGCATTTAATTATATTAATTATATAATTAGCTTATTTACCTTTTTTTTTTTTTTTTTTTTTTTTACGGTGTGAAATTCAGAAAAAAAAAATTAAATTAGCAAACTCTTTTCTATTGCTAAGGAGGGATATTACAGCGACTATGGACAAGCAGTCACCTTGTACTTCTGTATTTCAGTTTTGCATCTCTGCAGGTCAAAGTCACTTCCATAATCGTATCTCGGAGACTGTGTTGGTCTGTCGTAATATTGCCCTTCATTACGGAAGTTCCGAACATCATCACAGACATTCTCACTGTACATCACGTAGAATCGGTCAATATCACCGGCTGTCACGACAATGCCAGCAATACACACACCAAAGTTGACTAAAAGCGAAATGAAGGCCCGAATGGTCTAAATGGAAAATCGAGAAAAGAAAGTAGTGAGCATTATAAGATAGTCCTAGCCTGACTACTGTGTTATGGGTACCTCAGATAACACCCCCCCCCCCCCGAATGATAGACTTCTGAGAAGGTAAAGGTGTTCGATGAATAAGGTGACACCAACCTACATGGTAGAAGCCAATACTCACCCACCAGATATTTGTAGACTTGTAAGCCACAAGATTCAGAGCTCCAGATACCAGGAACTATGGAGAAATAGGAAAAAAATATTAAAGAAACTGTCTTGGCAATAACAAAGATCTACAGTATTGGTGATAATGTAATGCCACTGGAGGTATGACTGCTGGGACACCAAATGGACATGAAAACAGAGGGCTTTTGTCCCCCATTTCAATGGACAGTGGTCACATCAGAGTCATAGATATTGAATGGAGCAGTAGTGCTTACGCATGATCATCGCTCCATTTAATAGGGGGACACAGGACGTCTTATGATCATTGGAGGTCCCAGAAGCTGGAGCTTCAGAGATCAAACATTTATAATCTATCCTATGCAGAAATGTCCACGTTATGGTAGTGGTGATATAGTGAGGACTACATCAGAGTCAGAAGACCCTTAGAGAGACGGTCACCTGAAGACCATATGCTATATTACAGCATAAGAGCAGCCCTCCTGCCCCATCAGATGTGAACCTCAATTACATCTGAAAGTCTGGTCAAAGGAGACTTCCTTCTGAAAAGTCATTTGTATTTCTTAGGGGGTGCCAAGAGCTCAACCCACAAACAGCTGTCTGACAGGGGTGCTCCGTTTGGTTCATGCAGCTTGTTATGACTGGCTGAGATAGGAATACCCCTTTAAGTAGGATTGGAAAGACTTGACAACTAGTATGAGTGAGATGGGAATACATGCTCGATGTCCTGATCACCAGGCTAGGAGGAGTTAGAGAAAATTGGATCGGCTCTGCCATTTCTGGAACTTAGGAGCCCTGGAAACAGTGTGGCCCATTATGTCATAACCCTGATTTACTTCTATGGTAGTTATAGATACAGGATAGCATAGTTTTTGTAGCTCCTGCCTACCACAAGCAGACGACGTGGGGCCGGGAACCCTCCTGTTAGTGAGAAAGGTTCAGGTCCCAGAGGAGAGACCACCACCTATCCCACAGAAGACAGGAATACCACCAACATAGGAAGACAACATGGTCTTATAGTCTACCATCAGAGAGGTCAACAAATAGTGAGGTTACTTACATTGTGCTGTATTAGGATTTCTAATATCACAATTTTTTTCATATTGGACTGTATCTACAGATACAAGGCTGCCTTAAGGAGGACAAATTTTCTCCATCATTGGTGCATCTATATATTGCCTTATGGGAAGAGTTTTTGATTGATAATCCTTTTTTGATGATATCGCCTGGTAAGGCAGATATATAGACCATAGGTCCCTGCCAAATTAGTAACCAATCACGCAAAGTCAATGAATCCTTTTGGATACTAACTCTGGATACTCATGCGCCTAAGGGAGTTATATATGACATTGGATCTAATGCATTTCTATTAGGTTTGTATTTTGTAGGAGGGTAATTCAAACTATGTGTACAAATTTGCATAGAGATGGTAACATTGTATTGGTTTTGTTAACATCCGCGATATTATATACTGCTAAAAAGCTGGAAGAGCACTGAATTCAGTTTGGGTATGGAAAGTATTCAGACCCCTTTAAATTTTTCACTCTGTTTCATTGCAGCCATTTGCTAAAAGCAAAAAAGTTCATTTTATTTCTCATTAATGTACACTCAGCTCCCCATCCTGACAGAAAAAAAACAGAAATGTAGATATTTTTGCAAATTTATTAAAAAAGACCCTTTGCTGTGACACTCATATATAACTCACTGCTGTCCATTTCCTTCTGATCCTCCTTGAGATGGTTCTACTCCTTCATTGGAGTCCAGCTGTGTTTAATTAAACTTATTGGACTTGATTAGGAAAGGCCACACCTGTCTATATAAGACCTCACAGTGCATGTCAGAGCAAATGAGAATCAGGAGGTCAAAGGAACTGCCCAAGGAGCTCAGAGACAGAATTGTGGCAAGGCACAGATCTGGCCAAGGTTACAAAAGAATTTCTGCAGCACTCAAGGTTCCTAAGAGCACAGCGGCCTCCATAATCCTTAAATGGAAGAAGTTTGGGATGACCAGAACTCTTCCTAGACCTGGCCGTCCAGCCAAACTGAGCAATTGTGGGAGAAGAGCCTTGGCGAGAGAGGTAAAGAAGAACCCAAAGATCACTGTGGCCGAGCTCCAGATATGCAGTAGGGAGATGGGAGAAAGTTCCACAAAGTCACTATCACTGCAGCCCTCCACCAGTCGGGGCTTTATGGCAGAGTGGCCCGAAGGAAGATTCTCCTCAGTGCAAGACATATGAAAGCCCGCATGGAGTTTGCCAAAAAACACATGAAGGACTCCCAGACAATGAGAAATAAGATTCTCTGCTCTGATGAGACGAAGATTGAACTTTTTGGCGTTAATTCTAAGCGGTATGTATGGAGAAAACCAGGCCCTGCTCATCACCTGCCCAATACAATCCCAACAGTGAGACATGGTGGTGGCAGCATCATGCTATGGGGGACAGGACGACTGGTTGCAATTGAAGGAAAGATAAATGCGGCCAAGTACACAGATATCCTGGAAGAAAACCTCTTCCAGAGTGCTCTGGACCTCAGACTGGGCTGAAGGTTCACCTTCCAACAAGACAATGACCCTAAGCACACAGATAAAATAACAAAGGAGCGGCTTCGGAACAACTCTGTGACCATTCTTGACTGGCCCAGCCAGAGCCCTGACCTCAACCCAACTGAGCATCTCTGGAGAGACCTGAAAATGGCTCCACCAACGTTCACCATCCAACCTGACGGAACTGGAGAGGATCTGCAAGGAAGAATGGCCGAGGATCCCCAAATCCAGATGTGAAAAACTTGTTGCATCATTCCTAAGAAGACTCCTGGCTGTACTAGCTCAAAAGGAAGCGGCTTCTACTCAATACTGAGCAAAGGCTCTGAATACTTATGGCCATGGAGATTTCAGTTTTTCTTTTTTAATAAATTTGCTAAAATTTCTACATTTCTTTTTTTTTCTGTCAAGATGGGGAGCTGAGTGTACATTAATGAGAAATAAAATGAACTTTTTTGCTTTTAGCAAAAGGCTGCAATAAAAAGAGTGAAAAATTTAAAGGTGTCTGAATACTTTCCGTACCCACTGTATCAGTGCCATTAGTTTGGGCACTGATATCTCTTCACTGTCAGAAGAGCCTTACTGCTCAGCATCTTTGCCCCCTCTGACAGTACAAAATTTTTGAAGAGTAGTGTCGTGGAAAAAGAGGGGGGCGCATTCCCTGTCAAAAATATGGATTTTTAAAGGCAAGAAATATACTTATTTTTATATTTTTTCCCAAGCTAGATCATGGTTACATTTTTTTTTCCATAATTTATTGATACTTACCGGAAATCCTATCCAGAAATGCAGTCCTGAAAAGAAGATGGACGAGTATGGAGGCTGTACAACAGATATAATGATGGCCAACATGACAGAGACCAAACCCAAGGTAATATAGGCAGCCTAGATGAAAGGGAACATGAATGGTTATATGTCAGTAAGTCTCATCATATGTCATTCACATGAGTACAGTAATAGAGACCCGAGCATGAGAGCGCACAACCAGCACAACCAACAATGGGGAGAGAACAGAATCAGAGTAACCTCCTGAACTAAACTATCAGCCATGTAAAGCGCTAGAACGGGGGAGCCAAACTCAGTCACACCAAAGGCCACATCAGCATTTCCAAAAAATGCCAAAGTATATTGTACTCCTTTACCACTTTAAGCACAACTTCACTGTGGAAATACAGCAGTCTGTGTTTTTCTGACTCTCAAGATGGCCCCCCTCTCCATGCTAGTGGCCCAACAATCATGACTTCCTGTGCCGGCGCCATCTTCTCACCAAGCGCTGTGTTCTTCCTCCAGTGAAAGTGAGTGAACCAAGTGAGAGACCTCACAGACTACATAAAATGGCCCAGGATCAGCCTGTGGGCCTTTTGTTTGACACGTGCACTAGAAGTTCAGTTCAGGAGAAACAAAGTCCAGTAAATTGGCCAAGTATTGTAGCTGTAAGGTCTGCCATAACTCAATACTAGAGCAGAGGCAGAATGTACTAGAACATGACAAAAGCCATTACAACACTACATGGAACAAACTCTGCAAATCCATTTTATTAATCAATAAATAAGACATTGATTGTGTTCTGTCTCTTATTTCTCATAATAAAACATCATCCTGGATGGTAAGTAGCAACGTGAGGGGAAAAGACTCAACCATAATATATGTGCACAGAAAATCTAATATATCTAATGCTATAATAACACAACGTAGGCAAAATGGAAACTACCATAAACTCTGTGCACAATGTTACATGCATATCAGTAAACCTGCAGTGAATGCGCCCCATCCGGCTGGTCGGTAGTACACGGTTTACTTTTTTTGGATCCTGCCATCTATTATTTAATGTGATTTTTCTTGATTTGTTCCATTTATTTCCCCCATGTATCTGCACACCCAGCCCTGCAGGTTTGTGGTTTACATATAATTGCACTTTGGCATATTTACTTACATTGTAGCATTCCCTACAGGTTTACTGATATGCACGTAACAAGGATTTTACGATGAGACTTTCCTTAGTAACGTCCATGTAGTGTCTTCCATAACTCAGCAGTGCAGGTGAAGGGAATATACTTTAATAAAGTGCCGGATTCTTTATTTTCTTCCTCTTCTCTTTCTCTGTATTCAGCAACCCTGTCCATACACAGACAGATCAATTTACAATGAAGTCTATGGCGTGTGGAGAGGAGGAGGACAAGAGAGACAGGACAGAGACATGAGAGTCTACAGCGTCTAGTGAGCCATTTCTCTCACAACAGAGCCATCTGATAATTCACTTGTAGGATAGTACAGAAGGGTCTCCATAAACGGTCTTCATCCTCCTCCTCCTCTCCATAGACTTATTTTACCTACTGCTTAAAAAGGATCTTTCACCAGCTCCACCGCCGCCAATTCTTTGCATCCTTCAATATGTGCCACTTCAATTCCAACGCAGTTGGAATTTATCTAGTTCTACTATGCCCAAATGATAATTCCTGTTAATAAAGGGCATAACTGTGCTGAAACTGTAAGGTGGGCGGTCCCAGGCTGTCTGATAAGCCAAGGACTACCCACCTGACAACAGAGCTTAATTAACATATTGCAGATCCTTGGGACCACATAAGTAAAATGAAATATAAGGGATTTCATTGGACTTTTTTGACTTAATTCACCGATTTGTTTTTCAATTGACCTCTTGATATCGAACATTAATATATTATAAGTAGAAGAAACTTTACCCCAAATCCAAGGTGGGCTGCAGATGCAGGGCTGCTTTTCTGCTCTCCCAAATCCTCGAAGAAGCGTAAGGCATCCAGCAGGCTGTCCAGGTGAGAGCGCTGGGTGATATTGATGTGAATCACAGAGCCCTCTGCAGTCTTGCAGGTGATTTTCCCATTGTCAGTCTTTATAGTGCTGATATTCATTGTTTCAAGCTTATGGGGAAAACAGATGAATTATTTTACCATTACATGTAATTCTGATGATACATAATAAACACACAGAAGATTATAATACCATAGACGCGTCGTCATCTGTACAGCCGGCAGACTGCAGCCAACTCCCAGAAAGATTGAGGCAACTGCCCCGTGTAGGGGGCAAAGCTGCAAGAAGGGAGGCAGTTCTTACCACTAGGAATGGGGTGCAGCAGGTCCAGGGGTGTCATTGGAGTCTCAGTGTGCTGGTGCAGGTGGAAGTTCTGGTGCAGGGGGTCCAGTCAAGCAAAGAATAGTGTGAGGTATCAAATGTCAGCCAGAGGTATGGGCTGGAAATCAGATTTTTTTTTTTTTTTTTTTAAACATGAGGTCCTGTGGGGGGGCAAGGAAGGCCTGGCAGCACAGCAAAGGCGACCTTAGGCAGCGGGTAATGGGCCCTATTTACTTACTGATCCCAATTCCTGCTCATGACCTACTCCCTCCGCTTCCCCTTCTGCCCTCCAGGGGGCCCCATGCGTCTCATATATCGTTGTCACCCCCTGGAGGAAAGAAGGGGAAGCGGAGACAGCTGTGAGCAGGAGCGAGGATCAGTAAATAAGGCAGCGGGCCCGCAGACAGAGTATTTTTTTGGGCGAACCCCAACAAATAGTGCTCTCTTAAGAACCCCGAGTATAATGATCAGAGGCCCAGGGGAGGTGAGTGAACATAAAAACCACTACTTACCTCTCCGGCACGACTCCATGCCATCTTCGGTCTCTGTAGATATGTCACACGTGTCAGGCCGGCGTCGTAAAGAGTAACCCAGGTCTGTGACGTCATTGAAGAGGGCCGAAACCAGCAAGGAGTAGCTGCGGAGCGCAGGAGAGGCAAGTACCACTGGTTTTTATGTTTGTCACCTCTCCTGGGCCTCCGATCATTATACTCTGGGGTCTGAAAAGACCTAAAAGAATAATAATTCGTGGGTGGAGTACCCCAAAAATTTTGGGTTCTGCTGAACCTGAAATTTTTGCAACGAACACCGTTGGGGCCACCATGGGATATAATATTGTATGCGGGGACCACTATGGGACATTATACTGTTAGGAGGAGCTGCTATGGGACATTATAGTGTGTGTCAATGGGGTGTTATACTGTATGGGTGCCAGGAAAGAGGGCACTATGTCGTGGTGGGGGGCCCAATCTTTTCTAGTTATGCCCCTGCTGAACAGCTGTTCATGGGAATTGCACCCAAGCACAGGACTCCTCACTTGGCACTTGTGCAGCCCCTGTAGTCTCTGTGCACTGTACCAGGTCCTCAGATACCGGCCACACCCAGGAGGTGACAGTGCGAATACAGTCCTTTCTCCAGCCTGTTGGGTGGGATACAGCCACTGAGCGAGAGTGCAGTACTTACCTCTCTACAGAGCTGGACAGCGGACCCCACACTGTACTACTGTACTAATACTCAAACACTGTGTGTGGGTCAGTATATGGGGTATTATACCATACCTCCCACTGTCCCACATGTCCAGAGGAGTTGAATACAATGGTGGAGCAGGAGCCGTCCACTCTCTGCTTCATCTCTCTGTCCCCTGTGCACTCCAGGCCTGGGAGCTGCAAACGTGATATAATGTCGTCACTCACATAGTGTGTGTAGCTCCCTTAAGATGGAGTGGCGGCATTAAAGTGGGGGAAGAAGGAGGGGGGACAGATGCTCCTCTCTAGTTGCCCCCAGTTTAAACTGGGGCACCAGGAGAGAGACTTTATACTGTAGGGGCAATTGGAAGGGAACATTATAATGTAGGGTGACTGTAGGAGCATTATACTGTGAGGGGGCACAAAGAGAAATGGATGAGAATAGGCGAAGTCAACGTAGAATTGGGTGGAGTTAAATTTGCTGCGGCGCGCTATGAGTGCCTCACATTCTGGCCATCTTTCTTTCCTTTGAAAGTTGGGAGGTATGCATTATATATGGCAAGCGGCCTAGGATTGGCCATCAATATTACATCTAAGGGGTTCTGATAGATAGAACTGGGACAGCGTGGTGTCCAATAATGTAACATGCCGGGAGCCGCACTGCTCACTCGCCATACCAGGTGTAGTGGAGAGTTTAGGTACTGCAGAAGTGCACATAGTATGGCAGGTGAGCAATGCAGCTTCCAGCATTTTATCAATACTGCTCGCCACGCTGTCCCGGAGAACATCATCCTCCCTTCTCCCGCAGAACTTGTTCAAATTTGGAACCCCTCCCCTAGTCCACATCAATATTAAATCTGCGGCGGTCTGACAACCATAGAACACCGGTACCCGACAGCGTGACTCAATATTGTTTGCATACTGCAAGCTGTGCACTCACTGAACACACTGAAGTGCTGAGTGTAGGTACTGCAGCGCTGCCTCATAGATTTCAGTGGGACCGTGCTGTACTCCCTACAAACTGTAGCGGCGAGTGCACAGAGCGGCTCACGGTACGTAAACAATACTGAGCGCTGTCTGGGTACTGGTGATCTGTGTGGGTCCCACGTGTCAGACCCCTGCAGATCTAATATAGATGGCCTATCCTAAGGATAAGCCATCAACATTAGAAACCAGATAACCCTTTTAGGCCACGTAGCATAAACACCACGATTTTGCTGCAGCGTTTTACAGTCCATGCAAAGTGGATGGCATTCTGACAAATCCCATCCACGTATTGCAGAAAAATCTCCGCAACATACATGCTACAATATCAAAAACCACAGTGGACTAGCATGTTCCGTATAGGTATAATGAAGAGAAAGTCTGCAGAGGAAAGCTCTGAGGGTCTTAAGGACTAGAGGGGTGAATTTCACAAGAATCATTTTGACAAATATTCATGAGGTTCATCCTTCCAGGTCAATACCCTGGAGTCTCCTCAGTGTACAATAAGTGGAGGTCGAGGAGGGGTGAGGGTCAATAACAGACACTTCTACTCACCTTGCCTCTCCTGGATATTCTCACGGCGGTTCCTCTGTATATTTCGGCCTTTGGATGATATCATGCCGTTGGGGGTCACCACTAAGGCCTGTGATTGGGCCTCAGCTGCAACATGGGGCACACTGACATCATGACACTTTGACCCCAGAGTATAACAGTGTTTTATGGGAGACAAACCTCAAACGGTTCATTTTGGAAAATTGGGGTTGATTCCTGTTTGATGATCCCTATTAAGGACCTGGTACACAGGAGACCGGGGGAGCCCTGTGCTCGGGTGTGGAAGACACAGATGGCTGCACATGGGAAAGGCTGATAATTTAATCCCTGGCTCCAGAAAGTGGTGAAGGCCACAGAATAAACATAGCCCACAATAAGTAACTTACAGCACAAGGTCTATGTACAGCGACCGCTTCACCGTGCTACACTATCTATAACATCACATACCACAGTTCCTAGTAGTCACCGGTAACACACAGTGCACTCACCTCACTCTCCCAGTAGTCACCGGTAACACACGGTGCACTCACCTCCCTTTCCCAGTAGTCACTGGTAACACACGGCGCACTCACCTCACTCTCCCAGTAGTCACCGATAACACACAGTGCACTCACCTCCCTCTCCCAGTAGTCACCGGTAACACACAGTGCGCTCACCTCACTCTCCCAGTAGTCACCGGTAACACACAGTGCACTCACCTCCCTCTCCCAGTAGTCACCGGTAACACACAGTGCGCTCACCTCACTCTCCCAGTAGTCACCGGTAACACACAGTGCACTCACCTCCCTCTCCCAGTAGTCACCGGTAACACACAGTGCACTCACCTCCCTCTCCCAGTAGTCACCGGTAACACACAGTGCACTCACCTCCCTCTCCCAGTAGTCACCGGTAACACACAGTGCACTCACCTCCCTCTCCCAGTAGTCACCAGTTACACACAGTGCACTCACCTCCCTCTCCCAGTAGTCACCGGTAACACATGGTGCACTCACCTACCTCTCCCAGTAGTCACTGGTAACACACGGTGCACTCACCTACCTCTCCCAGTCATCACCGGTAACACACGGTGCACTTACCTCCCTCTCCCAGTAATCACCAGTAACACACGGTGCACTTACCTCCCTCTCCCTGTAGTCACCGATAACACACAGTGCACTCACCTCACTCTCCCATTAGTCACCAGTAACACACAGTACACTCACCTCCCTCTCCCACTAGTCACCAGTAACACACAGTGCACTCACCTCCACTCTCCCAGTAGTCACCGGTAACACACAGTGCACTCACCTCCACTCTCCCAGTAGTCACCGGTAACACACAGTGCACTCACCTCACTCTCCCAGTAGTCACCAGTAACACACAGTGCACTCACCTCACTCTCCCAGTAGTCACCATTAACACACAGTGCACTCACCTCCCTCTCCCAGTAGTCACCAGTAACATACAGTGCACTTACCTCACTCTCCCAGTAGTCACCGGTAACACACAGTGCACTCACCTCCCTCTCCCAGTAGTCAACGGTAACACACAGTGCACTTACCTCCCTCTCCCAGTAGTCACCGGTAACACACAGTGCACTCACCTCACTCTCCCAGTAGTCACCGGTAACACACAGTGCACTCACCTCACTCTCCCAGTAGTCACCGGTAACACACAGTGCACTTACCTCTCTCTCCCTATAGTCACCGGTAACACACAGTGCACTTACCTCCCTCTCCCTATAGTCACCGGTAACACACAGTGCACTTACCGCCCTCTCCCAGTAGTCACCAGTAACACACAGTGCACTTACCTCCCTCTCCCAGTAGTCACCAGTAACACACAGTGCACTTACCTCCCTCTCCCAGTAGTCACCGGTAACACACAGTGCACTTACCTCTCTCTCCCTATAGTCACCGGTAACACACAGTGCACTTACCTCCCTCTCCCTATAGTCACCAGTAACACACAGTGCACTTACCGCCCTCTCCCAGTAGTCACCAGTAACACACAGTGCACTTACCTCCCTCTCCCAGTAGTCACCAGTAACACACAGTGCACTTACCTCTCTCTCCCTATAGTCACCAGTAACACACAGTGCACTCACCTCCCTCTCCCTATAGTCACCGGTAACACACAGTGCACTCACCTCCCTCTCCCTATAGTCACCGGTAACACACAGTGCACTCACCTCCCTCTCCCAGTAGTCACCGGTAACACACAGTGCACTTACCTCCCTCTCCCAGTAGTCACCGGTAACACACAGTGCACTCACCTCCCTCTCCCTGTAGTCACCAGTAACACACAGTGCACTCACCTCCCTCTCCCAGTAGTCACCGGTAACACACAGTGCACTTACCTCCCTCTCCCAGTAGTCACCGGTAACACACAGTGCACTCACCTCCCTCTCCCAGTAGTCACCGGTAACACACAGTGCACTTACCTCCCTCTCCCAGTAGTCACCAGTAACACACAGTGCACTTACCTCCCTCTCCCAGTAGTCACCGGTAACACACAGTGCACTTACCTCCCTCTCCCAGTAGTCACCAGTAACACACAGTGCACTTACCTCCCTCTCTACCCTATTATATGCCCCCACATTATAATATAGTTTATAATATATATTATATTATAATATATTATAATATAATGTAGGGAACTGCCATTTCTACTAGTATATAATGTATCTGGCTTCTTTGCCCCTGCAGTTTGGCTTCAGAGACCCCAGGCATTTAGTGCAAGTTTTGTTTTGTAAATACAGTGAGTCAGACACATGTGAGGCAGAGCTGCTGGGGGGAGAGATGTGAGCAGAGCTGCTGAGACAGACATGTTATGTCTGGGGGAGTCTAAGAGCCACTTGTTCCTCTTTACTTCACAGTATATAGTTAGGTATGTGTTACCCCCTATATACTCACAGGACCTAGCTAGTAACCGTAGTTAGGGATCCATATATATATAGTTCAGGGCAGTGATAGGTTAGGCTTCCGAAGGCCAACTAGCTAGTTAGAGGCCCGGTGGCACTAGTAGTTTAGCTGGCAGGTTAAGGACTCAGTGTTAGGGTAGTCAGGCCTGCATCTACTGCCGTCACCGTCGCCCTGTTTGCTGCCTGTGAAGAATCTCACCATCATCATCATCATCTCCTGATCGGCTGTCTGTCATCTCCTGGAAGAATCCGAGGATCCACAGTCATCCACAGGGGCCCCTGCATCTCTTCTGTTGCCTGGAGGTATTGTGCACCGGACTCTTGCTATATATCTATATATATACCCGGGTATATAACCTAAGACGGTTGAGGACTTGCTGGTTGTTGTAGTACTGCTGTGTTCTGAGTATATTGTATGTATGTATTATTACCCTGTTGATTCTTATAAAGCTACTGTTATAACCTTATGTGGTATCTGTATGTATTCTTCAGACTGTGAGATTAGTACAGTGATCCTTGTTAAGGCTACTAACTGTACTTCATGGGTAAGTCCCAGGAAGAGATCCTCCCTGTAATACAGAGGCTCTATCCTGGGTGGAGGCACTGATATATTTCATATATGTTCCCACTCTTCCCTTCAGCGAAGGCTTCAGGTCCCATTATACACACAGGTCAGCGCCAGAGTCTGTTGCGGGAGGGATAATACTCATACCCCCCCCCCCAAATAGGGCTACATTTGGAGGCACTGCTGAGATTTAGAAGTGGGAATAGTCATTGATATGGAGAAGCGATATAGCTCAGAGGGGAACCTCCCACTAGCTACTACATGGGATTACCGACCTCCTGTTCCTCCCCTGGTTCAGGTAAAGGAAGAACCCCGCTCAGCCAGTTACCCCCCCAGTATGGCCGTCGCTAGCAGTTCCTCTAGTGACAGTGCTATTAGCACTTTAGCCAGGCTGACTGAAATGTTAGCTCAGGGCCTGCAGGCCACTCACTACAAGAAACTAAAAGTATTCTCTGGTAATGTCCCAGTACCACAAGGGGAGGAAAACTTTGAGATATGGAAAGAACATACTCTCCAATGCCTGAAGGAATGGTCTTGCTCTGAAGAAGGCAAGCGGCAGCGTATCAGTGAAAGTTTGCGGTCTCCTGCTGCAGAATTGATCCGCTTGTACAGAGACTCTCATGAAGGAGTGAGTGCATTGGACTATATACAAGTACTGTCTGATCACTTTGAGCCATACTATGACCTTGCCCAGATGGTTGCTGATTACCGAATGGTTCGTCAAAAAGAAGGGGAAAATGTCTCTACTTTTATTAACCGTTTACAGCTACTTCTTTCACGTCTGGTGTACCACGCAGCTATATCTACTTCAGAGGTAGACGCTCTGAGAACCAGTCAGTTGGTGAGAGGGTTACAACCTCATCATCCTCTTGCTCAAGTACTCAAGGTCTTACTATCTGATAGAGTCCTTCCATTTCCTGACTTAATGAAGTTAGTGAAGAAACAAGAAGCTGACATTAGTTTTAGTACCCCTAAGAAAGCGAAAAGCATCTCTAAAGAAGATGTTGTTCCTAATTCAAACAAGGACAAACCAGCGGAGCGGTCAGAACTTAGACAGTCCGCCACTCCACCCACTGCCACGGAATGGAGGAAGGATGCTAGAACCTGTTATAAATGTGGTCAGACGGGCCATACTGCCAGACAGTGTACGGAGGACAGTGAGGGATTGAGACACAGTGCTGTCTTCTCTATTCAGAATCAAAGACACCGAAGGAAGGCGGGCCGAGTAAATACCAGAGGCGCTATCGCGGGCTCCAGGTCCGTTGTCAAAGTCACTGTCAATGGTCATGCCGCTCCTGCCCTGTTTGATACAGGATCTCAAGTGACCCTGATTTATCGCTCGTTCTACCAAAAGTATCTGAGGGATATACCTCTTCAGTCTACAGGACAAATGAAATTGTGGGGGCTTAATTCAGGATCATATCCTGTAGATGGCAGCCTACAAGTAGTTATAGCTGTCCCTGAATTAGAAGATCAGAGTGTCGCTCCCATGAAGATTACGGCTCTTGTCTGTCCTGATACAGGGGATTCTTGTGCAGCTCCTGTGATACTTGGCACTAATTGTCCCGCAGTGCATTATGCTTTTCAGAAGTTTCTTGGAAGAGATTGGAACCCTGCAGCTCAGCCGGTGAATATATCTTCTGATCTTAGAGAACTCTGTGATGCCCTGTCTACTGGCTATCGACATGGAATGGTATATCATATCGGTGAGAGAACCGTGGAAGTTCCTGCCGGCGGGGAGAGAATTCTGAGAGTAGCCTCCAGCATTGCTCCCGATTTGCTTGAAGGGGGGACTTATGTCCTTATGGAAACCCCTGAAGAAATGATTAACCAGAATGGCTGGATGGTGATCCCAGAGAGAAAGGACTGGAGAAATAAAGTGGAGTTATCTACCTGTGTGACAGTGAGGAACTGTTCACCGCATCCGATTGTAATTGGACCATACCAGAATGTGGCCCACTGCTACCCTGTGCTTGGAGTAAATCCATACGCTGAAGTGTGCAGGATTCAAATCCGAGATGCAATCCCTAATCTCAATCTTGACTTGAGTGATCCACATTTACCAGAGGCCTGGAATCAGCGACTGACACAGAAGTTGTCTGAATTATCGGAAGTGTTCTCCATGGATGATATGGATGTAGGTTGTGCTAAAAGTGCTCAACACACTTTCCGATTGACCGATTCTACTCCCTTCCGGGAGCGACCACGGAGAGTTGCTCCAAAGGATGTTGATGAGTTAAGACAGACTCTACAGCAAATGAAAGGTCAGGGGATCATTGTGGACAGTAAGAGCCCCTATGCCTCACCTATTGTGGTGGTAAGAAAAAAATCTGGAGCAATTCGCCTATGTGTGGATTACAGAACTCTGAACCGGAGAACCTTACCTGATCAGTATACACTGCCGAGAATTGAAGAAGCTCTGGAAGCTCTGAATGGAAACTGTTGGTTCACAGTGCTGGACCTAAGATCGGGATACTATCAAGTCCCAATGGCACCTGAGGATCAGGAAAAGACAGCCTTCATAAGCCCCTTGGGTTTCTTTCAGTTCACTCGTATGCCGCAAGGTACAAAAGGTGCGCCAGCAACGTTCCAAAGGTTGATGGAAAGAGTGTTAGGTGATTTAGTGCCCCGGGAATGCCTTGTATATCTTGATGACATTATTGTGTTTGGAAAGACGCTGGAAGAACATGAAGAACGACTCATGAGAGTACTCCATCGCTTAAAAGAAGAGGGGCTGAAGTTGTCGGCTGACAAATGCAAATTTTGTAGATCTTCGGTCACTTATGTAGGTCATATTGTTTCTGCTGAAGGAGTTGCTACCGATCCTGGTAAGATTGAAGCTGTGGTGAATTGGCCCCGACCGCAAAATATTACGGAGTTGCAATCTTTCTTGGGGTTTTGTGGATTCTATCGACGATTTGTGGAAGGATATTCAAAAATTGCTCGAGCCCTCCTCGACCTGTTGAAGAGTGATGCAGGAGATCCGGGAAAGAAGAAAGGGTCTTCCAAAAGCCTTTTTGGCGATAGGTGGACTGCGGATTGTGAAGAAGCATTTAAGTTGTTGAAGAAGAAATTGACAGAAGCTCCCGTTCTGGCTTATGCTGATGCACAGAAGCCATATGTGCTACATGTAGATGCCAGCTTTGAAGGATTAGGTGGCGTGCTGCACCAAGAATACCCGGCCGGGTTACGGCCCATAGCTTTCATAAGTCGAAGTCTTTCTCCCAGCGAGAAAAATTATCCAGTACATAAATTGGAGTTTTTGGCGCTCAAGTGGGCCATTGTTGATAAATTACATGACTATTTATACGGAGCCACGTTTGAAGTAAGAACAGACAACAATCCACTGACATACGTTTTGTCAACCGCTAAACTCGATGCTACAGGACATCGCTGGTTGGCAGCTTTATCCAACTACCAATTCACACTCAAGTATAAATCGGGGCCTAAGAACATTGGGGCAGATGCTCTATCAAGACGGCCTGGATTACCTAGTCCGGAAGTAGTGGATGAATGGGAAGAAGTGCCAAGTCCTGGAGTAGGAGCTTTGTGTGCCATGGCTGCTGTAGTTGAAGACCGAGTAGCCTTTTCTGAAACTCGGCTTATTGACTCTATTGGGGGAGGTCCCGAAGCTGTACCAGACATGTTTGCCTACCCTGCCGCTTTAGGATCCTTTGAGAGTTGTTCTATATCTTCAAAGCGAATGATCTGGAGTCAAAAGACTGATCCTTTAATTGGACCTCTTTATCAAGCAGTGAGTTCTCAAGACAGAGAAATGTTAAAGACATCCCTACCCTCTGAATGCAGTCAACTTCTACGAGATTGGGAGAAGTTTGAAATAGACAATGGCCTACTTTATCGTGTGGTGCTGTATCATGATCACCCTGGAAGGCGCCAACTAGTTATTCCAAGCTGCTTTCAGAAGATGATTTTCCGAAGTCTGCATGATTATCATGGTCATTTGGGACCTGAGAAGACTTATGGCCTAATACAAGACCGATTCTACTGGCCCAAAATGAGAGATACCGTGACTCGTCTGTGTAGGTGCTGTCGCAGATGTTTGCAGAGGAAGACTGTCCCGGTTCGAGCGGCCTTCATGGGACACTTGAAGAGTTCGGGCCCCATGGATCTTGTCTGCATAGACTTCCTTTGTATTGACAACGACTCCAGAGGATTTGGAAATGTATTGGTGGTGACTGATCACTTCACACGATATGCTCAAGCCTTTCCGACTAAGGATCAAAAAGCAGTCACTGTTGCAAGAGTGCTTTGGGAAAAGTATTTTATCCATTATGGCTTACCACACCGGTTGCATTCTGATCAAGGCCGGGATTTTGAGAGTAACCTGATCAAAGAGTTACTTCAGTTGTTGAACATCCGCAAAAGTCGGACGACGCCTTACCATCCAGAGGGAGATGCCCTTCCTGAAAGATTTAACAGGACTTTACTTGATATGCTTGGTACCTTAAGAATTGAGGATAAGCGATCCTGGAGTAGAAAAGTGGAGGCTATGGTGCATGCCTATAATAGTACAAGGCACGAGAGCACAGGATATTCACCATACTTTCTGATGTTTGGAAGAGAGCCTAGGCTACCTATTGACATCTTGTTGGGAGTCTCTACCGATGGTATCAGTCATCGAGATCATTACCGATACGTGGCACGTTTGAAAGAAACGCTTAAGAGTGCTTATCAGCTGGCTGAGGAAAATGCGGCCAAAGTGAATGAAGGAAATAAAAGGAGATTTGATCTTCGAGTAAGATACCGAGAATTGAACCCTGGGGACCATGTTCTGCTACGGAATTTGGGAGCATCTGCAAAACATAAGCTGGCTGATCGATGGCGGAGTGAACTCTTTACAGTGGTAGATCGGTTGCCTGGAATACCAGTCTACAAGATAAAAGGACGGGACGGGAGGATCAGGACTTGGCATAGAAATCATTTGTTGCCTGTACCTCAGATTGATGGTATGGATATCTCCAATGATGGCTCGGCCTGCGATTCTCCACAGTCCTTAGCCGATATTCCACCTGACCTTCCTGAAACTCCTGAGAGTGATTGGACTGTGGCTCCTGAAGTTCCTAGATCACCAGTATCTTCTCCTTCAGGGAGACCTATGAACCCTCAAACTCCAGAATTCGTACCTAGATCTGTGTCTACAGATGAGCAGGGATCTAGCTCTCCTACGCCACCAGCACCATCCCCTCCCATGGCAGACAACCCTAGTTTAGGGCCTGGACATGCTAGTTTACCTCAGAGAGAGGTACGGAGAGGAGAGAGAATTAGACACCCTCCACCTATGCTGACATATGATAGTTTGGGGGACCCCAGATTTACTACTCAGCCTCATTTATACCATGCTTGGGTGGGTGCAGTGTCCACTTTGGTCAATATGTTACCAATTTTCGCTCCTGCTGGCATGTATACCTATTAACCTGTTGTGACTCTGTAAATGCAAAAGCAACCATATTGATATTGTCATTGGTAATGTTGACTGTATACTATGACTTTGTATGTCTTTGACGTGACGTAAAGATTTCACCAGAGGGAGAGTGTAGGGAACTGCCATTTCTACTAGTATATAATGTATCTGGCTTCTTTGCCCCTGCAGTTTGGCTTCAGAGACCCCAGGCATTTAGTGCAAGTTTTGTTTTGTAAATACAGTGAGTCAGACACATGTGAGGCAGAGCTGCTGGGGGGAGAGATGTGAGCAGAGCTGCTGAGACAGACATGTTATGTCTGGGGGAGTCTAAGAGCCACTTGTTCCTCTTTACTTCACAGTATATAGTTAGGTATGTGTTACCCCCTATATACTCACAGGACCTAGCTAGTAACCGTAGTTAGGGATCCATATATATATAGTTCAGGGCAGTGATAGGTTAGGCTTCCGAAGGCCAACTAGCTAGTTAGAGGCCCGGTGGCACTAGTAGTTTAGCTGGCAGGTTAAGGACTCAGTGTTAGGGTAGTCAGGCCTGCATCTACTGCCGTCACCGTCGCCCTGTTTGCTGCCTGTGAAGAATCTCACCATCATCATCATCATCTCCTGATCGGCTGTCTGTCATCTCCTGGAAGAATCCGAGGATCCACAGTCATCCACAGGGGCCCCTGCATCTCTTCTGTTGCCTGGAGGTATTGTGCACCGGACTCTTGCTATATATCTATATATATACCCGGGTATATAACCTAAGA
Source organism: Leptodactylus fallax (assembly GCA_947044405.1). Lineage (NCBI taxonomy): Eukaryota > Metazoa > Chordata > Amphibia > Anura > Leptodactylidae > Leptodactylus > Leptodactylus fallax. The sequence continues at coordinate 1,296,747 of CAMRHE010000366.1, forward strand.
CGGTTGAGGACTTGCTGGTTGTTGTAGTACTGCTGTGTTCTGAGTATATTGTATGTATGTATTATTACCCTGTTGATTCTTATAAAGCTACTGTTATAACCTTATGTGGTATCTGTATGTATTCTTCAGACTGTGAGATTAGTACAGTGATCCTTGTTAAGGCTACTAACTGTACTTCATGGGTAAGTCCCAGGAAGAGATCCTCCCTGTAATACAGAGGCTCTATCCTGGGTGGAGGCACTGATATATTTCATATATGTTCCCACTCTTCCCTTCAGCGAAGGCTTCAGGTCCCATTATACACACAGGTCAGCGCCAGAGTCTGTTGCGGGAGGGATAATACTCATACCCCCCCCCCCAAATAGGGCTACAATAATATAGGGGCAACTAGAGGGGGACATTAAACTGTGGGGTTAGCTACATTAATGTCCCCCTCCAGTTGCCCCCAGTTTAATGCCCCCTCTATCTGCCTCCCAAGTTTATTGTCCCCCCCTCCATCTACTCTCACAGTTTAATGTCCCCCTTCATCTGCCAACGTTTACCATATAAAACACTAACACTAACCTTTCCTCGCTTGGTCGTGACTAGAGTAGAGCTTCTCCTGGTAGGCATGATGTGATGGGAAGGGGCGTAGCCTCTCCGATGAGGGCGGGGTCTCTGTGCTGTATAGAGGAAGCAGGAGCGGAGTGATTGTATTGTATTGTATTGTATTGTATTGTATTGTATTGTATTGTATTGTAGGCTGAGGGGGAGGGAGTGATGTATTTACATGGCACTGCATGTTCAGGGGCTGAATAGAGACTGATGTTTTACATGGGCCTGTATCCTGGGGGATTGGATTGATGTTTAGGGTGATAAAGGAGTCGTTGGTTTCTGACATCTGAAGGGGGGGTCCTTGGGGTGTTTCTGGCATCTGGGAGGGGGTTCTTTTGGCGGATAGGGTGACAGGAAACTTTGGGGTGCTTCTAGCATGGATTGGGGGCAGGGGTCCCTGTGGTTCTTCTGGTATCGAAAGGGCAGGAGTTCTTGAGGTGCTGCTGGCATCTAAAGGGGGGAGGCAGGGAACCTTGGGGTGCTTCTAGTATTTAAAGGGGTGCATGGGTCCTTGGGGTGCTGTTAACATCTAAGGGGGATGCTGCTGGCATGGATAGGGGACAGGGGTCCCTGGTGTGCTGCTTGTAGCTATAGGGGGTGGAGACACGGGTCCCTGGGCTGCCATTGGTGTCTAAACATGAGGGCATGTGTCCTTGTTGTTCTTCTGGCATCTAAACAGGTGGGTACAGGTCCTGGGGTGCTGCTGGCATCTAAGGGAGGGGCAGGGGTCCTTGGGGTGTTGCTGGCATGGATAGGGGGCAGGAGTCCCTGGTGTGCTTCTGGAAAATAAAGGGGGAGGAGACACAGGTTCCTGGGGTGACATCGGGATCTAATTATGCGGGCATGCGTCCTTGGTGTGCTTCGGGCATCTATTGGGGGGGCAGGGGTCCCTGGGGTGGTGCTTGCATGTAATGGGGGGCAGGGTTCTATGGGGTTTCGGGTCTCTGGGGGACTGCTGCATGTGTCTGGGGGGTTTCCTGTGGTGCTGCATGTGTGTGCGCGAGGGTTGTTGGTGGTGGACCCTGAGGTGCTGCCACTTGTGTGGGGGTGCTGCCTGTGTGTTGGAGGGGTCTGGCACCTGGGGCGTGGTCACCAATGTGTTGGGCTGCTGCCCGCTGTATTCTGAGGGAGAGGGGGGAGGCTCCAGTCCCTGGGGGGCTGACATCTGTATTCTGAGAGTGGCACGGGGAGCTGCCGTCTGTATGCTATGGGGATCCAGGACTTGGGTGCCTGTGTACTGGGGTCTCCGGTACCTGGGGACTGCCTTCTGTGTGCAGTTGTGGTCTGTACCCTGGGAGACTGCTGCCTGTGTGCTGAGGTGATCCGGACACTGGGGGGCTGCCACGTGTGTGTGTGTGTGTGGGGGGGGGGGTCTGGTCCATGGGCGGCTTCTGCCTGTATACTGGGGAGGGGAGTGGTCCAGGCCTTGGTGGGCTGCCACCTGTATGCTGGGCGTCTAGTGGCCTGCGCCTGTGGGCTAGGGTCTCCGGTACTTGGGGGACTACTGTCTGTGCTGTTGTGATCCGAACCCTGGGGGGCTGCCACCTGTGTGCTGGGGTTTCCAGTCCATAGGGAAGGGGGGTCCCTGAGACGTTGCTGTCTGTGTGGGGTGCTGTCTTTATGTAAGTGTGGGGTCTCTGGGGGTGCTGCCTGTGTGTGGGGGGAGGCTGTGGGTGTCTCTGGGAGGGCTGCTGTCTTTGTGCATGTTGGGGAATTCATGAGGGGCTGCCGTCTGTGTGTTGTGGGGGGAGAGTGTCAGGTCCCTGGATGGTTGTCATCTGAGTGTTGGTGGAGGGGGTCCCTAGGGAGTGTCGCTTTTTGAGTGTGTGTGGAGTCTCTGGGATGTTGCTGCATGTGTGGAGGAGGTGGTTGGGGGGTCGCTGCTTCTGTGTGAGCAGAGTTGTGAAACTGTGTAAATCACATAGCTCTGGTTACATAGCGCAGGGATGCTGGAGTTATAACATACAGTAGTGCCCTTGTGTTAAATATATTCCCACTCCTCCTGCATTATAAATAGAATGGCCCCCACATCCTACTGCCCCACCCTTTCATTTCCAGGGTGTGAGCTGTATGCATAAACATTGTGCACTGCTCACTCCCCAACCCTACAATGATCACTAGCACCACACTGATGCTCATTGCTGTATAAAGAGGTTACCCACAATGCAGGGACTCCTTCAGGGCAGGAGGAGTCCCTGTACTAGAACTGGGCGAATCCTAGCCATAACTTGTCTGTGCATCATGACTGGGTGTAAACCCTTGACTCCTGCACTTAGGTTTAGTTGTGGTCAAGTTATGACTGCAATTAACCCTTTATAGTACATGAGCTAGCAACTCTAACAAATGTTAAGGTCACTATACTCTCTCTCTGTATAGAAGGTGCAGCCCTAAGGAACATTAGGGCTGCTATACTTTATTTGTATAGCAGGCTGTCTGTGTTCTCCCCCCATATTTATTAATACAACGTACCAACCGAAGTCCACCCAGTGTGCCTGGTGAGCTGTATTCACCACTGACTCCCCAGACCTCCTGCAATCAGTGATTCCATCTAAGTGATTGAATTGCTGATTACCCAAGACTAAGGCCCAACGTAGTGTCTGTGGGAAAAGCTGTGATGGCAACACATCGTGGTTCTTCCCGCAGCGCTTTGCACAGAAAATTCAAACAGGTTTCCTCTGCAGACTTTCTTCCTTAATTATACCCATAGAGAAGCCGCCAGCATTTCCGTAAGTATAATTGACATGCTGCGATTTCCAAAACCATGACAGTTTTGAAAATTGCTGCGTGTCCGCTGCATGTATTTTACCGCAAAATGGGGATAGGATTCGTGTTTTTTTCTACCATGACGTTTAAGCCATGTGGGGTGCCTGCCTCAAGGTTTTATCCACTTTCTCAGGATAGGCCATCAATATTAGATCTGTAGGGGGACCCAACACATGAAACCCCTGCAGATCTCCGGTATGGAGACTTTAATGGGGCAGCTCTGCGGTACCTACACTCACCACTACAGTTTGTACAGCTCCGGAGATCTGCAGGGTACCACGCAGATCTAATATTGATTGCCTATCCTGAGTTACTATCCTTTCAGTAGGAGTCCTCACATTCTGGTGCTCAATTAACCAAAAAAGGGGGTTACTAGACTTAATTTGTGGCTAAGTTCACATCGGCCGCAGAAATCAGCAGAGAAAAAAGTCCTGTAAGGAGGACTTTTCTCTCTGCCCCTTTCAGGATGGAAACGGCTGATTCCATTATAGTCAATGTGGTCCGCTTGTGTCCACAGGTAACCACTTTTTTAGCGGTCTGGTTCTTCTTCTTCATTCGGGTCCCCCGATGGACCTAAACAATGTAGAATGTGGTGCACATGTGATCCTCGCTTTACTCTAATAACCCCATCACATGAGATGCCATTGGCTGGTTTATTCCATAAGAGCAGGTAATATTAGACCTGGACAGGTAAATAGGATCATTGGGGGGGTTATGGATTTTATTTGGCTTTGGTAGACTATGTTGATAACCAGTGGAGGAGTTTTTTGTTTTTTTTAAATAAATAAAACGGTTAATGAAGATTTTGCTGGAGAGTTTTATTTCAATAAAATATATTTTTTAAAATGTCTGTTTGTTTTAGTAATATTGCTGTAGGCGGAGCTTATTGTTAGATATAGGCCCTTTAATGATCAACCTGTACAGAATATACCGAGACCATGAACCTACTTATAGTAAATATTTACTAATAAATCTGGTGCACAGCGATACTTCACAATTTAGATCTATGTCAGTTCATGAATTGCCTTAGATTTCCATTATAACTCAAAACAAGAAAGTGGCGCGAGATATAAAAAATACATCAGGCCGAGGCATCACTGCCTTCCTCAGACCATATTTGCACGGTCGCTGAGCTTGTTTGCCGCAAATTATATATACATATGTCACTCATAAGTTATATGCACATTAGACGTTTCTGTGGAAGAAAGACAGGCTTTTAGGCAGTTTTGGTGCTTATTCAAAGTTCATCCTTTACTCTAGGTTGATTTTAAATACAGCAGGTTCTGCTGTATATTCCAGGTCCATAGTTCTTGGATTGTTCCATGTTGGAGCGTTCTCTTGCCTGTAGCGTATAGCTCTGTGGCGCCCGGAAGCGATGTCGATCTTTGCGCTCTCCGGAACCGTTTGTGTTCCGATTTTCCGGGGACTGATTTCCGGACGGACTTTTTTTGCGGCCTAATTGCGGTTTCGCGAAATTGCGTTTCCTGTGTTTCTTCTCCTTCTTTTCTCTTAATTAGGCAGGGTTCACACTACCGTTGGGGTCCGTTATGAAGGTGTCCGTTAAAAAAAAACAAAAAAGGGACACCTATCATAACGGACGTTAACTTATGTTAATGTGTCCGTTTTTTTAACTGATCCAATTAATGGTTCAGTTAAAAAAACGGACACATTAGCATCAGTTAGTGCCCATTTTTTTTATCACTGTCCATTTTTTTTGTTTGTTTCTCCTTTCTAAGCATGCGCAGGAAAAAAACGGACATAAAATAAGACAGTAACTGATTGCTATCAGTTACTGTCAGTTATAAGTCCGTTACCCATAAACTTCACTGTTAAAAAAAATAAAGGACACTCGCTGTCCGTCAAGAATCCGTTTTTTTCAAACGGACAAAGAGTCCTGCATGTAAGATTTTTTGTCCGCGAAAAAAAAATGGATTTCTGACGGATTTGGTGTAAACGGACACAAACGGACACTAACAGACGCAATATAAAAACCCATTGAAATGAATGGAAATTTTAATGGATTTCTGACGGTTCAGCTAATGTCCGATGCTAAAATCTTGTAATGGACAATAGCAACGGACACTACTGACGGTCACCAAAGGTATTGTTTCTATATTATTTTTTATTTGTGTTCTAACACTCCGGTCTGACTTGTTAGCTTTTTATAGATGTCGTCCTCAACTTCGGGTGCCAATGGTGACGACTTTCGAAGAAAGAGGTTCTCCAAACGCAAACACCTATCTTGTGTGGCCTGTAATACACCATTACCGGATGGGCATGAGTTTACTCGCTGCCGTCAGTGCCGTGGACCCCCGTCTGAAGAACCATCTGTACGTGACGTGGTGGTGTGGGTCAAAGAATACATAGAGGACTCTTTGAAGGAAAACAAGGACTCCATTTCTCAGATTTCGAAAAAAGTCCGATCTGAGAAGCTGATTCTTTCTCTAGCCTCTGAAGAGGACTTCCAGGTGGTTGACGAGATGCTTTCATCTGATGAAAATGCCTTGGAGAATTCCAGCAGACCTCTCTTTCCTCTTGAGAAGATAAATAGGCTGCTGAAGTCCATCCGGACCAGGGACCGTGATGTTGATGGGGAAGCCTCTAGTTCCACCTAGGGGGCCTAGGGCCTTCCAAGTGGATGAGACACTGGATAAGCTCATGCTATTAGAATGGAAACCTCCTGAAAGGGCTCCTATTTTATCCAGGAGATTTAAATCCTTATTTCCTATTGTGGATTCCCAGCTGGACCGATGGGGTCCTCCATCTAAGGTTGATATGGCAGTAGACAAATTATCCCGCTGTATGGTGGTCCTGGCGGATGATGGCTCCAACCTCCAGGACCCCATGGAGAGACACATGGAGGGTGCCCTTAGAAAGGCTTATTCAGCAACTTCCGATCAGACCTCGGTGGCCATTGCCTCTAGTGAGGTATCAAACAAGCTGCACTCAGACCTAGCTCAACTAGAGAGAGACATCAACTCTGGAGTCTCCAGAGATGACCTCTTGGCATTTCTGAGCTCAGTATCCTTGTCAGCAGATTACCTAGCTGAGGCCTCCCAACATCAGTTTAAGTTGGCTACATAGTCTATAGCCCTCTCTATGGCAGCTATGTTGCATAGTTGTGTCACAGAAGAAGCTTGAGAGTAGATTATATGGGATAATCAGCATTTACTTCTTAGAACATGAGGTAAACAGCATCAAAACATTAACACAGCAAAACTGAAAGTAAAAAGGACCTTTTACAATAGAGAGATAAAAAGCAAGGTACAGCAAGTCTCACATAGCATACCATTACACTCTATTCAGCATATAACACTAATAACATCGCCATCTACTGTCAGATAGATGTAAACTTCTGCACACAAATAAGTCTATCTGTTGCATATATATATGTATATACCAACACCCTTTCTCAACAGTAAGAACTTATTCAGTTAAATATAATCTCTTCATCAGTCTCTGGTGTCTTTCAGCACTCAACGCCTTTTTGAAAATATCTGCTGTCATATCTTCAGTTGGGCAGTATTCTAAATTCAGAATTCCTTGTTCCTGATGATCCCGTAAAAAATGAAACTTCACATCAATGTGTTTAGTTCTGGGATTAACTCTTTCCATCTGAGCAAGAACAAGACATCCTTGATTGTCTTCATGTAACGTTGTTGGTCCTAACTGTTGTTGTCCTAAGTCTGTTAGTAGTTGTCTTAACCAAAGAACTTCTTGACTCGCATGAGCTACATATTCTGCTTCTGTAGACGATAGTGTTACTATAGATTGTTTTTTACTAGTCCAACTAATTGGTCCCCCCGAGAGTAAGAAAAGATAGCCACTGGTAGATTTTCTATCAATTGGATCTCCAGCCCAGTCTGCATCAACATATCCAGTTAAAACGCATTCATCACTTGCAGGTAGTTTCAGTTTAATGTTGCTAGTTCCTTTCAGATAACGTATTACTCTCTTTACAGCTTTCCAATCCATTTCATTGGGGTTTGACACTTTTCTGCTCAAAATTCCTACTGCTGCTGCAATGTCTGGCCTTGTAACAGTCGCTAAATATAGTAATTTTCCCATTGCTTTTCTGTATAGCTCATTATCTGGTAACATATTTTGTTCACTTTTAATTTCCTTCAGATGTTTAGTTTCCATTGGAGACTTTACTGCTTTCGCATCTTTCAGTCCAAATGTTTCTATTATATCTTTGATCATGTGATTTTGGTTAAGTTGGAAACTCCCATCTTCTTCTCTTTCTATCTGTATCCCTAGGTAATGCTTCACATTTCCCAGATCTTTGATCTCAAAGTGTTGATCCAAAATTTTCCGTATTTCAGCTTCATCCCTTTCTCTTTCAAAACAAACTAAAATATCATCAACATATATCAGTACATAGATCCATCTGTCATCTAGTTTCTTTGTGTATAGACAGGGATCCGCTTTGCTTCTTAGAAAATGTTCATTTATGAGCACTTCAGTGATTTTATCATTCCATGCTTTAGCGGCTTGTTTTAAACCGTATATACTTTTCTGTAGCTTACAAACCATGTTTGGTTTCTCTTTATCTTTGAATCCTGGAGGTTGTTCCATGTAAATTTCTTCTGTTAAATCTCCATTCAGAAATGCTGTCTTTACATCCAGATGTTTCAATTGCATTCCTTTAGTAGCTGCAACCGCAAGCAAAGTTCTGATTGTAGTATGCTTGACAACCGGAGCAAATGTTTCATCATAGTCTTCTCCGTATTTTTGAGAATAACCTTTAGCTACGAGTCTTGCTCGGTATTGTTCAGCGGTGCCATCTGTTTGGTATTTAACTTTAAAAACCCATTTACATCCTATAGCTTTTCTCCCTTTTGGTAATTCTGTCAGTGTCCATGTCTTTGAATCATGCATGGATTTCATTTCTGTTTCTGTAGCCTTTATCCACTTATTGGCCTCTTCTTCTGAAAGTTGAGATATATCCTCCCAAGATGTAGGTTCATATACTTTATTTGTACTTGCCTTGTATGAAAGACGTACAGGTGGTTTTCCTTTGTTTTCTCTCATTGAACGTCTTGGTTCTGTGTCTGTCTGTAGTTCTATCTCTTCACTTTCAGTATTTTGAACTTTATCAATTTCAACTTCTTTTTCATCAGATGTTCCTGCACTTATATCACTGTTGTCTCTCTCATTTCTCATTTCCAGTGATGTCATAATGTTATCATTTAGATCTTCAATGAATGTTACACTGTTACTCACCGTAACTCTGTCTTTTTTAGGATCTAGGATTCTGTATCCTTTGCAGTTGTCACTATATCCAACAAATATTCCTTCTATGGCTCTGTTTTGAAGTTTGGAGCGTTTCTCTTCTGGAACAAAAACAAAAGCTTTGCAACCAAAAACTCTTAAATGATTCACACTTGGTTTCTTACCATGCCACAGTTCATATGGGGTTTTTTCCAGTTTTCTTGAAAAAAGTCTATTTTGCAGATAAGTAGCTGTCATTGCTGCTTCACCCCAGTATTTCTCTGGTAGTTTGGAATCTGTTAGCATGCATCTTATCATTTCAGTCAGAGTTCTGTTTTTCCTTTCTGCTACGCCATTTTGTTCAGGTGTGTATGGAACAGTTTTGTGATGCTCTATTCCATTCTGTCTTAAATAGTTCTCTATTTGGTGTCCTGTGAATTCACCTCCATTATCACTTCTAATGATGATTGGCTTCCTCTGAAACTTATTATACGACTTTGACACGTATTCTTCTAATTTACTGAAAACTTCACTTTTGTTCTTTATTAAGTACGTGACTGTGTATCTTGAGTAGTCATCTATAAAAGTCACCATATATCTATTACCTCCTGATGTGGTTACTTTCATGGGTCCACATACATCAGTATGCACCAAGTCAAGTGGTTTTGTGCCTTTTGTTTCACTCTCTTTATGGTATAACTTCTGTTCTGCTTTCCATATAGTACAGTCTTTCTTTAAATGTCCATTTTTCTTGCATCTGAAACATTCTCTTGTTTCTGTTTTATAGGTCCTCTTATCTGTAATTCTAAGAGCATTTACACTGTCCTTTTCTGTGGAATCATTTGTTTGTTCTTTCCTTCTCTGGTATTCATCTATGAGTCGTGTTTTTACAAACTCTAGTGTAATGTCTGCTTCAGGTCTTGTTTCTAGTGCATTTATCAAAGCAGTGTATGAATCCGGCAAGCTACACAATAATATTGCTGCTACATGACTTTCTTTAATATCTTCACCAACTGATCTCAGCTGTGTTATCACTTCCATCATGGAGTTTATGTGCTCCTGCATGTCTTCCTGTGCACTTAATCTCATCTTGTAAAGTTTCCTTAGCAGAAACAATTTGTGATTTAAGCTGGATCTTTCATGTAACTTTCTCAATGCTTCCCACAATCCCTTTGCTGTATTCTCATTCCTTATGTGGATTAACTGATCATCTTCCACTAATAAGCTGATAGTAGCTCTTGCTTGTCTGTTTTTCTTATCCCATGTCTCATTATTATCATTGGGTCTATCTGTAGTGATTACATCCCATAAATCATCTTTAGACAATAACATCTCCACTTTGAACTTCCATAACTGATAGTTCTCATTGTTCAGCTTAGCTACTGTAAGTCTGAGCTCTGAATTGCTGGTCATTTTAACTTGTCTTACTTCTTTGGAGAGAATTGTTCTGAAGAATCCTTTTGCATTCACTGGGTCTTTTTGTCTTCTATGCCTGGGCCCATAACCTGTTGCATAGTTGTGTCACAGAAGAAGCTTGAGAGTAGATTATATGGGATAATCAGCATTTACTTCTTAGAACATGAGGTAAACAGCATCAAAACGTTAACACAGCAAAACTGAAAGTAAAAAGGACCTTTTACAATAGAGAGATAAAAAGCAAGGTACAGCAAGTCTCACATAGCATACCATTACACTCTATTCAGCATATAACACTAATAACATCGCCATCTACTGTCAGATAGATGTAAACTTCTGCACACAAATAAGTCTATCTGTTGCATATATATATGTATATAGTATATACCAACAAGCTAGAAGGCCGTTATGGTTAAAACCCTGGAGAGCTGATAACGCCTCAAAGTATAACCTGTGTTCTCTGCCTTTTGAGCCGGGTAAACTTTTTGGCAGAGGGCTGGATGAAATCATGGAGGGTCTAACTGACAAAAAGGATAAGAGTCTGCCTCAATCCTTTAGAGGCAGATCAAGACCTTCCGGCTGGGGCAGAGGTTATCAGCCTCAATCTAGACCTCAGCTCCAGAGGTGTTCTGGACGGAAGTTCCCCAAGGATGAGTATAAGAAACCTAATTTTTGACATCAGTTGTGGTCTTCCTGTGGCAGAGACTCCTGTTGGGGGACAGCTCTCCCAATTTTTCACTTTCTGGCAGGAGAAGATTCAAGACCCTTGGGTCTTGCAGGTGGTTCGGCAGGGATATATGACCCGCACTCTTCCTGTGACTCAGCAGGCTATACTGGAATGTTCTATTCGCGATTACTTCCTCAAGGGGGCCCTGGAAGAGGATTCCCCCCCATAGAAGAAGGATTCAGTGTTTATTCTCCAGTTTTTCTGGTGCCAAAACCATCAGGCGACTGGAGAATGATCATAGATATAAGATATCTGAATCTCTTCATAAAGAAGAAACATTTTTGAATGAAGACCGTAAAATCCGTCACATCCTTTCTACAATAGAGTGAGGTCTTAGGCATCCTTTAGGTCTAAGGAGACAATCTACACATTCCAATTTATCCTCCGCACAGAAGGTATCTCAAAATCACTGTCTCAGTTTCCGGCCACAGAAAGCATCTTCAGTTTGCGACTCTGCCTTTTGGCATCTCTTCAACTCCCCACACCTTCACCAAGGTGGTGGCTCCAGTAGCAGCCGCACTCAGACTTCAGGTACTTGGACAACTGGCTAATTAAAGCTCAGTCAAAATTTGTTCTGCTCCAGCATTTGCAGATAGACGTAGCCTTTCTTCAAAACCTAGGTTGGCTAATAAATTGGGAGAAGTCAGAGGTGGTTCCCTCTACACGGAGAAAGTTCCTGGGGTTTCTTCTGGATTCAGACTGCATGGAAATTTCCTTAACACCTGCAAGGAAAGAAAGGTTAATCACAGCAGCCTGGTATCTCTTCAGAACTCATCTGGTGTCCATCAGAACAACTATGAGAGTCCTAGGTCTAATGTCATCCTTAGCCATGGCAGTCCCTTGGGCTTTATGGCATATACGTCCTCTCCAGATGGAAGCTCTAAAGTCCTGGAACCGTTCTCCTCCCAGTCACGACAAATGGATCAAACTTTCTTCCTGTACCTGTTTTTCCCTCGGATGGTGGATACACCTGAAAGATGGGATGTCCATGGTCCAATCTTGTTGGACCCTGTTGACTACTGATGCATCCCTCTCGGGATGGGGAGCCCATCTGTACGAGAAAACTGTACAAGGCACTACTTCATTTTTCTCCTCTTCTCAGAGGAAGGGCGGTCAAGATTCGGTCCGACAGTATGACGACCGTATAATACCTGAACAAACAAGGAGGCACCAAATCGTTATCTCTCCTCAAGGAGACAGATCTGGTTAGGATAGGTTGACTTATCCGCAGTTCACATCAAGGGCTCCTTGAACATAGTAGTGGATCACTTGAGTTGGGGTCTTACTGTATCAGGAGAATGGTCTCTCTCAAGCCAGAGATCTTTCATCAGATTACCATGAAGTGGGGTCTTCCAGAAGTAGACCTTATGGCGGCCAGACTTAACGCCAAGGTGGAGACGTTGTGCTCACTGTATCAGGAGGACAATCCCTTGGCAGTGGATGCCCTGTCCATCCCTTGGAGGTTCAGGCTGGAGTGCATCTTCCCTCCACTTTCCATGATACCAAAGGTATTGATGAAAGTCAGACAGGACCAAGCCTCTGTCTTAGCCATTCTGGCCAAAAAGGGCTTGTTTTTCCCAGCTTATGTTCATGAGTCAAGGGATCTATTGGAGGCTTCTCCCAACCCAGAACCTGGTTTTCCAAGGAACTCAGAAATTCCAGGATCTGAGGAAATTCAACCTGACAGCCTGGAGGTTGACCAGTTCCTATGGAAATCAAGAGGACTGTCAGAAGCCATCCTGAAGACTCTTTCCTGCGCCAGAGCAGAGTCTACCAATAAAAGCTACCTAAGGATAGGCAATATCTTCAAAGAATGGTGCTCCAGATGGGAATCTGATAGTTCAGATCCTACTATGGCAGAGATTCTGGATTTTCTTCAGAAGGACTTGGCCTGCTACTTTTAAAATACAGGTTTCAGCCTTATCCGCCTGTTTAAGCAGACGATTGTCTCAGAATCCCTTAATTGTTAGGTACCTTAAGGGTGCTATGAGACTTAGACAAAAAAGGGTTAATAAACCGGGTATGCAGCTATATACCGGTAATAGCAGGGTTCTGCATAAGAAAGTAGCGCTATGCGGAACCCCACTATTATATAGCTGCATACCCGGTTTATTAACCCTTTTTTAGTCGGCGTACCGTTTTTCTGTTTTCCTCCTATTGGAGTCTGAGAGTCTGAAGAGGGCCATATTTAGACTGTAAATGTTAACAACAAGTCTCTACTGTATACGTTGTTCGGATATCTCTATAAATGTGTCTGCTACTTGAACACTGGATTGGTGATAAATAAAACAAGTAATACATAACCTCATTTGGAGTCTGAAGTCCCTTTAATTACGATACTGACGAGTTGGGATCCTACTTCTTCACTCCTGAAGAAATATAACTAACCATGTGCTACACCACATTCCTACCTAACAAATGCATATATAAATTCATATATCAAGATTAATGTAAATTAGGTATAAACTATGTAATAAAGTCAATAAGTTCATAAAAAAATGTAAATCTATTGGCAACAGGGTAAAGGGATTGTCATTAGCAGGCATATGTAAGGCACACTATAGTCTAAATTATTTTCTAGACCGTTATAAACAATCTCTAGAGATTACTGAAGGCAACTCCTCAAAAACAGAACAAGAAAATCCAACAGTGTTTTTTTCATGTAAGCAGAACCTGTAACACATAAACACATAGTTTTTAAAATGCCAGTGGCTTATTTATACAATCCCAAGTAAATTCAGTATTCTACAACTGCTACACACTCCAGAGTTACAAACAATTCAATGAGGTTTAGAAAATACTCAGAATATATCAGCAGAGCAAGCAACTTACGTAAGGGATCCAGTCTATCCCCTGATCATCATAACAAAAATTATAATAATACTTATTACCTACTTCTGTCTTTCTGCACCTTCCTTTCTGCACTTCCTCTGACACCTTCTAATCTTCTGCCACATACATGCTCCGTCTATCAATCCATGGTCTCTTAACCTCTGTGTTGTCTCACTATTTTATTTCACTTTTCTGGCACCTCTTCATTGTATCAGCATCCTCTTTCTAATAAATTTCTTTGCAAACCAGACTATGAACGTTATAATCAGCTAGATAATACATAAACACATAGATACATAAACACAGCAATAATATTTGGAATATTCCCTGTAATACATAAATTACAACATTTATCTAATCCCTTTGTGCCTTGAATTCTTGCACTAGGGATTTCAATTTAGAAAAAATCCCAGCTTGTGGGTTGCTCCGGCGATGGAGGGTGAGTGGGCCCTTCTCTCTCCCTTCATGACCTCCCATACCCACGCTGTGGAGATTCAGAATTACTCACTGTCACCTTTTTGCTCTTTTAGCAGACACCTTATTTCAGGTGATAACAGGCAAGACAATAACTTCACATAATATAGTACAAGACATAACCATAACATCATATGCTTGAATATCTTCCTATACACATTGTCATTATACCTTACTTTTCCATATAAACCAAAACATTTTCCCTTTGGACACAAACAGATACAGTGGGGAAAAAAAGTATTTAGTCAGCCACCAATTGTGCAAGTTCTCCCACTTAAAAAGATGAGGCCGGCCTATAATTGTCATCATAGTTAGACCTCAACTATGAGAGACAAAATGAGAAAACAAATCCAGAAAATCACATTGTCTGATTTTTTTAAGAATTTATTTGCAAATTATGGTGGAAAATAAGTATTTGGTTACCTACAAACAAGCAAGATTTCTGGCTCTCACAGACCTGTAACTTCTTCTTTAAGAGGCTCCTCTGTCCTCCACTCATTACCTGTAGTAATGGCTCCTGTTTGACATTGTTATCAGTATAAAAGACACCTGTCCACAACCTCAGTCACACTCCAAACTCCACTATGGTGAAGACCAAAGAGCTGTGGAAGGACCAGAAACAAAATTGTAGACCTGCACCAGGCTGGGAAGACTGAATCTGCAATAGGCAAGCAGCTTGGTGTGAAGAAATCAACTGTGAGAGCAATAATTAGAAAATGGAAGACATACAAGACCACTGATAATCTCCCTCCATCAGGGGCTCCACGCAAGATCTCACCCCATGGGGTCAAAATGATCACAAGAACTGTGAACAAAAATCCCAGAACCACACAGTGGGACCTAGTGACTGACCTGCAGAAAGCTGGGACTAATGTAATAAAGGCTACCGTCAGTAACACACTACGCCACCAGGGACGCAGATCCTGCAGTGCCAGACGTGTCCCCCTGCTTAAGCCAGTACATATCTGGGCTTGTTTGGTAGAAACACAGCTTGTGGTGTTTGGAGGAGAGTGAATGCTGAGTTGCATCCAAAGAACACCATACCTACTGTGAAGCATGGGGGGGCAACATCATGCTTTGGGGCTGTTTCTCTGCAAAGGGACCAGGACGTCTGATCCGTGTACATGAAAGAATGAATGGGGCCATGTATCGTGAGATTTTGAGCACAAACCTCCTTCCATCAGCAAGGGCATTGAAGATGAAACGTGGCTGGGTCTTTCAGCATGACAATGATCCCAAGCACACCGCCAGGGCAACTAAGGAGCGGCTTCGTAAGAAGCATTTCAAGGTCCTGGAGTGGCCTAGCCAGTCTCCAGATCTCAACCCCATAGAAAACCTTCGGAGGGAGTTGAAAGTCCGTGTTGCCCAGCAACAGCCCCAAAACATCCCTGCTCTAGAGGAGATCTGCATGGAGGAATGGGCCAACATACCAGCAACAGTGTGTGCCAACCTTGTGAAGACTTACAGAAAGCGTTTGACCTCTGTCATTGCCAACAAAGGATATAGAACAAAGTATTGAGATGAACTTTTGTTATTGACCAAATACTTATTTTCCACCAAAATTTGCAAATAAATTCTTTAAAAATCAGACAATGTGATTTTCTGGATTTGTTTTCTCATTTTGTCTCTCATAGTTGAGGTCTACCTATGATGACAATTACAGGCCAGCCTCATCTTTATAAGTGGGAGAACTTGCACAATTGGTGGCTGACTAAATACTTTTTTTTCCCCACTGTATCATACATAGGCTGCGGACCCTGGTGGCCCAGAGCCAAGTTTTGCTTTGTAATAATAATAATAATAATAGTCCTTTAATAGTCCCACAATGGGGAAATTCAGTGTGTTACAGCAGCAAAGATAAGATAAGATAAGCAGATACAAATACAACATGTACAGGAATGTTCCAAGGTGAGAGGCATTACTTTGATAGCAGACAGACAGATAGGACATATCAGAGGAGGGGGGGGGGGGATTTAACAGGCAGAGAGATATTTCAGTTCTCTGTGTGTAATGATCTCCGCTTAGGTCGGTGTTGGTTGTACAGCCTAACCGCGGTGGGGAGGAAAGACTTCCGATAGCGCTCCTTCTCACACCTAGGGTGGAGCAGTCGGTCACTGACAGTACTGCTCAGCGCGATCACAGTCTCATGCATGGGATGGGACTTCTTCTGCATGGAGCTCACCACGGACAGTATCCTTCTGTCACCCACTGCCTACACTGGGTCCAGTGGGCTCCCCAGGACAGAGCTGGCCTTTCTAATCAGCTTGTCAAGTTTATTTCTGTCCCTGGTTGATATACTGCTTCCCCAGCAGGCCACTCCAAAGAAGATGGCTGATGCCACTACCAAGTTGAAGAAAGTTCTAAGAAGTGCCCCCCGGATTCCAAAGGCTCTCAGTTTCCTAAGCAGGTAGAGCCTGCTGTGGCCCTTCCTGTACAGGGCCTCCATATGATCTGCCCAGTCCAGCTTATTATTAAGGAGCAAACCCAGGTACTTATAGGTGTTCACAATCTCGATGCCCGTCCCCAGGATGTCCACTGGTTTAGGAGGGCTTCTGCCTTTGTGGAAGTCCACCACCATCTCCTTGGTCTTCCCCGCGTTAATCTTCAGGTGGTTCCGGTGGCACCAGTCCACAAAATCCCGGTTCAGTTCTCTGTACTCCCTGTCATCATCATCTGTGATGAGACCCACTATTGCAGAGTCGTCAGAATACTTCTGTAGGTAGCAGCTGGATGAGTTGCACCTAAAATCTGCAGTGTACAGTGTGAAGAGGAAAGGGGCGAGAACCGTACCCTGAGGTGCCCCCGTATTACAGATCACGGTACCTGACACACAGTCTTGGGCTCTCACGTATTGAGGTCGATTTGTGAGGTAGTCTAGGATCCAGTTGGAGAGGTGGTGGTCCACTCCAGCAAGGCCCAGCTTGTCCCTCAATAACCTGGGCTGTATGGTGTTAAAAGCACTGGAGAAATCAAAGAACATTATTCTTACTGTGTTCCCTGGTTTCTCCAGGTGAGACAGAGCCCTATGCAGAAGATGGATGATGGCATCATCTACCCCAATGCCCGGCCGATAAGCAAACTGGAGGGGGTCCATAGCGGGGCTCACTAGAGGGCAGAGATGTGTGAGAACCAATCTCTCCAAGATCTTCATCAGGTGGGATGTCAGTGCTACAGGTCTGTAGTCGTTGAGGTCCATAGGGTGGGGTTTCTTTGGAACTGGTACCACACAAGAAGATTTCCATAATTCAGGGACTATTTCCTGCCTCAGGCTCATATTATACATATATGTAATTATACCACACAGCTGGTCCCCGCAAGTCTTAATTAGCCTTGCACTGATGTCATCTGGCCCTGCGGCTTTCCTCGCCTTGATCTTTTTCATCTCCTTCCTCACCTGGGCCCGTGTGAAGCTCAGACTGTGGCCAGATAAAGACGGATTTCTGGATTTACTGGTCTGTTGGGAAGTGGCCGCATGGGGAGAAGTCATTGTGGTGGGGGAAGCTGAAGGACATACTGGGGTGGGAGGAGCTGGTGTGTGATCAAATCTGTTGAAGAATAGGTTTAGTTCATTAAGCCAATTAACATCTGCCTCAATCTGGCAGACAGACTGTTTATGACCCGAAATTGACTTAAGCCCCTCCCAGACCCCCCTTATGTCTTTTCTTTCCATTTGCTTTTCCATTTTTTTCTTTATAACTGGCTTTTCCCTGCCTGATTTGATGCCTCAGCTCCTTTTGTACTTCCCTCAACCCCTCCTTATCTCTTGTCCTGAATGCCATCTTTTTCTCCTTAAGTAGTGTTTTTATATCAGAGT
Source organism: Leptodactylus fallax (assembly GCA_947044405.1). Lineage (NCBI taxonomy): Eukaryota > Metazoa > Chordata > Amphibia > Anura > Leptodactylidae > Leptodactylus > Leptodactylus fallax. The sequence goes on from CAMRHE010000366.1 coordinate 1,314,581, forward strand.
TAATCCATGGTTTGTTATTGGAGAAGCACCTCACCACTTTTGTGGGTACTGTGTTGTCCACACAAAAATTAATGTAGTCTATTATGCAGTGTGTGAGTCCTTCTATATCTTCTCCATAAGAATCCTGCAGCACTTCCCATGCGGTTGTGTCAAAACAATCCCTCAGAGTCTCATCACTCTCCTCGGACCATATCCTCACTGTGCGGGTGACAGCTGGTTCTCTACGTACAAGTGGCTTGTACACAGGTCGGAGATGTACTAGGTTGTGATCCGATCTCCCCAGGGGCGGTAGGGCTGATGAGCTATATGCCTCCCTCACATTGGCAAAGAACAAGTCCAGTGTTTTGTTGCCTCTTGTGTGGCAGGTTACATACTGTGTGAAACTGGGCAGTGTGGATGATGGAGAGGCATGGTTGAAATCACCCGACAGAAGAAAGAGGGCCTGGGGATGTTTTAACTGTAACTGGCTCAGCGTGGCTTGTAGGACCTCGCAGTCAGTGTCAGCTTTCGCAGAGGGGGGGACATATGCAGCTATCACGATGACATGTGATAGTTCCCTTGGTAGGTAGAAAGGTCTCATGCTCACAGCTAATAGTTCAATGTCCTTACAGCAAGTTTGCTCCTTAATCACAATGTGCCTAGGATTACACCATCTATTATTCACAAACATTGCCAGCCCTCCTCCTTTCCTCTTACCGCTCTCCCTTGTCCAGTCTGCCCGAAGGAGTTTAAAACCATCCAAGGAGACCAGAGGGTCAGGAGTAACTTCAGTGAGCCAAGTCTCTGTAAGTAGCATCATGCTGCACGCCCGAAACTCCTGATGATGCCTGGTGAGCGCTGCTAGTTCATCCATCTTGTTTGCAAGAGAATTGACTCTTCTGCGGTTTCCTGCTGATACAACGTCCTTGAAGGCTGCTTGGCAGTCAACAATGTGTAGTTATTCTCTGCAGAGCACTACAAACAGAATAGAGGAATACAATTCAAGCAGATAGCAGTTAATACTGACACCAAAATTACATATTAATATTTTTGTGCAATTTTCAGATATTTTTCATGACAAAGCCCCACCTTTTGTAATTACCACAGGTGTTCAGAACCCCTGTGGAACATCACAATAAGGGGACGTCTCTGGAAAGCGGATTTAGTCCTACAAAAAGCATAAAAGTTGAATACTGGCATTGATATAAACAGAATGAATATTACAATTACAGGTTGAAATCTATAAAATAAGATAATCCTTTAATAGTCCCACCATGGGGAAATTCAGTGTGTTACAGCAGCATAGATAATACAAATACAATATATACAAAAGCTCCAAGATAGAGGCATTACAGTGACAGTAGGTATAGATAAAAAGGTACAGATAAAAGAGTAGTAGAAGGGATATCACAACTTAAGATCTTTCAGTTCTCTATATGGAATGATCTCCTCTTAAGTCGGTGTTGGTTGTACAGCCTGACCGCAGCGGGGAGGAAAGACTTCCGACAGCGCTCCTTCTCACACTTAGGGTGGAGCAGTCGGTCACTGACAGTACTGCCCAGCGCTATCACGGTCTCATGCATGGGATAGGAGTTATTCTCCCACATGGAGCTCACCACGGACAGTATCCTTCTGTCACCCACCACCTGCACTGGGTCCAGGGGGCTCCCCAGGACAGAGCTCACCCTTCTAATCAGCTTCTTGAGTCTATTCCTATCCCTGGTTGATATACTGCTCCCCCAGCAGGGCACTCCGAAGAAGATGGCTGATGCCACTACCGAGTTGAAGAAAGTCCTAAGAAGTGCCCCCGGATTCCAAAGGCTCTCAGCTTCCTAAGCAGGTAGAGCCTGCTGTGGCCCTTCCTGTACAGGACCTCCATGTGATCTGCCCAGTCCAGCTTATTATTGAGGCGCACACCTAGGTACTTATAGATGTTCACAATATCGATGCCCGTCCCCTGGATGTCCACTGGTTTTGGAGGATATCTGTGCTTGTGAAAGTCCACCACCATCTCCTTGGTCTTCCCCGCGTTAATCCTCAGGTGGTTCAGCTGGCACCAGTCCACAAAATCCCGGTTCAGTTCTCTGTACTCCCTGTCATCTTCGTCTGTGATGAGGCCCACTATTGCAGAGTCGTCAGAATACTTCTGTAGGTAGCAGCTAGATGAGTTGCACCTAAAATCTGCAGTGTACAGTGTGAAGAGGAAAGGGGCAAGAACTGTACCCTGAGGTGCCCCTGTATTACAGATAACGGTACCTGACACACAGTCCCGGGCTCTCACGTATTGAGGTCGATTTGTGAGGTAGTCTAGGATCCAGTTGGAGAGGTGGTGGTCCACTCCAGCAAGGCCCAGCTTGTCTCTCAGTAGCCCCGGCTGTATGGTGTTAAAAGAACTGGAGAAATCAAAGAACATTATTCTCACAGTGTTCCCTGGTTTCTCCAGGTGAGACAGAGCCCTGTGCAGAAGGTGGATGATGGCATAATGCATAATCCCTTAAACATCATACCAGTGGTGTACAATGAGGTCTCCTGTATCTGAACTTGTCACCTGCTATTACACCAGACTGTTTTACCTTCTATAGAGTGGCTCTACAATTAATTATTTCTCTTTGCACCATATCAGATTCCCCGAGTATTTTGCTAAGGTAAGTATATCTGGTAGGAATGCGGTAAGTAATACTTCACACAGATCTGGGAGGATTGTATCATAACATCTTTCCATATAAAATGGATTATATTAATCAATAATCCTGAGAAGGGTGAAGTTCTCCTTCAAGCCTGAGCTGTCATCCCCTTTGACCTTCCTTCTTGGAGCTCTACACTGTTTTTTCACATGTCCTGGTTCCCCACAATTGAAGTAGTAGATCACATTTTCGATTACCCATCCCATAACAGGGGTTAATGCCAGTCACTGCAGGTTTGTGGGGTCTACTATCCAATTCTATCTCCTGAGCGACTATACACAAGGTGGCTGGGTCCATTGCCCTCCATTCTGGCCTGGATTTTTGTATTGCTTCTCTTAACTGCCTTCCAAGCCCCTCCATGAAGGCAGAGGCTAACAACCTCACATGCATCTTATTATCTGCTTCATACCCCATATCTTCCCACGCAGTGTACACTCTGTTGTAGAATTTTTCCTACACATTCCCCTGTCCTGTGTCATGTCTGTCAACTTGACTAATAATTCACTTTGTCTGTTTGTCTCCCATTTCTGCAATTGAGCAACATAGTCTTGTCCCGAAACGTTACTTGTCAAATAATATTCCATTAACATAGCATAGCATTCTGGGACTAAATCACATAACATGGCACTAGCCATTTTAGCTTCAACCAACTGTTTCATGTCATTCCATGTGGCCCCATACGTAGTCTGGATTTGAGACAGTACTTTTACAAAGTACTGGGTCTGGCAAGGTTTTGAGCAACCACATCATATCAGTCAGGGACCATTTGTACACCTGATATTGTCCTCACTGGAGGCTGAGCCATTTTACGCAAAGAGTCTGCAACCGCATGTTTCATGTCCTCACTCTCCCCTCCGCTTCTATCAATTATTTCAGGTGACCCCGCTGACTCTTGAATCTCTCTCTTGTTATCCATATTAGATAGTTCACCTCCCAGTAGAGGATACTGAGGAAAATCATCAAAAAGCCTTTCATTTTGGGGAGTTTTCTTTCCAGTCTCTTGTGGAGGGACACCAGATGGTATTTTGGGAGAGTCAGAGAAATCAACCGTAGTCCAGTCTGTCAGGTAAAAAGGTCACGAGTGCAACAAATGGTTGTTAAAGATCCTTGTTCTTTGTTTTGGATAAATGCCATGTTTGCATTATATATGTACCGGGCCTAAGCTGGTGGAGGAACTCATTCTGATGATTGGACTTATATTTGTAGTTTTAAATGCTGTACTGCTGTACCACATCCAGAACACTGGAAGGAAACATCATTTCCTCCAACTGTTATCGAAACCCAAACCGGGGTCAAAATTCTGATTGTCAAGTGGGGCCAAATTATTTGTAATCCATACACACGTGGACGAAATTGTTGGTACCCCTCATTTAATGAAAGAAAAACCCACAACGGTCACAGAAATAACTTGAATCTGACAAAAGTAATAATATATAAAAATTCTATGAAAATGAACAAATGAAAGTCAGACATTGCTTTCCAACCAGGCTTCAACAGAATTTTTTAAAAAAGAAAACTCATGAAACAGGCCTGGACAGAAATGATGGTTCCCTTAACTTAATATTTTGTTGCACAACCTTTTGAGGCAATCCCTGCAATCAAATGATTCCTGTAACTGTCAATTAGGCTTCTGCACCTCTCAGCAGGTATTTTGGCCACTCCTCATGAGCAAACTGCTCCAGTTGTCTCCGGTTTGAAGGGTGCCTTTTCCAGACGGCATGTTTCAGCTCCTTCCAAAGAAGCTCAATAGGATTTAGGTCAGGGCTCATAGAAGGCCACTTCAGAATAGTCCAATGTTTTCCTCTTTGCCATTCTTGGGTGTTTTTAGCTGTGTGTTTTGGGTCATTATCCTGTTGCAAGACCCATGACCTGCGACTGAGACCAAGCTTTCTGACACTGGGCAGCACATTTCTCTCTAGAATCCCTTGATAGTCTTGAGATTTCATTGTACCCTGCACAGATTCAAGACACCCTGTGTCAGATACAGCAAAGCAGCCCCAGAACATAACAGAGCCTCCTCCATGTGTCACTGTAGGGACAGTGTTCTTTTCAAGATATGCTTCATTTTTCCGTCTGTGAACATAGAGCTGATGTGCCTTGCCAAAAATTTCGATTTTTGTCTCATCTGTCCATAGGACATTCTCCCAGAAGCTTTGTGGCTTGTCAACATGTAGTTTTATATTATTACTTTTGTCAGATTGAAGTTATTTCTGTGACCATTGTGGGTTTTTCTTTCATTAGATAGGGGGTACCAACAATTTTGTCCATGTGTGTGTATATAAGGATTATATATATATATATATATATATATATATATATATATATATATATATATATCGTGAGCTCACAGAGAGAACTAGCCTGACAATCACCTTTTTTTTTATATCTGAGGGTAAAAAATAAAGGACAAAGGACCAACCAAATATAACTTCCCTTTCACTTACCACCAATACCCAACATCTTGAGCTGACACACAACGGAAGGGACAGAATTTTATGCAAGAACAGTTCTTACCGTTTTGCAGCGCTGCTATTCTGCCCGTTCCAATAGTCTCCTGATAGATCTCGGGCTTAGTGGTTGACGGGTTGGTCCTTGCTCTCAGCAGTGCCTCCAACTGTTATAGAAACCCAAACCAGGTCCAAAATTCTGATTGTCAAGTGGTGCCAAATTATTTGTAATCCATATATGTATATATAGCGAGAGCTCACAAACAAAGAACTGGCCTGACACGCAGTGGGTGTTACGCAAGTTGTGTTTATTCAAAATATAACATAATATTTTATACAGGAAAGTAAATGGTGTCAATTATAATAGAGCATGTGTAGAAACCTGTAATCATGATTAATCATTGGCTGGAGGAGGGTCTCGGCACACCCCTTACTCATCTGCATAATCAAAGCATATTAGTCATATTAGTCTTAAGAACTACTGTACGTATTGCAGAGTCTTGCTGAGACCCATTGTTCTACATATTCTACATTGGGAGATTCTACGTAGCGCAGCTACACGCTGGGGGCTTTTTAAGTAAGCAGTGTTAGTCTCATCTCTGAAGGACAAGTTACAAAAAGCCATAGGCAAACAATCCTTTTTCAGATATGTTGACCCAGGTTGTCTGATCCTTGTTTTCAGTACATTCTTATTAAGAACTGTAGGCTAAATGCTTTTCTATGATTTAGAGAAAAGCAAGCTAGAAATTAAAGAGACATCACATTTCCATAACACCTGCGAGTGAGTGTGCACTGTCTTTGGTTGAAGTTCTGTAAGCGCCAGAGTATCTGGAACGCAGCTGACCTCTCCTTGGGTAGGCCAGTAAAGTGGGCCATACCAAACATACCCCTTACCACGCTAGCCCCCATATGTAGAATGAATGTGGCTAGTGTAACCGACCAGATGTTTGCAGGACCACTTTAACCAAACGATGCTGTTGCACCAGGCCTATGGTAGCAGTGTTCCCCTTGGGACAGCGGGACAGTCGAACATTTACAGTGCTGTCCCACTATTCCAGGCATTGGGTCTGGGCCATCCCAGCTCCAGGTCATCTGCATCCTCCGGGTGCAGATGAGTTGAATGCAATTATGAAGCAGGGAGTCATGTGCTCCCTGCTTCACCATTTGGCCGCCCCAGTCTCTGCTCCCGCTGTCTTGGAGCAGTAGGTGTGATATGGTGATGTCACTTGCATCGTGCCTGTTCCTCCCTGAGCAGAGACAGAAGGGAATGGGGAGAAGTCAGTATTAGTTTTTTTTTGTTTGTTTGATCCATTGTACTGTAATTGCTAGGAGGGGACATGAAAGTGTGGGGGCAACTGGAGGGGGCACATGAAAGTGTGGGGGCAACTGGAGGGGGCACATGATACTGTGGGACAACTGGAGGGGGCACATGAAACTGTGGGGGCAACTGGAGGAGGACATAACACTGTGGGGGCAGCTGGAGGGGGCACATGAAACTGGGGGAAGCTGGAGGGGGCACATGATACTGTGAGGGCAGCTGGAGGGGGGACATGACACTGTGGGGGTAGCTGGAGGAGGCACATGATACTGTGGGGGCAACTGGAGGAGGCATATGATACTGTGGGGGCAACTGGAGGTGGCACATGATACTGTGGGGGCAACTGGAGGAGAACATGACACTGGAGGTGGTACATGATACTGTGAGGGCAATTGGAGGAGGACATGACACTGTGGGGGCAGCTGGAGGGGGCACATGATATTGTGAGGGCAGCTGGAGGGGGCATATGATACTGTGAGGGCAGCTGGAGGGGGGACATGCCACTGTGGGGGAAGCTGGAGATGGGCATGACACTGTGGGCACATCAGTAGAGGTATTTTATACTGGGAGGGCAACTTGAGGAGGATATTATAATATAATGTATGAGGAGCCACTGCAGGGGGTGCAAATTAATGTTTCATGGGCCCATTACATTACATGGGGCCACTGTAGGGGTATTTGACTTTGTGATGGGCCACTTAGGGGCATTATATTGTATGGTGCCAGTAAGGCGCATTATAATTTCTGTCTGTCAGGTATGTCTAAGTGGTGGTGATAGAGGGCACTTATGACACCTTTGCACTGGAGCCACCAATGTGTTACGGCCCTGGATTTTTGGTTCACTAACACAGAGAAAGAACAATAACCGATACCAAATAGTCTTCAGTATAAGGCTATTCAAAAATCTGACTTTGCCTTGACCTTTACTGATGGTATGTGGTACATATCCCAAATATATTGACATTTAGAACATGTAGGCATGAAGATGAATCCAACAATACCAAATAGTCACAGTCAGAGTCACTTAGTATGTGCAGACGAACCCCAGGGCTGGACTATCAGGTAATGACCTCTGGCATTGTAATATATTTATTATCAGGTCTTCTGGGGTCAGATTAATGGAATTTACCAGCCATCGCAACCCCTTGCTCCACCGTAAGTGAGGAAATCTGACAAATATCAATGAATGGTGAGGGCTAAAGGAATGAGAGAAGGTGGAGGAGAAAATACTGCAGAGGTGCCAGGACCGGAGCTGTGCTGATATATCTGTGGTCCTATATCCGAAATAATGAAGAATATCAGAAAATGTATGACCATGGAGGTCACTGAGTCCGGACAGAAACTGAAGTCTTCTCCTTATATGACTTTGTAGGCCGGGATTAGTAGAGAAGGACAGTTGTCTCCTTAGACAGTCATGGGGTCAGCAGATGGCTTTGGTTTGATCAGATGTTCTCCTTGCATCTTGGGTTTCTGTAAAAGATAGCACATTAAGAATAGTAAGATCGAGAGATAATGTAAAGGAGGAGTAATATGTGTCCTCCACTGAGACCTGCACCTAAGTGTACAGCACTGGGACAGGACATAGTAAGATATAGGGAGACCTGGAAGAAAAAAAATACATGATCTATACAGATGGTTGGTGGTTTCCTCCGGGTTCTCCGGTTTCCTCCCACACGCCAAAGACATACTTGTAGGGTACTTTGGATTGTGAGCCCTATATGGGATAGCGATGTCTGTACAGTGCTGCTGAATATGTTGGCGCTATATAAGTAAAATAAATGATAACCACCCATGTACAAACTCTCTAGTAATCCTCAGCTTGACCACAGTACTGGCACCAAGGAAAAGCTCAGTCCCCATATATATATATATAATAAGAGTCAATGAAAAGCCACTAGTGGAGGTAGGGACGTGGCAGGTGTGGGCGTGCGATACCATGCTCCCTAGTCTTTTATAGCACACGCCTGAGCGGATCGCATCTCTGGTGTTGCTAGGTGGCTGGGGAAATCTCCTGCTTGGATGTTCATGTGATGGTGGACGAGTCAGAGCGCACCACAGAAGGTACGTATAGAAACCTCTGTACCTATAGATGAAAAACAGTGAGGCAGCAATCACACTGGGGATGGAAAGATCAGCCAGACCTCATAGATTTTGACCCTGCATTTCAGCTTCTTCTAGGGGCAGGGACAATGACATGACAGCCTCTTAGAGCAGATACATGACTGACAGCCAAGACAATGATTACCTGCAACTGATCCTATAACTTTAAATGGTACATATTCTATTCAACCCAACTCTGCCTGTTTAGTGAACCCTATCCTAGCATTTCATCCAGGATGTATTTGTGCAATCCCATGTGTCCTTATCTGTCCTAGTGCCAGTCTTTTGATGCTCAGTGTTTTTATGGTAGTTCCCTGGTCAGTGTGTGTTTGTTTCTACATAGGCCAGTCTCCTCATGTGTCACAGTTTGTTGATTAATTGGTTAACGAGTTAAATTAGTGCTAGTTATGAATCTCTGCATCCCTATATACATGTAAGTAGATACAGCTTATTGGGGAAGCATTTCCAATGCAGCGGGTCATTTCCTAATGCAGCGTCCATCTTAACCCTAAGTGCAGATTAACCAAAGTGCACTTACACAGGGCACGAGATGGGCAAACCATGGAAGAACACCAGGTAAACTTATACCCAAAACAACAAGCTTTATCACATGGTATGATAGAGCTGCACTGTCACTTACTATCTTAGCAATTGTCTTCCTGCAGAACTCCCCTCCATCTCTACCACCAGTGCACACTATCCACATCAATCCTTCTCTTCTGCCTTTTCACATATACAGCTCCCACACACTTTTCACTCTCTTTAACCACTCCAATCCCTTTAGCAGTGAAACCAAACATAAGCACCCACATAAATCATTGAACCACCTTCTGTCTCTGTCCATTTTGCTCCTCCTAGCTGCTGGGGACATCTCTACAAACCCTGGCCCTCCTTCTTTCCCTAATTTTCCACTTCCTGCACACATAGAAATCCTACAAACCTCATCAATATTTACCGTGTTCCCTCTCCTTATCTTTCTCTTGTCTCTTTTAACTGTTCTCTCTGGAACACCTGCTCAGTGTATACCAAACTAGAATATATTAATGACTTATTCCTCAGTAAATCTCTTAACCTGCTCGCCCTTACTAAAACCTGGATCCAGCAGTCTGATACGGCCTCCCCTGCTGCTCTGTCTCATGGTGGCCTACAATTCTCACACACCTCTAGGCCTGACAACAGGAAGGGTGGAGGGGTAGGGTTACTTCTGTCACTGTAGTGCACTTTTCAGGCCATCCCACCGATACCCTCACTCACATTCCCCTCATTTGAAGTCCATGCCATCAGACTTTTCCGCACAGTCTCCTTACGTGTAGCTGTGATCTACCGTCCACCTGGTTCACCCTACCAATTTCTGGATCACTTCGCTTCTTGGCTTTCCCTCTTTTTATCTAGTGAAATTCCTACCCTCATCATGGGTGACTTTAACATCTCCACTGACACCCCGTCTCCCCAGCTGCCTCACAGTTTCTCTCAATAACCACGTCTTTTGGTCTTTCACAACTTTTCTTGATCTGGTCTTCCATCGACTCCTCACAGTTTCTAAATTTACTAACTCTTCTCTGCCACTCTCTGACCATAACCTTCTGTTTCTCACCATCAGTGCTTTCTCTCCTTCACAGGACACACCTACTCATCTTACATTTAGGAATTTACGTGCTATTAACACCCAGCACCTCTCAGATACTCTACAGTCCTCTCTGTCCCCCATCTCTTCACTGTCCTGCCCCAATCTGGCCGCCAGTCACTATAATGAAACCCTTAAGAGTGCATTGGATGAAGCGGCTCCCCCTCCACTCGAAAAGTTAGACGCAGGAGGCAGCAACCCTGGCACACGCCACAGACACATTTTTTTCAGCGGTGCTCTAGGTGTGCTGAACATCTGTGGAGAAAATCACGTACACCTGCATACTTCCTCCACTTCAAATTTATGCTTAAAACCTATAGCTCTGCCCTTCACCTCGCCAAACAAGCCATCATCTGACCGGCGCGCTCATCCCCAACATTTTGGTGTTTTGTTTATCCAAGTCTGTTCTAAAGACATAGGTCTGTCTCCTCGACCATGTGGGTAGGCCTGAAGCTACAGCTAATGTAAAAGAGGTGACCCTAAAGGATTTGGAGTACAGGTATATATAGTCCAAGGGAAAGAAGGGGCATGATATAAGGAAAGGGAACCAGATGGACTGGATGAGGACGTTGCCATCAAACCTCTTCAGGAATGAAACTTTTCAGCACTTTTATAATACTTTCCAGGTCACTTGCACATTGTAATGTCTTGGTTGAAGAATAATGTTCTGCCCAAGATGGCAGCTACTCTGATCATGGTGATGTTTGGCACAATATTCTTTTACAGGCCCTAGGCTGGCACTGTGAGGTATCGTACTGAGGCGATGATGTAGGCTCCTGGGGCATTCCATATTTACATAGTTACATAGTAGATGAGGTTGGATGAATACATCAGTCCATCAAGTCCAACCTATAACCCTACAGTCCCCTGCTTCTTCTGTACTATGTGGTGGTATTTCGAGGTGCCCTTGACGTTAGGTGTGAATAAAAGCATAGGAGACAGGTGGGCAGAAGAAACAGGCACAGCTCATGGCTCAGTTTACCAGACAACATGGAGGAACAGTTTACTGTCAGTAGCCCTGGATACCAAGTTTCTCACTGGTTCAGCAATGGAAATGTTGAGCATAATTTAAGATGGCTTGGATCTGCGATCAGAGGTCCGGTGACATGGGACTGCCTGTTATAGCCCTAACTGCCACTAACTAGTCTGAAGACATGAAGGTGCTCCTCCACAAGATAGGTACCTCTTATACTGAACAGAAAGTCACTCACTGGTTAAAGACTGTGGTCTCCTAGCAACCATTTAACTCCTCCCATTTTCTAGAAACCTCAGAGCAGAAGCCAGTCCTGTGTGCACAGCAGCCTAGAAATGGCAAGTTAACCCTGAAGTGCTTAGGATAAAGTTGGGAAGTGCATAAAAAAGGTATGGGACGTATAAGTTTAGTACAGAATATTACTGATACTCTAAGGGTATATTGCAGTGTGTTATAGGCTGTTTATATCAGTCTACATGTAACATGGTGAGAAGTTATATTATATCAGAAGCATAGATGGTGGCCATAAAGTCCCGGGCTAATGATCCCCTAGAATCACTGTCATTACACCCCATATATCACCTCAGGTCCCCTTCCATATTGTAAAGAGGACATGGCGTAACATCTGCCAGTCCTATACTAAGTCATAAAAGTCATCAGCCATTGTATTACATAGTCAGGTGATATTGTATTCTGGGAGCATATTTGACATGTTCACATTTGATTTGTCCTTTGTGTAATGTTTTCACAGTTTCATGTATGTGGTGTGCAGTTATCCCCATTAATGGGCTGAACCACTGTGGAGTGGGAGCTGAGAGTTGGTACAATCCACCTAGAGAGTTCTGGTAAGGTAGACGGGACCAGGAGTCTTCTCCTGTCCACTAAAGAGAGAAACTGTGAGTTGTGACGGGAGCCAAAACCCTGACTAACCTGGAGACCGCCCGGCTGCACAGAGCTGTGGGATTCCAGCAGAGAGGAGATGGGAACAATCCCTGCTCAGGTTATGTGCCAGATAAGCACCTGAGGCTAAAGGTTATATAAGCCTCAGAGCCACAACCCTCCCAGCACCACAGAACGCAGAAGGCACCCTGCTGATCTACACCTGAAATGGAAACTTGCAGGGAATTCATGAGAGAGAATGGTACACTAACTAAGTGGAGACTGCCCCAGCCAAGGAAAGAGGGTGTACCAACTGCCAGCTCAGCCCAAACCTACCGTGATAACAGTAACAGTACCTCCAGAGATTGGATACGGTTTACCTTTGATCTCCCCAAGTAAACTGCAGCTTACCCTGTTACTGCATACAGCTTGTCTCCTGAGTCTAATTCCTGCACGACCATCATGGACACTCCAACTTCCATCAGGCTCAGGAAATCTGACAACATCTAGGATGTGCCCAACACAACCACCACCATCAGGTACCCTCCAGACCCCTCACCACTTTACCAGCCCAGGAGGAAAGCTGGAGGAGATGGTCGAGTTCCTAGCAATTGTGACTACTGCAAGTAGTATCACTCCCAGCCTCCTGGCCTCCCCCAACAGGTTGCTGTGGTATCACTTACCTCTATTTTGCAGGAAGAGTAAAATGACTTCAGTCTAGGGCCTATAGAAAAGAGGGAGAGTATGACACCCCAGATCATCATCAGCAAAGTCATCATTATGACGCCTTTGACTAAAACCTGGAAAAGAGGAAATACATTTATTTGAAGACATGAAGTCCATAGTCGCAGTAAAGTAGTCGCATCTGCTGAGATTCAACCCATCAGCTGACCAACTAAATACCAACTAAGGTTCACATGATCGAAACTAGTAGCCAAGTTACTCCGTCTCCTTTCTGTGTATTACCTGTACTCTGGGGGCTGGCAGACTCCATCATTGTAATAGTAAAGTCATCCCCCAATAGTACAGGTAATACCTATAAACACAGAGAGGTGGAGTAGCAACTTAGGTCCCGACCATGACTATGAGTTGACCTCCCTTCCAAAAAAAAGAAAAAAAAAACAAAAAACACCACAGCCAGGAAGTTAAAGCAAGCCCCAAGATATGAGTCACAGCTGGCCATATGAATGGACGTCCAAATAATACTCAGACTGGTCTATGGTCCAATAATGATCTATGCTATACTTGCCAACTCTGGGAGGCTCCCAAAAAAGTGATGATCTCTCGAACTCCCGGGTAAAAGTCAAGTTATATGTGACTTGGGCATTTCATATGCTGGTCATGCTTGAGCAGGGGGCGTGGTCAGCATATTTAGTGCCCGAAGGGGGCCTGGCAATATACAACAGTGGGAATGATGAGGTCCCGAATGGGCTTGATCACACCCACATGGATGTGGCATCATCTAAAAATTTGGGGTGCTTCATTCTCCTAGAGATATTTAGCAAAACCAATACAATAAATTTCTTGCCATTTCTAAGAAGTAATATTACAGCAAGCATTGACAAGCGGTCACCTTGTAAGCATACATGTTGTATTTGCAGTTCTGCAGCTTGTAGTCCCTCTCATAGTCGTATCGCGGAGGCATTGTTGCTTGGCCGTAATATCCACGTCCATAACGAAGATCATCACAGACTTGTTGATAGTCCATAAAGCGGAAACGAATATCATCGATTGTCACAAAGATGCCGGCAATAGACACCACGAAGTTGACTAAACGGCAAACAAAGGCAAGGACCGTCTATATGAGTAAAAGAAAAAGTAAAGAGTGTCACAGAATCTACAGTAAGGTCTCCTGACTACTGTATTATGGAGGCCTCAAATACCCCCCTGAACTACAGACTTCAGGGACGTTAACGGTGTTTTTGAAGAGTAAGATGGCACCAACTGCGGCAACCAAGATGGTAAAAGCCAATACTCACCCAGCATTGATTTGGAGACTTGTAAGCCACAAGATTCAGTATACCGAATACCAGGAACTATGAAGAAATAAGTAGGAAAAATTAGATCAAATAAATCTAATAAGTTGTCCAAATAGGTAAAGCAAGAAATGTTTTTTAAAAAAAAACAAAACATCTATAATATAGGTGATAAATATATAACCATTGGGACCCCCAAACAACACGAGATCAGGGGTCCTGTGTCCCCTGTGTGAATAGAAGGCGGTCACCTCCCGTCTATGGGACTGATGAAGATAGTTGTTCCTTACTCTCGTTCATCCCATATCTCATTTAGGAGTGGGCCACAGGACCTTCGCTCTGATGATCAGTGGGGATCCCACCAGCTAGCCTCCCAGAGACCAAACTTATCACCCATCATAAGTGAAAATGTTCATTATGATTATCATGAGCCAACCCTATAAATGTCCAGATTATGGTATTGTGGTATCGTAAAATCCAGAGCCTGAAGCTTATCGCTCAAAAAGGACCTTTCACCACTTCCACAAACTTAAGCTATTTCCTTCCTTTACTCCTCCACTAATTCTGGCACAGTGGGAATGTTTTCTCTGGCCCCCACCGTTCCTGAGATATCATTTCTGCTAGTTTCAGTGTCCGATATGCTGACTAGACTCTTTAATGTCAAGTGGGTGGTGTCATGCAGGAGCAGGCAAGGGAGACGTGATTCTGAGCTCTGACACTGTCTGCTCCTGCCTTACACCACCCACCCTGGTAACATATCAAGCACCAAAACTAACTGCACTGATTGTTCAGGAATGGTGTAGCACGGTATTTCAGAACAGGATGTGGAGAGGATGAGTCTCAGAATGAGTAGGAGCGGTAACATGTGGCAGGGCCAGGTTACCATATGCTTTATTACAGCCTATTGATTTCATAGAGGATAGTCCATAAGAGCAAACCTCCTGCCCCAGAAGACTTGAGCCATCCATCAATTACAAGTTCTTGGAACAGTGTAGTTCTTGGCTGTTTTCGTAACTCCACAAACAGACATGGTGAGGCTGAGGGGACCCCCGTTATTGAGATAGGAGCAGGTCCTTGGTGTGGATATGCCATAACAAGACAGCCATGAAGAACTCCATCAAGTTATGAAGCTACGGGGGCAAGTACAGGGAAAGTGGGCTACAATATCAATGTTAGATATCCAATAGGGTTTCTATTTCCTGGAAAGACGAGGTAAAGGGACATTATCATTTAGTGATACTTACTGGAAATCCAACCCAGAAGTGCAGACCGGAATAGGAAATCTTCAAGGATAGCTCTGAAAGATTTAATATGATGGCCAATGTGACAGAGACCAAACCCAAGGAAATATAGGCAGCCTAGGTGAAAGGGAACATGTATGGTTATATGTCAATAAGTCTCATCATATATCACAGACTACAGTATGCTGTATAGTAATATTGACTAACTATTCACACAGAGTGGGACGCGGTTCACACTGAGCAAAATAGTAGTATGGTGAAGTTCTTGTACAGGCACAGATGATGTGGCTGCTACATGGCTTCTGGGTCCTGGCTGTATTATATGGCGGGGACCCAGTACTTGCTGCTGGATACCCCTCACATGCCATGATCAATGACAATCACAGCATCTGTAAGATTAAAGGTAGACAGCACCCCCCCCTCTTCACCCCTAGGTTCCCCCCGATGAGATTGTGGGCCTTGAGGGTTGTCACGGCAGCCGGGGGGCAAGCAATGGCCTTCTGGCTGCCATTCACCATTACACATATGGACGCTATATACCATGTACTGCAGAAGTATTGCAGTATACGGTACAGCGGGTCAAAAGGTCCATGGTTCAAGTCTCTTTGTGGGACAGTAAAAAGTTTCAAAAGTAAAAAAGAACTCCATTCCCACTGAAAAAAATAAAATAAAATAAACAAGCGTATTAACCATCACTGTGTCTGTATAAGGCTGGGTTCACATCTGCGCTTGCTCACCACATTCTTTGGACGGAAACCCGGTGGACCCCATTATAGTCTATGGGGTCTGCGGGTTTCCTCTGCTAACCACTTTTTAGGCAGATTGGGTCCCCAAGCAGACCCAAAGCATGGAAACCTGAAGGTGTGAACCTAGCGTCAGTCTGCACTATCCAAAAATTATGTTTATTATGTTTGTTTATACAGTGTATGATGTAAAAATAACTAAATATCGCAAGGAGCAAATTAATGTGTTTGGTTAACTCATATCCCCCCCAAAATCACTAAAAAGTGATCAAAAATCTGTACATGCCAGAAAATGGTACCAATAAACACTACAACAGGGGTAGGCAACCTTTTTTGTTCTGCGTGCCGATTTTAATTAAAAAATCAAAGATGAGGTACTCGGAGTGCCGGTCAATAATTGTAAGTCTGACGACCCCTAAACTAAAGTCATATACCACAAACCATAACACAGAAGTGCTGCCACCAGATGCTTCAGGACACATGTGTTTACTGCTATTTCCTGGGACGCTCCTGTACTTTCTGATTAGAAGCAATTAAAGTCCATGTGTAGCCCCCAATTAGTGGTAAATGTGTCCAGGAGCACCGTATGGCGGCACCTTATGGTGGAAACACATTTTGTATCTGGATGCAGATATAGTCTTAGGCCACTGGAACTTTTACTTCAGTGTAAAACTGCATTCACATGGTGCATTTTTGCACAAAAAAAATGCCTGTGTTTTCTGTGCAAAAACACATCCTTAATGCAGAAAACACATCGTTATACAGAATAATGTCCCATAGTGGCCCCAGCACACGGTATTATGTCCCATAGCGGCCCCTGCACAAGGTATTATATCCCATAACAGCCTCTGCACACCGTATTATGTCACATAGCGATCCCTGCACACGGTATTATGTCATATAGTGACCCCTGGACACCGTATTATGTCACATAGAGGCCTCTGCACACCGTATTATGTCACATAGTGACCCCAGCACACGGTATTAGGTCCCATAGCAGTCCCTGCACTCGGTATTAGGTCCCATAACGGTCCCTGCACACGGTATTAGGTCCCATAGCGGTCCCTGCACACGGTATTAGGTCCCATAGCGGTCCCTGCACACGGTATTAGGTCCCATAGCGGTCCCTGCACACGGTATTAGGTCCCATAGCAGTCCCTGCACACGGTATTAGGTCCCATAGCGGTCCCTGCACACGGTATTAGGTCCCATAGCGGTCCCTGCACACGGTATTAGGTCCCATAGCGGTCCCCGCACACGGTATTAGGTCCCATAGCGGTCCCCGCACACGGTATTAGGTCCAATAGCGGTCCCTGCACACGGTATTAGGTCCCATAGCGGTCCCTGCACACAGTATTAGGTCCCATAGTGGTCCCCGCACACGGTATTAGGTCCCATAGCGGCCCCTGCACACGGTATTAGGTCCCATAGCAGTCCCTGCACACGGTATTATGTTCCATAGCTCTCTTCAGACCCCTGAGTATAATAAGTCCAAGAGAGGTGACAAACATAAAAAAACAATGTACTCACCATTCCACGCTCCGCAGACGCTCTGTTCTCTTCGGCGCTTCTGCCTGTAGTCAGTGACCGCTAATTGAGTCTCTGGGGTCAAGTCGCGTCATTATGCATAATGACGTCAGACGCAGACGTGACCCCTGAGGCCCTGTCAGCTGTCAGAAGCGCCTGCAGATCGCACAGCTGCCGCGTAGCGCAGGGAGCAAGGTGAGTATCATTGTTTTTTATGTTTCATCACTTCTCCTAAGTCTCCGCTTATTATACTCGGGGTCTGAAGAGACCCCACAGCATAATAATGGCAGTTTCGTTTCGGCCATGTTTGGTCCGATCGAAGCTGCTGGGCGAGGACTCCGCTGCCCGTGCCAGAGAAATAAGCCTCGCATGCCACTCTTGGCACGTGTGCCAGGGGTTGCCGACCGCTGCACTACAACATGCCCTGAATATAAAGAGCCCTACAACTGAGTCATCAAAGAAGTTACAGACGTCAGAACACGATGACCCCAAATAAACATTGACTTTATTTAGTAATAGTGATACAACATAAAACTATGGTATCGTCATAACCGTAAGGACTGGCCAGGCTATGTAGCCAGCATCTGTATACAGGCGGTTCATTCACGAAGTGGGGAAGAGACCAAGGGTCTTCCCTTCTAGCCTTTGGACAGTGAGGAAGCAGAGACAGCAGTGACACTGACCTGGGACCTCCAGACAGATGGCAGGAAAGTTACCCTGTTTAGGTTAAAAAAGCCAAGAAAAGTGTGCCAGGCCGATATCTGAGGAGAAATGTTATATGGTCCTCATAGCATCGACCCTGCCTGCACCACAGAACAGACTGGGCACTATGGTCGCCTACACCCTGAGGTGGGTACTGGTACAGACTCTGGAGACTATTGTATTACAGACAGCGGCACACTGCTCAGTATAGCCAGCTTTAGTAAAGAGAGCGCAGACAGACAGTCAGATGTACCAACAGCCAACTTAGCTCCAACTCACAGCGGAAAAGTTGCAAGAAGTGTACCTCCATTTTTGGAAGCTGTTATACTGCATTTTACCCTGTATCTGCACACCTTGTTCCTGCATGGCCATCATGGACACTTCAACTCCAATCAGGCTCAGTAAGTCTGATCATAACTAGAATGTATCCTGGTGGAAAGACTACCACCATCACCAGGTACACTGCAGGCTGCTTCAGCTCCAGCCCAGGTGGAAAGCTGGAGGAATTGTTAGGGTCCATAGTCACTATGACAAGTCCAAGTTCAAGTACTACTACTCCCAGCCTCTACACTTTCTTCAATGGGTTGCTGCAGGAGGCAAACCCCATTCAGGCACATTAGGCAGGCTATGCTGTATGGTTGACATTTGTCCATTGTGTATTACCACCAAGAAACCATACATGCAAACAGAAGACAATGTACACGCCAGGTTGTCTGTTTACTAAGGAAATGAAACAACCTTGAGGTGGAGTTTAACGCTAAGTTGGTGTAGATTTTCATCTTCAACCAGAGATCTATCAACAGTTGCATAGAACATAACCCAACAGTATGACACGTTCTTCACCTTAAACCACCAAAAAACTATACATGCAAATATCCATGAGTTCTGCGGCTACAAGACTGGCTCTGTATACTATTAGATCTGTGGAGAAGGAGAACCATTACTGTCAACTTCTCTCCTCGTAGCCCAGAACGTGTCAAGACGAAGAGTGAGGAGTGAACCTTCTGGTCTCACCAAAGACGCATTGTGAACTTGTGAAGACCTTTCCTAAAGGTAGAGGATAGCTGGCAAGACTAAGCCAAGAATTCACAAGATTTCACGCCTCCATTTCTAACTCTTTACAACACCATCATTAATCTTCTTCGTAACTTAATTAGTATAACTAGATATCGGCAGGTTACAGAATAATAGACTTTATAAACCAAGAACTCGGAAGGATCTCATAAGTTATGTAGACTATACAAGAGGTTTCTTCCTGACCTCTAGATTTACACATACAATATATTCATGTTAGATAAGTAGAAGAAACTTTACCCCAAACCCGAGGTCTGCTGCAGCCCCAGACACTGGGGAGGGATCGGTCTTTTCCCCACTTTTCTTCTCATTCCCAAAGAAATCCTGCAAGGAGTCCAAGGCAGAGCGTTGGGTGATATGAATGTGGACCACGGTGCCCTCTGGAGTCTCGCAGGAGACTTGGCCATTGTCAGTCTTCACTGTGCGGATATTCATTGCTTCAGGCTTATGGGAAAAATCAGTCAAGACATTGCTGAATATATTAACGTTAAAGTAAAAATTTAAGAGAAGTTTATTCTAACACTATGTAAAAAAAAGCAGTCAAGATGATTCAGAGCTCAAAACTAATAGAAAGAAATACCTGGAAGCCATGGGCTCATACACTGAAAAATTTTGGAGCCAAATCCAATTTTTAGTTGCCAAATTTAAACAGATACATAACATACATAACCACATGTGCCCACGTCGCTCTTCTTTTTTGGATTCCTTCTTATAGCTGACACTCAACAACTTGAAGACCATTTAAGGATTATTCCTCAGAGACACCATCCCCCACCCCCCACAGGAGGAACAAAATTAGGTCCCCATCATATCCTACCCAGTAATGACATTCAGGGACTCTGTTCCTCCATTACAACCCTCACTTATTATGAGGCTTACCATACTCCATTAGGCTAGGGCTACATGGCGACAACATCCTGTAGTTAGCACAGTTATTCACTCACTTACATTGGTGAAGGGCTTGTTGGGCGACAGAGCGAACTCCGATCAAGTGGCTAAAGCCTTATGCCCCCCCCCCCATTGCTGACTGTTCATCCATTTACATACCCCTCCCTCATTGCTCACCGTACACATCCACACCATGAAGATCACTATGGTCATCTAGGTGCTTGGTGACAACCCCCTCCCTCCCGGCCAGGCAAAGAGGAGGAGTGTCACCGAGCAGATGTGTGGAGCATTTTTATGCTAGGTGATTGAGTACTCTTTTCATAAAGGGGAAGCTCGGCGGTGGGACTAGTCGTAAATGACTAAAAAGTCTTCATACCATTTACAAATTCTTAATCGCACTGGTGGCCATTTTGGGCACCATCTGGGGCCCTGTGATCTTAGTACAGGTGAAATTGATCTCAATGTCGTTCACAACGGCTGGATCATCTGTACATATAAAGCTGGTCATACACCTTCAATAGCTGACGGCCAAACTCTGCATCACCCCACTACTATAACCCTGGACCCCACCAATACACAAGCACACTCAGCCAAGAATACATGTCATCTGCATGAGGAGAGGAGAGGAAGCCACTGAGAGACTCAACAAAAGATAGAACAGGTCAGATTCAAAAGACAAGATGGTTAAGCCTCATACACATCAAATAGTCGACCCCCCCCTGAAATTAGCATTAATCCAAAGGGCAAGTTTCCTGACTTTTTGTTTTTAATTTTCTGGACAATTCCTGGAGGACTCCTTTAAGGCACCATAAATCCAAGATAATATGATGGAGCTGGAGATCCCACATACGGTCCACGGCATCTCCAATACAATTAATTCTCATACACAGAACAGTAATCAGCGCCATCTGCTGGATTGTCACTACTGCTGCAAAGCTCATGATTAACTGGTAGCACACCATGAGGTCAGTGGTGGTACTGCAAGAGGGAAGAGGCAAGAGGAAAGGACGACATGAAACAGCACCACACAATAACTGGGGACATGATCCCAAAGTCTGATATACTGGGTCTGTTGACACTAACCTATCTATCTGCAGAGCGGGAGTGATATGCTGGTTCTGGTGACACTGACCCATCTATCTGCAGGGCTGGGGTGATATGCTGGGTTCTGGTGATACTAACCTATCTATCTGCAGGGCTGGGGTGATATGCTGGTTCTGGTGACACTAACCTATCTATCTGCATGGCTGGGGTGATATGCTGGTTCTGGTGACACTAACCTATCGATCTGCAGGGCTGGGGTGATATGCTGGTTCTGTTGATACTAACCTATCTATCTGCAGGGCTGGAGTGATATGCTGGTTCTGGTGACACTAACCTATCTATCTGCAGGGCTGGGGTGATATGCTGGTTCTGGAGACACTAACCTATCTATCTGCAGGGCTGAGGTGATATGCTTGTTCTGGTGATACTAACCTATCTATCTGCAGTCCTGAGGTGGTTTGCTGGTTCTGGTGATACTAACCTATCTATCTGCATGGCTGGGGTGATATGCTGGTTCTGGTGACACTAACCTATCTATCTGCAGGGCTGGGGTGATATGCTGGTTCTGGTGACACTAACCTATATATCTGCAGGGCTGGGGTGATATGCTGGTTCTGGTGACACTAACCTATCTATCTGCAGGGCTGGGGTGATATGCTGGTTCTGGTGACACTAACCTATCTATCTGCAGGGCTGGGGTGATATGCTGGGTTCTGGTGATACTAACCTATCTATCTGCAGGGCTGGGGTGATATGCTGGTTCTGGTGACACTAACCTATCTATCTGCATGGCTGGGGTGATATGCTGGTTCTGGTGACACTAACCTATCGATCTGCAGGGCTGGGGTGATATGCTGGTTCTGTTGATACTAACCTATCTATCTGCAGGGCTGGAGTGATATGCTGGTTCTGGTGACACTAACCTATCTATCTGCAGGGCTGGGGTGATATGCTGGTTCTGGTGACACTAACCTATCTATCTGCAGAGCTGGGGTGATATGCTGGTTCTGGAGACACTAACCTATCTATCTGCAGGGCTGAGGTGATATGCTTGTTCTGGTGATACTAACCTATCTATCTGCAGTCCTGAGGTGGTTTGCTGGTTCTGGTGATACTAACCTATCTATCTGCATGGCTGGGGTGATATGCTGGTTCTGGTGACACTAACCTATCTATCTGCAGGGCTGGGGTGATATGCTGGTTCTGGTGACACTAACCTATCTATCTGCAGGGCTGGGGTGATATGCTGTTTCTGGTGACACTAACCTATATATCTGCAGGGCTGGGGTGATATGCTGGTTCTGGTGACACTAACCTATCTATCTGCAGGGCTGGGGTGATATGCTGGTTCTGGTGACACTAACCTATCTATCTGCAGGGCTGGGGTGATATGCTGGGTCTGGTAACACTAACCTATCTATCTGCAGGGCTGGGGTGATATGCTGGTTCTGGTGACACTAACCTATCTATCTGCAGGGCTGGGGTGATATGCTGGTTCTGGTGACACTAACCTATCTATCTGCAGGGCTGGAGTGATATGCTGGTTCTGGTGACACTAACCTATCTATCTGCAGGGCTGAGGTGATATGCTGGCTCTGGTGATATACAACCTTTAAAGGGGTCAACGATTTATATAAAAACGTATGACGCAGTAGTAAGAAATATTACAACCAAAAGTTGTTGCCTTCCTTACCACTTCCAGCTGCTGCTCTGGCCATGCACCTTATTGGCAGCAGGGTGACACTTATATACTGTATACACCAGATCACCTCTCCAGTTATTGCATTTACTAGTTTTTGTGTTTTCCATTTCATAGCTCAGACTCCCCTGTAAATCATTTTGACATCACATGCATTATCTTCAGAGTATATGTTGTGTTTATGAGCTACAGAGATGTTCTCCAGGTGCAAACCTTGGCTACTGTCTCAGACATAGTCTGCCCATGAAAGTCCTAGACTTAGGGCTACCTGGTGACTTTGGCTTCCACACACAATGATCCATCAGCTTTGGCATTTGAGATCTTTATGTTGCAGGTCACAAAGTGATGGCCTTAACTTCTAGTAGTCATCAGCTGGCCATATTATTTATAGTGGCGAGTACTGGTACTGCAGCAGTATGTGGATTCAAATCTATGGGACACCGCTGCAGTACCCACGACTGCCACCGACACTAATACTGTGAGTAAGAAGTGCAGTGCCTGCCAGGTAAGTAGTCATGGAAGGTGTCACCCTGTGAATCAGCTGATGAGCAGGCATCACTAACAGCGCACTGGTAGTCAGTAATTCTCCCATACTTACCAGTAACACCAGTGCACTTACCTCCCTCTCCCAGTAGTCACCAGTAACACACAGTGCACTCACCTCCCTCTCCCAGTAGTCACCAGTAACACACAGTGCACTTACCTCCCTCTCCCAGTAGTCACCAGTAAAACACAGTGCACTTACCTCCCTCTCCCTGTACTCACCAGTAACACACAGTGCACTCACCTCCCTCTCCCAGTATTCACCAGTAACACACAGTGCACTTACCTCCCTCTCCCAGTACTCACCAGTAACACACAGTGCACTTACCTCCCTCTCCCAGTAGTCACCAGTAACACACACTGCACTTACCGCCCTCTCCCAGTAGTCACCAGTAACACACAGTGCGTTCACCTCCCTCTCCCAATAGTCACCAGTAACACACAGTGCACTTATCGCCCTCTCCCAGTAGTCACCAGTAACACACAGTGCACTCACCTCCCTCTCCCAGTAGTCACCGGTAACACACAGTGCACTCACCTCCCTCTCCCAGTAGTCACCAGTAACACACAGTGCACTCACCTCCCTCTCCCAGTAGTCACCGGTAACACACAGTGCACTCACCTCCCTCTCCCAGTAGTCACCAGTAACACACAGTTCACTCACCTCCCTCTCCCAGTATTCACCAGTAACACACAGTGCGCTCACCTCCTTCTCCCAGTAGTCGACAGTAACACACAGTGCACTTACCTCCCTCTCCCAGTAATCACCAGTAACACATAGTGCACTCACCTCCCTCTCCCAGTAGTCACCAGTAACACACAGTGCACTCACCTCCCTTCCCCAGTAGTCACCAGTAACACACAGTGCACTCACCTCCCTCTCCCAGTAGTCACCAGTAACACACAGTGCACTCACCTCCCTCTCCCAGTAGTCACCAGTAACATACAGTGCACTCACCTCCCTCTCCCAGTAGTCACCAGTAACACACAGTGCACTCACCTCCCTCTCCCAGTAGTCACCAGTAACACACAGTGCACTTACCTCCCTCTCCCAGTAGTCACCAGTAACACACAGTGCGCTCACCTCCCTCTCCCTGTAGTTACCAGTAACACACAGTGCCCTTACCTCCCTCTCCCATTAGTCACCAGTAACACACAGTGCGCTCACCTCCCTCTCCCAGTAGTCACCAGTAACACACAGTGCACTTACCTCCCTCTCCCAGTAGTCACCAGTAACACACAGTGCACTCACCTCCCTCTCCCAGTAGTCACCAGTAACACACAGTGCACTCACCTCCCTCTACCAGTATTCACCGGTAACACACAGTGCACTCACCTCCCTCTCCCTGTAGTCACCAGTAACACACAGTGCACTCACCTCCCTCTCCCAGTAGTCACCAGTAACACACAGTGCACTCACCTCCCTCTCCCAGTAGTCACCAGTAACACACAGTGCGCTCACCTCCCTCTCCCAGTAGTCACCAGTAACACACAGTGCACTCACCTCCCTCTCCCAGTAGTCACCAGTAACACACAGTGCACTCACCTCCCTCTACCAGTATTCACCGGTAACACACAATGCACTTACCTCCCTCTCCCAGTAGTCACCAGTAACACACAGTGCACTCACCTCCCTCTCCCAGTATTCACCGGTAACACACAGTGCACTCACCTCCCTCTCCCAGTAGTCAGCAGTAACACACAGTGCACTCACCTCCCTCTCCCAGTAGTCACCAGTAACACACAGTGCACTTACCTCCCTCTCCCAGTAGTCACCAGTAACACACAGTGCACTCACCTCCCTCTCCCAGTAGTCACCAGT
The DNA here is from genome assembly GCA_947044405.1 of Leptodactylus fallax. Classification (NCBI taxonomy): domain Eukaryota; kingdom Metazoa; phylum Chordata; class Amphibia; order Anura; family Leptodactylidae; genus Leptodactylus; species Leptodactylus fallax. Next base: position 1,339,844 of record CAMRHE010000366.1, read on the forward strand.
AACACACATTGCACTTACCTCCCTCTCCCAGTAGTCACCAGTAACACACAGTGCACTCACCTCCCTCTCCCAGTAGTCACCAGTAACACACAGTGCACTCACCTCCCTCTCCCAGTAGTCACCAGTAACACACAGTGCACTTACCTCCACTCTCCCAGTGGTCACCAGTAACACACAGTGCACTTACCGCCCTCTCCCAGTAGTCACCAGTAACACACAGTGCGCTCACCTCCCTCTCCCAGTAGTCACCAGTAACACACAGTGCGCTCACCTCCCTCTCCCAGTAGTCACCAGTAACACACAGTGCACTTACCTCCCTCCCCCCAGTAGTCACCAGTAACACACAGTGCACTTACCTCCCTCTCCCAGTAGTCACCAGTAACACACAGTGCACTTACCTCCCTCTCCCAGTAGTCACCAGTAACACACAGTGCACTCACCTCCCTCTCCCAGTAGTCACCAGTAACACACAGTGCACTCACCTCCCTCTCCCAGTAGTCACCAGTAACACACAGTGCACTTACCGCCCTCTCCCAGTAGTCACCAGTAACACACAGTGCACTTACCTCCCTCTCCCAGTAGTCACCAGTAACACACAGTGCACTTACCTCCCTCTCCCAGTAGTCACCAGTAACACACAGTGCACTTACCTCCCTCCCCCAGTAGTCACCAGTAACACACAGTGCACTTACCTCCCTCTCCCAGTAGTCACCAGTAACACACAGTGCACTTACCTCCCTCTCCCAGTAGTCACCAGTAACACACAGTGCACTCACCTCCCTCTCCCAGTAGTCACCAGTAACACACAGTGCACTCACCTCCCTCTCCCAGTAGTCACCAGTAACACACAGTGCACTTACCTCCCTCTCCCAGTAGTCACCAGTAACACACAGTGCACTTACCTCCCTCTCCCAGTAGTCACCAGTAACACACAGTGCACTCACCTCCCTCTCCCAGTAGTCACCAGTAACACACAGTGCACTCACCTCCCTCTCCCTGTAGTTACCAGTAACACACAGTGCACTTACCTCCCTCTCCCAGTAGTCACCAGTAACACACAGTGCACTCACCTCCCTCTCCCAGTAGTCACCAGTAACACACAGTGCACTTACCGCCCTCTCCCAGTAGTCACCAGTAACACACAGTGCACTCACCTCCCTCTCCCAGTAATCACCAGTAACACACAGTGCGCTCACCTCCCTCTCCCAGTAGTCACCAGTAACACACAGTGCACTTACCGCCCTCTCCCAGTAGTCACCAGTAACACACAGTGCGCTCACCTCCCTCTCGCAGTAGTCACCAGTAACACACAGTGCACTTACCTCCCTCTCCCAGTAGTCACCAGTAACACACAGTGCACTCACCTCCCTTTCCTTGTAGTTACCAGTAACACACAGTGCACTTACCTCCCTCTCCCAGTAGTCACCAGTAACACACAGTGCACTTACCTCCCTCTCCCAGTAGTCACCAGTAACACACAGTGCGCTCACCTCCCTCTCCCTGTAGTTACCAGTAACACACAGTGCCCTTACCTCCCTCTCCCATTAGTCACCAGTAACACACAGTGCGCTCACCTCCCTCTCCCAGTAGTCACCAGTAACACACAGTGCACTCACCTCCCTCTCCCAGTAGTCACCAGTAACACACAGTGCACTCACCTCCCTCTACCAGTATTCACCGGTAACACACAATGCACTTACCTCCCTCTCCCAGTAGTCACCAGTAACACACAGTGCACTCACCTCCCTCTCCCAGTATTCACCGGTAACACACAGTGCACTCACCTCCCTCTCCCAGTAGTCAGCAGTAACACACAGTGCACTCACCTCCCTCTCCCAGTAGTCACCAGTAACACACAGTGCACTTACCTCCCTCTCCCAGTAGTCACCAGTAACACACAGTGCGCTCACCTCCCTCTCCCAGTAGTCACCAGTAACACAGTGCGCTCACCTCCCTCTCCCAGTAGTCACCAGTAACACACAGTACACTTACCTCCCTCTCCCAGTAGTCACCAGTAACACACAGTGCACTCACCTCCCTCTCCCAGTAGTCACCAGTAACACACAGTGCACTCACCTCCCTCTCCCAGTAGTCACCAGTAACACACAGTGCACTTACCTCCACTCTCCCAGTGGTCACCAGTAACACACAGTGCACTTACCGCCCTCTCCCAGTAGTCACCAGTAACACACAGTGCGCTCACCTCCCTCTCCCAGTAGTCACCAGTAACACACAGTGCGCTCACCTCCCTCTCCCAGTAGTCACCAGTAACACACAGTGCACTTACCTCCCTCCCCCAGTAGTCACCAGTAACACACAGTGCACTTACCTCCCTCTCCCAGTAGTCACCAGTAACACACAGTGCACTTACCTCCCTCTCCCAGTAGTCACCAGTAACACACAGTGCACTCACCTCCCTCTCCCAGTAGTCACCAGTAACACACAGTGCACTCACCTCCCTCTCCCAGTAGTCACCAGTAACACACAGTGCACTTACCGCCCTCTCCCAGTAGTCACCAGTAACACACAGTGCACTTACCTCCCTCTCCCAGTAGTCACCAGTAACACACAGTGCACTTACCTCCCTCTCCCAGTAGTCACCAGTAACACACAGTGCACTTACCTCCCTCCCCCAGTAGTCACCAGTAACACACAGTGCACTTACCTCCCTCTCCCAGTAGTCACCAGTAACACACAGTGCACTTACCTCCCTCTCCCAGTAGTCACCAGTAACACACAGTGCACTCACCTCCCTCTCCCAGTAGTCACCAGTAACACACAGTGCACTCACCTCCCTCTCCCAGTAGTCACCAGTAACACACAGTGCACTTACCGCCCTCTCCCAGTAGTCACCAGTAACACACAGTGCACTCACCTCCCTCTCCCAGTAGTCACCAGTAACACACAGTGCGCTCACCTCCCTCTCCCTGTAGTTACCAGTAACACACAGTGCACTCACCTCCCTCTCCCAGTAGTCACCAGTAACACACAGTGCACTTACCTCCCTCTCCCAGTAGTCACCAGTCACACACAGTGCACTTACCTCCCTCTCCCAGTAGTCACCAGTAACACACAGTGCACTCACCTCCCTCTCCCAGTAGTCACCAGTAACACACAGTGCACTCACCTCCCTCTCCCAGTACTCACCAGTAACACACAGTGCCCTTACCTCCCTCTCCCATTAGTCACCAGTAACACACAGTGCGCTCACCTCCCTCTCCCAGTAGTCACCAGTAACACACAGTGCACTCACCTCCCTTTCCCAGTAGTCACCAGTAACACACAGTGCACTTACCTCCCTCTCCCAGTAGTCACCAGTAACACACAGTGCACTCACCTCCCTCTCCCAGTAGTCACCAGTAACACACAGTGCACTCACCTCCCTCTACCAGTATTCACCGGTAACACACAGTGCACTTACCTCCCTCTCCCAGTAGTCACCAGTAACACACAGTGCACTCACCTCCCTCTCCCAGTAGTCACCAGTAACACACAGTGCACTCACCTCCCTCTACCAGTATTCACCGGTAACACACAGTGCACTCACCTCCCTCTCCCAGTAGTCAGCAGTAACACACAGTGCACTCACCTCCCTCTCCCAGTAGTCACCAGTAACACACAGTGCGCTCACCTCCCTCTCCCAGTAGTCACCAGTAACACAGTGCGCTCACCTCCCTCTCCCAGTAGTCACCAGTAACACACAGTGCACTTACCTCCCTCTCCCTGTAGTCACCAGTAACACACAGTGCACTTACCTCCCTCTCCCAGTAGTCACCAGTAACACACAGTGCACTCACCTCCCTCTCCCAGTAGTCACCAGTAACACACAGTGCACTTACCTCCCTCTCCCAGTAGTCACCAGTAACACACAGTGCACTTACCTCCCTCTACCAGTATTCACCGGTAACACACAGTGCACTCACCTCCCTCTCCCAGTAGTCAGCAGTAACACACAGTGCACTCACCTCCCTCTCCCAGTAGTCACCAGTAACACACAGTGCGCTCACCTCCCTCTCCCAGTAGTCACCAGTAACACAGTGCGCTCACCTCCCTCTCCCAGTAGTCACCAGTAACACACAGTGCACTTACCTCCCTCTCCCTGTAGTCACCAGTAACACACAGTGCACTTACCTCCCTCTCCCAGTAGTCACCAGTAACACACAGTGCACTCACCTCCCTCTCCCAGTAGTCACCAGTAACACACAGTACACTTACCTCCCTCTCCCAGTAGTCACCAGTAACACACAGTGCACTCACCTCCCTCTCCCAGTAGTCACCAGTAACACACAGTGCACTTATCGCCCTCTCCCAGTAGTCACCAGTAACACACAGTGCACTCACCTCCCTCTACCAGTATTCACCGGTAACACACAGTGCACTCACCTCCCTCTCCCTGTAGTCACCAGTAACACACAGTGCACTCACCTCCCTCTCCCAGTAGTCACCAGTAACACACAGTGCACTCACCTCCCTCTCCCAGTAGTCACCAGTAACACACAGTGCGCTCACCTCCCTCTCCCAGTAGTCACCAGTAACACACAGTGCACTCACCTCCCTCTCCCAGTAGTCACCAGTAACACACAGTGCACTTACCTCCCTCTCCCAGTAGTCACCAGTAACACACAGTGCACTTACCTCCCTCTCCCAGTAGTCACCAGTAACACACAGTGCACTCACCTCCCTCTCCCAGTAGTCACCAGTAACACACAGTGCACTCACCTCCCTCTCCCTGTAGTTACCAGTAACACACAGTGCACTTACCTCCCTCTCCCAGTAGTCACCAGTAACACACAGTGCACTCACCTCCCTCTCCCAGTAGTCACCAGTAACACACAGTGCACTTACCGCCCTCTCCCAGTAGTCACCAGTAACACACAGTGCACTCACCTCCCTCTCCCAGTAATCACCAGTAACACACAGTGCACTTACCTCCCTCTCCCTGTAGTCACCAGTAACACACAGTGCACTTACCTCCCTCTCCCAGTAGTCACCAGTAACACACAGTGCACTCACCTCCCTCTCCCAGTAGTCACCAGTAACACACAGTGCACTTACCGCCCTCTCCCAGTAGTCACCGGTAACACACAGTGCACTCACCTCCCTCTCCCAGTAGTCACCAGTAACACACAGTGCACTTACCTCCCTCTCCCAGTAGTCACCAGTAACACACAGTGCACTCACCTCCCTCTCCCAGTAATCACCAGTAACACACAGTGCGCTCACCTCCCTCTCCCAGTAGTCACCAGTAACACACAGTGCACTTACCGCCCTCTCCCAGTAGTCACCAGTAACACACAGTGCGCTCACCTCCCTCTCGCAGTAGTCACCAGTAACACACAGTGCACTTACCTCCCTCTCCCAGTAGTCACCAGTAACACACAGTGCACTCACCTCCCTTTCCTTGTAGTTACCAGTAACACACAGTGCACTTACCTCCCTCTCCCAGTAGTCACCAGTAACACACAGTGCACTTACCTCCCTCTCCCAGTAGTCACCAGTAACACACAGTGCGCTCACCTCCCTCTCCCTGTAGTTACCAGTAACACACAGTGCCCTTACCTCCCTCTCCCATTAGTCACCAGTAACACACAGTGCGCTCACCTCCCTCTCCCAGTAGTCACCAGTAACACACAGTGCACTCACCTCCCTCTCCCAGTAGTCACCAGTAACACACAGTGCACTTACCTCCCTCTGCCAGTAGTCACCAGTAACACACAGTGCACTCACCTCCCTCTACCAGTATTCACCGGTAACACACAATGCACTTACCTCCCTCTCCCAGTAGTCACCAGTAACACACAGTGCACTCACCTCCCTCTCCCAGTAGTCACCAGTAACACACAGTGCACTTACCTCCCTCCCCCAGTAGTCACCAGTAACACACAGTGCACTTACCTCCCTCTCCCAGTAGTCACCAGTAACACACAGTGCACTTACCTCCCTCTCCCAGTAGTCACCAGTAACACACAGTGCACTCACCTCCCTCTCCCAGTAGTCACCAGTAACACACAGTGCACTTACCTCCCTCTACCAGTAGTCACCAGTCACACACAGTGCACTTACCTCCCTCTCCCAGTAGTCACCAGTAACACACAGTGCACTCACCTCCCTCTCCCAGTAGTCACCAGTAACACACAGTGCACTCACCTCCCTCTCCCAGTAGTCACCAGTAACACACAGTGCCCTTACCTCCCTCTCCCATTAGTCACCAGTAACACACAGTGCGCTCACCTCCCTCTCCCAGTAGTCACCAGTAACACACAGTGCACTCACCTCCCTTTCCCAGTAGTCACCAGTAACACACAGTGCACTTACCTCCCTCTACCAGTATTCACCGGTAACACACAGTGCACTCACCTCCCTCTCCCAGTAGTCAGCAGTAACACACAGTGCACTTACCTCCCTCTCCCAGTAGTCACCAGTAACACACAGTGCACTTACCTCCCTCTCCCAGTAGTCACCGGTAACACACAGTGCACTTACCACCCTCTCCCAGTAGTCACCAGTAACACACAGTGCACTCACCTCCCTCTCCCAGTAGTCACCAGTAACACACAGTGCGCTCACCTCCCTCTCCCAGTAGTCACCAGTAACACAGTGCGCTCACCTCCCTCTCCCAGTAGTCACCAGTAACACACAGTGCACTTACCTCCCTCTCCCTGTAGTCACCAGTAACACACAGTGCACTTACCTCCCTCTCCCAGTAGTCACTAGTAACACACAGTGCACTCACCTCCCTCTCCCAGTAGTCACCAGTAACACACAGTACACTTACCTCCCTCTCCCAGTAGTCACCAGTAACACACAGTGCACTCACCTCCCTCTCCCAGTAGTCACCAGTAACACACAGTGGACTTATCGCCCTCTCCCAGTAGTCACCAGTAACACACAGTGCACTCACCTCCCTCTACCAGTATTCACCGGTAACACACAGTGCACTCACCTCCCTCTCCCTGTAGTCACCAGTAACACACAGTGCACTCACCTCCCTCTCCCAGTAGTCACCAGTAACACACAGTGCACTCACCTCCCTCTCCCAGTAGTCACCAGTAACACACAGTGCGCTCACCTCCCTCTCCCAGTAGTCACCAGTAACACACAGTGCGCTCACCTCCCTCTCCCAGTAGTCACCAGTAACACACAGTGCACTCACCTCCCTCTCCCAGTAGTCACCAGTAACACACAGTGCACTCACCTCCCTCTACCAGTATTCACCGGTAACACACAATGCACTTACCTCCCTCTCCCAGTAGTCACCAGTAACACACAGTGCACTCACCTCCCTCTCCCAGTATTCACCGGTAACACACAGTGCACTCACCTCCCTCTCCCAGTAGTCAGCAGTAACACACAGTGCACTCACCTCCCTCTCCCAGTAGTCACCAGTAACACACAGTGCACTTACCTCCCTCTCCCAGTAGTCACCAGTAACACACAGTGCGCTCACCTCCCTCTCCCAGTAGTCACCAGTAACACAGTGCGCTCACCTCCCTCTCCCAGTAGTCACCAGTAACACACAGTGCACTTACCTCCCTCTCCCAGTAGTCACCAGTAACACACAGTGCACTTACCTCCCTCTCCCAGTAGTCACCAGTAACACACAGTACACTTACCTCCCTCTCCCAGTAGTCACCAGTAACACACAGTGCACTCACCTCCCTCTCCCAGTAGTCACCAGTAACACACAGTGCACTCACCTCCCTCTCCCAGTAGTCACCAGTAACACACAGTGCACTTACCTCCACTCTCCCAGTGGTCACCAGTAACACACAGTGCACTTACCGCCCTCTCCCAGTAGTCACCAGTAACACACAGTGCGCTCACCTCCCTCTCCCAGTAGTCACCAGTAACACACAGTGCGCTCACCTCCCTCTCCCAGTAGTCACCAGTAACACACAGTGCACTTACCTCCCTCCCCCAGTAGTCACCAGTAACACACAGTGCACTTACCTCCCTCTCCCAGTAGTCACCAGTAACACACAGTGCACTTACCTCCCTCTCCCAGTAGTCACCAGTAACACACAGTGCACTCACCTCCCTCTCCCAGTAGTCACCAGTAACACACAGTGCACTCACCTCCCTCTCCCAGTAGTCACCAGTAACACACAGTGCACTTACCGCCCTCTCCCAGTAGTCACCAGTAACACACAGTGCACTTACCTCCCTCTCCCAGTAGTCACCAGTAACACACAGTGCACTTACCTCCCTCTCCCAGTAGTCACCAGTAACACACAGTGCACTTACCTCCCTCCCCCAGTAGTCACCAGTAACACACAGTGCACTTACCTCCCTCTCCCAGTAGTCACCAGTAACACACAGTGCACTTACCTCCCTCTCCCAGTAGTCACCAGTAACACACAGTGCACTCACCTCCCTCTCCCAGTAGTCACCAGTAACACACAGTGCACTCACCTCCCTCTCCCAGTAGTCACCAGTAACACACAGTGCACTTACCGCCCTCTCCCAGTAGTCACCAGTAACACACAGTGCACTTACCGCCCTCTCCCAGTAGTCACCAGTAACACACAGTGCACTCACCTCCCTCTCCCAGTAGTCACCAGTAACACACAGTGCACTTACCTCCCTCTCCCAGTAGTCACCAGTAACACACAGTGCACTTACCTCCCTCTCCCAGTAGTCACCAGTAACACACAGTGCACTCACCTCCCTCTCCCAGTAGTCACCAGTAACACACAGTGCACTCACCTCCCTCTCCCTGTAGTTACCAGTAACACACAGTGCACTTACCTCCCTCTCCCAGTAGTCACCAGTAACACACAGTGCACTCACCTCCCTCTCCCAGTAGTCACCAGTAACACACAGTGCACTTACCGCCCTCTCCCAGTAGTCACCAGTAACACACAGTGCACTCACCTCCCTCTCCCAGTAATCACCAGTAACACACAGTGCGCTCACCTCCCTCTCCCAGTAGTCACCAGTAACACACAGTGCACTTACCGCCCTCTCCCAGTAGTCACCAGTAACACACAGTGCGCTCACCTCCCTCTCGCAGTAGTCACCAGTAACACACAGTGCGCTCACCTCCCTCTCCCAGTAGTCACCAGTAACACACAGTGCACTTACCTCCCCTCCCCCAGTAGTCACCAGTAACACACAGTGCACTTACCTCCCTCTCCCAGTAGTCACCAGTAACACACAGTGCACTTACCTCCCTCTCCCAGTAGTCACCAGTAACACACAGTGCACTCACCTCCCTCTCCCAGTAGTCACCAGTAACACACAGTGCACTCACCTCCCTCTCCCAGTAGTCACCAGTAACACACAGTGCACTTACCGCCCTCTCCCAGTAGTCACCAGTAACACACAGTGCACTTACCTCCCTCTCCCAGTAGTCACCAGTAACACACAGTGCACTTACCTCCCTCTCCCAGTAGTCACCAGTAACACACAGTGCACTTACCTCCACTCTCCCAGTGGTCACCAGTAACACACAGTGCACTTACCGCCCTCTCCCAGTAGTCACCAGTAACACACAGTGCGCTCACCTCCCTCTCCCAGTAGTCACCAGTAACACACAGTGCGCTCACCTCCCTCTCCCAGTAGTCACCAGTAACACACAGTGCACTTACCTCCCTCCCCCAGTAGTCACCAGTAACACACAGTGCACTTACCTCCCTCTCCCAGTAGTCACCAGTAACACACAGTGCACTTACCTCCCTCTCCCAGTAGTCACCAGTAACACACAGTGCACTCACCTCCCTCTCCCAGTAGTCACCAGTAACACACAGTGCACTCACCTCCCTCTCCCAGTAGTCACCAGTAACACACAGTGCACTTACCGCCCTCTCCCAGTAGTCACCAGTAACACACAGTGCACTTACCTCCCTCTCCCAGTAGTCACCAGTAACACACAGTGCACTTACCTCCCTCTCCCAGTAGTCACCAGTAACACACAGTGCACTTACCTCCCTCCCCCAGTAGTCACCAGTAACACACAGTGCACTTACCTCCCTCTCCCAGTAGTCACCAGTAACACACAGTGCACTTACCTCCCTCTCCCAGTAGTCACCAGTAACACACAGTGCACTCACCTCCCTCTCCCAGTAGTCACCAGTAACACACAGTGCACTCACCTCCCTCTCCCAGTAGTCACCAGTAACACACAGTGCACTTACCTCCCTCTCCCAGTAGTCACCAGTAACACACAGTGCACTTACCTCCCTCTCCCAGTAGTCACCAGTAACACACAGTGCACTCACCTCCCTCTCCCAGTAGTCACCAGTAACACACAGTGCACTCACCTCCCTCTCCCTGTAGTTACCAGTAACACACAGTGCACTTACCTCCCTCTCCCAGTAGTCACCAGTAACACACAGTGCACTCACCTCCCTCTCCCAGTAGTCACCAGTAACACACAGTGCACTTACCGCCCTCTCCCAGTAGTCACCAGTAACACACAGTGCACTCACCTCCCTCTCCCAGTAATCACCAGTAACACACAGTGCGCTCACCTCCCTCTCCCAGTAGTCACCAGTAACACACAGTGCACTTACCGCCCTCTCCCAGTAGTCACCAGTAACACACAGTGCGCTCACCTCCCTCTCGCAGTAGTCACCAGTAACACACAGTGCACTTACCTCCCTCTCCCAGTAGTCACCAGTAACACACAGTGCACTCACCTCCCTTTCCTTGTAGTTACCAGTAACACACAGTGCACTTACCTCCCTCTCCCAGTAGTCACCAGTAACACACAGTGCACTTACCTCCCTCTCCCAGTAGTCACCAGTAACACACAGTGCGCTCACCTCCCTCTCCCTGTAGTTACCAGTAACACACAGTGCCCTTACCTCCCTCTCCCATTAGTCACCAGTAACACACAGTGCGCTCACCTCCCTCTCCCAGTAGTCACCAGTAACACACAGTGCACTCACCTCCCTCTCCCAGTAGTCACCAGTAACACACAGTGCACTCACCTCCCTCTACCAGTATTCACCGGTAACACACAATGCACTTACCTCCCTCTCCCAGTAGTCACCAGTAACACACAGTGCACTCACCTCCCTCTCCCAGTATTCACCGGTAACACACAGTGCACTCACCTCCCTCTCCCAGTAGTCAGCAGTAACACACAGTGCACTCACCTCCCTCTCCCAGTAGTCACCAGTAACACACAGTGCACTTACCTCCCTCTCCCAGTAGTCACCAGTAACACACAGTGCGCTCACCTCCCTCTCCCAGTAGTCACCAGTAACACAGTGCGCTCACCTCCCTCTCCCAGTAGTCACCAGTAACACACAGTACACTTACCTCCCTCTCCCAGTAGTCACCAGTAACACACAGTGCACTCACCTCCCTCTCCCAGTAGTCACCAGTAACACACAGTGCACTCACCTCCCTCTCCCAGTAGTCACCAGTAACACACAGTGCACTTACCTCCACTCTCCCAGTGGTCACCAGTAACACACAGTGCACTTACCGCCCTCTCCCAGTAGTCACCAGTAACACACAGTGCGCTCACCTCCCTCTCCCAGTAGTCACCAGTAACACACAGTGCGCTCACCTCCCTCTCCCAGTAGTCACCAGTAACACACAGTGCACTTACCTCCCTCCCCCAGTAGTCACCAGTAACACACAGTGCACTTACCTCCCTCTCCCAGTAGTCACCAGTAACACACAGTGCACTTACCTCCCTCTCCCAGTAGTCACCAGTAACACACAGTGCACTCACCTCCCTCTCCCAGTAGTCACCAGTAACACACAGTGCACTCACCTCCCTCTCCCAGTAGTCACCAGTAACACACAGTGCACTTACCGCCCTCTCCCAGTAGTCACCAGTAACACACAGTGCACTTACCTCCCTCTCCCAGTAGTCACCAGTAACACACAGTGCACTTACCTCCCTCTCCCAGTAGTCACCAGTAACACACAGTGCACTTACCTCCCCTCCCCCAGTAGTCACCAGTAACACACAGTGCACTTACCTCCCTCTCCCAGTAGTCACCAGTAACACACAGTGCACTTACCTCCCTCTCCCAGTAGTCACCAGTAACACACAGTGCACTCACCTCCCTCTCCCAGTAGTCACCAGTAACACACAGTGCACTCACCTCCCTCTCCCAGTAGTCACCAGTAACACACAGTGCACTTACCGCCCTCTCCCAGTAGTCACCAGTAACACACAGTGCACTCACCTCCCTCTCCCAGTAGTCACCAGTAACACACAGTGCGCTCACCTCCCTCTCCCTGTAGTTACCAGTAACACACAGTGCACTCACCTCCCTCTCCCAGTAGTCACCAGTAACACACAGTGCACTTACCTCCCTCTCCCAGTAGTCACCAGTCACACACAGTGCACTTACCTCCCTCTCCCAGTAGTCACCAGTAACACACAGTGCACTCACCTCCCTCTCCCAGTAGTCACCAGTAACACACAGTGCACTCACCTCCCTCTCCCAGTACTCACCAGTAACACACAGTGCCCTTACCTCCCTCTCCCATTAGTCACCAGTAACACACAGTGCGCTCACCTCCCTCTCCCAGTAGTCACCAGTAACACACAGTGCACTCACCTCCCTTTCCCAGTAGTCACCAGTAACACACAGTGCACTTACCTCCCTCTCCCAGTAGTCACCAGTAACACACAGTGCACTCACCTCCCTCTCCCAGTAGTCACCAGTAACACACAGTGCACTCACCTCCCTCTACCAGTATTCACCGGTAACACACAGTGCACTTACCTCCCTCTCCCAGTAGTCACCAGTAACACACAGTGCACTCACCTCCCTCTCCCAGTAGTCACCAGTAACACACAGTGCACTCACCTCCCTCTACCAGTATTCACCGGTAACACACAGTGCACTCACCTCCCTCTCCCAGTAGTCAGCAGTAACACACAGTGCACTCACCTCCCTCTCCCAGTAGTCACCAGTAACACACAGTGCGCTCACCTCCCTCTCCCAGTAGTCACCAGTAACACAGTGCGCTCACCTCCCTCTCCCAGTAGTCACCAGTAACACACAGTGCACTTACCTCCCTCTCCCTGTAGTCACCAGTAACACACAGTGCACTTACCTCCCTCTCCCAGTAGTCACCAGTAACACACAGTGCACTCACCTCCCTCTCCCAGTAGTCACCAGTAACACACAGTGCACTTACCTCCCTCTCCCAGTAGTCACCAGTAACACACAGTGCACTTACCTCCCTCTACCAGTATTCACCGGTAACACACAGTGCACTCACCTCCCTCTCCCAGTAGTCAGCAGTAACACACAGTGCACTCACCTCCCTCTCCCAGTAGTCACCAGTAACACACAGTGCGCTCACCTCCCTCTCCCAGTAGTCACCAGTAACACAGTGCGCTCACCTCCCTCTCCCAGTAGTCACCAGTAACACACAGTGCACTTACCTCCCTCTCCCTGTAGTCACCAGTAACACACAGTGCACTTACCTCCCTCTCCCAGTAGTCACCAGTAACACACAGTGCACTCACCTCCCTCTCCCAGTAGTCACCAGTAACACACAGTACACTTACCTCCCTCTCCCAGTAGTCACCAGTAACACACAGTGCACTCACCTCCCTCTCCCAGTAGTCACCAGTAACACACAGTGCACTTATCGCCCTCTCCCAGTAGTCACCAGTAACACACAGTGCACTCACCTCCCTCTACCAGTATTCACCGGTAACACACAGTGCACTCACCTCCCTCTCCCTGTAGTCACCAGTAACACACAGTGCACTCACCTCCCTCTCCCAGTAGTCACCAGTAACACACAGTGCACTCACCTCCCTCTCCCAGTAGTCACCAGTAACACACAGTGCGCTCACCTCCCTCTCCCAGTAGTCACCAGTAACACACAGTGCACTCACCTCCCTCTCCCAGTAGTCACCAGTAACACACAGTGCACTTACCTCCCTCTCCCAGTAGTCACCAGTAACACACAGTGCACTTACCTCCCTCTCCCAGTAGTCACCAGTAACACACAGTGCACTCACCTCCCTCTCCCAGTAGTCACCAGTAACACACAGTGCACTCACCTCCCTCTCCCTGTAGTTACCAGTAACACACAGTGCACTTACCTCCCTCTCCCAGTAGTCACCAGTAACACACAGTGCACTCACCTCCCTCTCCCAGTAGTCACCAGTAACACACAGTGCACTTACCGCCCTCTCCCAGTAGTCACCAGTAACACACAGTGCACTCACCTCCCTCTCCCAGTAATCACCAGTAACACACAGTGCACTTACCTCCCTCTCCCTGTAGTCACCAGTAACACACAGTGCACTTACCTCCCTCTCCCAGTAGTCACCAGTAACACACAGTGCACTCACCTCCCTCTCCCAGTAGTCACCAGTAACACACAGTGCACTTACCGCCCTCTCCCAGTAGTCACCGGTAACACACAGTGCACTCACCTCCCTCTCCCAGTAGTCACCAGTAACACACAGTGCACTTACCTCCCTCTCCCAGTAGTCACCAGTAACACACAGTGCACTCACCTCCCTCTCCCAGTAATCACCAGTAACACACAGTGCGCTCACCTCCCTCTCCCAGTAGTCACCAGTAACACACAGTGCACTTACCGCCCTCTCCCAGTAGTCACCAGTAACACACAGTGCGCTCACCTCCCTCTCGCAGTAGTCACCAGTAACACACAGTGCACTTACCTCCCTCTCCCAGTAGTCACCAGTAACACACAGTGCACTCACCTCCCTTTCCTTGTAGTTACCAGTAACACACAGTGCACTTACCTCCCTCTCCCAGTAGTCACCAGTAACACACAGTGCACTTACCTCCCTCTCCCAGTAGTCACCAGTAACACACAGTGCGCTCACCTCCCTCTCCCTGTAGTTACCAGTAACACACAGTGCCCTTACCTCCCTCTCCCATTAGTCACCAGTAACACACAGTGCGCTCACCTCCCTCTCCCAGTAGTCACCAGTAACACACAGTGCACTCACCTCCCTCTCCCAGTAGTCACCAGTAACACACAGTGCACTTACCTCCCTCTGCCAGTAGTCACCAGTAACACACAGTGCACTCACCTCCCTCTACCAGTATTCACCGGTAACACACAATGCACTTACCTCCCTCTCCCAGTAGTCACCAGTAACACACAGTGCACTCACCTCCCTCTCCCAGTAGTCACCAGTAACACACAGTGCACTTACCTCCCTCCCCCAGTAGTCACCAGTAACACACAGTGCACTTACCTCCCTCTCCCAGTAGTCACCAGTAACACACAGTGCACTTACCTCCCTCTCCCAGTAGTCACCAGTAACACACAGTGCACTCACCTCCCTCTCCCAGTAGTCACCAGTAACACACAGTGCACTTACCTCCCTCTACCAGTAGTCACCAGTCACACACAGTGCACTTACCTCCCTCTCCCAGTAGTCACCAGTAACACACAGTGCACTCACCTCCCTCTCCCAGTAGTCACCAGTAACACACAGTGCACTCACCTCCCTCTCCCAGTAGTCACCAGTAACACACAGTGCCCTTACCTCCCTCTCCCATTAGTCACCAGTAACACACAGTGCGCTCACCTCCCTCTCCCAGTAGTCACCAGTAACACACAGTGCACTCACCTCCCTTTCCCAGTAGTCACCAGTAACACACAGTGCACTTACCTCCCTCTACCAGTATTCACCGGTAACACACAGTGCACTCACCTCCCTCTCCCAGTAGTCAGCAGTAACACACAGTGCACTCACCTCCCTCTCCCAGTAGTCACCAGTAACACACAGTGCGCTCACCTCCCTCTCCCAGTAGTCACCAGTAACACAGTGCGCTCACCTCCCTCTCCCAGTAGTCACCAGTAACACACAGTGCACTTACCTCCCTCTCCCTGTAGTCACCAGTAACACACAGTGCACTTACCTCCCTCTCCCAGTAGTCACTAGTAACACACAGTGCACTCACCTCCCTCTCCCAGTAGTCACCAGTAACACACAGTACACTTACCTCCCTCTCCCAGTAGTCACCAGTAACACACAGTGCACTCACCTCCCTCTCCCAGTAGTCACCAGTAACACACAGTGGACTTATCGCCCTCTCCCAGTAGTCACCAGTAACACACAGTGCACTCACCTCCCTCTACCAGTATTCACCGGTAACACACAGTGCACTCACCTCCCTCTCCCTGTAGTCACCAGTAACACACAGTGCACTCACCTCCCTCTCCCAGTAGTCACCAGTAACACACAGTGCACTCACCTCCCTCTCCCAGTAGTCACCAGTAACACACAGTGCGCTCACCTCCCTCTCCCAGTAGTCACCAGTAACACACAGTGCGCTCACCTCCCTCTCCCAGTAGTCACCAGTAACACACAGTGCACTCACCTCCCTCTCCCAGTAGTCACCAGTAACACACAGTGCACTCACCTCCCTCTACCAGTATTCACCGGTAACACACAATGCACTTACCTCCCTCTCCCAGTAGTCACCAGTAACACACAGTGCACTCACCTCCCTCTCCCAGTATTCACCGGTAACACACAGTGCACTCACCTCCCTCTCCCAGTAGTCAGCAGTAACACACAGTGCACTCACCTCCCTCTCCCAGTAGTCACCAGTAACACACAGTGCACTTACCTCCCTCTCCCAGTAGTCACCAGTAACACACAGTGCGCTCACCTCCCTCTCCCAGTAGTCACCAGTAACACAGTGCGCTCACCTCCCTCTCCCAGTAGTCACCAGTAACACACAGTGCACTTACCTCCCTCTCCCAGTAGTCACCAGTAACACACAGTGCACTTACCTCCCTCTCCCAGTAGTCACCAGTAACACACAGTACACTTACCTCCCTCTCCCAGTAGTCACCAGTAACACACAGTGCACTCACCTCCCTCTCCCAGTAGTCACCAGTAACACACAGTGCACTCACCTCCCTCTCCCAGTAGTCACCAGTAACACACAGTGCACTTACCTCCACTCTCCCAGTGGTCACCAGTAACACACAGTGCACTTACCGCCCTCTCCCAGTAGTCACCAGTAACACACAGTGCGCTCACCTCCCTCTCCCAGTAGTCACCAGTAACACACAGTGCGCTCACCTCCCTCTCCCAGTAGTCACCAGTAACACACAGTGCACTTACCTCCCTCCCCCAGTAGTCACCAGTAACACACAGTGCACTTACCTCCCTCTCCCAGTAGTCACCAGTAACACACAGTGCACTTACCTCCCTCTCCCAGTAGTCACCAGTAACACACAGTGCACTCACCTCCCTCTCCCAGTAGTCACCAGTAACACACAGTGCACTCACCTCCCTCTCCCAGTAGTCACCAGTAACACACAGTGCACTTACCGCCCTCTCCCAGTAGTCACCAGTAACACACAGTGCACTTACCTCCCTCTCCCAGTAGTCACCAGTAACACACAGTGCACTTACCTCCCTCTCCCAGTAGTCACCAGTAACACACAGTGCACTTACCTCCCTCCCCCAGTAGTCACCAGTAACACACAGTGCACTTACCTCCCTCTCCCAGTAGTCACCAGTAACACACAGTGCACTTACCTCCCTCTCCCAGTAGTCACCAGTAACACACAGTGCACTCACCTCCCTCTCCCAGTAGTCACCAGTAACACACAGTGCACTCACCTCCCTCTCCCAGTAGTCACCAGTAACACACAGTGCACTTACCGCCCTCTCCCAGTAGTCACCAGTAACACACAGTGCACTTACCGCCCTCTCCCAGTAGTCACCAGTAACACACAGTGCACTCACCTCCCTCTCCCAGTAGTCACCAGTAACACACAGTGCACTTACCTCCCTCTCCCAGTAGTCACCAGTAACACACAGTGCACTTACCTCCCTCTCCCAGTAGTCACCAGTAACACACAG
This sequence comes from Leptodactylus fallax, assembly GCA_947044405.1. Taxonomy (NCBI): domain Eukaryota; kingdom Metazoa; phylum Chordata; class Amphibia; order Anura; family Leptodactylidae; genus Leptodactylus; species Leptodactylus fallax. Next base: position 1,357,650 of record CAMRHE010000366.1, read on the forward strand.
TGCACTCACCTCCCTCTCCCAGTAGTCACCAGTAACACACAGTGCACTCACCTCCCTCTCCCTGTAGTTACCAGTAACACACAGTGCACTTACCTCCCTCTCCCAGTAGTCACCAGTAACACACAGTGCACTCACCTCCCTCTCCCAGTAGTCACCAGTAACACACAGTGCACTTACCGCCCTCTCCCAGTAGTCACCAGTAACACACAGTGCACTCACCTCCCTCTCCCAGTAATCACCAGTAACACACAGTGCGCTCACCTCCCTCTCCCAGTAGTCACCAGTAACACACAGTGCACTTACCGCCCTCTCCCAGTAGTCACCAGTAACACACAGTGCGCTCACCTCCCTCTCGCAGTAGTCACCAGTAACACACAGTGCACTTACCTCCCTCTCCCAGTAGTCACCAGTAACACACAGTGCACTCACCTCCCTTTCCTTGTAGTTACCAGTAACACAGTGCACTTACCTCCCTCTCCCAGTAGTCACCAGTAACACACAGTGCACTTACCTCCCTCTCCCAGTAGTCACCAGTAACACACAGTGCGCTCACCTCCCTCTCCCTGTAGTTACCAGTAACACACAGTGCCCTTACCTCCCTCTCCCATTAGTCACCAGTAACACACAGTGCGCTCACCTCCCTCTCCCAGTAGTCACCAGTAACACACAGTGCACTCACCTCCCTCTCCCAGTATTCACCGGTAACACACAGTGCACTCACCTCCCTCTCCCAGTAGTCAGCAGTAACACACAGTGCACTCACCTCCCTCTCCCAGTAGTCACCAGTAACACACAGTGCACTTACCTCCCTCTCCCAGTAGTCACCAGTAACACACAGTGCGCTCACCTCCCTCTCCCAGTAGTCACCAGTAACACAGTGCGCTCACCTCCCTCTCCCAGTAGTCACCAGTAACACACAGTACACTTACCTCCCTCTCCCAGTAGTCACCAGTAACACACAGTGCACTCACCTCCCTCTCCCAGTAGTCACCAGTAACACACAGTGCACTTACCGCCCTCTCCCAGTAGTCACCAGTAACACACAGTGCACTCACCTCCCTCTCCCAGTAGTCACCAGTAACACACAGTGCGCTCACCTCCCTCTCCCTGTAGTTACCAGAAACACACAGTGCACTCACCTCCCTCTCCCAGTAGTCACCAGTAACACACAGTGCACTTACCTCCCTCTCCCAGTAGTCACCAGTAACACACAGTGCACTTACCTCCCTCTCCCAGTAGTCACCAGTAACACACAGTGCACTCACCTCCCTCTCCCAGTAGTCACCAGTAACACACAGTGCACTCACCTCCCTCTCCCAGTAGTCACCAGTAACACACAGTGCACTCACCTCCCTCTCCCAGTAGTCACCAGTAACACACAGTGCCCTTACCTCCCTCTCCCATTAGTCACCAGTAACACACAGTGCGCTCACCTCCCTCTCCCAGTAGTCACCAGTAACACACAGTGCACTCACCTCCCTTTCCCAGTAGTCACCAGTAACACACAGTGCACTTACCTCCCTCTCCCAGTAGTCACCAGTAACACACAGTGCACTCACCTCCCTCTACCAGTATTCACCGGTAACACACAGTGCACTTACCTCCCTCTCCCAGTAGTCACCAGTAACACACAGTGCACTCATCTCCCTCTCCCAGTAGTCACCAGTAACACACAGTGCACTCACCTCCCTCTACCAGTATTCACCGGTAACACACAGTGCACTCACCTCCCTCTCCCAGTAGTCAGCAGTAACACACAGTGCACTCACCTCCCTCTCCCAGTAGTCACCAGTAACACACAGTGCGCTCACCTCCCTCTCCCAGTAGTCACCAGTAACACAGTGCGCTCACCTCCCTCTCCCAGTAGTCACCAGTAACACACAGTGCACTTACCTCCCTCTCCCTGTAGTCACCAGTAACACACAGTGCACTTACCTCCCTCTCCCAGTAGTCACCAGTAACACACAGTGCACTCACCTCCCTCTCCCAGTAGTCACCAGTAACACACAGTACACTTACCTCCCTCTCCCAGTAGTCACCAGTAACACACAGTGCACTCACCTCCCTCTCCCAGTAGTCACCAGTAACACACAGTGCACTTATCGCCCTCTCCCAGTAGTCACCGGTAACACACAGTGCACTCACCTCCCTCTCCCAGTAGTCACCAGTAACACACAGTGCCCTTACCTCCCTCTCCCATTAGTCACCAGTAACACACAGTGCGCTCACCTCCCTCTCCCAGTAGTCACCAGTAACACACAGTGCACTCACCTCCCTCTCCCAGTAGTCACCAGTAACACACAGTGCACTCACCTCCCTCTCCCAGTATTCACCGGTAACACACAGTGCACTCACCTCCCTCTCCCAGTAGTCAGCAGTAACACACAGTGCACTCACCTCCCTCTCCCAGTAGTCACCAGTAACACACAGTGCACTTACCTCCCTCTCCCAGTAGTCACCAGTAACACACAGTGCGCTCACCTCCCTCTCCCAGTAGTCACCAGTAACACAGTGCGCTCACCTCCCTCTCCCAGTAGTCACCAGTAACACACAGTACACTTACCTCCCTCTCCCAGTAGTCACCAGTAACACACAGTGCACTCACCTCCCTCTCCCAGTAGTCACCAGTAACACACAGTGCACTCACCTCCCTCTCCCAGTAGTCACCAGTAACACACAGTGCACTCACCTCCCTCTCCCAGTAGTCACCAGTAACACACAGTGCGCTCACCTCCCTCTCCCTGTAGTTACCAGAAACACACAGTGCACTCACCTCCCTCTCCCAGTAGTCACCAGTAACACACAGTGCACTTACCTCCCTCTCCCAGTAGTCACCAGTCACACACAGTGCACTTACCTCCCTCTCCCAGTAGTCACCAGTAACACACAGTGCGCTCACCTCCCTCTCCCTGTAGTTACCAGAAACACACAGTGCACTCACCTCCCTCTCCCAGTAGTCACCAGTAACACACAGTGCACTTACCTCCCTCTCCCAGTAGTCACCAGTAACACACAGTGCACTTACCTCCCTCTCCCAGTAGTCACCAGTAACACACAGTGCACTCACCTCCCTCTCCCAGTAGTCACCAGTAACACACAGTGCACTCACCTCCCTCTCCCAGTAGTCACCAGTAACACACAGTGCACTCACCTCCCTCTCCCAGTAGTCACCAGTAACACACAGTGCCTTTACCTCCCTCTCCCATTAGTCACCAGTAACACACAGTGCGCTCACCTCCCTCTCCCAGTAGTCACCAGTAACACACAGTGCACTCACCTCCCTTTCCCAGTAGTCACCAGTAACACACAGTGCACTTACCTCCCTCTCCCAGTAGTCACCAGTAACACACAGTGCACTCACCTCCCTCTACCAGTATTCACCGGTAACACACAGTGCACTTACCTCCCTCTCCCAGTAGTCACCAGTAACACACAGTGCACTCATCTCCCTCTCCCAGTAGTCACCAGTAACACACAGTGCACTCACCTCCCTCTACCAGTATTCACCGGTAACACACAGTGCACTCACCTCCCTCTCCCAGTAGTCAGCAGTAACACACAGTGCACTCACCTCCCTCTCCCAGTAGTCACCAGTAACACACAGTGCGCTCACCTCCCTCTCCCAGTAGTCACCAGTAACACAGTGCGCTCACCTCCCTCTCCCAGTAGTCACCAGTAACACACAGTGCACTTACCTCCCTCTCCCTGTAGTCACCAGTAACACACAGTGCACTTACCTCCCTCTCCCAGTAGTCACCAGTAACACACAGTGCACTCACCTCCCTCTCCCAGTAGTCACCAGTAACACACAGTACACTTACCTCCCTCTCCCAGTAGTCACCAGTAACACACAGTGCACTCACCTCCCTCTCCCAGTAGTCACCAGTAACACACAGTGCACTTATCGCCCTCTCCCAGTAGTCACCGGTAACACACAGTGCACTCACCTCCCTCTCCCAGTAGTCACCAGTAACACACAGTGCACTCACCTCCCTCTCCCAGTAGTCACCAGTAACACACAGTGCGCTCACCTCCCTCTCCCTGTAGTTACCAGTAACACACAGTGCCCTTACCTCCCTCTCCCATTAGTCACCAGTAACACACAGTGCGCTCACCTCCCTCTCCCAGTAGTCACCAGTAACACACAGTGCACTCACCTCCCTCTCCCAGTAGTCACCAGTAACACACAGTGCACTCACCTCCCTCTCCCAGTATTCACCGGTAACACACAGTGCACTCACCTCCCTCTCCCAGTAGTCAGCAGTAACACACAGTGCACTCACCTCCCTCTCCCAGTAGTCACCAGTAACACACAGTGCACTTACCTCCCTCTCCCAGTAGTCACCAGTAACACACAGTGCGCTCACCTCCCTCTCCCAGTAGTCACCAGTAACACAGTGCGCTCACCTCCCTCTCCCAGTAGTCACCAGTAACACACAGTACACTTACCTCCCTCTCCCAGTAGTCACCAGTAACACACAGTGCACTCACCTCCCTCTCCCAGTAGTCACCAGTAACACACAGTGCACTCACCTCCCTCTCCCAGTAGTCACCAGTAACACACAGTGCACTCACCTCCCTCTCCCAGTAGTCACCAGTAACACACAGTACACTTACCTCCCTCTCCCAGTAGTCACCAGTAACACACAGTGCACTCACCTCCCTCTCCCAGTAGTCACCAGTAACACACAGTGCACTTATCGCCCTCTCCCAGTAGTCACCGGTAACACACAGTGCACTCACCTCCCTCTACCAGTATTCACCGGTAACACACAGTGCACTCACCTCCCTCTCCCAGTAGTCAGCAGTAACACACAGTGCACTCACCTCCCTCTCCCAGTAGTCACCAGTAACACACAGTGCGCTCACCTCCCTCTCCCAGTAGTCACCAGTAACACAGTGCGCTCACCTCCCTCTCCCAGTAGTCACCAGTAACACACAGTGCACTTACCTCCCTCTCCCTGTAGTCACCAGTAACACACAGTGCACTTACCTCCCTCTCCCAGTAGTCACCAGTAACACACAGTGCACTCACCTCCCTCTCCCAGTAGTCACCAGTAACACACAGTACACTTACCTCCCTCTCCCAGTAGTCACCAGTAACACACAGTGCACTCACCTCCCTCTCCCAGTAGTCACCAGTAACACACAGTGCACTTATCGCCCTCTCCCAGTAGTCACCGGTAACACACAGTGCACTCACCTCCCTCTCCCAGTAGTCACCAGTAACACACAGTGCACTCACCTCCCTCTCCCAGTAGTCACCAGTAACACACAGTGCGCTCACCTCCCTCTCCCTGTAGTTACCAGTAACACACAGTGCCCTTACCTCCCTCTCCCATTAGTCACCAGTAACACACAGTGCGCTCACCTCCCTCTCCCTGTAGTTACCAGAAACACACAGTGCACTCACCTCCCTCTCCCAGTAGTCACCAGTAACACACAGTGCACTTACCTCCCTCTCCCAGTAGTTACCAGTCACACACAGTGCACTTACCTCCCTCTCCCAGTAGTCACCAGTAACACACAGTGCGCTCACCTCCCTCTCCCTGTAGTTACCAGAAACACACAGTGCACTCACCTCCCTCTCCCAGTAGTCACCAGTAACACACAGTGCACTTACCTCCCTCTCCCAGTAGTCACCAGTAACACACAGTGCACTTACCTCCCTCTCCCAGTAGTCACCAGTAACACACAGTGCACTCACCTCCCTCTCCCAGTAGTCACCAGTAACACACAGTGCACTCACCTCCCTCTCCCAGTAGTCACCAGTAACACACAGTGCACTCACCTCCCTCTCCCAGTAGTCACCAGTAACACACAGTGCCTTTACCTCCCTCTCCCATTAGTCACCAGTAACACACAGTGCGCTCACCTCCCTCTCCCAGTAGTCACCAGTAACACACAGTGCACTCACCTCCCTTTCCCAGTAGTCACCAGTAACACACAGTGCACTTACCTCCCTCTCCCAGTAGTCACCAGTAACACACAGTGCACTCACCTCCCTCTACCAGTATTCACCGGTAACACACAGTGCACTTACCTCCCTCTCCCAGTAGTCACCAGTAACACACAGTGCACTCATCTCCCTCTCCCAGTAGTCACCAGTAACACACAGTGCACTCACCTCCCTCTACCAGTATTCACCGGTAACACACAGTGCACTCACCTCCCTCTCCCAGTAGTCAGCAGTAACACACAGTGCACTCACCTCCCTCTCCCAGTAGTCACCAGTAACACACAGTGCGCTCACCTCCCTCTCCCAGTAGTCACCAGTAACACAGTGCGCTCACCTCCCTCTCCCAGTAGTCACCAGTAACACACAGTGCACTTACCTCCCTCTCCCTGTAGTCACCAGTAACACACAGTGCACTTACCTCCCTCTCCCAGTAGTCACCAGTAACACACAGTGCACTCACCTCCCTCTCCCAGTAGTCACCAGTAACACACAGTACACTTACCTCCCTCTCCCAGTAGTCACCAGTAACACACAGTGCACTCACCTCCCTCTCCCAGTAGTCACCAGTAACACACAGTGCACTTATCGCCCTCTCCCAGTAGTCACCGGTAACACACAGTGCACTCACCTCCCTCTCCCAGTAGTCACCAGTAACACACAGTGCACTCACCTCCCTCTCCCAGTAGTCACCAGTAACACACAGTGCGCTCACCTCCCTCTCCCTGTAGTTACCAGTAACACACAGTGCCCTTACCTCCCTCTCCCATTAGTCACCAGTAACACACAGTGCGCTCACCTCCCTCTCCCAGTAGTCACCAGTAACACACAGTGCACTCACCTCCCTCTCCCAGTAGTCACCAGTAACACACAGTGCACTCACCTCCCTCTCCCAGTATTCACCGGTAACACACAGTGCACTCACCTCCCTCTCCCAGTAGTCAGCAGTAACACACAGTGCACTCACCTCCCTCTCCCAGTAGTCACCAGTAACACACAGTGCACTTACCTCCCTCTCCCAGTAGTCACCAGTAACACACAGTGCGCTCACCTCCCTCTCCCAGTAGTCACCAGTAACACAGTGCGCTCACCTCCCTCTCCCAGTAGTCACCAGTAACACACAGTACACTTACCTCCCTCTCCCAGTAGTCACCAGTAACACACAGTGCACTCACCTCCCTCTCCCAGTAGTCACCAGTAACACACAGTGCACTCACCTCCCTCTCCCAGTAGTCACCAGTAACACACAGTGCACTCACCTCCCTCTCCCAGTAGTCACCAGTAACACACAGTGCGCTCACCTCCCTCTCCCTGTAGTTACCAGAAACACACAGTGCACTCACCTCCCTCTCCCAGTAGTCACCAGTAACACACAGTGCACTTACCTCCCTCTCCCAGTAGTCACCAGTCACACACAGTGCACTTACCTCCCTCTCCCAGTAGTCACCAGTAACACACAGTGCACTCACCTCCCTCTCCCAGTAGTCACCAGTAACACACAGTGCACTCACCTCCCTCTCCCAGTAGTCACCAGTAACACACAGTGCCCTTACCTCCCTCTCCCATTAGTCACCAGTAACACACAGTGCGCTCACCTCCCTCTCCCAGTAGTCACCAGTAACACACAGTGCACTCACCTCCCTTTCCCAGTAGTCACCAGTAACACACAGTGCACTTACCTCCCTCTCCCAGTAGTCACCAGTAACACACAGTGCACTCACCTCCCTCTACCAGTATTCACCGGTAACACACAGTGCACTTACCTCCCTCTCCCAGTAGTCACCAGTAACACACAGTGCACTCATCTCCCTCTCCCAGTAGTCACCAGTAACACACAGTGCACTCACCTCCCTCTACCAGTATTCACCGGTAACACACAGTGCACTCACCTCCCTCTCCCAGTAGTCAGCAGTAACACACAGTGCACTCACCTCCCTCTCCCAGTAGTCACCAGTAACACACAGTGCGCTCACCTCCCTCTCCCAGTAGTCACCAGTAACACAGTGCGCTCACCTCCCTCTCCCAGTAGTCACCAGTAACACACAGTGCACTTACCTCCCTCTCCCTGTAGTCACCAGTAACACACAGTGCACTTACCTCCCTCTCCCAGTAGTCACCAGTAACACACAGTGCACTCACCTCCCTCTCCCAGTAGTCACCAGTAACACACAGTACACTTACCTCCCTCTCCCAGTAGTCACCAGTAACACACAGTGCACTCACCTCCCTCTCCCAGTAGTCACCAGTAACACACAGTGCACTTATCGCCCTCTCCCAGTAGTCACCGGTAACACACAGTGCACTCACCTCCCTCTCCCAGTAGTCACCGGTAACACACAGTGCACTCACCTCCCTCTCCCAGTAGTTACCAGTAACACACAGTGCACTCACCTCACTCTCCCATTAGTCACCAGTAACACACAGTGCACTTACCGCCCTCTCCCAGTAGTCACCAGTAACACACAGTGCACTTACCTCCCTCTCCCAGTAATCACCAGTGACACACAGTGCACTTACCGCCGTCTCCCAGTAGTCACCAGTAACACACAGTGCACTTACCTCCCTCTCCCAGTAGTCACCAGTAACACACAGTGCACTTACCTCCCTCTCCCAGTAGTCACCAGTAACACACAGTGCACTTACCTCCCTCTCCCAGTAGTCACCGGTAACACACAGTGCACTCACCTCCCTCTCCCAGTAGTCACCAGTAACACACAGTGCACTTACCTCCCTCTCCCAGTAGTCACCAGTAACACACAGTGCACTTACCTCCCTCTCCCAGTAGTCACCGGTAACACACAGTGCACTCACCTCCCTCTCCCAGTAGTTACCAGTAACACACAGTGCACTCACCTCCCTCTCCCAGTAGTCACCAGTAACACACAGTGCACTCACCTCCCTCTCCCAGTAGTCACCAGTAACACACAGTGCACTTACCGCCCTCTCCCAGTAGTCACCAGTAACACACAGTGCACTTACCTCCCTCTCCCAGTAGTCACCAGTAACACACAGCGCACTTACCTCCCTCTCCCAGTAGTCACCAGTAACACACAGTGCACTTACCTCCCTCTCCCAGTAGTCACCAGTAACACACAGTGCACTCACCTCCCTCTCCCAGTAGTCACCAGTAACACACAGTGCACTCACCTCCCTCTCCCAGTAGTCACCAGTAACACACAGTGCACTTACCTCCCTCTCCCATTAGTTACCAGTAATACACAGTGCACTCACCTCCCTCTCCCAGTAGTCACCAGTAACACACAGTGCACTCACCTCCCTCTCCCAGTAGTCACCAGTAACACACAGTGCACTTACCGCCCTCTCCCAGTAGTCACCAGTAACACACAGTGCACTCACCTCCCTCTCCCAGTAGTCACCAGTAACACACAGTGCACTTACCTCCCTCTCCCAGTAGTCACCAGTAACACACAGTGCACTCACCTCCCTCTCCCAGTAGTCACCAGTAACACACAGTGCACTTACCGCCCTCTCCCAGTAGTCACCAGTAACACACAGTGCACTCACCTCCCTCTCCCAGTAGTCACCAGTAACACACAGTGCACTTACCTCCCTCTCCCAGTAGTCACCAGTAACACACAGTGCACTTACCTCCCTCTCCCAGTAGTCACCGGTAACACACAGTGCACTCACCTCCCTCTCCCAGTAGTTACCAGTAACACACAGTGCACTCACCTCCCTCTCCCAGTAGTCACCAGTAACACACAGTGCACTCACCTCCCTCTCCCAGTAGTCACCAGTAACACACAGTGCACTTACCGCCCTCTCCCAGTAGTCACCAGTAACACACAGTGCACTTACCTCCCTCTCCCAGTAGTCACCAGTAACACACAGCGCACTTACCTCCCTCTCCCAGTAGTCACCAGTAACACACAGTGCACTTACCTCCCTCTCCCAGTAGTCACCAGTAACACACAGTGCACTCACCTCCCTCTCCCAGTAGTCACCAGTAACACACAGTGCACTCACCTCCCTCTCCCAGTAGTCACCAGTAACACACAGTGCACTCACCTCCCTCTCCCAGTAGTCACCAGTAACACACAGTGCACTCACCTCCCTCTCCCAGTAGTTACCAGTAACACACAGTGCACTTACCTCCCTCTCCCAGTAGTCACCAGTAACACACAGTGCACTCACCTCCCTCTCCCAGTAGTCACCAGTAACACACAGTGCACTCACCTCCCTCTCCCAGTAGTCACCAGTAACACACAGTGCACTCACCTCCCTCTCCCAGTAGTCACCAGTAACACACAGTGCACTTACCGCCCTCTCCCAGTAATCACCAGTAACACACAGTGCACTCACCTCCCTCTCCCATTAGTTACCAGTAATACACAGTGCACTCACCTCCCTCTCCCAGTAGTCACCAGTAACACATAGTGCACTTACCTCCCTCTCCCAGTAGTCACCAGTAACACACAGTGCACTCACCTCCCTCTCCCAGTAATCACCAGTAACACACAGTGCGCTCACCTCCCTCTCCCTATAGTCACCAGTAACACACAGTGCACTCACCTCCCTCCCCCAGTAGTCACCAGTAACACACAGTGCACTTACCTCCCTCTCCCAGTAGTCACCAGTAATACACAGTGCACTTACCTCCCTCTCCCAGTAGTCACCAGTAACATACAGTGCACTCACCTCCCTCTCCCAGTAGTCACCAGTAACACACAGTGCACTTACCTCCCTCCCCCAGTAGTCACCAGTAATACACAGTGCACTTACCTCCACTCTCGTAGCTCACGCAGTTAGTAATTCTCTGACTCCCGGATCTGCTGTGCTGGTAAATTGTGGACCCGCCTACTTTGTAATTAACCCCTTAAGAACTATTTTGTGTTTTTTTTATCATCCTTGCTTTAGGGACAAAATTTTCAAATTTTTCCACAATATCGGAAAGTTTTGGCTTTTGTTTGAGGATAGTTGAAAAAAAAAAAACAGTCATTTTTGTTGCCGTATCATTTGCTTGTTTTTTTGGCATGGTGTGGTGACATTTTAGTGGGTATCATGTTTACCTACAATATATTTTCTTATTCGTTTGTGTTCTTAAGATTTTTCTATTGACAATCTTATTAATGTGATGATGTTATAGTTTGGGCCATTACATATACAATGACATGTGTTATATGTGGTGAATCTTATTTATTAATTTACATAATAACTCACAAATTTACTATTGTAGTTACGGCTAGATGCTGGTGTACACGTGTAACATCTTTAGGGCACCTGCACCAGTCACTGTGATAAATCTGGTGTATTGTTAGACTGTTTATCATTGCACCACTTATTAGTTGACTTAGCGACTTTGGAGCATTTTTGGTGCACTGCATCACATCATAAACTCCACCCCCCATTGTAATCTTAACCTATCAGGATTGAGTAAGACAAATCAAAGCTCCCTATTAGATTATATAGAAGTGTAGGAGAGAGTGGGAGGAGCCAGCAGGTGCTTTGTGAGAGAAGGGAGACACAGAAGCAGGCAGAGGCTGCTGGAGCTAGATAGAAAGTTCTATCTCACCCCAAGTGCTTCATTCAGGCCATTACTGGTCAATACTTCTTTATAGTGCCCTTGATGTTCCTGCTGAGGCTTCTGAAGGAGTTAAAGATAAGGTTATGGAGCATCTTCAACAACCTGATAGCACTTAGTCTCCTGCATCAGCTCAGGGAAATCTGAGAATAAGTGATAAAGCCTGCAGAGGGCAAAACTGCTGAAAATACAGAGCACCAGCCATATAATGGCAAGATATATGAACACACAATATAGTATTCACTTATGCAAAATTTTTGGAAAGGTCAGGCATGCCAGATGCCATGGTTATTAGAGATGAGCGAATTTCTCAAAAGTTCGATTCGGCAGTCCAATTCGAAGTTCCAAAAAAATTATCTTCGATCATAATTACTTTGCGGTGAATAAACAGCTATTTCTGGTCATCAGAGAGCCGGGGTCGGTGGGTGGGCGGCAAAATGGCGGCAGCCCTTGGATGCCGTGGCCATGTTCTCTCTCTCTCTCTCTCTCTCTCTCTCTCTCCCCAGCACGGACAAGTTTTATTCATGTGGAAGGATCTGCTAACACCCAATCACATCACTAGAGAATATCATGTGACCGTCTGATGTCACAAAGGTCCTTACTAAATATTCGTTACCGTGAAGCATCAGGAAATCAGGAAATCCGGAATCGTGGCGAATCGAAGATTTCCTGAAATTCGGATCAAATTCCACTTCTGCAGAATCGATTCGCTCATCTCTAATAGTTACCATTGACTACAGACTATGTTAAAGTTCACCGATGATGTAATGTCCAAGGCAAACATCCTGGGCACCAGGACTGGACGGTGTATAGCAATGTAATCTTCATTTGGAGCTCTGTTGTGAAAAGGTGGTGCATGAGAAGAAATCCCTTCAACGTAGAAACCCTATACGGCATGGTAAAGATTAAAGGGGTCGGCCACTTTTAGACCAATATTGAGAGCCAAATGTTATTGTTTGTATCACATGACCATGGACAGAATTTTATCCCCTAGCACAGTCTGGGGTGTCCTATTTTGCGGCCCGTGCTTCCGTGGCTCCTATTCATTTAATGAAAGGAGGAAGCATGGCGCGTGCGGCACATGAGGACATCCCCGTGTCCCCCGTGTGCAGCCCGAGCTTTTAATTCATGGTAGGCCAGTTGCAGCATGGTCATCTGCAATGGGCCTTACTCTGTTCCTAGATGGATTAGACGGGGTTAAAATTAAGGATTGAATGATCTGGATGATGAAACTGGGTTCATGTGTGTCCCGGATTTACTGACCTAAACACTATGCAGGGAGGCGAACTCTTAGTACTCTAGTTATGTAGGATGCCTGGAGTCCCTACTGTTACTTACTATAATCCCTATGGGGGAGCAGGACTCCTAATATCATACATAACTAGAATGCTAGAAGTCCGCCTCCCCGTATAGGGGTCTGGCCAGTAAATTCGGCACACACCAACTGAGTTTCATAGCCAAAACTTGGTCAGGTGAAACCAGCCTAAAGCTGGGGAAGTAATGGCAGATGCACCCCCAGGCCTGGAGCCAGTTAGGGCAGCCATTTTGGTATGTGTAGCAGTCTATGGTTATTTTATGGAAGGTCAGTCCAGGCATAAGCTATAGCAGACAAAGGGACCGGATTTCTAGATGATGTGAGGAGAGAGGAGGGAGATGGCCCTAGGCCAGATACACGGTCACCACCTCCCCCTACTCCGCCTCCTCCTCCCCTACGCTGCAGCCCTCATTTCCTCTTACTTGCTGGGGAACTTTTATGATATTGTCACTGTGTGCAAAAAAAGTCCCTGAATATATATATATAGTTTACACTGTATATAAGGTTTGTTCCAGATGACATATGTAACATGAATATAGACAGACTAGAAGCTACTTACCTCTATACATACAAACCTGCTCATAGAGGAATATGTGATACACACACTTATACACATACAATATATGCAATGTATGTGTACATGCGTGTTTCACAGTGTATGTGTATATGTGTGTATCACAATGTGTGTGTATATGTGTGTATCACAATGTGTGTGTATATGTGTGTATCACAATGTGTGTGTATCACAATGTGTGTGTATATGTGTGTATCACAGTGTATGTGTATATGTGTGTATCACAATGTGTGTGTATATGTGTGTATCACAATGTGTGTGTATATGTGTGTATCACAATGTGTGTATATGTGTGTATCACAATGTGTGTGTATATGTGTGTATCACAGTGTATGTGTATATGTGAGTATCACAGTGTATGTGTATATGTGAGTATCACAGTGTATGTGTATATGTGTGTATCACAATGTGTGTGTATATGTGTGTATCACAGTGTATGTGTATATGTGTGTATCACAATGTGTGTGTATATGTGTGTATCACAATGTGTGTGTATATGTGTGTATCACAATGTGTGTGTATATGTGTGTATCACAATGTGTGTATATGTGTGTATCACAATGTGTGTGTATATGTGTGTATCACAGTGTATGTGTATATGTGAGTATCACAGTGTATGTGTATATGTGAGTATCACAGTGTATGTGTATATGTGTGTATCACAATGTGTGTGTATATGTGTGTATCACAGTGTATGTGTATATGTGAGTATCACAGTGTATGTGTATATGTGTGTATCACAATGTGTGTGTATATGTGTGTATCACAGTGTATATGTATATGTGAGTATCATAGTGTATGTGTATATGTGTGTATCACAATGTGTGTGTATATGTGTGTATCACAATGTGTGTGTATATGTGTGTATCACAGTGTATGTGTATATGTGTGTATCACAATGTGTGTGTATATGTGTGTATCACAATGTGTGTGTATATGTGTGTATCACAATGTGTGTATATGTGTGTATCACAATGTGTGTGTATATGTGTGTATCACAGTGTATGTGTATATGTGTGTATCACAATGTGTGTGTATATGTGTGTATCACAGTGTATGTGTATATGTGTGTATCACAATGTGTGTGTATATGTGAGTATCACAGTGTATGTGTATATGTGTGTATCACAGTGTATGTGTATATGTGTGTATCACAGTGTATGTGTATATGTGAGTATCACAGTGTATGTGTATATGTGTGTATCACAGTGTATGTGTATATGTGAGTATCACAGTGTATGTGTATATGTGTGTATCACAATGTGTGTGTATATGTGTGTATCACAGTGTATGTGTATATGTGTGTATCACAGTGTATGTGTATATGTGAGTATCACAGTGTATGTGTATATGTGTGTATCACAGTGTATGTGTATATGTGTGTATCACAGTGTATGTGTATATGTGTGTATCACAGTGTATGTGTATATGTGAGTATCACAGTGTATGTGTATATGTGAGTATCACAGTGTATGTGTATATGTGTGTATCACAGTGTATGTGTATATGCGTGTATCGCAGTGTATATGTACTGTATATGTGTGTATCACAGTGTGATACGCATATATACACATACACTGTGATACACATACTGACACACACATATACACTGTGATATATACATATACACATATACATATACACTGTTATACACATATATACACATACAGTGTGATACACATATACACATACACTGTGATAGTCAGCCACCAATTGTGCAAGTTCTCCCACCTAAAAAGATGAGGCCGGCCTGTAATTGACATCATAGCTAGACCTCAACTATGAGAGACAAAATGAGAAAACAAATCCAGAAAATCACATTGTCTGATTTTTAAAGAATTTATTTTGCAAATTATGCTGGAAAATAAGTATTTGGTCAATAACAAAAGTTCATCTCAGTACTTTGTTCTATATCCTTTGTTGGCAATGACAGAGGTCAAACGTTTTCTGTAAGTCTTCACAAGGTTGGCGCACACTGTTGCTGGTATGTTGGCCCATTCCTCCATGCAGATCTCCTCTAGAGCAGGGATGTTTTGGGGCTGTCGCTGGGCAACACGGACTTTCTACTCCCTCCAAAGGTTTTCTATGGGGTTGAGATCTGGAGACTGGCTAGGCTACTCCAGGACCTTGAAATGCTTCTTACGAAGCCGCTCCTTCGTTGCCCTGGCGGTGTGCTTGGGATCATTGTCATGCTGAAAGACCCAGCCACGTTTCATCTTCAATGCCCTTGCTGATGAAAGGAGGTTTGCACTCAAAATCTCACGATACATGGCCCCATTCATTCTTTCATGTACACGGATCAGTCGTCCTGGTCCCTTTGCAGAGAAACAGCCCCAAAGCATGATGTTGCCACCCCCATGCTTCACAGTAGGTATGGTGTTCTATGGATGCAACTCAGCATTCACTCTCCTCCAAACACCACGAGTTGTGTTTCTACCAAACAGTTCTACTTTGGTTTCATCTGACCATATGACATTCTCCCAATACTCTTCTGGAACATCCAAATGCTCTCTAGCAAACTTCAGACGGGCCCGGATATGTACTGGCTTAAGCAGGGGGACACGTCTGGCACTGCAGGATCTGAGTCCCTGGCGGCGTAGTGTGTTACTGACGGTAGCCTTTGTTACGTTAGTCCCAGCTTTCTGCAGGTCAGTCACTAGGTCCCCCCGTGTGGTTCTGGGATTTTTGCTCACCGTTCTCGTGATCATTTTGACCCCACGGGGTGAGATCTTACGTGGAGCCCCTGATGGAGGGAGATTATCAGTGGTCTTGTATGTCTTCCATTTTCTAATTATTGCTCCCACAGGTGATTTCTTCACACCAAGCTGCTTGCCTATTGCAGATTCAGTCTTCCCAGCCTGGTGCAGGGCTACCATTTTGTTTCTGGTGTCCTTCCACAGCTCTTTGGTCTTCACCATAGTGGAGTTTGGAGTGTGACTGAGGTTGTGGACAGGTGTCTTTTATACTGATAACAATGTCAAACAGATGCCATTACTACAGGTAATGAGTGGAGGACTGAGGAGCCTCTTAAAGGAGAAGTTACAGGTCTGTGAGAGCCAGAAATCTTGCTTGTTTGTAGGTGACCAAATACTTATTTTCCACCATAATTTGCAAATAAATTCTTTAGAAATCAGACAATGTGATTTTCTGGATTTGTTTTCTCATTTTGTCTCTCATAGTTGAGGTCTACCTATGATGACAATTGCAGGCCGGCCTCATCTTTTTAAGTGGGAGAACTTGCACAATTGGTGGCTGACTAAATACTTTTTTTTCCCCACTGTATATATGTGAGAAGGTGACAGGTAAACTTTTGGAAGGTCGCTATGTCTCCCTAGATTCCTCACTTATGTGTGGTAAGTGAGGTTACAATTCAGGTAACTGTAACAAAACCTCAGCTGTGAGAAGTGTTTCCCTAAGTATGTAACCTGTTTATTCCACTAGGTAGGAGCCTTCAAGCACAGATGGGAGCTGGGCCTCATTAAAGGCCTATAAAAGGTTGCCAAGTCCTCATTCTTGGACAGTTCCTGGGGAGAGAGGAGGAGGCGGCGAGTTCTGTCCAAGCTTGTCAAGACTGGTGAGATTCTAGTGTGAGCTGCTGCCATTGTTTGTGCCCTGTATGTTGACCGTGTGGCTGAAACAAGCCACACGTACAGTTAGGGTAGTTCTGTGTTTAGTTAGTAGCTCAGACCAGCGGGTGTTTTGTTGTTGTTTAGCCTGGACATTAAGGCTTATTTATTTTCTGAAAAATAAACGTACAGGGTAAAACCTGTTGCATCCTGACTTTAGTGTCCGTCTCTGACTGTCTGGGTCCGCTGCTGCTACCACTGAGCCTATCCTCCCACAATATATCATATATATGTGTGTTATATATATATATATATATATATATATATATATATATATATATATACACACACACATATACACATACTGACACACATATATACATATACACCATGATACAGACACATATATACAGTGCCTTGTGAAAGTATTCGGCCCCCTTGAACTTTTCAACCTTTTGCCACATTTCAGGCTTCAAACATAAAGATATAAAATTTAAATTTTTTGGTGAAGAATCAACAACAAGTGGGACACAATCGTGAAATTTATTGGATATTTTAAACTTTTGTAAAAAATAAAAAACTGAAAAGTGGGGCGTGCCAAATTATTCGGCCCCCTTAAGTTAATACTTTGTAGCGCCACCTTTTGCTGCGATTACAGCTGCAAGTCGCTTGGGGTATGTCTCTATCAGTTTTGCACATGGAGAGACTGAAATTCTTGCCCATTCTTCCTTGGAAAACAGCTGGAGCTCAGTGAGGTTGGATGGAGAGCGTTTGTGAAGAGCAGTTTTCAGCTCTTTCCACAGATTCTCGATTGAATTCAGGTCTGGACTTTGACTTGGCCATTCTAACACCTGGATACGTTTATTTGTGAACCATTCCATTGTAGATTTTGCTTTATGTTTGGGATCATTGTCTTGTTGGAAGATAAATCTCCGTCCCAGTCTCAGGTCTTTTGCAGACTCCAACAGGTTTTCTTCCAGAATGGTCCTGTATTTGGCTCCATCCATCTTCCCATCAATTTTAACCATCTTCCCTGTCCCTGCTGAAGAAAAGCAGGCCCAGACCATGATGCTGCCACCACCATGTGTGACAGTGGGGATGGTGTGTTCAGGGGGATGAGCTGTGTTACTTTTACGCCAAACATATCGTTTTGCATTGTGGCCAAAAAGTTGGATTTTGGTTTCATCTGACCAGAGCACCTTCTTCCACATGTTTGGTGTCTCCCAGGTGGCTTGTGGCAAACTTTAAACCAGACTTTTTATGGATATCTTTGAGAAATGGCTTTCTTCTTGCCACTCTTCCATAAAGGCCAGATTTGTGCAGTGTACGACTGACTGTTGTCCTATGGACAGACTCTCCCACCTCAGCTGTAGATCTCTGCAGTTCATCCAGAGTGATCATGGGCCTCTTGGCTGCATCTCTGATCAGTCTTCTCCTTGTTTGAGATGAAAGTTTAGAGGGACGGCCGGGTCTTGGTAGATTTGCAGTGGTCGGATACTCCTTCCATTTCAATATGATCGCTTGCACAGTGCTCCTTGGGAGGTTTAAAGTTTGGGAAATCTTTTTGTATCCAAATCCGGCTTTAAACTTCTCCATAACAGTATCACGGACCTGCCTGGTGTGTTCCTTGGTCTTCATGATGCTCTCTGCACTTTAAACAGAACCCTGAGACTATCACAGAGCAGGTGCATTTATACGGAGACTTGATTACACACAGGTGGATTATATTTCTCATCATCAGTCATTTAGGACAACATTGGATCATTCAGAGATCCTCACTGACCCTCTGGAGTGAGTTTGCTGCGCTGAAAGTAAAGGGGCCGAATAATATTGCACGCCCCACTTTTCAGTTTTTTATTTTTTACAAAAGTTTAAAATATCCAATAAATTTCATTCCACTTCACGATTGTGTCCCACTTGTTGTTGATTCTTCACCAAAAAATTTAAATTTTATATCCTTATGTTTGAAACCTGAAATGTAGCAAAAGGTTGAAAAGTTCAAGGGGGCCGAATACTTTCGCAAGGCACTGTATATAATATACATACATACTGACAGACATACAGGGGTGTAAAAATAATTTTTTCTAATAGGCCGTTACTTGCTGGAGTAATACCAGCAGGTAATGGGCCCTATTTACTTACCAATTCTTGCTTACGGCTGCCTGCGCTTCCCATTCTGCGGAAGTGGAGGTGGCTGTGAGCAGGATCGGTAAGTGAGGCCGCGGGCCGCAAACCCCACAAACGCTGCTATCATTATACTCTGGGGTCTTTTCAGACCTCCAAGTATAATGATTGGGGACCCAGGGGAGGTGAGGGAACATAAAAAACAGTGTTACTTACCTCTCCTGTTCTCCGGCAGGTTTTGGGCCTGTTTGGTGACGTCCCAGACGTCAGCCGATGTCATTATGAGTTGCGACACCGGCCTGGCTCACACGATGTCTGGTCCAACATTGAAGAAGGCCGAAGTAGCAGGGAGTGCGCCAGAGCCAGGGAGGGGTAAGTGACATTGTTTTTTATGTTTGTATCCTCGCCTGGGTCTCCGATCATTATACACTGGGGTCTGAAATATATATATATATATATATGTGTGTGTGTGTGTGTGTATATATATATATATATATATATATACACACACACATATATACTACACACATATAGATCCTAGACTACCTCACAAATCGACCTCAATACGTGAGAGCCCGAGACTGTTTGTCAGATACCGTGATCTGTAATACGTGGGCACCTCAGGGTACGGTTCTCGCCCCTTTCCTCTTCACACTGTACACTGCAGATTTTAGGTGCAACTCATCTAGCTGCTACCTACAGAAGTATTCTGACGACAATGCAATAGTGGGTCTCATCACAGATGATGATGACAGGGAGTACAGAGAACTGAATCGGGATTTTGTAGACTGGTGCCACCGGAACCACCTGAAGATTAACGCGGGGAACACCAAGGAGATGGTGGTGGACTTCCGTAGATGCAGATGCCCTCCTAAACCAGTGGACATCCTGGGGACGGGCATCGAGATTGTGAACACCTATAAGTACCTGGGTTTGCTCCTTAATAATAAGCTGGACTGGGCAGATCATATGGAGGCCCTGTACAGGAAGGGCCACAGCAGGCTCTACCTGCTTAGGAAGCTGAGAGCCTTTGGAATCCGGGGGGCACTTCTTAGGACTTTCTTCAACTCGGTAGTGGCATCAGCCATCTTCTTTGGAGTGGCCTGCTGGGGGAGCAGCATATCAACCAGGGACAGAAATAAACTTGACAAGCTGATTAGAAGGGCCAGCTCTGTCCTGGGGAGCCCCCTGGACCCAGTGCAGGTGGTGGGTGACAGAAGTATACTGTCCGTGGTGAGCTCCATGCAGAAGAAGAAGTCCCATCCCATGCATGAGACTGTGATCGCGCTGAGCAGTACTGTCAGTGACCGACTGCTCCACCCTAGGTGTGAGAAGGAGCGCTATCGGAAGTCTTTCCTCCCCACCGCTGTTAGGCTGTACAACCAACACCGACCTAAGCGGAGATCATTACACACAGAGAACTGAAATATCTCTCTGCCTGTTAAATCCCCCCCCCCCCTCTGCTACTTCCTATCTGTCTGTCTGCTATTAATGTAATTCCTCTTACCTTGGAACATTCCTGTACATGTTGTATTTGTATTTGTATCTGCTTATCTTATCTTTGCTGCTGTAACACACTGAATTTCCCCATTGTGGGACTATTAAAGGACTTATTATTATTATTATTATATACACATACTGATACACATAGCCATAGGAACCACCAGTTTAATATGTAAATCCCCCTTGTTCCGCTGTGACACATGGTCACCATCAGGACAGTATGGCTGGTACTGGCATCAGGGATCCTGAGTATTGGATGGCTCTTTGGTTAGCACTACAGCCTTGCAGCGCTGGGGTCCTGGGTTCGAATCCTGCCAAGGACAACATCTGCAAGGAGTTTGTATGTTCTCCCCATGTTTGCGTGGGTTTCCTCCAGGTACTCCGGTTTCCTCCCACACTCCAAAGACATACTGATAGGGAATGTAGATTGTGAACCCTATATGGGACAGTGACTGTCAATGTCTGTAAAGCGCTGTGGAATATGATGGCTCTATATAAGTAAGCCTAATAAATTGGGCTTTCAGACTAATGACATGAATCCCGGGAGCTCCACAGGTATATCGGTGTGCTGTTCTGTGCTGTGCACAGTCCCTGCTCTGCCATAGAGGACCCACGGTGCAGGTGGCGTGATGACATCACTACATCGTGCCACCTGTGCCAGTCCTACAGGGAAAGTATTCGACTGCCCCATTCATCGTGGGAGCGCGGTAAGGTGAGTACAAGATGTATTGTTTTCTGGAAATGGATTACCTGATAAAGGGGCAAACTATTATTTATAGGGGGGCTAATATTTATAGTGGGGGACCTATTAAATATAAGGGGAGCTATTGTAAGGGTGAAGTATTATTTATAAGGTGAAACGTTTATTTCTTTCAGTAATTAAATTAAAAAAGTGACCTCCTATATTTTCTAGATTCTGTACACACAGAGTCTTCTATTTCAAGTGTTTTATTTCTGTAAATGTTGATTATGGATTACAGGTAATGAAAACCCAAATCTAAGAAAATTAGAATATTGTAAGTTCAGTTCAGTCTTGTAAATTCAGTGTCACCTGCCAAGCAGTGGTGAACCTAGCCTCTTTGCTGCCTGAGGCGGACTATAGAAAGACGCCCCCCCCCAAAAAAAAAAAAAAAAAAAACTGAGTTTCCATGCTACTAGTTTAACACACTGTTATCGTCGCACAATATACACAATACACAAAGTTATAAAACAGTTTTTAAGAATTCTTCTTCCTGTATTACTTCAGTATCAGATCAACAACATGACATTAACAATGAAAGTAACTTCACACATCTTCTGCTTGGTGGATGGACGAGCCCACGTGGCCCCCATTCTCTATAATAGGAGCCCTGCAGATAGCTGAGTACTGGACTTCGGCTATCTTTGGCACTCCCATTGAAGTGAATGAGAGCCACGCGGGTTCGTCCATCCACCAAGTGACACCCATATATATATGGCTGCGGTCAGGCTGAATTCCCACCTAGTGGGGGGAAAAACCCAATTCTCAGGCTCAGTGGGGGTCTCAGCAGACAGACCCCCATCACTCAGGTATTTATCCTCTATCATTTAGATGAATACAGGGCAGAAACATTCTGTGACTTACAGGAGATGTCCCTGACTAATCCTTCACATTTCCCTTCTCTTCCCTTTGGACCGCCATGACCACTTCTTCCAGCTGTGACTTGTCTCTGTAAAGTTTGCAGCACAGACATCTTTGGCTCCTCACTTTTCCAGGCACCTGACCCACATTGTCCTCACCTGCACACCCATCCTGCTGCTACCCCCAATTATGTAATATATGATATAACCCCCCATAATGAATAATACCCCCCAAGTGCATCTTTATATTAATAATGTCCGTGTGTACCCTGTATAAATAGTGCCCCTTATTAATAATACCCCAGGTGTTAACTAATTAAAAGGTTTTCCAGGTCATTAATAAACTAATCAGTGGGGTTCAAAAACCCAGGACCCCCACTGATCAGCTGTTTGAATGGTACCTGTGTAACCGCCATGACCGCTTCTCTGTTTACATAGTGTCATTCATCTCATAGCGGCCATGTAATGTAACTGCAGCCTCGTCCTGTACATGTCTACAGTATGTGACAAGGCTACAATTACATCACACGGCCACTATAAACAGACAGCGTATAATATAAACAGGTGCCATAGCCCATGTTTATAGCGCCCCATTTACACACACTATAAAGTTCCACAGCAGCCCCTGCACACAGTATTACACAGTATTATGGCCCCCAGCGGACCCTGCACACTGTATTATGCCTCTCAGCGGCCCCTGCACACGGTATTATGCTCCATAGTGGCCCCTGCTCACGGTATTATGCCCCGCATTGGCCACTGCACACGGTATTATGTTCCGCAGCAACTCCTGCACACAGTTTTATGCCCCATATTGGCCCCAGCACACGGTATTATGCTCCATAGTGGCCCCTGCACTGGTATTATGCTCCAGAGTGGCCCCTGCACAGGGTATTATGCTCCATAGTGGCCCCTGCACTGGTATTATCCTCCATAGTGGCCCTTGCACTGGTATTATGCTCCATAGTGGCCCCTGCACTTGTATTATGCTCTATAGTGGCCCCTGCACTCGGTATTATGCTCTATAGTGGCCCCTGCACTTGTATTATGCTCCAGAGTGGCCCCTGCACAGGGTATTATGCTCTACAGTGGTCCCTGCACAGGGTATTATGCCCCATAGTGGACCACCCATGAACTATTATTATACTCTGGGGTCTTTTCAGACCCCCGAGTATAATGATTGGAGACCCAGGGGAGAATACAAACATAAAAACCAGAGTTACTTACCTATCCTGGACACAGGTGCACTCCTTGCAGCTTTCGGCCCTGTTTAATTGCGCACACACGTCACGTGATCAGGCCGGCGACGCGACCTGATGACGTCACCACAGGCCTCAAGCCTGCTCGGAGTTACATCAGATCGCAGGAGGTGAGTAACACTGTTTTTTATGTTCCCTCACCAACCCTAGGCCTCCGATTATTATACTCCGGGGTCTGAATAGACCCCGGAGTATAATAATAGTAGTATTTGCGGCCCGCGGCCTAACTTACCGATGCCCGCGGCCGCTCACAGCGGCATCCGCTTCCCCTTTCTGCGGCCCATAGCAGAAGGGGAAGCGGGGGCGGCCACGAGCAGACGCGGGTAGGTAAATAAATAGGCCCTGACCTGCCGGGGATGCTCCAACAGGTTACGGCCTATTTATATAGATAAAAAAAAAGCTATACTCACCTGCGATGCCTTGATGCAGCCGCCGCCGCCTCCTCCTCTTGTCCGCGACGTCTGTGTCTCAGCGTAGGCGGTGTGATGACGTCATTGTATCGCCGCCTGCGCTGAGATGCGACGTCTTGTAAACCAGCCCAGGACAGGCCGTGCTCAGCTCTGTTTTTTTTTTTTTTTTTTTAAAGCGGCCTGTCCTGGGCTGGTTTACATTAAATAGTAAAATGCCGCCCCCCGGACAGTGCCGCCCGAGGCGGCCGCCTCACCTCGCCTCATTAGCGGTGCGCCCCTGCTGCCAAGGTTTCCTAAGCCTTTATATGGTCTCTCAGTCTGGTTCAGTAGGACACACAATCATGGAAGACGCTGATTATGGATTGTATTACTGAATTACTGAAATGAATGAACGTTTCAAAGATATTCTCATTTATTGAGATGCACCTGTAGTTCCTGGGGAAGGGGAGGTTGTGGTGCACCTTTGGGAGCTTAGCAGGGGTTTGAATAATTTTATTGGGGTGTTGGCAGACATGGTTAGGGGGTTGGGGCGGGTGGCGGCGGTTGCGTCGTCTCCGGTGGCAGCCTGGGAGGTGAATAGTTCAGTGTGTCGGGGATACGCTATGTTTGGATGACGCGGCAAAGGGGAGGTGTATGTATGCTTCGAGGGCCCGCTGGGAGCCCATCTGAAGCAGGAGGTATGGGAGCGTACAGTATATGGAAAGGGGAGTATGTTGATATATTTTCCTTGTTGCCATTGGAACGTTTCAATTTGGATAGGGCCAAGAAAGAGGAAAAAAAGGAAGAGGATGAAAAGAGGCGATATCGCCTTATTCTCAGGACTTTTTCCAATTGGCTTCAGGCGTTCGCCATTTTGGTGACGGTGGTTGGTAAAAAGGCGCCAGACAATTGTTCCGCCCTTTTCTGTTATTTAGATGCTATTGGGGAGGCTTATCGGGTGTACGGGGGCCAGGCTTGGCTCCAGTACGATGAACAATTTAGACAGCGGAAGGCAGTTCGGTCCAGCTGGGACCATAAAGATATAGGACTGTGGTTGCACAGTATGGCGCAGGCTAAGTCAGGGCAACCCTTCCCAGGGAAGACCAGGGGCACCGAGGCCTCGGTGCGCTCGGTCGCTGCACAAAATGGACTCTGCTTCCTGTTTAATGAGGGGAGCTGTAAATTTGGCTCCAAATGCAAATTTAAGCATGAGTGCTCCTCCTGCGGAGGTAGCCATGGGGCCAACCGATGTTTTAAGGGAAAACAAAAGGGGGCGGAGTCAACTGGAAGAGGGGGTGACGCCGGTGCGTCTGGAAAGGATGCGGGGGTTTGTAGATAGATACCCGGATCGGGAGGTGGGGGCTCTGTTAGTGGGGGGTTTCCAAGATGGGTTTCCAGATGGATTTTGTGTCACCGCTGGGGGTGGTTCCGAAGAAGGAGCCCCGAAAGTTTCGGATGACTCACCACTTGTCATTCCCAAAAGGCGGGTTGGTTAATGACGGCATTGATCCGGCGCTTTGCTCAGTGGTGTATCCATCCTTTGATACGGCTATTTCATGGGTCCGGCGTTGCTGGCAAAAACTGATGTGGAGGCGGCATTCTGGTTACTGCCGGTACACTCGGCGAGCCAGCGTTTGTTGGGTTGTTTTTTGGGGGGGGTCAGTTTTATGTGGATCGTTGCCTTCCCATGGGCTGTTCGATGCCGTGTTCGTATTTTGAAGCATTTAGCTCGTTTTTGGAATGGGTGGTGCGGGATGTTTCAGGTTGTCCATCTATAATTTATTATTTGGATGACTTTCTCTGTGTCGGGCCGCGGGATTCCTCGGTTTGTTCTTTGTTTGTTGCGGAAGATGGAACGGGTTGCGGTGGATTTTGGGGTTCCATTGGCGGCGGATAAAATGGAGGGCCCGTCGACAGTGATCAGTTTTTTGGGGCTTACCATTGACTCGGTGACGATGGAGTGTCGGTTGTTGGAGGACAAACTGCTAGATTTAAAAGGGGCAGTACAGCGGGCATGTCGGCTAAACAATCTGCAGTTCAGAGAGCTGCAGTCCCTTTTAGGCAAGCTAAACTTTGCCTGAAGGATAATGTCTATGGGACGGGTGTTTTCCCGCTGATTGCCGCGGTGACCGCCGGGGTGACGATTCCCTCACATTATGTCAGGGTGGGTTGGGAGTTGAGGGGGGATTTGTTGGTTAGGGATTCTTTTCTAGAACAGTACAATGGGAGGTCTTTGTGGATGGGAGAGGTGGTTGATGCGTTTGATGATACTGTGAGGGAAGTTGGTGTGTGGGCTCATGGCCGGCGGACTGGATAGCTGGGGGGTTGGTTCGTAATTTGGCGCTGTTAGAACTGTTTCCTATTTTGGTGGTGGTATGGGGCAGCATGTTTAAGAACCAGAGGGCTCGCTTTCATTGCGACAATATGGGGGTAGTGCATGCCATTAACGGGCTCTCCGCTTCTTCACCGCTGGTGGTTAAGGTGTTACAACAGCTGGTTTTAGAATGTTTGTCTCTTCATGCATGTGTGGTGGCAGTGCATGTCCCAGGTGTGCATAATATCTCAGACTCCCTCTCTTGTTTGCAGTGGGATCGTTTTTGGCAGTTGGCGCCAGAGGTGGACGAGTATGGACTTCCTTGGCCAACAGAGTTGTGGAGTCTGCCGGTCGAGCTGCAGAGGATTTAATCCATTCGTCTATGGTGGCTGGTACTTGGATTGCGTATGGTGTAGCTTGGGGTCAATGGGAAGACTGGTTGGGTTTTCTGGAACATGGTAGGGAAGATCTGGAGATGACGCTGTTACTATTTGTGGGACATTGCAGGGAGTTGGGCTGGTCAGTGGCGCGGTTGAACCAGTGTATGGGGTTTGGCATTTGGATTTAAAAGGAGGGGTATGCGGGACTTTACAAAATGCTTTTTGGTGCGCCAGGTCCTTAAGGGTTGGCGCCGCTCGGGGGTTTTCAGTGGATTCAAGATGTCCGGTCTCGTTTATGTTGTTAGTGGATTTGGGGGGGGGCCCTAGCTGAAGTGTGTTTGTCGGCTTGGGAGGTGCGCTTGTTCCGACTTGAGTTTTGCTTGGCCTTTTTTTGAGGCCCTTAGACTTGGGGGAGTTGGTTTGTGAGTCCAGGTCTAGACCTAGGGGGCTTCAGTTTGAGGATGTAGACCTCTACGCTGAGAGGGTTGAGTTCCGTCTGCGAAAGTCTAAAACAGACCAGGATGGGAGAGGATGTGTGGTGCAGCTGTTTGGGGTGCAGGGCTGTATGATGTGTCCGGTGGTTTGTCTGGGGGATTTTTTATTGGATAGGGGTAGGGATTTCGGTTCCCCTCCTGATCCATTCTGATGGTTCATTTTTGTCCCAATTTCAGTTTGTGACATTTTTTCGTCGGTGTTTACAGAGATTGGGTGTGGCTGTTGATGGGTTTAGTGGTCATTCCTTTCGAATTGGGGAAGCTACTGAAGCCGCTCGGCGGGGTTTGGGGAAGGAGGTGATTAAGAGGATAGGGTGGTGGGAGTCATTTTCGTTCGTATGTCCGGGTAAGGCAGTGATTGGTTGGGGGGGCGGTGTATGTTGGGGTGACGAGGGTGGTTTTTATCTGGCAGGTTAACTTGATTCCTTTGTTTGTTTGTGTTTTGCTGTCTTGCAGGTGCTGAGCCCTATTTGGTGTGGTTGCTTGGTCATTCGTTCATTTTCTGGGGGGCCCTATGGGCGGCAGTAAGGCCGGATGGGCGGCAGCTCATCTTTCCGAGGGAGGTGGCGACAGTCTGGTGGTTGGGGCTTCGAGGTATGTTGTGGGGAAGGATGCTCCCGGAGTTCCATAGGTATGCGAGGCTGGACCGGCCGCCGGATGTGTTGCTCTTACACCTCGGGGTGGGGGAACGACCTGAGCGTTCGGCCCTTTAGAGAATTGATTACGGATATTAAATTTTATTTACTTTGCCTGTGG
This sequence comes from Leptodactylus fallax, assembly GCA_947044405.1. Classification (NCBI taxonomy): domain Eukaryota; kingdom Metazoa; phylum Chordata; class Amphibia; order Anura; family Leptodactylidae; genus Leptodactylus; species Leptodactylus fallax. The sequence goes on from CAMRHE010000366.1 coordinate 1,385,421, forward strand.
TCATTGTTTCCAGGCATGGTAAAGATTTGGTCTGATATTGTACCTCCCACTCACACACCATGAGCGGACCGGTTCATAGGATAATATGAAAAGAAGCTTTTTAAATTTTATATATTTATTAACCCAAGTGGGTTCGGTACTAAGCATTAACATATACAGGAATATATATCAATTACCAAGCAAAAATACGGATAAACGTAAAATACAGCACATAAAATAAAAAGGGAAATAACAGATAAAAAAATACCGCCACAGGTTTGTAGTCCGTTTCCCTGAGCCCATGTGGTAGGCCTCAGGGTCCTTTCTTCAGCAAGTTACAAAGGCAAGCCTGTCCTACATGCTAGAAGACAAAATACTTCAGGCCTCAAAGCTAGGTCCATGATCAGCCCACAGCAGGAGAAGCTCTCACATCTTCTCCAAGATAAGACCTTCTTGCTGCCTCTTTGCTGAGTGACAAAAAATCTAGGTCTCCTTTCAGCATATGGCTAGTGCCCCACCCACACCTCCTCCCCAGGCAGCCACCCTTCTCCCTCCTTTGCAGAACCCTCTAAGAGATGGATGCCTTCCTAGGTTCTGGGAGAGATGTGTGTCTGTGGGTGAACTTAAGGTCAGCAGCCCTGCCTCCCACATGGCATCTGCTGTCAATGGGGTAATAAAACTGGCTTGCTAGATTGACCATCCCCCATGGTATGCACATAACACCACTGAAGCGAAGTGACCAACAATGTAAACACAACTTAAACATGGCATTCCTAAAAGTAGGTAGGCGTGATATGAGCAAGTAAAAATACATTTCCAAGAAATATATATAACTGAGGTCGGTTCATCACAGGGCAGATGGTCACAGGTCTGAAATAATTCATGGTCTGATGTGGGGTATGAAGTGGGCTGGTGCAGTTCTAAGGGGGCCTGCAGTGTATATGATGGTGCCGGTAGGCATGTCCTAGATGTTGTCAGCCTTCCTGAGACTGATGAGATTTGGAGTGCCAATGTACAGTCATGGCCAAAAGTTTTGAGAATGATACAAATATTAATTTTTACAAAGTCTACTGCTTCGGTTTTTCTAATGGCAATTTGCATATACTCCAGAATGTTATAAAGAGTGATCAGCTTAACAGCAATTACTTGCAAAGTCAATATTTGCCTAGAAAATGAACTTTATCCCCCAAAACACATTTCAACATCATTGCAGCCCTGCCTTAAAAGGACCACCTAACATCGTTTCAGTGATTGCTCCATTAACGTGTTGATGAGGACAGGGCTGGAGATCAATCTGTCATGATTAAGTAAGAATGACACCACTGGACACTTTAAAAGGAGGCTGGTGCTTGCCATCATTGTTTCTCTTCTGTTAACCATGGTTATCTCTAAAGAAACACGTGCAGTCATCATTGCACTGCACAAAAATGGCCTAACTGGGAAGAGTATTGCAGCTAGAAAGATTGCACCTCAGTCAACAATCTATCGCATCATCAAGAACTTCAAGGAGAGAGGTTCCATTGGTGCCAAAATGGCTCCAGGGCGCCCAAGAAAGACCAGCAAGCGGCAGGACCGTCTCTTAAAAGTGTTTCAGCTGCGGGATCGGGCTACCAGCAGTGCAGAGCTTGCTGAGGAATGGCAGCAGGCAGGTGTGAGTGCATCTGCACGCACTGTGAGGCGGAGACTCTTGGAGCAAGGCCTGGTCTCAAGGAGGGCAGCAAAGAAGCCACTTCTCTCCAGAAAAAACATCAGGGACAGACTGATATTCTGCAAAAGGTACAGGGAGTGGACTGCTGAGGACTGGGGTAAAGTCATTTTCTCTGATGAATCCCCTTTTCGATTGTTTGGAACATCTGGAAAACAGCTTATTCGGAGAAGAAGAGGTGAGCGTTACCACCAGTCTTGTCTCATGCCAACTGTAAAGCATCCTGAAACCATTCATGTGTGGGGTTGCTTCTCAGCCAAGGGAATCGGCTCTCTCACAGTCTTGCCTAAAAACACAGCCATGAATAAAGAATGGTACCAGAATGTCCTCCAAGAGCAACTTCTCCCAACCGTCCAAGAGCAGTTTGGCGCTCAACAATGCCTTTTCCAGCATGATGGAGCACCTTGCCATAAAGCAAAGGTGATAACTAAATGGCTCAGGGAACAAAACATAGAGATTTTGGGTCCATGGCCTGGAAACTCCCCAGATCTTAATCCCATTGAGAACTTGTGGTCAATCATCAAGAGACGGGTGGACAAACAAAAACCAACAAATTCAGACAAAATTAAAGCATTGATTCTGCAAGAATGGACTGCTATCAGTCAGGATTTGGTCCAGAAGTTGATTGAGAGCATGCCAGGGAGAATTACAGAGGTCCTGAAGAAGAAGGGTCAACACTGAAAATATTGACTTGCTGCATTAACTCATTCTAACTGTCAATATAAGCTTCTGTTACTCATAATATGAATGCAATTATATTTCTGTATGTGATAAAAACATCTGACAAACACACATAAAAACCAGAGGGCAGCAGATCATGTGAAAATATAATATTTGTGTCATTCTCAAAACTTTTGGCCATGACTGTAGGTCATGGAGAAATAAGACTCAGGAGACATGGGGTATGCAGGGACAGGGTAACGTGCACGGAATCCAATCTAATGTTCCCACGGTGAGCAGGGGCTGAGGGGCAGTTCTTTGGGGTTACCCTGTCTATCCTGTGCCGCAGGCATGGTTGTGGTTATAAAACTTATCCTCAGATTGTAATCGGGCTCACAATCCTCCATCACATCAGCTAAGTAGGGATAGTTGTGTTTCTCCTGTGACTTGTGTGCTGTACTAGGCTTACTGGATAACCTCTAGAATAGCTAAGGTCCTGGATCAGTCTCCCAACTCACTCTGCATTTCCTCACCTCTCAAAGGACTGGAGAAGACCTCAGGTCTCCTCCTCCTTTCCAGAACTCACTAGGTGGGTCATACAAAATATCTGCTCCTTACTCATGGTGGTACAGACCATTTAAGGGAATAACTACACCATACACACACCACAATAGGAACAGACCAAAAAGACCCTCTGCCCTCACCTGACCCTGCCACCTGCCCTCTTCCCCCACCTAGTATCTCTGTCCAGCACCCAACAAATCCCCTGCCAGGGTTTGCAAGGGCCCAGACTTCTTGGCTGTATTGGGCACACACATTCCTGATGTTATTTCTGCTTTGCACTGTCAGATCATGATCTACTCAAGAACTTTGAAGGTCTCCTTTGGTATCTAGAGCCCGGATCCATAAGATTACCATAAGATTTGAGATGGCACCTCCACAGATTGGACGTTTTTATACCACATCCCTCAGATGCTCAATTGGATTAGGATCTGAGGGATGTGGAGATCTATTCATAACCTTGAACTCTTTGTTATGTTCCTCAAACCGTTCCTGAACACCTGAGCAGGGTGGCTGGCACATTATGCACTACCATTAGGGGGCACCAGTGGCGTAAATACCGGGGTAGCAGCGGTAGCGGCTGCCACAGGGCCCCTGATGTTTTTTTTTTTAATAGGCCGTTACCTGCTGGTGTAACACCAGCAGGTAACAGACCCTATTTACTTACCGATCCCCGCTCCTGCTCAAGGCCGCCTGTGCTTCCCATTCTGTGGAAGCGGAGGCGGCTGTGAGCAGGAGTGGGGATAAGTAAGTAAGGCCGCGAGCCCACGAACTCCACAAACACTACTATCATTATACTCTGGGGCATGTCAAATGTTTGCCTTGGGGCCTAGCCATTCCTAGTTACGCCACTGGTGGGCACCGCTAACATGAAGTGGTGTACCTGATCTGTGCAATGTTTAGGTGGGTGTCACAGTAACAGCCACGTGATGCCATAACCCAAAGTTTCCCCACCCATAACTCTCCCTGACTCAGAAGCATCATCAGGGTCATATAGGACATTATAGAGAAGCTATGACCTGAACTGATGTGAATAAAGCACTTGAGGTGACTTACAAAGATTACCATTCACCTGCTTTAGTCTCTTGTGTGTCTGTCTCGCCTCTCTCACTCAGCTCCTGCTCACTCCTCCCCCTCTCTGTCCATAGACTTCTATAGTGAGATTTAATATGAGACCTCTGTGAAGAAGTTGAAGCACTACAAGGATAGACACAAAGCACTTCCCTTTCTGAAAGGTCCACAAATGTCTTCAAACGTTCAAGAACACACGTAGCCGCTAACTGTGCACGCTCCAGCTCCCGCTAAATGCATGTACATAGCTCGCAATCCTACTTTTGGTGCCATCTTCATTGTGGGCACACACACCTATCCAATGTATCAGCGCATATCACCTCCATGATTTTATTACATAGCACCTTATTATTCACTAGTGCAGTTTGATTTGCATGAGGCGAGTAAAATGGCATCCAGACGACATGTGAAAGCATAGAGAACTTAGAGAAAGATCACATGACCATGGCGATCAGGCAGGCTTCTCAATGTCTTGCTTACATGCTGTCTGAATCCCCATGGCCATTCTTGTAGCTCGGCCGTATCCACAACTAGTACATGGTCATCATCATCATCCTCATCACTGTCCGCTTCCTCTAGTCTGATTCTGACTACTAGGGCCACTGGGCCACCATGCAGCCCATGATGATGACGAGGATAGCTAAGACAAGCCATGGTAGTGCAGGGCAGAGAACCAACATGTGTGTTTGGACACCCTGGCGAATATGGCACAATGTACACTTTATTGCTTACATCCTGACCAGTGTATCGCTAGCATGAAGCAAAGAGATGACTATTACATAGCCTTACTTTTAGACCCTCACTATAAAGGCAATATGGGGGAAATTTTTATTGTTTCTAAAAACCAGTCAGCTCACCAGCCTTTATCAAGCTGGCACCGGCCTTCGCCCCATTGAGCCCCCGCTCCACCACCTCTGCCAGCGCTACTGCTACAAGCAAATACAATTTCTATAATATCATCAACTCGCTGATTTATCTTCTACAAAGCCAACCTGACATAGATAAGTAAATGGACAGGTGGCAGCGCTGCCTGCACTACAAGGTCCAGTCATCACTGAGCTGTGCCCTTACTCTAGCACATGCCATGAGCCCTGAACCCACTGATCTCTGGGCCAGAAGATTGGACCATTGGCCAGAATTTTCCCAGTTTGCTGTGGTTGTTCTGTTGGTGTTACCTCCAGTATAATGGCAGACAAAGGTATTCAACACAGCAGGCATCTCAACAAAGAGGATAAAATTGTCCACAAAATGTGTGGAAAGACTTACAGTCATGAAAATAGACAAATCCAGGAAGATTCTCACAGGCCTATTTCTGGTGCCACCGATTAGATCTGACATTGCGGACTGAGCAGAGCTCTGGCTATTTATCACAGACCCAACAATGCCACTGCCATTGTCCACCTGTCCTTATGTTCCATGCTGTGCAGATGCTACTGCTGCCACTAGTGTAACAGCCGGCCATCATCTCCTGCCATGTCTGTTCTGCCACCACTGCTACTATCAACACCATATTGTGGGACATCATCTTCTGTCTTGTCTGTTTTGTCCCATACTGTCCTGCCAACACTGCTACTACCACACATCAGGACATCATCTCCTTCATATCCTGCCATATCTCTCCTGCCACCACTGCTAACAATAAACACCACAATGTGGGACATCATCTCCTGCTATGGCTGTCCTGCCACCACTGTCAGTATCAGACAGCCAGGTATCTCCTGAGGTCTTGTCCATCCTCTTCTGTACTGCTTTGCTTCTTGACTTTCCAAACACCAATACTTTTGCTACTTACTAAAAAGGGGTAACTTAAGGTTATTTTGTCACCCACATCACAAGGGGGCTGCAGAAAATACATTACACTGGCGTGTGGGAAATGTTTGATTCTGTATTCTTTGCCTGTTTGGGAAGGGATGAACAATATCCCCTATGGTCATGCTTCTATAATTACTATAAAATAGAATAATACCCTATTTTGTACACTTAAAGGGAGTCTATCACTAGAACCAGTATATCACCCCAGCCCTGCAGATAGATAGGTTAGTGTCACCAGACCCAGCATATCACCCCAGCCCTGCAGATAGATAGGTTAGTGTCACCAGAGCCAGTATATCACCCCAGCCCTGCAGATAGATAGGTTAGTGTCACCAGAGCCAGCATATCACCCCAGCCCTGCAGATAGATAGGTTAGTGTCACCAGAGCCAGTATATCACCCCAGCCCTGCAGTTAGCTTAGAGTTCCAGAACCAGCATATCACCCCAGCCCTGCAGATAGATAGGTTAGTGTCTCCAGAACCAGCATATCACCCCAGCCCTGCAGATAGATAGGTTAGTGTCACCAGAACCAGCATATCACCCCAGCCCTGCAGATAGATAGGTTAGTGTCACCAGACCCAGCATATCACCCCAGCCCTGCAGATAGATAGGTTAGTGTCACCAGAACCAACATATCACCCCAGTCCTGCAGATAGATAGGTTAGTGTCACCAGAACCAGCATATCACCCCAGCTCTGCAGATAGATAGGTTAGTGTCACCAGAACCAGCATATCACCTCAGCCCTGCAGATAGATAGGTTAGTGTCACCAGAACCAGCATATCACCCCAGTCCTGCAGATAGATAGGTTAGTGTCACCAGATCCAGCATATCACCTCAGCCCTGCAGATAGATAGGTTAGTGTCACCAGACCCAGCATATCACCCCAGCCGTGCAGATAGATAGGTTAGTGTCAGCTCTTGTGTCACCCCCTCTACCTCATAGAGTATAAGCTCTTGTGTCACCTCCTCTACCTCATAGATTGTAAGCTCTTGTGTCACCTCTACCTCATAGATTGTAAGCTCTTGTGTCACCTCCTCTACCTCATAGATTGTAAGCTCTTGTGTCACCTCTACCTCATAGATTGTAAGCTCTTGTGTCACCTCCTCTACCTCATAGATTGTAAGCTCTTGTGTCACCTCCTCTACCTCATAGATTGTAAGCTCTTGTGTCACCTCCTCTACCTCATAGATTGTAAGCTCTTGTGTCACCTCTACCTCATAGATTGTAAGCTCTTGTGTCACCTCTACCTCATAGATTGTAAGCTCTTGTGTCACCTCCTCTACCTCATAGATTGTAAGCTCTTGTGTCACCTCCTCTACCTCATAGATTGTAAGCTCTTGTGTCACCTCCTCTACCTCATAGATTGTAAGCTCTTGTGTCACCTCTACCTCATAGATTGTAAGCTCTTGTGTCACCTCTACCTCATAGATTGTAAGCTCTTGTGTCACCTCTACCTCATAGATTGTAAGCTCTTGCGAGCAGGGCCCTCAGTCCCAGTGTGTGAATTGACTATTTCTTTGTAATGTATCTTTTTTGTCAGTACTTGAACCCTACAAATTGTACAGTGCTGCGGAATATGTTGGCGCTATATAAATAAAATTTATTATTATTATTATTATTATTATTATTATTATTATTATTATTTAGCACAACAAGGCCATTGTCATTGCTTCAAAGAGGTAAGGCCTGACACCCTTGTTGCTCCAAAGAGCTCATTTGCATATTGACAAAAATGACAATATCTCTGCAATGGAGGCAGCAAGTCACAAGGTAAAAAACACTGTTTCATCCTTCAAATTCCTTCTACTCTCTGAACAAATTCCTGACACGTCATCCGTTCTCTCCTCTCGCAGTTTTCATTATGGACTATTTTCTCTGCTCCCCAAGCGACTTGCAGCTGTAATCGCAGCAAAAGGTGGCGCTACAAAGTATTAACTTAAGGGGGCCGAATAATTTGGCACGCCCCACTTTTCAGTTTTTTATTTTTTACAAAAGTTTAAAATAACCAATAAATTTCGTTCCACTTCACGATTGTGTCCCACTTGTTGTTGATTCTTCACCAAAAAATTAAAATTTTATATCTTTATGTTTGAAGCCTGAAATGTGGCAAAAGGTTGAAAAGTTCAAGGGGGCCGAATACTTTCACAAGGCCCTGTATATGGAGGTCTTGTATCTAGGTTTTATTTTCATTTTTTTCAGACACAACATTGTTTGACCCACATTGAGGAAACGCTGCAGCAAAAACCACATAGTATTACAGTACCTGGAAAGCGGATGAAATTCTGGCTAATCCCATTCACACATTGCAGAAAAAAATCTGCAATGTAAAAGCTGTGTTTTCAAAAACATCCGTGTTTATGTAAATCAGAGCATGTCAATTATACCTGCAGAAATGTTGTTGGTTTCCATATAGATGTAATAGGTAGTAATTCCGCAGAGGAAAACTCTGCAAACATGCAATAAAACGTATTGTGAGATTGCATGTGAGATTTTTTATTATATAAAGGTGCTTACAAGTTGGTTACACAGCAGTACAAAGTGACAGGTAACAAGAATATATCTATTAATATAGTATAAAAGAATTATCATGAGGATATAGATCATCAGAAACACCGGACTACTGGAACTACGACTGCGACCATAGCGGCATATGTCATGTACCCCGGAGGGTGCAGGGTAGGTGGACACTGATATGATCCTATGGGGCGATGTGTATAATTCTTAATATAACTGATACCATATAGGCCACCAATATACAGATACGTCAGCATTAACATGACAACGCCAATGACCTCAGGGCGTCTAGACCACCGGGTGTCAGAATAATGGAATTTAATGGATTTTCATTTATTTAATGCGGCAATCGCTCCACTATGAGGAAACCTGACATACAGGAATAAAACTGATGCATCATGGGAGGTAAAGGAATAATACAAGGAGGAGGAGTCAGTATAGAAAATTAATCTTGTGTTTTTCTAGTCCATGACTAGTAGAGAAGGACAGTCGCCTCCTTAGGCAATAATGATGTCATCACAATAGTCGGATTTTATCAGGGAATCTTCATCCACATCGGTTTTCTGTAAAACATAGCACATGTATGTAAGATTACCTCACCGTGCCCAGGATCCCCCATACTGCCCTGTGATGTCCTGCCATACTTACTAACTCTCCAGGGACATCGTACTATAGTAGATAAGACACATATACGTATATAGGACGTAGTACTATACGTCTAACCTATAAACCTACAAAGCTAATCCAAAGGAAAGCAAAAAAAACCCCCATGAGGTGGACACCAATTACCCCATCAGGGAACAAAATTCCTTCCCTACTCCCTGTATGGCTGTTGGGCTGTCCCTGGATCAGCACCCTATCATAAAAATTGTAGTTTCCATAACTTGTGATATTTTTCCTTTGAAGAAAGTCCTCCTGGCCCGCCTTGTACGTTCCCACCACATACTGTAGTAATGCTCCATAGTCTCAGCCCTCTTACTGTAAAGAATCCCGCCTATGTCTGGGGTAAAACCTTTTCTCCTCTAGGCATAGAGGGCGCCCCTTGTCATGGTTGTTGTCCTAGGTGTAAAGAGACCATTGGAAGATCTCGGCCTGGTCCATTCATATACTGATCTTTCTGCTTCTGACCCTGTATTGTGTATAGGAAGGGGGCGTAAGCTGCTTTGTACAGCCTATGGGTCTGGGGCAGTGGTGTAATTAGGAATGGCTGGGCCCCCAGGCAAACATTTGACATGGCCCCTCCCCCAGCAACGGCTCACCTCCCCGGCAACCGCCCCCCCCCCCCCCTGCACAAACCGCATTCCCCGCATTCCTGCACACACTATTATGCCCCATAGTGGCATTAAGACAGAATCTACCTCACAATCCTGCAAAATCTGCCATATAGAGTATAGAAAATAGTCCCTTAATGGTCGTTTTTGGGCACGGAGGGGCCAACCATGCCAAAAAAAAAAAAAAAAAGAGCAAGAAAGAAAAAACCCAGAAATACACATAAATAACCCCAAATAGTAAAGTAATAGAGGAAAATATAAAGTCAGCAATGACAAGGGGGTAAAACTATCCCATTAGCAAAAACATTCTCTAGAATAGAAAAGTATAAAAATTCAGCCGAAAAATTACAATTCCGTGTACAAACTAAACATGGACTGGTCCTGAAGGTCCTGCAGGCCTCAACGGGATATTTGGCATGGCGGAAGGATGGCTCGGATACCTTTCTAGACAATACTATGATACGGTGTCTGTACTCGGTTGCTAGATAAAAAAGAAATGCGACGGCACTCCGTTTTTTTCTGCAAAAATGTTTATTCACAATTCGTTGTAAGGTGCAGAAAAAAACGGAGTGCCGTCACATTTCTTTTTTATATGGTTTCCACTTGGGGGTTGGTCAGTTCCCCAGTGATCGTGCATCCAAATCAATTTTGAGTCTTTCGGAAGTCAAGTGCTGCCCTGTACCCCATTTTCCACAAGTTTATGTTCTGGGTTGCTGACATGGGTTGTTCATCTGGTAAAACTTCTCCACTTGGCCTAGTGATCAACTGATCACCACAACTCCTGGGGATCAACTGCCCGTCAATCAGATCTGCGCTACAGTACCGGTGTTCGGGCACAGAGCCATCTGCTCCCTGCTCCATGCACTGTATAGTACGCAGACCAGATGCACCTACAAACATCCATACAGGGGCGAGCACCTGGACCCCACCGACTAAGGTTAGGCCATAAATAAATAAAATCATGGACAGCCCCTAAAAAAAACCATAGCTAACTAGCCAGTGGCCATAAAATCCCTAGCTGATGATCTCCTAGCATTGTATCACTATCATCACACTCCATATATCACCTCAAATTCCTATCCATATTGTGAAGGGGACATGAGGTAATATCTGCACGTTCTATAGCATAGCTCTCAACCATCCCGGATTCAGTGGGACAGTCCCAGATTCCGGGTCCTGTCCCGCTGTCCCGGTTGGCGGGAGGTATGTCCTGGTATCAACTCATCTGCATCCTCTCCGGACACAGATGAATTAAATACAATGATGAAGCAGGAGCCGTCCGCTGCCCCGGGAACTGTAGATATGATGTGATGACATCACTCACATCGCGCCTGCAGCTCCCTGAACACTCCAGGAGAAGAGACAGCAGGGGAGCGAGGAGAGGTGAGTATCAGTGATTTATTATGTTACACTTTGCGGGCAGATGGAGGGGAAACATTAACCTGGGGCAGATGAAGGGGGGACATTAAACTGGTGACAGATGGAAAGGGGTGCATTAAACTGGGGGGGATAAAGAGGAACATTAAACTGGGGGGCAGATGGAAGGGTGTGCATTAAACTGGGGGGATGAAGAGGAACATTAAACTGGGGGGCAGATGGAGGGTAACATTAAACAGAGGGTAACTAGAGGCGGACATGTCTGCCTCTAGTTGCCCCCAGTTTAATGTCACCCTCCAGCTTCCCCCATGATTTAATGTCCCCCTTCGGCTGCTCCAGTTTAATGTCCCCCTCTAGTTTCCCCCAGTTTAAACTGGGGCACCAGGAGAGGGACTGTGGGGCAATTGAAGGGGAACGTTATAATGTGGGGGCATATAATGTTAGGGTGACTGTAGGAGCATTATACTGTATGGGGGCACCTCATATCCCATATTCCATGACATCACTGATTGTATTATATAGTATAGTGTTATATTAGATGACTGTGATAACACTCGATATATCACCTCATATCACCTTCCATGACATCACTTACCTCCAGTTTGCAGCATGACCTCAGTCTGGAGCCCACACCATAGAGGGAGAGGACGAGACTCCAGATCACCATCAGTAAGGTCACGATTGTCAAGCCCATGAATAAGCCCTGGAAAGGAGAAATACAAGTATTGTACACAAAGTACTGTATGGAGTAGAGGCCATCACTGACACTGCGAACTGACATCTCAAACTGACACCGCAAAACTGACACCACAAGCTGACATCACAAACTCACATCACAAACTGACATCGCGAACTAATTGACACTGCGAACTGACAGCTCCCTCAGCATGTGCGGGGCAAATGCGGTACAAAAAGCGGATTTTATTTTTTAAGCTCTTCCCACCACAGTCATTTTCCATTTTTGCATTGTCGGGTTTTATTTTCCACCTTTTTTTTATTTTTCTGCTCACACTATCATATCAGGTGGGACAAATGGAACTTCGTGATATGAAATGTGATATTGTGTGCGATGTACAGGGAAGCTTATGAAAGAATTCAGAATGACAGAGAACTGGAAACTGTGCCATGTTCTTATGGGCTTTGTTATCACAACTTTCCCCATGTGGTATAAATGACGTGCTATCTGTATTGTGCAGGTCAGTGACATCATCGCAATACCAAAGTTATATAGGGTGTTTTTTGTGTGCGTTTCAAGGTTTTTTTCAAAATTTTAAACTTTGAAAAATAGAAAAAATTTCTTTGCCCCGCCATACTCTGACACCCATAACTTTTTGATATTTCCATGTACTCAGCTGTGTGAGAAGTCGTGTTTGGGTGACATGTTGTCGTTATTATTTACACAGTTTTTGGGGAATGTACAACATTTTCATCACTTTTTCTTCAATTTTTGGGGGGAAGCAAAGCAACAAAAAAAAATTCAATTTGGCCATTATGATTTTTTTTTTTTTTTTTTCCCACTATGACGTTCACCGTCTGGGATAGGCTTGGACATTTTTGGATAATAATAATAATAATAATAATAATAATAATAATAGCCCTTTAATAGTCCCACAATGGGGAAATTCAGTGTGTTACAGCAGCAAAGATAAGATAAGATAAGCAGATACAAATACAAATACAACATGTACAGGAATGTTCCAAGGTAAGAGGCATTACATTAATAGCAGACAGACAGATAGGACGTAGCAGGGGGGGGATTTAACAGGCAGAGAGATATTTCAGTTCTCTGTGTGTAATGATCTCCGCTTAGGTCGGTGTTGGTTGTACAGCCTGACCGCAGCGGGGAGGAAAGACTTCCGATAGCGCTCCTTCTCACACCTAGGGTGGAGCAGTCGGTCACTGACAGTACTGCCCAGCGATATCACAGTCTCATGCATGGGATGGGAGTTATTCTCCCGCATGGAGCTCACCACGGACAGTATCCTTCTGTCACCCACCACCTGCACTGGGTCCAGTGGGCTCCCCAGGACAGAGCTGGCCTTTCTAATCAGCTTGTCAAGTTTATTTCTGTCCCTGGTTGATATACTGCTCCCCCAGCAGGCCACTCCAAAGAAGATGGCTGATGCCACTACCGAGTTGAAGAAAGTCCTAAGACGTGCCCCCCGGATTCCAAAGGCTCTCAGCTTCCTAAGCAGGTAGAGCCTGCTGTGGCCCTTCCTGTACAGGGCCTCCATATGATCTGCCCAGTCCAGCTTATTATTAAGGAGCAAACCCAGGTACTTATAGGTGTTCACAATCTCGATGCCCGTCCCCTGGATGTCCACTGGTTTTGGAGGGCATCTGCCTTTACGGAAGTCCACCACCATCTCCTTGGTCTTCCCCGCGTTAATCTTCAGGTGGTTCTGGTGGCACCAGTCCACAAAAAACCGGTTCAGTTCTCTGTACTCCCTGTCATCATCATCTGTGATGAGACCCACTATTGCAGAGTCGTCAGAATACTTCTGTAGGTAGCAGCTGGATGAGTTGCACCTAAAATCTGCAGTGTACAGTGTGAAGAGGAAAGGGGCGAGAACCGTACCCTGAGGTGCCCCTGTATTACAGATAACGGTACCTGACACACAGTCTTGGGCTCTCACGTATTGAGGTCGATTTGTGAGGTAGTCTAGGATCCAGTTGGAGAGGTGGTGGTCCACTCCAGCAAGGCCCAGCTTGTCTCTCAGTAACCTGGGCTGTATGGTGTTAAAAGCACTGGAGAAATCAAAGAACATTATTGTCACCGTGTTCCCTGGTTTTTCCAGGTGAGACAGAGCCCTGTGCAGAAGGTGGATGATGGCATCATCTACCCCAATGCCCGGTCGATAAGCAAACTGGAGAGGGTCCATAGCGGGGCTCACTAGAGGGCGAAGATGTGTGAGAACCAATCTCTCTAAGATCTTCATCAAGTGGGATGTCAGTGCTACAGGTCTGTAGTCGTTGAGGTCCATAGGGTGAGGTTTCTTTGGAACTGGTACCACACAAGAAGATTTCCATAATTCAGGGACTATTTCCTGCCTCAGGCTCATATTATACATATATGTAATTATACCACACAGCTGGTCCCCACAAGTCTTAATTAGCCTTGCACTGATGTCATCTGGCCCTGCAGCTTTCCTCGCCTTGATCTTTTTTATCTCCTTCCTCACCTGGGCCCGTGTGAAGGTCAGACTGTGGTCAGATAAAGACAGATTTCTGGATTTACTGGTCTGTTGGGAAGTAGTCACATGGGGTGAATGGGGTGAAGTCATTGTGGTGAGGGGAGCTGAAGGACATGCTCGGGTGGGAGGAGCTGGTGTGTGATCAAATCTGTTGAAGAATAGGTTTAGTTCATTAAGCCAGTTAACCTCTGCCTCAATCTGGCAGACAGACTGTTTATAACCCGAATTTGACTTAAGCCCCTCCCAGACCCCCCTTATGTCTTTTCTTTCCATTTGCTTTTCCATTTTTTTCCTTATAACTGGCTTTTCCTTGCCTGATTAGATGCCTCAGCTCCTTTTGTACTTCCCTCAACCCCTCCTTATCTCTTGTCCTGAATGCCATCTTTTTCTCCTTAAGTAGTGTTTTTATATCAGAGTTAATCCATGGTTTGTTATTGGAGAAGCACCTCACCACTTTTGTGGGTACTGTGTTGTCCACACAAAAATTAATGTAGTCCGTTATGCAGTGTGTGAGTCCTTCTATATCTTCTCCATACGAATCCTGCAAAGCTTCCCATGCGGTTGTGTCAAAACAATCCCTCAGAGCCTCATCACTCTCCTCGGACCATATCCTCACTGTGCGGGTGACAGCTGGTTCTCTACGTACAAGTGGCTTGTACACAGGTCGGAGATGTACTAGGTTGTGATCCGATCTTCCCAGGGGTGGTAGGGCTGATGAGTTATATGCCTCCCTCACGTTGGCAAAGAACAAGTCCAGTGTTTTGTTGTCTCTTGTGTGGCAAGTTACATACTGTGTGAAACTGGGCAGTGTGGATGATGGAGAGGCGTGGTTGAAATCGCCAGACACAAGAAGGAGGGCCTGGGGGTGCTGAGACTGTAACTGGCTCAGCGTGGCTTGTAGGACCTCGCAGGCAGTGTCAGCTTTCGCAGAGGGGGGGACATATTCAGCTATCACGATGACATGTGATAGTTCCCTTGGTAGGTAGAAAGGTCTCATGCTCACAGCTAATAGTTCAATGTCCTTACAGCAAGTTTGCTCCTTAATCACAATGATGCAGAGATGCCTGTGTTTATGGATTTTTTTGTTTAGGGAAAAGGGGTGATTTTTTTTTTTTTTTTTATATATATATGTTATGCTTTCTTGATATTTTTAAAGACTTTTATTTTTTTTATTTTTAGATTCCTCTAGGGTGATCACCCAGACTGGGGTATAATAAGTGGAGGCCTGGGGAAGGCACAAAAAAAAAATGAAGTCTGATACTCACCTCACCCCCCATCTTTGGGGGAGTGCCCCATTGTCCCACCCTCTCTCACGTCTTCTGGCTCCCTGGGTGATGTTACTGGCCCATGTTCTCCGATAATGCCCAGTCATGGGCGTGTCAATGTCATGACACTAAAGGCAGGTATCTGGAGTCAGGCCCAGCCATATCAATAACTTAAAGGGACCAAGCATCATGTGCCGCAGGGCCCCTTTCCGAGGTGAGTAAAAATAACAAACATTTTTACTCACCTGTCTTTGCATCCAACGTCATCTTCTGGCATTCCGGACATCACCGCTGAGGCCCAATCACAGGCTTCAGCGGTGACGTCCACAACGCGTGACGTCAGCCGCATGGAAGAGGAAGCCGGCAGCGGCAGTGACAGTGGAGCATCGGGGGGAGGCCCAGCAGAGGTAAGGCAAGGTGAGTATAACGGTTTGTTATTTTCCCTTACCTCCCCCGGGCCTTCGATAATTATACTCTGGGGTCTGAAGAGACCCCAGAGTATAAGATAATACTAGCACTATGGGAGTCTGTAGGGCCACTGTGGAGCATTATATTGGGGGGCCCCCTCTGGATAGCATATTATACTTTGTAGGGCCCCTATGGAGCATTATACTGGGGAGGGGGCCCTCTGGATAGCATATTATATGGTGTGGGGCCCCTGTGGAGCATTATACTGAGGGGGTCCCTTTGGATAGCATATTATACTGTGTAGGGCCCTGTGGAGCATTATACTGGGGGGGGGGGGCCTCTGGATAGCATATTATACTTTGTAGGGCCCCTGTGGAGCATTATACTGGAGAGCGGGCCTCTGTATAGCATATTATACTGTGTGGGGCCCCTGTGGAGCATTATACTGAGGATGGGACCCTCTGAATAGCATATTATACTGTGTGGAGCCACTGTGGAGCATTATACTGGGGGGGTCCCTCTGGGTAGCATATTATACTGTGTGGGACCACCGTGGAGCATTATACTGTGGGGGGGCCCTCTGGAGAGCATATTATACTGTTTTGGGCCACTGGGGAGCATTATACTGGGAGAACCTCTCTGGGAATTATATTATACTGTGTGGAGGCCATTCTGGAGCATGTTATACAGTGTGGGGTCACTGTGGAGCATTATTGTGGGGGGACATCTGCAGAGCATATTATATTGCGTGGAACTAAGGAGAATTGTACTAGGGGGCCCTCTGGGGAGTATATTATACTATGGGCCACTTTGGAGCTTTGTACTGGGGGAAGGGGCAGTGTGGAGAGCCTGTTATACTGTGTGGGGCCACTGTGGAGTTTATTATATTGTGTGGGGCTTCTCGGGGAGCATATTATACTCTCTGGGGCCATTGTAGAGCATTATACTGGGGGGAGACTGTGGGGAGCATATTATACTGTGGGGGACCACTGTGGAGCATTATACTGGGGGAACCCCTCTGGGCAGTATATTATTCTGTGTGGAGGCCATTGTGGAGCATGTTATACTGTGTTAGGCCACTGTGGAGCATTATACTGGGGGGGCACTGTGGGATGCATATTATACTGTATGGAGCATATTATATTGCGTGGGGCTGCTGGGGAGCATATTGTACTGTCTGGGGCCACTAAGAGGTAGTATACTGTGTTGAGTCTTATATACCATGTGGGGCCACTATAGGGGGCTCAGGGGAGCATTTTATACTGTGTGGGTCCACTGTGGAGCATTATATACCATGTGGGGAAACTGGAGGGCTCAGGGGAGCATTTTATACCATGGAGCATTATATACCATGTGGAGCATTATACTGTGGGGGGGGGGGGGGTTAAAATTCCTGCTGGAAGCCCTGTGTGCTATGTCGGCATCACAGCTCCCTCACTATAATCTTGCACATACGTGTAGTGCCCCATGGCCATGTCATTCCCCATACAGTAACTGTGCATGAACTGGCCACGGAGTTATTGGGGCCTGCACAGTACTATAGGGGCTGACTATACTGAGAACATACTCAGTAACGCCAGATAGTCAGCACATATGTAAGACCTCAGTGAAGGAGCCGTGGTGTAGGCTATTAGCAGGAAGCTGTTGGGTGGGGCCCCAGAACAAGTTCCTCTGGTGGGCCTAAGGCCCTTCAGTCCGACACTGTATAACTGAGAACTATTATATACAGGTGCATCTCAATAAATTAGAATGTCTTTGAAACGTTTATTTCTTTCAGTAATTAAATTAAAAAAGTGACCTCCTATATTTTCTAGATTCTTTACACACAAGTGTTTTATTTCTGTAAATGTTGATTATGGATTACAGGTAATGAAAACCAAAATCTAAGAAAATTAGAATATTGTAAGTTCAGTTCAGTCTTGTAAATTCAGTGTCACCTGCCAAGGTTTCCTAAGCCTTTAAATGGTCCCTCAGTCTGGTTCAGTAGGACACACAATCATGGAAGACGCTGATTATGGATTGTATTACTGAATCACTGAAATGAATGAACGTTTCACAGATATTCTAATTTATAGAGATGCACCTGTATAAGGGTGGGTTACTATATGTAATTGGGAAACTTAAATATAAGATGGCTATTATTTATAAGAGGGGAACTATTTATAAGGAGGGTATAATTGTTAAGTGGGCTTATTTATAAAGGGGCTATTAGTGATAATGGGGACTATTATTTATAAGGGTAACTATTATTAATGAGAGGGCTATTATTAATAAGGGAGCAGTATTATTTTTACGGGGTGACTGTTACTGATAAAGGGGAATATTACTGATACAGGGCACTATTTATCATTTATAAGGGAGCTATTACTGATAAAGGTGTAATATTATTTATAAGCAGGGTCTATTATTTATAAGGAGGCGCTATAGTAACTGATGACTGGGTGCAAAAATCTATTAGGTGTTACAAAGGTGCTCATTTGAATTGTGTGTGGTAAAATGGGGCTTGTTATTACTTTTTTGTTGGCAGAAAGGAGGTGTTATTATAGGGGTTGCCACTGGAAGATGATGGTGTTGTTTGTATATCAGCATTTGAGGCCCCGCTTTTAATATTGCCCAGGGCCCCACTTTGTCTAAAACCGGTTCTGCCTGTGTATATTTTTCCCACTCCTTCCCTGGGACTCTGCTTATTATACTCGGAGGTCTGAAGAGACCCCACACTATACTAATAATTTGTGTGTGGTGAACCCCAAAAATTTCAGGTTCAGCCACACCAGAAATTTTATTATATTCATATAATAAAATTCATAATGAACCCGGCTTATTACAAATCGTTTTGCCCATCTGTATCCCCAAACAATCTCATTGATACTTGTTATTCTGAAGTCTTATATTGTATCAGTATCGTGTAAGGTCGTGGAGACCACCCCCTTCTACAAGTGTGGTCTTAGGTGGGAGTCTGTGACCGGGTCCTCACCCACAATGGACCGAAAGTCTCTTTTATGTGCTGTTGTGTACATGTGACCTATGGCATGGTGTACTTGTATTGCTTTGCTTGTTCTTGCTGCATTGTGTCTTATGCTGCTATTACTCAGTCATCGCACCTTCTTCATTCTAGCATTTTCTGGAAAGTGAGCGGCGCAATGAGTCTCCTAAATGCATGGACCCCAAAGGTGCTTATTGGCTGTGCCGCAGGTGGTGTCCTTTTAATGCCGCTCGAGGTATAGCCTTGAAATCATGTCAGGCCAGAATCCCTCCCTATAAATGGGTCTTTCCCGCATCTTCTGGATCTCCTGGTGGGAACCTGGCTGCCTATCGTTGGGTAGGGCTGCCTGAGCAGTCTGTGGGCGCCCCCTATAACCTCATATATGAAGCAATGCCAACTTCTTTAGTTTGGCTATAAAATTTTTAAAATATTTGCAATAAAAACTATTTAATAATATATAAAGCGGAGACAATTGGTCACCTCGTATTTTTCTATTCCGCCATTATTATTCCTCTGTGGGTTATTGCCACTTCCATACAGGTATCTTGGGGGTATTGGTGAAGTGATTTCATCATAATGGAAAGCCCAGGAAGGATATTGAAGATCATGAACCGTCAAGACGATGCCAGCAATAGACACCCCAAGGTTGATGATAAAGGAAATGAAGACTAGGACCATCTATAAGGTTAAATGAGAAAGAATGTAGTGAGCGGAATAAGACATAGTCATAGCCTGACTACTGGGTTATGGGGACCTCAGATAAACCTCCGAATGATAGACTTCTGAGAAGGTAAGACTGAGGCCCCATGTTGCGGAATCGCAGTGTTTTTTGTTTTATTTTTCGAGACAGAAGTGGATTTAACAGAAGGAAAACATCTTAGAACTTCCTTTATATTGTCCATTCTTTTTCAAGCCACTCGTGACTTTATCTCAAAAAACCTCAGCAAAATCTGCAACAAAGACACTGCGTTTCCGCAAAGTGGGGCCTGAGCCTAAAGGAGTTCTCGAGTATTATTGTGGCATCAAGTCCAGCAGCCTAGGTTGTTAATACTCACCCAGCACTTTTTTGGAGACTTGTAAAGCACAAGATTCAGTGCTCCACATACCAGGAACTGTAAAGAAATAGGCAGAAGAAAATCTCAGGACGAAATATTTCTCATATAACATCTGAAGATTCAGTAGGAAAAGAATATGTAGTGAATGAACGAGGCCTTATTTGTATGGGGCAAGGTTGATGCTCTATGTATCCAGCCAGTGTCAGACTAGAGTATTGTGGGCCACCCACCATCCATCTATAAAGGACCTCTGCATGTCCATGTAGGGTGTAGCATTAAGAAATTATCATCTATAATGTCTGTGAATCATCATGGGAAAATAGCCCTTAGTGCCCACCAAAGGATCCTCTGCTACTCTGGTGGGCCAGTCCTACCCTGCATCCAGCAATACATACAGTCACTTCATCCTAGTGGCCATTATATCTTGTTATCATACTGGTAAGACGTGTCATGTATTTTGTTGTGTTTAACAGGGTTGGCCCACAAAAAGCATTCTACAGAATAGGTGATAACTGTGTGATCTCAGGGATGGCCACTGGAGCTCCCATAAGCACAAGCACAGGATCCTAAATTCTCTGACTGAATGGATTGGTGATCACGAATGGTTATTGTCACTGTACACAATGACTATGGGACTGACAGCTGAGCGCTGTCCTTGGCGAGCTTCATCAGTCCTATTGACAGTGCATGGAGAAGTCATGTGTATGCATGGCCACCACTTCATGGGACACTGTTGTGGTGGTTGTTGGGGCTCTCATCCCTGCTCATTTATGAAGACTGTGTGCCAGAGACCTCTGTAAGGGTACCGTGATGTGGACCTCATACCTATGACCTTGGCTGTAGTCTCAGGTCAGACAGGGCACCCTTTGGGTCTGCACCCCACAGTCCGTGCACTGCAGACACTGTGGATTGGAAGAGTATAGCACACTGTTAACATTGAAGACTGCCCCAGCAAGGGAGACACAGACCACCTGGGAAGTACCATCTTAAAGCTCAACTTCATCTCCAGTGGGAAGCTCTTATGTCCTGAGGGAACACTACTACCACCATCAGACACCATGAAAACTCCCTCAGCACCAGCCTAGAGATCCTTGCCCTTGTGACTACTGTGAATACTACTCCCGACCTCTTGGCCTTCCTCCCAATAGACTGCTGCACAAGTTATGGTAGAGGTAGCATAGTAAGGATAATATCGTGAGCCAAAAGGTTGTCACAAGAATAAAACCCCTTTGTATATGCCCTATGGTCATCATAGAGGGTCATCCACAAGATCAGCTCCAGCAGACATGAACCATTCATGAATTACATCTTAAGCACTGTCCAGAGAAGGCTTTTCTCAGATGTTTTTATTCAAGGGGCCCATTACAGATGGAATCCTAAAGGGGTTGTCTCTGATGGGAAAGGTGTAGTCTCCAAACTCCACTCTATCATATTCAAGTATAATTGATACAATGTAATAAAAACAACCCCTTAAAGGTAACTTCTTGTGCCATCCATTCAAGTAAGAATTACAACGAATTAAATGTAATGTTCTGCATAACCTATGGGGGGGGGGGGACCTGGGAAAGTGGGGCTCAGCATCAATGTTAGAAGCACTATTAGATGTCCATTTACAGGAAAGACATGGTAAAGGGACACTATAACTAACTATAGACACTATAATTTAGTGATACTTACCGGAAATGCTACCCAGAAGTGCAGCTCTGAATAGAAGATGTAAGAGTGTGGCTGTAAAAGGCTTCTAACGATGGCCAATATGACACCGATCACACCCAAGATGATATGGGCAGCCTATAGATTAAAGGGAACACTTATGGTTATAGGTTAGCCTGTCTCATCATACAGTGCCTTGCGAAAGTATTCTGCCCCCTTGAACTTTTCAACCTTTTGCCACATTTCAGGCTTCAAACATAAAGATATAAAATTTTAATTTTTTGGTGAAGAATCAACAACAAGTGGGACACAATTGTGAAGTGGAACAAAATTTATTGGTTATTTTAAACTTCTGTAAAAAATAAAAAACTGAAAAGTGGGGCGTGCAATATTATTCGGCCCCTTTACTTTCAGTGCAGCAAACTCACTCCAGAAGTTCAGTG
The DNA here is from genome assembly GCA_947044405.1 of Leptodactylus fallax. Taxonomy (NCBI): domain Eukaryota; kingdom Metazoa; phylum Chordata; class Amphibia; order Anura; family Leptodactylidae; genus Leptodactylus; species Leptodactylus fallax. The sequence continues at coordinate 1,407,374 of CAMRHE010000366.1, forward strand.
AGGATCTCTGAATGATCCAATGTTGTCCTAAATGACTGATGATGATAAATATAATCCACCTGTGTGTAATCAAGTCTCCGTATAAATGCACCTGCTCTGTGATATTCTCAGGGTTCTGTTTAAAGCGCAGAGAGCATCATGAAAACCAAGGAACACACCAGGCAGGTCCGTGATACTGTTGTGGAGAAGTTTAAAGCCGGATTTGGATACAAAAAGATTTCCCAAACTTTAAACATCCCAAGGAGCACTGTGCAAGCGATTATATTGAGATGGAAGGAGTATCAGACCACTGCAAATCTACCAAGACCCGGCCGTCCCTCTAAACTTTCATCTCAAACAAGGAGAAGACTGATCAGAGATGCAGCCAAGAGGCCCATGATCACTCTGGATGAACTGCAGAGATCTACAGCTGAGGTGGGAGAGTCTGTCCATAGGACAACAATCAGTCATACACTGCACAAATCTGGCCTTTATGGAAGAGTGGCAAGCCATTTCTCAAAGATATCCAGAAAAAGTCTGGTTTAAAGTTTGCCACAAGCCACCTGGGAGACACACCAAACATGTGGAAGAAGGTGCTCTGGTCAGATGAAACCAAAATCCAACTTTTTGGCCACAATGCAAAACGATATGTTTGGCGTAAAAGCAACACAGCTCATCCCCCTGAACACACCATCCCCACTGTCACACATGGTGGTGGCAGCATCATGGTTTGGGCCTGCTTTTCTTCAGCAGGGACAGGGAAGATGGTTAAAATTGATGGGAAGATGGATGGAGCCAAATACAGGACCATTCTGGAAGAAAACCTGTTGGAGTCTGCAAAAGACCTGAGACTGGGATGGAGATTTATCTTCCAACAAGACAATGATCCCAAACATAAAGCAAAATCTACAATGGAATGGTTCACAAATAAACGTATCCAGGTGTTAGAATGGCCAAGTCAAAGTCCAGACCTGAATCCAATGGAGAATCTGTGGAAAGAGCTGAAAACTGCTGTTCACAAACACTCTCCATCCAACCTCACTGAGCTCCAGCTGTTTTCCAAGGAAGAATGGGCAAGAATTTCAGTCTCTCGATGTGCAAAACTGATAGAGACACACCACAAGCGACTTGCAGCTGTAATCGCAGGAAAAGGTGGCGCTACAAAGTATTAACTTAAGGGGGCCGAATAATTTGGCACGCCCCACTTTTCAGTTTTTTATTTTTTACAAAAGTTTTAAATATCCAATAAATTTCGTTCCATTTCACGTTTGTGTCCCACTTGTTGATTCTTCACCAAAAAATTAAAATTTTATATCCTTATGTTTGAAGCCTGAAATGTGGCAAAAGGTTGAAAAGTTCAAGGGGGCCGAATACTTTCGCAAGGCACTGTATATCATAAACTTGAGCATATAGTAATAGTGACCTATGGTAAACATGGGAGGACATAAACACCAGAAGAACCTTATATGTGTCGCTGCTACTGAAGCTTTTCAGAGACCTCTAATGAAGACGTAGTCCTGGTGATTCTGCAATAGCAGCGATACTCATGGGGTTTCTTTCCCTACAAGGCTACTCAGACATAAATGTACCCTAAATTTTCTGGTAACATCTATATGCTCCTTTACTTGTGTTAGGAGGGTCCTTGTCTTGCTGCATTGATATTGCATGTGGTGCCTTGTTAGAGTTGTTGACCTTATTGGGGGTCACCAGGGCTGCACCAGCCATGGGGAGCAGCAAGCATCTTGCCTCAGGCGGCAGCTTGCAGCTTCATTCATGGGGGGTGGCAACAAGTAACCTTAGCCTCCAGATCCTGTATGCTTTCTTCTGTGCTGAAAACGCAGTTGGGACAGACAGCCGAGCAGGAGGTTGCAGAGATGCGGATCGGAAGAAAACTACTCATACCTGGATAAGGTGACATCTGCATTGGGGGCTCTGTCTAAAACCATTGGCGCAGAGTCTGTCTAAAATTGTAGACAAAAAAGGCCTTCAGGCACAACTTTTTCATCTGGTGATGGGATGTTGAATACACCAGATACCCAACAGACCCCATTATAGTCAGTGCAGTCCCTCGGGATCTGTGGTTGTCCGTTATTATTGTTTAATCTGTTCTTCTGATCCTATGACAGACCACAACCACGGATTAAAGGGGTTTTCCAAGATTTTTTTTTTTTTTTTTTTTTTTACAGGTAGACAAAAAAAGTGCTGAAATTGTTTTTTACTTGAGAACAAATAAAAATTTGCTACCCTTTTGCAGAAATGTGTGAGCAACACAACCTCTGTTATAATCACTTCCTTACTGGTCTTGATCATATGCCGGTCATTGTGCACATGACTTCAGTTGTTAGCCACACCCACATGAGTGTGATGTCACCACTGATGAAAGCAGCATTTGTCTAAACTTTATTGACTGCCAGAGTAGCCAGGAGGAGGCAAAACATGTTGAGGGGCAGCCTTTGTTATTATTATAACCAGGAGTTGTGCTGGTGTGACTGTAATCTGTGTTGGCTCAGAGGGGTATTATATATATTTTTGGGGTCAAGTGATGGCACAGCATGTGGGTGCGTCATTTTAGCTTTTGCCTCATGCAGCAGGAAAGCTAGAGTCTGCCCTGGTCACAGCTATGTAGTTTTTTGGTGTATGTGACTAATATAGTTTGTGAATTAAAGGGAATCTGTCAGGGCAATTTGGGAAACTAAACCAACCACACATCCATATGGACTTGGGGTTTAGTGTCCCAAATCACCCTGTTATAACGCAATGCGCCCTCTGTTGGATGTAACAGATCCTCAATTTGGTTTTGACTCACCGAGTCTTGAGATAGCAAACAGGATTTTAGCCAAGCCAACTTCACTTATCTGCATACAATTTAAAACTCTACACACCTTCACTGGTGCTCTCCTCAAGGAGAGATGTTCCTGTCCCTAAGCCACTCATTGCCTCCCACAAAGCCAGCCAACTCACTTTGCTCTGCACTGATGAGGGACACAAATCCCAAAACCGCGCTGTATGCAGATAAGTGAAGTTGGCTTGGCTAAAATCCCTTTTGCTGTCTCAAGACTCGGTGAGTCAAAAGCAAATTGAGAATCTGTTACGTCCAACAGAGGGCGCATGAGCTCCCAGCTCCTTTCCCATAATGCCTTGTGATACTTAGCGTCTGACATCAAAAGCCACTGTGACCAACATGGCTGCCATTTTGGGCCTACTCTTGACTGCGCCATCTCCACACTGCTGTGTTTTCTATGTATTATACCATCACCTGATGTTCGGCACATATTGGCAGGTACGTTATCTACGTTATCGTGCACTCATACATCAGGGCTACCATTCGCTTGTTGATAACTTTTGTACTTTGATGATTTTGTGGTTAATTCTTTGAATGATTCTTTCCCTGTAGCCGAGGGAGGTGTTATATGGACTGGAGCAGTAACAGTCGCTACCAGGCCCTGGGAGGCCCTAAAGGGACATGTAAAATATAAAATTATTCTAAATGGTGCAAGGTAAGTAGAGACTGAATTACAGATATTCCATTGGGGCCCAGGAGCATCATGTTCTGCCTTTGCCTGTAGCCCGGACCTTGTCAAGACCAAGATAGAAGAGCGAATCTACTGTTCTCACCAAAGATGGCTTCAGACAGAAGTTAAATGACAAGCCAGAGCCAAGATATTGACTAGATTTCATGCCGCCAGTTTAACCCTTTACAACACCAATGAACTGTTCACCTTGTATGGTGCACAGTTATCATCAAGCTTCTTCATAGCTTCCCAGTAGCGTTACTAGATATTGGCACGTTATAGAATAGATTTATAAACCAAGAACTCGTAAGGATCTCATAAGTTTTGTAGACCATAGAAGACACTTCTTCTGGATTCACAAACATTATATATTAATGTTAGAGAAATAGAAAAAAACGTTACCCCAAGCCATAATTCTGTTGCCCTTGGGTGTTCTGCAGGACCAGATACAGGGAAGGAGCGGGTCCTTTGCCCAATTTGCATCTTCTCCCAGAAAATGAAGTATATCAGGGAGCTCTTTGGAGTCTCACAGGAAACTTTGCCATTTTCAGTCTCAAAAGTGCGGATACTCATTGCTTCAACCTTATGGGGGGGAAAAAAATCAATGTATCAAAAAGTTTGCTGAATTTTTGTAAAATAAAGTAAGAACTTAAAAGAAGCTTCTTCTAGTAATTCTAGAAGAGTCAGTCATATAGGTTATTGAAATCTAATAATGATACTTCATGAACAAGTACAAGATGGTTATAATTATATAGAATCAGGTGATATTGATCTCATAAGCATAGACATATAGATCACCATTGAGTGGGCCCCGTAGCCACTGATACTCAGCAGGGACCTGGCAGCAGGGTTCATGGTTGGAGACAGCTCCATGGCATCTCAGGGGTTAATCAACTTCAATTCCGCGCTATCTGAATTTTTTCCAGCCTCCATAGTGAATCATATGTAATGTTACATGATGCCATTAGGAAGTATAGTTTGTTCCATTAAAAACAAGTTCTCATATGGTTATATTGACAGAAATATAAAGTTATAGCTCCTTTATCACCATGGGGATCTAAGGGGGTAAAAGGGGGAACACTCCCCTCTCCTAACCTCTGAGATGCCATAATCACTATTGATCATGACATCTGAAGGGTTCATCTGCCGGAGTGACTCCTGCAGCTTGTGAGGCGGCCGTGAGCAGGACCCCGGGGATCGGTAAGTAAATAGGACCCGTTACCTGCTGGGGTTACTTCAGCAGGTAAAGGCCTATTAAAAAAAAAAAAAAAAAAGCATCAGGGGCCTACGGGGCCCCCTAAGGTCCTGGGTCCTGTGGCAGCTGCTACCGCTGCTACCCCGGTATTTACACCATTGCAGACAGCCAGTTCTCCTTTTCTGAATAACTGATGGATCTTATCACCTCCTACTTCAATGCCACGCTTAGGTCTTAGTCTGACTACTGGCTCTGACAACTGTCTTATGCTCCAGTCCTTCTGACCACATTCCAGACCTGTCTGCCCACCATAGTCCTGTGGCTGCTGCAGTATACAGCCATTGATGGCAGTGCAGTCCTTACTGCTGGGTACTGAAGGTATAGTAATAACCTTATATCAGTTTTATTTATCTCTGATCTCAACTTTATGACTTTTTAGCCATCTTCATGTTCCGCATACTTTTAGCGATACCCTGCCAAAACAACAACCCCCTAACAACACAAGTACTCTCTGTCCCAGTGGGACTGAGTAGTCAAGTTTTGTCTATAGACTTTTATTATACTATTTCCTGACTCTGGGCAACAAGACTAAATAAACAATGTCCGCCCTGTGTATTTCTTGAGTTTTGTTTCCTCATAGCTGTAATACAACAACAGCCAGAGATGTGACTTGTAACTCCTGGGCCATGGTGGAAAAAATGTGACCGTGCAAAAAGGCAGTCATATAATTGAGAGCGCTTATTCGGGTGCAGGGAATAGGTGATGTTTATTGGGTCGGGCCGAAGACACAACCACTTGGCACCGCACTTACCAGAACCATCTGTCTGCAGTGAACATGGCTGCTGCACCGCCTCCATTTCCTGAATAGGACTGGCTCGGCGCTGCACACGATTCCCGGCCACTAGTAGCTTCTGGCACATGGAAGCTGCTAAAACAAATGATCTGTGCAGGGTCCGGGTGTCAGCTGTAGTTTTCCTGACTGTGCTCCACTTTTTCATCAGAACGGTTCCTGACGTCCTCCTCTGATCCTTCCATCATGAACTGTTTCCCTCCACAAAATCTCCTCTCACTGGATGTTTTTGCTCAGTGACACCATTCTTGGTATACTTTCCACACTGCTGCACCATACTACCCCCACAAGATGACAGAAAATATAATCCTGGCCCTGGATAGTCTAGGACCGATGACCAGGTCTTGATATAAGTCACTCATATCTCTGGATTTTCCCATCTAATGTGGATTGACATTGAAACTGATCCACAGAAAACTGGTCACTGGACTTTTTACTGCTCTCAGGCATATCTAATGTCCATACAGGGGAGCAACAATCGTGAAAGGGTCTCTAATAAAGTGGCCATTCAGTGTATATCAGGGTGGGGGTCTCTAATAAAGTGGCTATACTGTGTATAAATAAGAGCAGGGGTCTCTAATAAAGTGGCTACACAGTTTATATATAAAGGGTCTCTAATATAGTGGCCATAATGTTTACAGTGGGTACGGAAAGTATTCAGACCCCTTTAAATTTTTCACTCTTTGTTTCATTGCAGCCATTTGCTAAAAGCAAAAAAGTTAATTTTATTTCTCATTAATGTACACTCAGCTCCCCATCTTGACAGAAAAAAGAAAACAGAAATGTAGATATTTTTGCAAATTGATTAAAAACGAAAAACTGAAATCTCCCATGGCCATAAGTATTCAGAGCCTTTGCTCAGTACTGAGTAGAAGCCACTTCCTTTTGAGCTAGTACACCCAGGAGTCTTCTTGGGAATGATGCAACAAGTTTCTCACATCTGGATTTGGGGATCCTCGGCCATTCTTCCTTGCAGATCCTCTCCAGTTCCATCAGGTTGGATGGTGAACGTTGGTGGAGCCATTTTCAGGTCTCTCCAGAGATGCTCAATTGGGTTGAGGTCAGGGCTCTGGCTGGGCCAGTCAGGAATGGTCACAGAGTTGTTCCGAAGCCGCTCCTTTGTTATTTTAGCTGTGTGCTTAGGGTCATTGTCTTGTTGGAAGGTGAACCTTCGGCCCAGTCTGAGGTCCAGAGCACTCTGGAAGAGGTTTTCTTCCAGGATATCTCTGTACTTGGCCGCATTCATCTATCCTTCAATTGCAACCAGTCGTCCTGTCCCCCATAGCATGATGCTGCCACCACCATGTCTCACTGACTTTGTGGAACTTTCTCCCATCTCCCTACTGCATATCTGGAGCTCGGCCACAGTGATCTTTGGGTTGTTCTTTACCTCTCTCACCAAGGTTCTTCTCCCACGATTGCTCAGTTTGGCTGGACGGCCAGGTCTAGGAAGAGTTCTGGTCATCTCAAACTTCTTCCATTTAAGGATTATGGAGGCCGCTGTGCTCTTAGGAACCTTGAGTGCTGCAGAAATTCTTTTGTAACCTTGGCCAGATCTGTGCCTTGCCACAATTCTGTCTCTGAGCTCCTTGGGCAGTTCCCTTGACCTCATGATTCTCATTTGCTCTGACATGCACTGTGAGCTGTGAGGTCTTATATAGACAGGTGTGCGCCTTTCCTAATCAAGTCCAATCAGTTTAATTAAACACAGCTGGACTCCAATGAAGGAGCAGAACTATCTCAAGGAGGATCAGAAGGAAATGGACAGCAGTGAGTTATATATGAGGGTCACAGCAAAGGCTCTGAATACTTATGGCCATGTGAGATTTTAGTTTTTCTTTTTTAATAAATTTGCAAAAATATCTACATTTCTGTTTTGTTTTTTTTTTCTGTCAAGATGGGGAGCTGAGTGTACATTAATGAGAAATAAAATGAACTTTTTTGCTTTTAGCAAATGGCTGCAATGAAACAAAGAGTGAAAAATTTACAGGGGTCTGAATACTTTCCGTGCCCACTGTATGTATAAAAGGGCAAGGGTTTATAATAAAGTGGCTATTCAGTATGTAAATACGTGCGCGGATCTCTAATACA